>WOXC01006596.1:0-600000 GCA_011680675.1 Gymnobelideus leadbeateri | reverse complement strand
ATCTTCATCATTGGCTATGTCACCGGCTACTACATCCACAAGTGCAAATAGCACTTGTCTGAGCCTCCTGGACACCTTTTTGAGGAGACCTCCACCTACCCAGAGAGCTCTTACTTCCTGACTCAGATGGCAGGCTGACTCCTGGGGGCACATACACCTATAGATATAGACACACACACATAGGGACAGACATGGACACATACTGAGTCTCTTTTCCGAGAAAGAGAGACATATACCTAGATTGACAGACACATACAGGCATACAGTGAAACAAACACTGGACAGAAGTAGAGACAGCTGCACACAGAGACCCAGACATACAAAGATACACATAGATGAATCTCTCCTCCTTGTCCCAGGATAGAACTCCAGACTAAACCATCCACATCCCACCTTGCCACTTTCCATCCCCAGGGAGAGTTATCACACTCAGTTACTGAAGCCCAGAACTGCCTCTCCCACTCATCTCCTCCTTGGTCACCCCTGTGTTCCTTTTCTGACCAGATAACCTCTCCTTTGGACCTGTAATTGCCTTTGACAGTCAGAGATTTGAGAAAGATGAGGGAGACCAGGGTACAGTTTTACCCCTGTTGTTCAGAACTGTAATCAAACCCCAGGGTTTCTATGCAGGCTCTACTGACCCTGCCCCATCCTTTGTAAGAGCAGGACCTAGACAGGAGGGAACCATTCAGTTAGGGAATGCCCTATGGGGAACTCATCACCAAACTGGGACTCAGAATGAGAATCAAGGCCACTTCTAGGGTTCAATTTCTGCCCATCCCAGGGTGTGCAGGTAAAATCTACCTCCCATTTGCTGTGACCTTTTACCCCCATCCCTGCTCTGCTCCTCACCACCAACTCAATTGTTTGAGAAACTATAGACACAGTGTGAATCTGATTTCAACATAAATTTGTTGAGGAAGAGAAAGGCAGTGGAATGGCCCACCTATCTCCAGCAAAAAAAAAAATGTTTAAAGGGAGAGAGCATCATGTATTGGAAAGAAGTACTTGGTTCAAATATTGACTCTCCCACTTATGTGTGAGCATGGAAAAGTTGGGAAAATCACTTATCTCTGGGCCTCAGTTTCCTCAACTGTAAGATAAGACTATATGGCTTTGAAGGCTCCTTCCATCTCTAAATACATGCTTCTGTAGCAATGATTCAGCATGTAATCTTAGCAAAGCCAAAAATTCCCCATGGTCCCTGAGGTCAATAGGCACAGGGCTTAACCCCTAGCCCTGGTTGTTGAAGCTCCAGGGTCCTCCCCTCTGCTCACAAGCCCACTGCTGTGTCACTGGCCCCCTTATGTGTGTATGTGTCTTAGGGAAAGGGTCTTAGCCTTTCATCTCTGGAGCCTTGTAAGAGGTATTCCCTCTAAAGTTATTCGTTTGCCCCCTCCCCTGAATTTGCCTTCAATTGCTGCACTAAGTCCCAGGGAATTCTATTCCCTGGCCTGCCCTGAAGGAAGAAAACCCCAGTGAATATGAAGTGGGAGCCTGATATTTCTGCTGGCCCCTAGTCACAGGTGCCAGTCACAAAGACACTGGGAGCCAGGGGAAAGCAGCCCCCATCCTGAGGAGCCTTCCCTCCAGATCCGTGACCTTACCCAAGAGGCAGAGGCTGAGCCATGGAGTCCTGGGTGTTCTGGGGGTTGAGTCTCAGCCTATATATCCCACACCATTCTCATACCTTTCCAGAGAGGCAGAATAATACAATGGAAAAGAAAGGGGGAAAAAAGCCTAGACTGGAAGGATTCTAATACACAGCCACTTGTGTAACCTCAAAAGAAACAAACAAAAAGAACTGAAGACCATAGATATTAAATGACTCGGTCAAGGTCACAGAGTTAATGGCAAAGCCAATACTAAAATCTAATTATACTGATTCCTAAGCTAATGCTCTTTCTATTACACTATGACATATCTAAAGAGGTGCCACTGATTATATTGAAAAGCAATATAGTGTAATGGTTCTAGTGTTGAATTTGAAGTCATAAAGAACTAGGTTTGAATTTTCTCTGACACATTTTCTGAGTGACATAGTAAAGTCACTTAACTTCTCAAAGTCTCAAATTTCTTCATCTGTAAAATGGGAGCAAGAATTTTGTATAGGCAGTTCTGTTATAATGAGACACCACTCTATTAAAAATTGAACAATAAAAATCACAGAACTAGTAGGGAAAATGGGGTTAGGGGAACAATGCTTGAAAACTTTGTCAGTGATATAAAAAAGAAGATAGGAAACTATTACAAATGATAGCACAGTTTGTAGCACCAATGCAATATTCACAGCTCCAAAGGTCACTGTAAATATGCTAGCATACTGCTCAATTGCAAAATATAACAGATTCTCCATATAGAAAACAGAAGCAAAACATTTATTCAGATCCCAGAAAACTGAATTCCAAAACCAGTAAGCCAATTCTATCATAGTAGCAGAGAAATTAAATCCATAATAACACAGAGACCCACAGTATCCTTTAACTTTCCCAAAAACAAACATTTACTCATAAGCCTAACTGTCTCCCTTGAGTGTGTCCTCTCCTCCCTCTAGTCTTGAACTCCTCTGACTCCCAACTTCCTGTGGGCTCTGCTCCACCCTTCAGCAAACTCCTCCCACCACAGGCAATTACATTCAGCTTATTGGGGGCAGGGTATATCTTCAAAGCAGGGAAGAGCTTCAAATCCCCTTAGGCTTATTAAGGGGCAGGGAAGATCTTCAAATGAACATTACCATTACACAGTTTTAGACAGATTAAACGGTTAAGAAATACACAAATACTACAATAATGTTTGTATCAGTGACCTGGGGCTGCTGCTTGGCTTGGGTCTGGGATGCAAGAACAAATTGGGTCAGCTGAAACTCAGCCTTCTGGTGGAAGCTATGGTGGAAGGGGTGAGGGTGATGGAAACTAGCCCTTCTCTACTCTAAGCTCTTCCTGCACCAGAAGTTATTCTATATAAACATGGCACTTTGCTTTGATAAAGATATGAAGTTTACTTGTGGAAGTTGACATCAGAAGGGTTGGAGCTTGTAAGGGAGTAATTGTAAAAGCTGCAGTTTTTTGCATTCTTGCAGAAGCAAACTCAAAATTCAAGTTACATACAAAGTGTTACCTAATTATATCAATCACACTGGAACAATTTTGCATTTTCAGAATACATGTTGTAGCAGAACTGACTGCAGAAATGACCTCCTAGAGTTGTTGGGAGGCTCAGATGAAATAACGTAAAGTGCTTTGCAAAGTGCTTGAACCAATCTGTAAACTTTGTTAAGTGTTTACTATGTTCTAGGTACTGGGGATACAAATATTAGAGTGAAACAGTCGTTACCCACCAAGAGCTTACTTGTACTAATAATACTATATCCATGTCAGCTATTGTCATGATATTATAATATTCCTCCAACCTAAAAATTGAAATGGTAGACATGCTTTCCACATTCTGTGCCAAGGCTGTGTAGCAGCAAGCACCCTAGCATACCCAGGATGGCTGCTAGCACAGGTTTTTTATCTGCTTTTCCAAAGGAAAGCAACTCAAAAGAAGGTTGACAACCTTACTTTAGTCAAACATAGATATCATTCACTTAGTTCAGGGGAAAAAGCCAGCACCCCAAACTTCAGAAAATGCAAACAGAAATTACAAGCAGACAAAAACTACAGAGAAAATAACACAATTCAACAGACCAATAGACAGAGCTTCCAGCTGTCTTATACCATTACCTACATACAGTATTAAGTTACCAGAGACAGAAGCACCAACATTTGGATTTTCAAAACTGGGGCAGTCAATGACTACCCAGAGTGTCATCTGGCTAAACCTCACAACTCTTCCCATAAGTGAGCCCCAAAGCAAAACTTCACCTCAGAAAGTATACATAGCCTTCTCTGGTGTAAGAGAACGACACAACCTTTGTGACCCATTGCCTAATTACAAAGTAATAAAATGTGGGCCTTCCTAAAAAACAAGCCTCCCCTAAGCAAGCTTCTCTTATTGGGCTCCAAGTGAGGCTCATTAAGGAGCGGGGAAGATCTTCAAATTCCCTAGGCTTGGGGGCAGAGCCAAGATGGTGGAGTAAAAGCAGGAACTTACTTAAACTCCTCTACCAACCACCTCCAATACGTGTAAAATATGACTCTAAACAAATTTTAGAGCTACAGAACCCACAAATGACAGAGAGAAACAAATCTCCAGCTGAAGGCAGCCTGACAGGCCAACAGGAAGGGTCTATCACATTGTGCTGGGAGCTGAGCAAAGTCCCACATGAGCCTTGTGGGCCCAGATTCAGGGTAGCCCTGACCAGCAGCATAAACCAGCTGGAGCAGGCTTCAGAAGAGTGAATCACCAGTAGCTGTGGTAGTTTCCAGACTTTTCAATCCATAAATGTGAAAGAGAAAGTAAAAGGTCAGTGGGGAACTCTGTTGGAACTGGGTTACAGAAGAGCATGGTCTGACCCCTGCCCCTTGGGGTGAGAGTTCACAGTGGCATGGTGGCTGGAGCTGCTGCTGCATGGCTGCCTCCAGAGCTCCTGGCCAGAAGATTGTAGGGGGACCAAGAAACCATTCAAATAGCTCTTGCTTTGACCTGCTTGGATCTGGATCTCAGTCTTGAGTGGTGGTCCTGGGGTGAGAAATGCCAGTGTGCCAGAGCTTGTAGGGGCTGTAGAGGGGGCACCCTCTTCAGACCTCTGACAACATTTGTGAAAACCATAGCAATTTGGGACACAGCTCTCTCCACCCTGGAAGCAGAGTTCTATTGTAGCAAAGAGCTAAAAGTCAAGTAATTGGTCAGCAAGATAAATAAGCAGAGGAAGCCCAATCAGACCATAGAATTCTTTTTTGGGACAAAAAGTATCAAAACAGGGAACCAGAAGAAAACAACAGAGTCAAAATTCCTACATCAAAAGCTTCCAAGAAAAATATGAAATGGTTACAGGACATGGAGGAGCTCAAGAAGGATTTTGAAAATCAAGTAAGAGAAGTGGACAAAGAATTGGAAAGAGAAATGAGAATGATGCAAGAAAATAAATAAAAGAGAGTCAACAGCAGAAAATAACACATTAAAAATAGACTAGCTCAAATGGCAAAAGAAGTCCAAAAAGCCAATGAGGAGAAGAATGCCTCAAAAAGCCAAATTGCCCAGGTAGAAAAGGAATTTCAAAAATTCACTGAAGAGAATAATATCTTCAAAATTACATTGGAGCAAATGGAAGCTAATGACATTATGAGAAATCAAGATACTATAAAACAGATCCAAACAAATGAAAAAAATAGAAGGCAATGTAAAATTTCTCATTGGAAAAACCACTGACTTGGAAAATAGATCCAGAAGAGATAATTTTAAAATTATTGGCCTACCTGAAAGCCATGATCAAAAAAGGAAACTAGAAATCATAATTAAAGAAATTCTCAAGGAAAATTGCCCTGATATTCTAGAACCAGAAGGCAAAGTAGAAATTGAAAGAATTCACCAATATCCTCTTATAAAAGATCTCAAAAAGAAAACTGCTAGGAATATCATAGCCAAATTCTAGAGTTCCCAGGTCAAGGAGAAATTATTACAAACTGTCAGGAAGAAACAATTTGAGTATTGTGGAAACACAATCAGGATAACACAGGATCTGGCAGCTTCTACATGGTGGGATCAAAGGGCTTAGAATATTATATTCCAGGGGTGGCTAGGTGGCACAGTGAGTAAGAGCGCCGGCCCCAGAGTTGGGACGACCCAGGATTGGATCCGTCCTCAGAAAATGAGCACCCATACATAAATAATGACTGTCTGTGTAACCTTTAGCAAGTTACTTAACCCCAATTGCTTAAAAAAAAAGAATATTATATTCTAGACGTCAAAGGAGCTGGGATTAAAACCAAGAATAACCTACCCAGCAAAACTGAGTATAATGTTTCAAGGGAAAATATGTTCATTCAATGAAATAGAGGACTTTCAAGTATTCTTTTTTTAAATTAAATTTTATGTTTATTTTTAGTTTACATCATTCATTTCCACAAGATTTTGAGTTACAAATTTTCTTCCCATCTTTCCCCTACTCACCACCCCAGAACAGTGATCCCACTGAGTACCACCTCCCCCAATCTGCTCTCTCCTATATCCTCCCCCATACTCCCTCAAACTTTCCAGTAGGACAAGATGAATCTCTATACTCCAGTGACTATATATTTTATTTCCCAGTTGCATGTAAAAAAAAATATTTATATATATATATTTAAACATTTGATTTTAAAACTTTGAATTCCAGATTCTTTCCCTTCCTCCCTCATCACCCACCCTTACTGGGAAGATAGGCATTTTAATGTAGGTTATACATGTGTAGCCATGTAAAACATTTCCATAGTGGATATATTGTGAAAGACTTATTCTATTTCCCTCCATTCTATCCCACCTCCCACTTGTTCTATTCTCTACTTTGATCCAGTCCCTTTTCAAAAGTGTGTGCTTCTAACTTCCCTCCCCCCACCTACCCTATCCTCCATCACCTCCGCTTTCATCCCCTTCCACCCTACTCTCCTGTAGGGTGAGATACCCTATTTAGTGTGTTTGTCATTCCATCCTTAAGCCAAATTCAGTGAGAGTAAGATTGACCCATTCCTTTTGGCCTTCCTGTTCTTCCCCTCCATTGTAACAATTTTCCCTTACCTTTTATATATTAAATAATTTACCCCATCCTGTCTCTCCCCATCTCTCATTATATTCCTCTCTCACCTCTCAATTTCACCTTTTAAGTATCATCCCTTCTTATTCAATTGGTCATGTGCCCTCTGTCTATGTATACCTGTACACATATATACACACAATCACATATGTATTAATACACCCATATACCCTCCTATATAGATATATCTATGGATGTATATATATTCTCATAATGAAAAAAGTTTCATAAGGTACAATTATAGTTTTTCCATGTAGGAATGTAAATAGTTCAACTTTGATAGGTTCCTTATGATTTCTTTTCCCTGTTTACCTTCTCATGCTTCTTGTATCTGAATGCCAAATTTTCTATTCAACTCTGGTTTTTTCATCAAGAATGCTTGAAAGTCATCTATTTCATTGAATGAACATATTTTCCCTTGAAACATTATACTCAGTTTTGCTGGGTGCTTGATTCTTGGTTTTAATCCCAGTTCCTTTGACCTTTGGAATGTCATATTCCAAGCCCTTCAATCCCTCAATGTAGAAACTGCCAGATCCTGTGTTATCCTGATTGTATTTCCACAATATTCAAATTGTTTCTTCTTGGCTGCTTATAATATTTTCTCCTTGATCTTGGAACTCCAGAACCTGGCTATAATATTCCTAGGAGTTTTCTTTTTAAGATCTTTTACAAGAGGATATTGGTGAATTCTTTCAATTTCTATCTTGCCTTCTGGTTCTAGAATATCAGGGCAATTTTCCTTGAGAATTTCTTGAAGGATGATTTCTAGGCTCCTTTTTTGATCATGGCTTTCAGGTAGGCCAATAATTTTTAAATTATCTCTCCTGGATCTGTTTTCTCAGTGGTTTTGCCAATGAGATATTTCACATTGCCTTCTATTTTTTCATTTGTTTGGATCTGTTTAATAGTATCTTGATTTCTCATAAAACCACTAGCTTCCATTTGCTCCAGTCTAATTCTGAAGGAATGATTCTCTTCAGTGAGCTTTTGAGATTCTTTTTCCATCTGGCATATTTGACTTTTTAAGGCATTCTTATCCTCATTGCCTTTTTGAGCCTCTTTCACCATCTGAGTTAGTCTATTTTTTAAGGTATTTTCTTCAGTCAAGTTGTTGACTCTCTTTTCATGATTTTCTTGCATCCTCATTTCTCTTCCAAATTTTTCCTCCACTTATTTGGTTTTCAAAATCCTTCTTAAGCTCCTCTATGGCCTGTAACCAATTCATATTTTTCTTGGCATCTTTTCGTGCAGGAGTTCTGACTTGGCTGTCTTCCTCCTGTCCCATGCTTTGATCCTTTTTGTCCCCAAAATAGGAGTCTAATGTGAGAATGCTCTGCTTGCTTTGCTTCCTTTGCTTGCTCATGTTGCCACTCAGTTACTTAACTTTTGAGCTTTCTGCCATAGTAGAACTCTGCTTCCAGAGAAGAGAGCTTTGTCCCAAATTGCTGTGAATTTCTCAGCTGCCAGAGCTATTAGTTGGCTGCCCTCTCTGAAGCCTTCCACATCCTCACTGGCCACACACCTCAGGACCTCCATGCTAGACAGCAATCCAGATCCAAGCAGGTTAAAGCAAGAGTGATTACCCCTCGGAATTATCACTTGGTCCCCCTATAATCTGCAGGCCAGGAGCTCTGAAGCAGCCATGCTGCAGTGACCACCACACCTCATCCACTTCTCCCTTCAGGGGGCAAGGCCAGACCATACTCCTGAACAACCTGTTCCCACAGAGTCCACAATGACCTCTCACTTTGTCTTTGGCATCTATTGGGTTGATAATTCTGGAAACCGCCACAGCTGCTGGTGATCTACTTTCCCAATATCTCTCTAGCCACAGCTGGTTGGTCCACCCTGGAGCTAAAACTGAGGGAGCATGCAGGGCTGGGCCCTGCTCCCAGCGGGCTGTGATGGACCCTTTCTGCCGGCCTGCTGGGCGGTCTTCAGTGGAAGGTTTGTTTCTCTCTGTCAGTTTGTGGATTCTGTAGCCCTAAAGTTTGTTTAGAGTAATTTTATAGGTGTTTGAGTTGGTTATGGGGGGAGTGCAGGGAGTTTTCCTGCTTCTATGCCACCATCTTATCTTGGCTCTGCCTTACTTTCAAGTATTCTTGATGAAAAAACCAGAGCTGAATAGAAAATTTGACTTTCAAATACAGGAAGCAAGAGAAGCATGAGAAGGTAAACAGGGAAAAGAAATCATAAGGAAATTATTAAATTTGAACTATTTACATTCCTACATGGAAAAACAATAATTGTAACTTATGAGTCTTTTCTCAGTATGAGGATAGTTGAAGGGAATATATATTTTATTTATACATATATACATGTATATACACACATGTAGGTATAGGAGGGTGTATGTGTGTATAACTACATGTGTGAGTGTGTGTATATGTGTGTACATGTATACATAGACAGAGGGCACAGTCTTAGTTGAATAGGAAGGTAGATCTAAAAAATAAAATTAAGAGGTGAGAGAGGAATATAATGGTAGAAGGAGAAAGGGAGAGATAGAATAGGGTAAATTATCTCATAAAAGAGGCAAGAGAAAACTGTTACAATGGAGGAGAAGAGCAGGAAGGTGAAAGGGAACCTTTCTCTCATTGAATTTGGTTTAAGGCAGGAATAACAAATACAATCAACTGGGTAGCTTACCCTACAGGAAAGTATGGGGGAAGGGAACAAAAGGGGGGATGATAGAAGGAAGAGCAGATTGGGGGAGAGGGTAGTTAGAAGCAAACACTTTTGAAAAGGGACAGGGTCAAAGTCGATAATAGAATAAATGGGGGCAGGATAAGATGGAGGGAAATATAGTTAGTCTTTCACAATATAACTACTATGGAAAAGCTTTGCGTAACTACACATTTGCAACTTATATTGAATTCAAATTTCCTAGGCCTATTAAGGGGCAGGGGAAATGTTCAAATTCCCTTACCATTACAGGCTGATGCCCTAGAACCAACTTCTAGAACTAGTAAGAAGATTGTGAAAGAATTATGAGAAAGACTGTGAAAACCACACTGTGTGGTTAATTCTGCCTTCAGAGAATTTAA
Organism: Gymnobelideus leadbeateri; assembly: GCA_011680675.1. NCBI lineage: Eukaryota > Metazoa > Chordata > Mammalia > Diprotodontia > Petauridae > Gymnobelideus > Gymnobelideus leadbeateri. The sequence goes on along the minus strand of WOXC01006596.1, from coordinate 590,280 downwards.
CTTCAATAAATTTTGGGGGGAATCAAATAGAAGGTAGCAATTTGTGTAGCATGATTGAAGAGACTCCAGACTCCCCTAATATTTATAAACATGGCAGCGAAGAGAAATGAGCCACGAGAAAACAGGCTAGAGAGACACTATTGGCTATATTAGGGTATGATACATTTATTCTTGACTTGTAATGACTTTTTTTTTTGCTTTTTGGAGGGCAGTTGGCATCAAGTTACTTGCCCAAGGTCACACAACTAGTTTTTGTGTTAAGTGTCAAAACTTTCATAGTTCTTTTTTTTTTTTTTTGGAGGGGCAATTAGGGTTAAATGACTTGTACAAGGTCACATGGCTAGTTTTTTGTGTTAAGTGTCTGAGGCCGACTTTGAACTCAGGTCCTCTTGACAGCAGGGCCGGTGCTCTATTCACTGCACCACCTACCCGCCTGTAATGACTTTTTTTAAAGTATAAAATGGTATTGTATTTTATGAAAACCTATTGATATAGCTGTGCAATTGTAAAAAGTTATTATTGTTATTCACATGGTCTATTGTGTTTGTAGTTTTCCTAATATTGAATCCACCTTGCATTCCTGGTATAAATCCAACCTTGTTATAGTGTACAATCATTTTCATATTTTGCTATAGCCTTTTAAATAATATTTCATTCAATATTTTTGCACAGATATTCATTAGAGATATTGGTCTATAGTTTTCTTTAACTCCTGGTTTAAGTATTAGAACCATATTTGTCTCAGAGAACTACTTTGGTAAGATGCCTTCTTTTTCTATTTTTTTCAAATAATTTATGTAATATTGGAATTAATTATTTTCTGAACATTTGTTAGAATTCACTTGTAAATACATCTGGTCCTGTTTTGTTTTGTTTTTTCCTTAGAAAGGCCATTTGTGGCTTCTTCCAATTATTTCTTCTGGTATTGGGTTATTTAAATTCTCTATTTCTTGTTCCATTAATTTGGATATTATGTAATTTTTAAAATATCCATCCATTTCATCTAAATCATCAGTTTTTTGTATGTAATTGGGTGAATTAGGTTCTAATAACTTTTAAAAAATTCTTTTAGCTAGCTGGTGCAGTGGATAGAGAGTACTGTGCTTAGAGTCAAGAAGACCTGATTTCAAATCTACTAGTTTTGTGACCTTGGGCAAGTCACTTAATCTTTTTCCACCTCAGTTTTCTCAACTATAAAATGGAGATAATAATAGTACCTACCTTAAAGTGCTGCGACTATGAAATGAGATAATATTTGTAACTTGCTTAGTATGGTGCTTGATACATAGCAGTCACTTAAGAAATGCTTGCTTTCTCCCCCACTTCCATCTTCATTATGTATCCTCTTTTTTATTTTTTTGTATATCAGTAATTTGATTTTTTTCTACTTTTATTTTGCTACTTAGCAGTTATTTTTTTTAAAGAACTAGATCCTATTTTTATTTATAAATTCATTTTTGTTTCAATTTTATATATGGTCAATTTTCAGAATTTCTATTTTTCTGTTTAGATGGTATTTTTTGCTTTGATTTTTTAGGATTTTTCTGTTGTTGTATACCCAGATCTTTGATCTGTTCTTCTCTTCTGCTGATGAAAATGTTTAGAGCTATAAATTTTTCCCCAAGGACTGATTTTAGGTGCTTCTCAAAAGTTCTGGCATGTTTTCTCACAGTTGTCACTTTATTTGGGAAATTTTCTATTGTTTCTATGATTTATTCTTTGACACACCAATCCTTTAGGATTAAATTGAGTGTTATATATTAAAGTTTGGAAACTTTTTTCAGATTATTTTTATGAATTAAAATGAAGGGCTTGAACAAATACTATAGCTGAACTCAAAAAACCTGGTGTAGCAATCATGATCTCAAATAATACTACAGTAACTATGGAAAAGACAGAAAGAGATAAGCAGGGAAATTACATTGTGCTAAAAGGCACCAGAGATAATGAATTAATACTAAAACTTAATACATGTATCTAATAATATAGGATCTGAATAATTAAGGAAAAGTTAACTAAATTGGAGGGGGAAATAAATAGTAAAACTATACTGATCCAGGACTTTAGTAGACCCTCTTCAGACCTTGATAGATTTAACTAAAAGGTAAACCAGGAAGAATTTAAGAAGCTAAAGAGAACTTTAGAAAAATTACAGATGACTAATTTCTGGTAGTTTTCAAATAAGCATAGAAAGGAATTTACATACTACAAAGTTATATATGGCACCTTTATAAAATGTGTTGCAGAGAAGAATGTCATGCAAAAAGGTAGAAAGACAGGAATGCTAAACACATCTTTTACTTATCATAAAGAAATAAAAATTATACCCAACAAAAATCCTTTAAAAAGAGAATGTAAAAGTAATTGAAGACTAAATAACATCATTACAAAGGTTTGGTTGGTCAAAGAACAAAATAAAGGGAAATGACAATAATGAGACCACATACCAAAACTCTGAGATGTAGTAAAAGAAGTTCCCAGGGGAAAATTTATGTCTTTTAATGTTTTCATCATCAAGAGAAAAAAAAAGTGAACTTGGCATGCAAATAAAAATTAAAAATGAACAACAAATAAAAAAATCCCAACTAAATAACAAAATAAAAATTATAAAGTAAATTGATAAAACTGAAATAAAAGGTCATTGAATTGATAAATAAAACTAGGAGCTATTTTTAAAAAACTAATAAAATAAAGCTATCTAGCCCAATTTTAAAAAAGAAAGAGGAAATCAAAATGAAGGGGAAATAAAGGAAATCACTAATAATAAATTTGCCCAATTACATGCTAACAAAAATGGTAACTTAGAGCAAACATAAATGCTTACAAAATATAAAATAATTAGATTAACAAAATAAGAAATAGGCTATTTAAATAACCCAATATTACTAAAATAAATTGAACAAGTCATAAATGAACTCCCAAAGGTGGGGAAAAGCCTCTGAGATCAGATTCAAAAGCGAATTCTACAAATTACAAATAATAAGTAATTTAGATACTTTAAATAATTAATTTAAATACTTTCCAATATTTCAATACAACCTATTCCATACTTTTTTTTGGTGTAAATATCATCTGAATAAGCCTGAACTAAGTAGAGACAAAGCAGAGGGGAAAAAAAAAAACAACTACAGACTAAGTTCCCTAACCAATATTTATGCAAAAAATTTAAATAAAAATTAGCAAGACTGGGGCGGCTAGGTGGCGCAGTGAATAGAGTGCCGGCCCTGGAGTCAGAAGGACCTGAGTTTGGAGCCGGCCTCAGACACTTAATCCGCACAAACAAAAACCTAGCCGTGTAACCTTGGGCAAGTTACTTAACCCCAATTGCCCTAAAAGGGGCGGCTAGGTGGCACAGTGAGTAAGAGTGCCGGCCTCGGAGTTGGGATGACCCGAGATCAGATCCGGCCTCAGAAAATGAGCACCCACGCATAAATAATGACTAGCCGTGTAACCTTGAGCAACTTACTTAACCCCAATTGCTTTAAAAAAAAAAAATTAGCAAGACAGCTATAATAATATATTGGAAAGATTACACATTGTGACCAAGTTGGCTTTATACCAGGAATGCAGAGTTATTTCAACATAAGGAAGGCTATTAATATATTAAGTCATGTAAATAACATAAATAATAAAAATTGTGTCATTATATAAATGCTAAAAAAAAGTTTTTTGACAAAACTGAAAACTCATTTCTATTAAAAATTCTAGAGATCATAGGATCAAATGGACTTTCCCCTAGTGTAGGAATTAGTGCTAATATAAATCCAAGAGCAAATATTGTAGGTAAGGGAGTAAAGTTAGAGACCTTTCCAATAATATCAGAGATTAAAAAAAAAGGATGCCCACTATTCACATTATTATTTCACACAGTGCTAGAAATGCTAGAAAAAGAAATTGATGGGGGGTGGAGCCAAAATGGCTGAGTAGAAACAGCTCATCCAAGCCACTCTGCCTCCAGATTCTGCCCAAACTATGTAAAAGGGAACTCTGAACAACTTCTGGAGCCCCAGCACCCACAGAACGACACAGAGAAGCTAACCTCCCGCTGAGGACAGCCCAGCAGCCCTGTAGGAAGGACCAGCACAGCGGTCTGGGAGCTGGCAGCGTGCAGAGCACAGGGAGCCGAGCCAAGCGGAGCCCAGGTCCGCATGAGCTGAGGTTTTAGCCCCAGGGCGGCAGGGCCAGCAGCCGGCTGGAGAGACCCCAGAACACCAGCAGCTGTGGCGACTCCAGAATTATCAACATAGACATGCCTAGGACAAAGTAAGACGTTAGTGCCCTATGGACTTTGGGACCAGTATTTGGGGAATGCGTTGGCTTCCTCCCCTGGGGGCTAGAAGCCACTGAGGAGACATGACATTTTGTAGTTTTCAGAGGCAGCTCCAGCTCCTAGCCTGCGAACTGTAGAGACACCCAGAGATCAGTCTTGGGGGGGTAATCGCTCTTGCTTTAACCTCCCTGGATCTGGATTTTGATCTGGGGTGGAAGTGGTGGGTGGGTTTACAGCTTGCCAGAAACGGAAGTTGCCCCCCACACGTTCGGGACGAAAACTCCTCTATCTGGCCTTAAAGCCATAGTGTGGCAACAAACCCAAAAGTCAAGTAATTAAGTGGCAACATGCCAAGGCAAAGGAAACAGAAAAATGCAACCCTAGACTCCTATTTTGGGGGCATAGAGCGGGAAAAGGACTGTGAGGTCAGAAGTCCTGCTCCAAAAGCCCCAGGGGAAAACATGAGTAGGTTGCAGGCCATAGAGGACCTTAAGAAGGACTTTAAAAATCAAATAAGAGAAGTGGAGGAAAAATTGGAAGAGAAATGAGAAGGATGCAGGAAAAGTATGAAATGAGGGTCAACAGCCTGACTGAGGAAAACAACACCTTAAAAAATAGACTAACTCAAATGGCAAAGGAGGCCCAAAAGGGCAATGAGGAGAAGAATGCCTTAAAAAGTCGAATTTGCCAGATGGAAAAAGAATCTCAAAAGTTCACTGAGGAGATTCATTCCTTCAGAGTTAGACTGGAGCAAATGGAAGCTAATGACTTTATGAGAAATCAAGATGCTGTTAAGCAGATCCAAACAAATGAAAGATTAGAAGGCAATGTGAAATGTCTCATGGGAAAAACCACTGACCTGGAAAATAGATCCAGGAGAGACAATTTAAAAATTATTGGACTACCTGAAAGCCATGATCAAAGAAAGAACCTAGAAATCACCCTTCAAGAAATTCTCAAGGAAAATTGCCCTGATGTTTTAGATCCAGAGGGCAAAATAGAGGTTGAAAGAATCCACAGATCACCTCCTGAAAAAGATCCCAAAAAGAAGACTCCCAGGAATATTATAGCCAGGTTCCAGAATCCCCAGATCAAGGAGAAAATACTACAAGCAGCCAGGAAGAAACAATTTCAATATTGTGGAAACACAATCAGAACAGCCCAGGACCTGGCAGCTTCTACACTGAGGGAGAGAAGGGCATGGAATATGATATTCCAGAGGGCAAAAGAGCTGGGAATGAACCCAAGGGTCACCTACCCAGCAAAACTGAGTATTTTGTTTCAGGGGAAAATATGGTCATTCAGTGGAACAGAGGACTTTCAAGCATTCTTGAGGCAAAAACCAGAATTGAATAGAAAATTTGACATCCAGACACAAGAAGGAAGAGATGCCTGAGAAGGTAATCAGGAAAAAGAAATCACTATGAACTTATCAAAGTTGAACTATTTACATTCCTATATGGAAAAACAATAACTGTGACTGATGATATCTTTCTCACTATGAAAATAATGGAAGAAGGGTGTGTGGTCATATGAATACATATGTGAATGTGTGTGTATATGGCTACAGTTATATATGGATAGAGGGCATAAGTTGAATTTGTTGGGAAGGGAGGATACTCAAGGGATGAAATTATGAGGTGAGAGAGGAAAGTGGCAAGAGGAGATGGGGAGAAACAGGGTAGGGTAAACTATCTCATGTAGAAGAAGCAAAGGGAAGTGGTTCCAAGGGAGGGGGAGATTAGGAAGGCAAAAAAGGCAAAACCACATTCTCATTGAATTTGGTGCAGGGAGAGAATGACATACATACTAAATGGGATATCTCAACCTGCAGCAGAATACGGGGAAGGGGGATGAGAGGAGGGATGATGGAGGGAGGGGAGGTTGGAAGTACCCACTATAGAAGAGGGACAGGATCATGTAGGGAATGGACCAGGTAGGGGGTGGGATGAGTGGGAGGGAATTATAAGCAGCCTTGTACAATATATCTACTATGATAATGTTTTGCATAGATAGACATGTACAACATATACTGAATTACTTATCTCCCCAGAGGGAATGGGTGACAAGGGAGGAAGGAAATGGATCTGAAATTCGAGGTCTTAACATTAAATGTTTCAAATATATATAAATACTATTATTAATACTCTTTTGCTTATAATTGGGAGATAAGATGTGCAGGCATTGGGACACAAAGATTCATCTTCCTCTAATGGAAAAGTCGAAGGGGGTATGGGAGAAGGTATGGGAGAAAGCTGATTAGAGGAAGCGATATCTTGTGGGACTGCTATTCTGGGAGGTTGGGTAGGGGAATAACGGGGGGAAAATGATTGTAACTCAAAATCTGGCGGAAATGAATGATGTAAAACAGAAGTTAATAAAGCATTTGTTTAAAAAAAAGAAAAGGAAAGGAAATTGATGGATTAAGCCCAGGCAAAGAAAAAACAAAAATATCACTTTTTGTAGATAATATGATAATATACTTAGAAAACCCGTGAGTAGAACACTAGTGAGTCAATTAAAAATGTAGTTGAAATAATTAATAACTTCAACAAAGTTGTAGGACATAAGATAAATCCATATAAATCATTAGCATTCATATATGTAACCAACAAAACCCAAGAAGAAGAGTTAGCAAGAAAAATTCTATTCAAAATATCTACAGAAGCTATACAATTTTATGAAGTGTAACTTCAAAGGTTCAACCAGAGACTATCTGAATTTCATATAACAAACTCTTTGTAGAAATAAAGACCAACCTAAATAATTGGAGAAACATTAATTACTCCTGGTAAGGTCAAGCCAATATAACAACAATGACAATACTATCTAAATTAATGTACTTATTCAATGCTGTATCAAACTCCTAAAGGAATGTTTTGTGGAGGTAGGGATAATAACAAAATTCATATAGAGAAACAAAAAAAGTGGGAAGGATAGGAGTGTATTAGTGCCAAACCTCAAATAATGCTACAAAGTAGTAATTACTGCAATGATTTGGTACTGGTTAAAAAGAAGAGGTTGATTAAGTATACAACAGAGAGAAGTAAAGAAACGCAGTAGCAAAGTATTTGATAAACTCAAAGATCCCTATTGCTGAGGGAAGAACTCACTATCTGAGAAAAACTTCTAGGAAAACTGGACAGTAGTTTGGCAGAAATTAGGTTTAGAACAACATCTCACACCATATGCCAAAATAAGTTCCAAATGTATACATGACTTAGATATAAAAAGTCATATCATAAATAAAGAAGAGGAGGAAGGAAGAATTATCTTTCAGATCTACAGAGGTAAATAAAGTTCAAGATTAAATAAATAATAGAGAGGATCAATAAGATAAAATGGACAATTTCAAGTATATAAAATTTATTTCTGAAATGCATAAGGAATTGATTTAAATTTATAAGAACTAGAGTTTTTCCCCTATAGATAAATAGCCAAAGGGTATGGCCAGGCAATTTTCAAAGGAAGAAATCCAATCTATCAGCAAACTCATGAAAAAGTTCTCTAAATCACTAATTATTGGATAAATGCAAATGAGAGCAATTTTGAAGTTCTACTTCATACATATCAGACTAGCAAAGATGACAAAAGAGGAAAATGACAAAAGCTGCAGGGGTTTTGGGAAAACTGGTACATGGTGTGCTTTCATGGAGTTGTGAATTAGTTCAGCCATTCTGGAAAGCAATTTGGATTATGTCAAGGAAGTTGACATACTGTGCATACCGTTTGACTACTGGGCCTATAACCCCAAAGAAATCAAACAAGAAAAAAAACCTATTTGTATAGAAATATTTAGAGTAGTTAGATAATTAATAAAGTGACACAGTGTCTTTCTGTAGTTTCAAGGAAAGGAGCTCATGAGCCAATGCACACTGCTTACAAGTATCACACACGTCATACCACCATTTCATACTATAGTCCCACAGTTGCCTTGGTTCCTGAAGCTACTAGTTTGGCACAGGAACTCATTAGTTCTTCCCTCCAAAGTTACCTCTGTCACTGACAGCTCCTATTCCTCATGGTTTTGCAAACCAAAAGCCCTTTTTTCCCCTTTTCTCTTACAAACATTATGTCTACAGCACAGTGAGAAAAAGGTCACTTGACTTCCTTTGGGGTTGCTTGGGTCCCTTCAACTTTGGGCCCATGGAATCATAAGAATTACTTGGCTCCTTTCAGAGTAACTCACTACCTTAATTTTCTCTTATTATACTGACCAGTTCACTTAGCCAGTCATTCAATCAATAGAGATTTATTAAGTGCCTACTCTGTACTAGGCACTGTGCTAAGTTCTGGGAATATAAACAGAGGCAAAAGACAGTCCCTGCCCTCAAGGAGATTACAATCTAATGGGAGAGACAATATACATACAAATATATACAATACTATAAATATATCTCTATCTATCTATAAAATACTATGGAAACTCTCAAGTCTACCCTAATAATTACAATAACATTTAGTATCTTATAAATTGGAGCTATCCTTCTGATCATTCAGATTTCAACCTCTTTACACCTCAATTAGATGGTCTTTAACAACAGTTCTGTACCTGAATTAAAATTCATCGCCGGGTATCCTCTGATGATGATCCTGTCTGAGCATAGACTGGTTCTTAGGTAGCAAACACAGTTAGTCAAGTGGGCCTGTACTTAAAACTTTCACATTTTCTTAATTTTTTTTCATTTAAAACACAGCCTTTGAGAAATCTCTATATCTTCCATCCCCCAACAGAGCATCAGAGTAGGACTTTATAGAGGATGCATAACATTAGTAATAATGTAAAAGATAAGTTATTTGGGTATGCAAAACCAGTTCTCAGAGAAGATCTTTGTTACAAAGATATTTGACTCAATTTAGGTCTCCAAGTGAATGACCTAATGAGGAATGTATGTACTGAGCAGCCTAGTTATTGTTAAAATTATAGATACTTGTAGTAGCACATCCAAAAGCCCCTCAAGTCATGGCAACAAAGATGACGATGTAGCAACAACAGTTGCTGCTGCTGCACACATGGAAAAATAGAGCAAAGAAAAAGGCAATTATCTGTTAGAGGAGTCCAGGTCATGAGCAACTGAGGAGAAAGGGGGTAGAAAGACAGCAAAGTAAAAGCCTCAAAGAGAAGGCTGCAGGGAGTGCTTGAAAACTGTTAGGATTAGTATTCTTCTCCCTCCCTTTCTCTATCACTAAACTGTTTCATATTTTCTAAATACTTTGATCCTATAAGGGAGAATGCAGTGTTTGGAAAGCAGACACTAGCATTATCTCATCATTCTCTATACCTGGGGAGCAACAAAAGAGATGATTATTGAGGCAGTTAGGTGGTCTTAAAGTGGATAGAGGGCCAGACTTGGAGTCAGGAAGAACTGAGTTCAAATTCAGCCTCTAATACTTATTAGCTGCAACCTCAGTTGAGTAAAGTGGGGATAATAAAAATTTTGTCTTAGAGATGTTGAGAGGATTAAAAGAGATAAAATGTAAGTGATCTGCTAATTTTAAGGTGCTATTTACATGAGAGCCGTTATTATCCTCAAAAGAAACCTATAGGGAACAGACTTTTTAAAATCAACTATTCACAAAATGAAAAACTTGATGTTGAATGTTGATGAGGGTAGGGCAATTGGGCATGTGAATGAGAATTATGAAAATTAGGATAGTGGGCTCCCTCTGGAAAATAGGTAAGTTTCACTAATGGAGATCAGTCACTCCTGGCTAACTTGGGGTTATGGGATCTGAGATGTAAAGTTGGAAGGGTCATCTAGTACAGTGACATCATTCACCTTTTTAAAAATGTTCCTTCCAGCTTGTCCTTCCTTTCCCCATTAGATTGGAAGGCCAGTGTTGAAATTCATCTTGCCAGGTCCTTGTTCTGCTCCATCAGCCTCTGATATGAAGTGGGGCCCCAAGGATGTGCTGTGATGTGGTTAAGCAAGTGCCAGGAACATGTGTACCTCAGAAGAAAAAACACACTTGCAGATAATACCTGCCATTTTCACAGCTCTCTTGTGATCATAATAATAATAGCTTTAGTTTAATTGTTTTCAGTCGTGTCTGAGTCTTTGTGACCCCATTTTGGATTTTCTTGGCACATATACTGGAGTGGTTTGCCATTTCCTTCTCAAGCTCATTTTAAATATGGGGAAACTGAGGCAAAGAGGGTTAATTATCTTATTTGATGATCACAAGCTTGGGGTGTGGATGCTATTATTGTACCCACTTTACAATTGAGGAAACAGAGATTAAGTGACTTGTTTAAGATCACAGAGCTAGTGTCTAAGGCAATCAGATCTTCCTGATTTCCAGGCCTGTAAACTACACTTTCCATTATACCAAATTGCTTCTTCTGGTGGGCTATCATCAATGGGTAGTCTCTGCTAGGTGATACTCCATGCCAATAATGCTCCAAGAAGCTCCATTATTGTCTATGCCCTCCAATCACTAGAATTAAAGGAGATAACTATATATTGGAGTATATTGAATATATATTGACCTTTACAAATAACTTTAAACTTTGCAAAGTGCTTCAAAGTCATGATCTCACTTGATCCTTATGCCAACTCTGTGAGAAGGGTACTGCAAGTATTGTTTTCATGTTGCTGATAAAGAAACTAGGACTAAATAACATACCCAGGTATTAGTGGGATTTTAATCCTTGCCCCTCCTGGCTTCCAGTTCAGCATTCTTTAACACTTTATGATGCTGCTACTCTCTGTCAGAAATTTATGGACTAAAAGGATTTAGAATTGGAAGTGACCTTGGGTGCTCATCTTATCAATCCAGTCATTTTTAAGAATCAAAGACCACAGGGGCGTCTAGGTGTCACAGTGAGTAGAGCGCCGGCCCTGGAGTCAGAAGGACGTGAGTTCGGATCCGGCCTCAGACACTTAACCCACACAAACAAAAACCTAGCCATGTGACCTTGGTCAAGTTACTTAATCCCAATTGCCCTAAAAGTGGCGGCTAGGCGGCGCAGTGAGTAAGAGTGCCGGCCTCAGAGTTGGGATGACCCGAGATCAAATCCGGCCTCAGAAAATGAGCACCCACGCATAAATAATGACTACCCATGTAACCTTGAGCAAATTACTTAACCCCAATTGCTTAAAAAAAAAAAAGAATCAAAGACAACTCCAAAAGAGTCATGATGGAAAATGCTATCCACATCCAGAAAAAGAACTATGGAGTCTGAAAGTGGATCAAAGCACTCTTTGCTCTCTTTATTTTGCTTGTTTCTTATTTCTCAGGGTTCCTCCCATTGGTTCTAATTCTTCAACATAACTGATGTGAAAATGTGTTTAATATGAAAGTATACATGTAGAGCCTACATCAGATTGCACACAGGCTTGAGGACAGGAGAGGGGAGGAAGTGGGAGAAAATTTGAAACTCAAAATCTTATGGAAGTGAATGTTGAAAATTAAAAATTAATTAATTAATTAATTAATTAGTAAAATCCGTTCATTTTACTGATGAGGAAACAGATTCAGTGAAATAATAGGACCATAGAGATAGAATCGAAAAGCACTTTCAGGCTCATCCACCTCATTTTACAGAAAAGGAAACTGAAGATAAAAAGGTTAAATGACTTGTCTAAAGTCATACAGATTGCAAAAGTATAATTTCAAACTAAGTATGTCTTTGGGTGTTAAAAACAAGAGTTCTTTCTACTACACAAAATTGACAGGAGCTTCTGTTTTTCAGAAGGGATAAGGGGTGGCCCTTCTATCCTTAAGCCATGTCTCATTGATTAAAATTAACAAGGGACTTGGGCAGGACAAATGTCTAGTCTCACATCTGGACACTCAGACTCTGAGGGTGCAAATAAATTATACTCTTACTAAAAACATTCCTGTTCCCTCAGGTAAAAGCAATTCTTAAGATATTAAAAGCAGCTCAGGAAGATACAGATAAAAGCCAATAATTAAGGAGGTTCTCTGAAGTCTCTAGAGGTCCTCTGCCAAAGTTCTAAAAACTGATTTTATATTTTTCTTGCCCAGAGGATCCACAGTTTGGTCCTAGATCAATCTATCTAGGAGTAAAGTTAAGCCCACTGCCCAGATTCACTGCTTCTTTGTTGTCAGTTACCTTGTTCATGAGGTTATAGGAATGTGAGAGGTTAACTAGGGCCTCCTCAATTCCACCAGCATCCTGGACCACAGCAACAGGACTCAGCATGATCCTAGCAATCTGTCTTACATTCTATTTCCCTGGTAAAGTCCTAGATGGAGTGTGTTCTGAGTATGTGACTAGCTCATCGGTCCTCACAATCAGGACATCACTATTTCCTAAGCTATTGTTATATGGAAGGTTGAGAAAACTTGCATCTGAATGCCAGGTCACTTCATCAAATGCTACCCTATGTATAGAGAAGTTAACATGTACAGGCAAGTGGACTAAAGGCAAGTGACAGTTCTTTTCTGTCTTTAATATTCTATTGCTACTCCTGGGTATCCCAAAATGCTAACTAGTTTTGGCATGTTGTAATGATTCTTTCATAAAGTATTGAAACATTTTGATTTTATCTCCAACAACAATGGACTACCAAATGATAGTGTTTGGGAGATTTCTTTTTTTTCTTTTTCTTAAACAAATGCTTTATTAACTTCTGTTTTACATCATTCATTTCCACCAGATTTTGAGTTGCAATCATTTTCCCCCCATTATTCCCCTACCCAACCTCCCAGAATAGCAGTCCCACAAGATATCGCTTCCTCCAGTCTGCTCTCTCCCATACCTTCTCCCATACCCCCTTTGACTTTTCCATTGGAGGAAGAGGAATCTTTGTGTCCCAATGCCTGCACATCTTATCTCCCTATTACAAGCAAAAGAGTATTAATATTAGTATTTATATATATGTTTGAAACATATAATGTTAAGACCTCGAATTTCAGATCCATTTCCTTCCTCTCTTGTCACCCATTCCCTCTTGGGAGATAAGTAATTCAGTACATGTTGTACATGTCTGGCTATGCAAAACATTATCATAGTAGATATATTGTACAAGGCTGCTTATAATTCCCTCCCGCTCATCCCACCCCCCACCTGGTCCATTCCCCACATGATCCTGTCCCTCTTCTATAGTGGGTACTTCCAACCTCCCCTCCCCCCAAGGATACCCTCCCATCCATCATCCCTCCTCTCATCCCCCTTCCCCCTATCCTGCTGCAAGTTGAGATATCCCATTTAGTATGTATGTCATTCTCTCCCTGAACCAAATTCAATGAGAATGTGGTTTTGCCCTTTTAGCCTTCCTATTCTCCCTCTCCCCTGCAAACACTTCCCCTTGCTTCTTCTACTTGGGATAGTTTATCCTACCCTGTCTCTCCCCATCTCCTCTTGCCACTTTCCTCTCTCACCTCATAATATCATCCCTTGAGTATTCTCCCTTCCCAACAAATTCAACCTATGCCCTCTATCCATATATAACTGTAAGCATATACACACACATTCATATATGTATTCATATGACCACAAACCCTTCTTCCATTATTTTCATAGTGAGAAAGATATCATCAGTCCCAGTTATTGCTTTTCCATATAGGAATGTAAATAGTTCAACTTTGATAAGTTCCTTTTGATTTCTTTTCCCTGATTACCTTCTCAGGCATCTCTTCCTTCTTGTGTCTGGATGTCAAATTTTCTATTCAATTCTGGTTTTTTCCTCAAGAATGCTTGAAAGTCCTCTATTCCACTGAATGACCATATTTTCCCCTGAAACAAAATACTCAGTTTTGCTGGGTAGGTGACCCTTGGGTTCATTCCCAGTTCTTTTGCCCTCTGGAATATCATATTCCATGCCCTTCGATCCCTCAGTGTAGAAGCTGCCAGGTCCTGGGCTGTTCTGATTGTGTTTCCACAATATTGAAATTGTTTCTTCCTGGCTGCTTGTAGTATTTTCTCCTTGATCTGGGGATTCTGGAACCTGGCTATAATATTCCTGGGAGTTTTCTTTTTGGGATCTTTTTCAGGAGGTGATCAGTGGATTCTTTCAACCTCTATTTTGCCCTCTGGATCTAAAACATCAGGGCAGTTTTCCTTGAGAATTTCTTGAAGGGTGATTTCTAGGTTCTTTCTTTGATCATGGCTTTCAGGTAGTCCAATAATTTTTAAATTGTGTCTCCTGGATCTATTTTCCAGGTCAGTGGTTTTTCCCATGAGACATTTCACATTGCCTTCTAATCTTTCATTTGTTTGGATCTGCTTAACAGCATCTTGATTTCTCATAAAGTCATTAGCTTCCATTTGCTCCAGTCTAACTCTGAAGGAATGAATCTCCTCAGTGAACTTTTGAGATTCTTTTTCCATCTGGCAAATTTGACTTTTTAAGGCATTCTTCTCCTCATTGCCCTTTTGGGCCTCCTTTGCCATTTGAGTTAGTCTATTTTTGAAGGTGTTGTTTTCCTCAGTCAGGCTGTTGACCCTCATTTCATACTTTTCCTGCATCCTTCTCATTTCTCTTTCCAATTTTTCCTCCACTTCTCTTATTTGATTTTTCAAGTCCTTCTTAAGGTCCTCTATGGCCTGCAACCTGTTCATGTTTTCCCCTGGGGCTTTTGGAGCAGGACTTCTGACCTCACAGTCCTTTTCCCGCTCTATGCCCCCAAAATAGGAGTCTAGGGTTGCATTTTTCTGTTTCCTTTGCCTTGGCATGTTGCCACTTAATTGCTTGACTTTTGGGCTTGTTGCCACACTATGGCTTTAAGGCCAGATAGAGGAATTTTCGTCCCGAATGTGTGGGGGGCAACTTCCGTTTCTGGCAAGCTGTAAACCCACCCACAACTTCCACCCTAGATCACAATCCAGATCCAGGGAGGTTAAAGCAAGAGCGATTACCCCCCAAGACTGATCGCTGGATCTCCCTACAGTTAGCATGCAGGCCAGGAGCTGGAGCTGCCTCTGAAAACTACAAAATGGGGTGTCTCCTCAGTGGCTTCTAGCCCCCAGGGGAGGAAGCTGACGCATTCCCCAAATACAGGTCCCAAAGTCCATAGGACACTAACCTCTTACTTTGTCCTAGGCATGTCTATGTTGATAATTCTGGAGTCTCCACAGCTCCTGGTGTTCTGGGGTTCTTCCAGCCGGCTGCTGGCCCTGCTGCCCTGGGGCTAAAACCTCGGCTCACAGGGACCTGGGCTCGGCTCGGCTCCTGTGCTCTGCGCGCTGCACACTGCCAGGTCCCAGACCGCTGCGCTGGTCCTTCCTGCAGGGCTGCTGGGCTGTTCTCAGGGGGAGGTTAGCTTCTCTGTGTCGTTCTGTGGGTGCTGGGGCTCCAGAAGTTGCTCAGAGTCCCCTTTTACATAATTTGGGGGGAATCTGGGGGCAGAGTGGCTTGGACGAGCTGTTTCTACTCCGCCATCTTGGCTCCGCCAGGAGATTTCTTACTATTCTTCTGAATGATGTGTGGGTTGTCACTGGTTGCCATAAGCAGAATATTAGCTTTTCTGTTGTAGAATTTCTTTTTTTTTTCTCTATTTGAACACTAATAGGGACAACCTTCTTCCTCCAACTATGTAAATATAATTAAAAGTTTGGGGGAACAAAATTATTGAAAGTCACTTCATTAGCTTCACAATACAATATTCATTCTATATGGCACATTGTACATGTAATAATGTTTATTGACTCTGGAGAAATTAGAATTATTGCATTACTGTGATATGAGTGATTAAATGTGACAGAGAGAGAAAAAAGAGGGCAAGAAGGAGAACAAGGATGAGCAAATGACCATGCAGAAAATTTGTCATAAGAGCCAGCCATACCATTCCAACAGCATATATAAGTGAAAGTAGAAGAAGGATAACGGACAGTTATGAAATGGAACAGATTCCCCAACATCTCTGGAAAAATCTATTTTTGTTATCTATAATAATTGAAATGCTAGTTTTGGACTCTATAACCAATGGAATCTCTCTTGCTATTGATCCAGTAAATCTTTTTTTTTCCTGGTGCTACCTTTCTCATAACATCCTTTACAACTCTTAGCATATGCAGTTACTTGTTTTTATGTTTTAAATGTTAATGTATTAATGTATCCTGTTCGTGGGCAGCTAGGTGGTGCAGTAGAGTGCCTGTCCTAGAGTCAGGAAGACCTGAGTTCAAAATTAATCTGAGAATTATACTAGTTGTGTGACTCTGGGCAAGTCCCATTTGCCTCGATTTCCTCATCTGTAAAATGAACTGGAGAAGGAAATGGCAAACCAGTCCTGTATCTTTTCCAAGAAAACCCCAAATGGGGTCACTAAGAGTTGGACACTGAACAATACCAAATCTGTTCATGCCCATTATGTGCTTGTTCATTATCTTTTCAGTGATCTTCAACTTTAATTCATCTAAGATTATGATTTTCTATAATTTGAATCTATACAACTTCAGGAAAAAAATGTTGCATTTAAAATGGATAGGCTTTGTTTCAGGTAGAAGTTTTACGTGAGTAAAATAATTATATAAATTCCCAAAGGCAGTATTCTCCTCCTCTCATCTTCCTAATTTAATTTTGATCCTACTCTTTATTCTGGCAGCTAAGAGGTACAGTAGATAGAATGCTGGACCTGTAATGCTGAAAAAGACCTGAGTTCAAGACATTAACCAGCTGTGTGACCCTGGGCAAGTCACTTTAACCTTTGTCTGCTTCAGTTTCCTCAGCTGTAAAATGGGGATAACGATAGCACCTATCTTACAGGGTTGTTGTGAGAATCAAATAATATAATATTTGTAAAATGCTTAACATAGTTCCTAATACCTAGCAGATACTTAATAAATGCTTGTTCCCTTCCTTTTCCATTTGCAATGCCTAAGGTATATGTCCTGGTGATTGAACTCTTTGGGTTATTTATTCACTTCCATATCTGAACCTGGATAGAAAGCATTCTTTATTCATTTGGTTTTTCCTGTGTAGGTTATTGACCCAAATTGTTTTGAGTGATGACTGATCTCTTTTAGGAGATGGTCAAGGGTTCAGTGCAATTGGTACAATATTATCTACAAACAGGAACATCTGAAAGACTTCATCATCTATAGGGAATCCCTCTTCCATCTGACATTCTTCAATGATGCTGGCAAACACTTTGGCCAAACATTTATTGCCTTGTTTTATGCCATACTGGATAATAATCAAAGGGTAGTTAAACAAAGTTATTTTTGTTATTACTTTTTTCAAGGATTTTATATAAACTTGACATATACTTGTCAAAACATTTTGTTGGATAAGCAGTCAAAACAGTATTTTGTTCTCCTGAAGCAAATGTTTTTTTAATAATCAACATCAGCATAGAGGGATCTTGGGTTCTCTATACTTTTTAGTCAACTGTGTGACCACAAAGATATATTCTATTATAGAACATAATTTGTAAGAGCTTTACCTGTTCCCTTATTATGCCTTTGTCAAAGATGTTCTCAAGGTACGTGTAGTCTAATTTCATAAAATTTTTGTGGAGTTGGGAAAGTAGGTAGATCAATCAGTTACCATCTGAGGAGGGTAATAATAATGAAGTCCAAAATTTCCCCCCTCCCCAGCTTTAGTATTTCCCCCTTTTAAGATACTTTGTCAATTTTTAGAGCATTCAAAAGTATTTTTGCTACGTGCTTTGTCTATCCTAATTGCTCTTCCTATCTTTATTTTCTTCAGCATCCCTCCTTTCTTCCTAATTTCCCTGTTTCTGTTGAGAGCATCTTTCCAGTCCTCCAGGTTCACAACTTCAGAGCTATCCTCAATTCTTGCCTCTCCCCTGTCCCCTTACATCCAATCAGTTTTCAAGTTGTGTCAATTCTATGTATCTGATAAATCTAACATTTGTCCTTTTCTCCCCACTTAAGTGGTCAGTAGGCCTTCACCTCTTTTTCTTTTTTTCTTTTTCTTTCTTTCTTTCTTTTTTTTTTTCTTTTTGGAGGGGGTAAGGCAAAGGCAATTGGTGTTGTGCCTTGCCCAAGGTCACACAGTTAGTAAGTATTAAGTGTTTGAGGTCGGATTTGAACTCAGGTCCTCCTGACTCCAGGGCCAGTGTTCTGTTCACTGCACCACCTGGCCACCCCCCTCACCTCTTTTTCAATAGTCTTATAGCCCTTGGTTCCTCTTTCTGTCTTCTGCTTCATTCTCGATGGTGCCTTTTAGTAGGATATAGTTTCCTTCCTTATCTCTTTTAATTAGATCTATTTTTGCTTTTGCTTTATCTGAGATAAGTATTGCTACCCCTGCTTTTTTTACTTTAGCTGAGGCATAAAAAATTTTACTCCAGCCTTTTACCCTTACCCTGTGGATATCCCTTTGTTTCAAATGTAGGAGAGATAGGAGAAATGCATGCTATATCTAATTAAAAGAGAAAGGAGAAATGCATGCTGGAAAGATGAGGTTCTGTGGTCTGATATAATCTCTGGATAGAAGAACTGTTGGTCTTAAAGAGACAAGATGTTTTCCCCTTGTTTGGGAGACTGAAAATCTCATAGACTTTGAGAAGCATGCAAGCACATGAAGATTTGGACTGCGTAACTCCATCTCAGTACAGGAATTCAGTTTTGATTTTGTTTTGTGAGGAGAGAGAGCAAGTAAGGGAGGAAGGGAGAGTTGTTGCTACTTAGCTGCTGCCACTATCAGGACTGATGGCACCAAACCATAGGGATGTCACTTGGAGCTGAGTGAGAGAGATTGTAAGCACTTGAGGCTGATGAGAAGGGTAATGGTGATGTTTCCCTCCTCACCCTCCCTTTTCTCCATTTCAATCTCTCTCTCTCTCTCTCTCTCTCTCTCTCTCTCTCTCTCTCTCTCTCTCTCTCTCTCTCCCTCCCTTCCTCCTTTCCTCCCTCCCTCTCTCTCTTCTCCCAGGGAAAGTGTCTCCATTTCTAACTTTATACATTATATATTATCTCTCTATATTTATACTTTCTCTTTAATTAGTTGAATGCCAACTAGATAAAATTTGATCAACCTTAGCTGCTTCTGATCTGGATATTTCATTATTTGTTGATAGGTATAAAAAGAGACAGTAAGACTCATAATGCAAAAACAGATCAAGTGAGAGAGAATAAATGATCTACATGAATCACCAAAATTTTGTCTCAACTGGGGGCTCCTGAGCTAGAAGAGAGATAATGTTATTATTATTATTATTATTATTATTCTTGCTTTTTGGAGGGCAATTGGGGTTAAGTGACTTGCCCAAGGTCACATGGCTAGTTTTTGTTTTAAGTCTCTGAGGCTGGATTTGAACTCAGGTCCTCCTGACTCTAGGGCCAGTGCTCTATTCATGGAGCCACCTAGCCGTCCCCATGAGAGATAACATTATTAATTTTAAAAAATATTTTCTAGGGGTGGCTAAGTGGTACAGTGAGTGAGAGTGCCAGCCCCGGAGTCGGGAGGACCGGGATCAGTTCTGGCCTCAGAAAATTAGCACCCACACATAAAAATAACTAGCTGTGTAACCTTGAGCAAGTTACTTAACCCCAATTGCTCTTAATAAAATATATATGTATATACATATATTTTCTACATAATGTCAAAGCAGAGTATAAACTAAATCTAGTCTTTCCCTCCTTAGCTGAAAATGAGTTAATTGCAGTTGCTGTCTTGGAGAGTGGAGGATCCGGGCTGCTGCTTTGAATCATAGTGCCTTCCCCTTTATTCCCTGCCTCCATATGTAATCAAAGGAACCTCTCTGAAAGGGTGAAGTGAAAAGCAGTGAGTAACTAGAGAGTAGGTCATACCTAGTGAGAGAGGGGGGGAAAAAGGTGGCTGGAGAGGATTGGCAATGCTTCCATTTCAAATGTAGAGGCCAGAGAAGGGGGAATGAGTATCCCCTGGCTTTCTGCCACCCAGTAGGTGAATTTTCCTATCTTATGCTAACAACCCTTGCAGACCCAGGCTGCAGCCTCATAATCAATCTCATCTGCTAAGGAGATATTCCTAAAGCATGAGTCCTATTATGTCACTCTCCTTCTTAAGAAACTCCAATGGTTTCCTTCAATTTCTAGGATAAAATACAAATTCTTCTGACTTTTCAAAGTCTCTTATGGTCTGACACTAATTTCACATTATTCTCTCTCTCATACTCTATGCTCCAGACAACTTGATGTACCTGAAATACAAAATTCTAACTCTTCTCTCTAAGCCCACACGTGGAGTTCATTTCTTCCTCTCAGAATCTTGAGATTTTTCAAAGTTTAATTTAAGTGTTGCTTCTTACAGGAAACCCATCTTGATTCCTGGTTGATAGTGCTTTCCCTCTGGAAATCATTTTCTACATATATGTGCTCTTTCTGCCCCCATAGATTGTAAGCTTCTTAAGAGCAAGGGCCTTTTTGGTTTTTGTACCTGGTACATAGTAGGTGCTTAATAAATACTTGTTGAATGAATGAACATAAACATATCTGGAAAGGTGAGAGTTAGAGTCTACATATGATTGTTCCACTTTCATTGATGAGAAAAAATTTGTTACAGAAATCTTTACAGATGTTTTCCATTGACAATCTGTTTTCTTTCTTCCCATGTCATTCTAAGATGCCTGGTCTCCTGCAAAGTTGTCTTTAGTTTAAAGACAACTTTTTGTTGTCCGCTGCTTTTCTATCTTTTTTTTCTCTCTGTATCTATCTCTGTCTCTGTCTCCCACTCTCCCCCCTCTCAATGAAGCAACACAACCTTCCATCCTCCTCACTGTAACATTGTGTGAGTTTATATTCTAAACTGGTGTTGCCCTTTGCTGCCATATCTTTCTCCTTGTCAAAGAGATCAAGTTTTTATGGCTACAGCACTTTCTAGTACCTTTGGTTTCCTCATTATGGCAATTCATTTATATTGGTTAAAATGTCATAATTTGTGTCAATTTCCCTTCCTCCATTTCTCATTTTTTGGTATCCACAGTTTCTCTGGGTAGATGAGGATGGAAGTGTTTTAATATTTTTCTCATTTTTATTCTTTCTTCTAGTTTTGTATTAATTATGATCTTTGCTCTAAGTTATACAGTTAAACTGTATAAGGTGCCTGATTGGGAAATTACTCCTACATTGATAGCAAGGCACGGACTCTCTGTAAAAGGTGGTCAGTTTCATTTTTGTTTTTATATGGTACGCGCCATGTCAAGTACTTCTTGACTCTTCTCTTTGAGGAAATGAATCCGTGATTCATAGGTGGTGAGTTTTTGTATACGCTTTCTTTCATACTCTTAAATCATATTTTCCACCAATCCCCTATCCCCTAGTCCTACCTTTGCACTGAAGTCACTGAATACCAATGTTAAATTTGCATTTATTTATTTAATTTAGAATTTATATTAAGTTCTTTGTAGAACTCCTCATCTTCTGCAGCAAATGTTGGCACATAAACTGTGATTATCTTCCTGGTCGTCTTTTTGTAAATACTTATCAGCAGCATGGCAACAGATGACAAAATGTCCTCTGAAACAGTTTCTTTTCTCTCTAAGAATAATAAAACCAACTCTTTTCTTTCCCTTTCTAAGATAACCTAGAAACCATCCTACCCTTTTATTTCTAAATCACAAGTTACAATGTAACTACTTCCTTGCTCAAAGGCCTAAGGGGCAGTGCCCTCTTCCTCTCCCCTAAAGATGCCCTCTTAGCTCTGGACCCATTCACATATAGACAGACCATGTTCCAGTGTTCCATGTTGGAGAACCTGAAATCCAAAGAGAGGAGTCAGGTTAGAAAGGGACAGATGCTGAGTGTTCTGTAGAATCAACAAACTTCAGCAACTGATTGAATATGAAAAGTGATGGGAAATAAAGAGTCAAGGATTTGTAGGGTCAGACATGGTTGACTGGAAGGCCCCAAATAAATGGGAATTTACGAAGAGGGATGGGTGTGAGAGAGGGAGAAGATACTGAATTCTTTATATGTCTTGGATTTGTGATTTCCAGAGGACGTCCATTTGGAAATGGCCAATAGGTAGTTTGTGTTGCAGGACAGGTCAGTAGAGAGCCTAGTGGTGGGTATATTGCTCTGGGATTCATGTATATGGATGGAAATTGACCCATGATGGTTTGCCATAGCCAAAGAATTTGTCACCAAATGGTCAGCTTGCTATTGATAAGCCTCTCTTCTGCTTAGGCTGGTCTTCAGAAAAAGACATGGGACTGTTCTTGAAGCCTTTTCAACAAAGTAGGACTAGAGTTGTTCTCTGTTGGCATAGACTTTTAAAACCTGAGGTCACCTCCAAACTGTCCTGAGGCATTGGAGTAGGATTTTGTGCAGGTCATTATGCTAATAACCACCATCAATAAATACTAATATATGTATATATATATATATATATATATATAAATACATACACATACATATATTTGTTGTTCAGTCATTTTTTTTGTCATGTCTTACTCTTCAAGTCAACCCATTTGGAGTTTTCTTGGCAAAGACACTAGAGGGGTTTGCCATTTTTTTCTCTAGTTCATTTTTACAGATGAGGAAACAGAGGCAGAGTTTAAGTGACTTGCTCAGCGTCACACAGCTAGTAAGTGTTTGAGGTCAGATTTGAACTCAGGAAGGTGGCTCTTCCTGACTCCAGATCCAGTGCTCTATCCATTGTGCCTCAATAAATACTAATAGTCAAATATATATCCTTATATAACAAGGAATACAATTTTACACAAAGCCCTCAGCATTAAAAAATAAAGCCAATTAAATTAACAGATTGACCCCCCCAAAAATGCACTTTCTCTGTATGCCTTTCCAAGCTACTTGCCTCTCCCTTGGTTTTGTCTTAAGTTTTTAGATATTCTTGCATACAGTGTGTACATGGTTCTGGTTCTACTGGTCTCCATCTGTATCATTTTATATTGTTCCTTCCATGTTTTCCTGTGTTCCTCATGTTTATTACTTTTATGACACCCTAATACTTAATTATATCAGTGCATAATAACTTAACCATTCTCTAATTGCTGAACATAAATGTCACTTCTAGTTACTTGCTTGATTGGTTGTTGTCTTTTGTTCTTGAAGAGGATCAAAATGTCATCACTATGCTAGAATCAAGTTTCAGTGTGTTTGACTGTGGCTGATCAGACTAATACAAACTCAGAATGCTCTACCACAGGCTGGGCAAAAATAGTTGGTGTGAACATCTGGGGTGGATACTCTGCATGTGTGCAACCTGTGTTTCCTTTGAGCGGCTTCAATTCTGCTTTGCTCATAAAGCACAGCACCTTCTCTTATTGGATATGTCATGCTGAGTGTCCTGTGCCATTGTCTCACATGTCACACAATCAATTCCAAAGTTCTTAAGAGAGGCCTTGAGAGTGTCCTTGGATCATTTCTTCTGACCACCATGTGAGCACTTAACCTGTGTGAGCTCTTCATAAAACAGTCTTTTTGGCAAGCATATGTTTTGCATTCAAACAACATGGCCACCTCATTGGAGTTGCACTCTATAAAGCAGAGTTTGAATGCTTGGCAGTTTATTTTGAGAAAGGACCTTGAGAAAGTCTGATACTTTATTCTTCCAGGTGATCTTCAAAATCTTCCTAATATAATTCAAATGGAAGGGATTCAGTTAGAATCTGACATGGTGCTGGTAGACCATCCAGGTTTCACAGACATACAACAAGATCAACAAAACAGTTCTATAGAGCTTTAGTTTGGTAGTCAGTCTAACACCTCTTCTCTCTAATACCTTGCTTCGGAGCCTCCCAAACACTGAGCTAGCTCTGGCAGTGCATGCATCTACCTCATTATCAATGTGTATACCCCTGGAAAGTAACTACCAAAGTAAGTGAACTTATTCACTTGCTATTATAAATAAAATAACTATGACTATTTTTAACATAGGTTCCTTTTATCCTTCTGCAATATTCTAAGGATAAAATCCTAGCAATGGAATCACTAGGCCAAAGAGCATAATTCATGACTCCTCCTAACCATTGCCATGTTGCCCTTCAAAATGTTTATTTAACTTCTAGGTGTCATTACTGTCCCAATCTGATTGAATTCACTGAAAGAAGCAAGCAAAGGGGATCCTTATGCTCATTGTGGAGGTGGGGTTGGGGAAAATGAGTAATACATGCCCTCAACACAAGAGGGGGCCATGGGAAAGTGCCAAACTTTCTATGGTTCTCAGAGAGCAGTGAACTTCAATCCCTTAAATTCTGAATATATGTGTGTGTATGTATACACACACACACACACACACACACACACACACACACACACACACATACACATACACATACACACAGAATTAGTACATACAGAATCAAGTATTGTCACCAAGCCACATGTTGTGTAGACTAGCTATTTACAAACTTTTTTGCTTTCATACTCATGAAGAAAGTATTTGAGTACCTACCTCCATAAGGAGTATGTATATTTATTTATATTTATAAATTTTATTCATATACATGACTCACTGTCCAACCAAAATGAAAAAAAATGGGGCATATGTAGAAGACTTACTAACTGCCCTTGTCCCAGAGCTCAAAGCAATCCTCCGAAGGAAGGTCAAAGGATGCTAGCTGTAACCAGGAAGTAATCTGGGGAGAAGGGGGCAGGTTATGTAGAGGAGAGGGGAATATTCCCATATCTACTTTAGCAACTGTTGCTGGAGGTGTCCAGTTGACACCTGCTTTGAGAGGAGAACTGCCAGTCCTGCTTTGAGAGGAGAACTGCCAGAAGAGAAGTGGAGAGGATGTGGGGGAATGTTGGGGAAAATAATGGATCAAAGATAGGTGTGACTGTATTAGAGACAAGTCTCACAATTGGCTATGACAGACAGGGTGGAATTCAACCCATCTTCTCAGTCTCTGATTGCCTGATCACATATCTCTTGGGGTTATGCTCCATTTTTGGACACTGCTAGTCTAGAGTTTAGAGCACCAGAAGCAGTTAGATGGGTATTCTCTTGAGTACATTAGAACAAATATTTTATTTTGTGTATTTTCCCCCCAGAACATATATTTTAAACAGGCACTTTGGATGGGCCATAATCTGGGGACACAGTTGAATAGAAGGAAGGTGTAGACTGGGTCACATATTAAAAATTGAGCAGTGTTTTCAATGAATCCAACTTGTTCTCTCACTATACATACTATCCATCTATATATATACACACACATATAGGTATACACATATACATGTATATTTTTAAAAGTTGTTACTGATGTCTTTTGTTTTTATATCAAAATTATTTCTGGATATACTTCTCTCCCCCTGTTTCCTCCTTCATCACTGTAACCTCCCTTCAAAGAAAAACAAACAAAAAATAACCAATACAGTGATTTGCACTGAATTTATAGTAAATAGACAACCAGCCTTGAAGTCAGGAAAATGTGTTTTCAATTAATCTTGGCCTCTGACAGCTCTGTCAGGCTGTTTGATGCAGGCCAAGTTATTTAACCTAATATCTTAGGGCTCTCAGATAACTTATTAAGACTAGGAACTGTAGAAATGCTGCAGAATTTGCATTGGTAGAGGGAATTGTTTCAGTGGGAACTCCCTACACCAATATAGTCATGGGCAACTACAAATGTAAACTGGAGTCTGCACCAATAACCTCTACCTCTCTTCCAAGAAGAAGGAGGTATATTTCTTTATCCTCTAGAACCAAGGTTGGTCATCCTAGTTACTCAGCTTGGCCTCTTTTTAGTATTCTTTCATTTTCATTGTTGTAATCATAGTGTATCTTTTTCATCCATTTCTGCTTTACTCCCTATTGTATCAGGAAATCAATATTTTTTAATGCCAATATTCTTCTGGCAACACCACATTTTTGAATCATGGAATACCTAAGAAGAATAAAAACTGCAAGTGACCCAAGCAGTGTAAAGACATATGGTAGGTGACTAATAGGTTGCTGTGTATTTATTGCCAGTGATGATGTGAATATGAGAAGTTATGTGAAAGTCATACATCAAGGTCACCTATGAGTAGAAAAGAAGGTGGGCCAGTAACAAGACTGAGGGAATCACAGAGTATTGAATCAGCAGCCACAAAATACAGGGTATCACTAAACTCTTAGTGCAGTTTTAAATGATTAAACTTTACTACTTGAAACTGCACTGATTTTTGGGACACACTGGATTAAAAGAACTAGAGAAAGGGTAAGGAGAGACATGGAAAAGAATCAGATAGAATGAGACAAGGAAGAGGAGTGATCTGCCTTGGTGAAGGGATTACCCAGTAGATTACAAATCCTTGAGGGATCTGTTTATCCTTTTCTTCTCTCCCCTCCTCTCCTCCCCTCTCTCCTCTCCTCTCTCTCTCTGCCTTTGTATCCTAAGGACCCAGAATATCACCTTGTTATGTGGTGATGCTTAATAAATTCTTGCTGAAATGATAATTTTAAAATAAGCCAAATGTCTGTGATACTTTATGGGTTACAAAGAGTACATAAACACAATCTCATTCAATCTTTACAATCATGTGAAATCTGCATTTCTATACTCATTTTACAGATGAGAGAACTAAGCTTAGAAAGAAATGACTTGCTCATGGAAGTAAACATGGGAAGACATGATTCAAACTCAGTCTTTCAAGGAAGAAGTAGGCCTGGAGTCAAGTAGACCAATCCCAGATACATACAAGCTATATGACCCCCGAACAAATCACTTAACCTCTGCCTCAGTTTCCTCAACTGAAAAAAATGGAGCTAATAATATTACTCATCTCCCAGAGTTGCTGTGAGGATAATATAAGTAAAAGTCATAAGTATAGTGCTTAGCATAAAATAGGTATTTAATAAATAATTGCTCCTCCCTAGCCCCAACTACTTCTCAGGAATCCACTGGAATATAGAACTGTGAAATCATATTTTGTCAGTCAATTTTAGAGGCAACTAGGTATCACAGTGGATAGAGGCATGGGACCGAGGTCAGGAAGACGGGAGTTCAAATAATCCTGCCTCTGACATTTAACTAGCTGTGTGACACTGAGCAAACTCACCTAACTTTAATATCCGTTTCCTTAGCCATAAAATGGGGCATCTACCACCAACTGTTGTTGTGAGAATAAAATGAAATATTTGTAAAGTGCTTCTCAAACCACTATTTAAATGCTATTATTATGTCAATTAGACATTTGTTTTCACATGGAAAGGGAAGGGCTACAGACTTGTACCATAATTGAGCTAAATTAAGAGATTTTAACTCAGTAATAGGGGATTCTGTGGCTGGGACTATTTTGACATAGTATAGTAGAAAAAAATAAATATTGCAAAAAAAAAAAATCTTATGTAGTAGAACCACCTTTTTAAAATTGTCCCTTTTCCAGAGCAATGTACAAGGAAGCCAGTGTTCTACTCCGTCCATGATTTTCAAATGTATGCAACTTCCTCACTAAAGTCAAAGTAAATTTTTCTCCCCCTAATCAAGTAAGGAACTCCTGCCTCACAGAGGATTGTAAATTCACCATTTTGTAGCTATTTATGAGACCAAAATGCTCTGGAGGGTAGTTTGCACAATAAGAAAAGTTATCTTGCTTCACTTGTCCAATTTCAGAATTAAGATAGAAGTAAAAGTCCTCTCAAACACCCTGTCGCCCTCCCCTAACTCCTCTTACCATATAATTTAATTATAATTAATTAATCTTACCATACCTCCAAATATATGGAAAGTTTCAGGCCCAATGAAGGATGTTTTTCCTGCAAATTCCAGGTTTTATGGAAAGACAGAGACAGAAGGAATTTTGCAACAGAAATAATTTTGCAGCTTTAACGTTTGTAATAGAACACGAAAATAACCCAGTGAAAGGGTTTGGTACAAAGTCATAATTTATAAATCTATTTGAGGGGATTTGAGGATAGGCGAGAGAAGGACTCTGAGAAGCGAAAAGAAAGTTATTTTAACACAACCGGAGCTAGGTATATTTAGTAAAACAGCCAGTACACCACTGACTGACCTGACTGACTCGGCTTAAGGATTTGGCTAAAACCTATGGTGGTTTTTTTTTTTTTTAATGTCTCTTCTTCCTCCATTTCTTTATCACTTGTGCTGTGTGCATGTGTGTGACGTTTCAGTGTTTCCAGGGACTCCATTTCTTCTAGGGCACTTACTTCGAGCTGCAGAATAAATCCATAGTTCCAGAAACCCCAAGAAGCACCCTCCCAAACTAAGAAGGCAGCTCCAAACTGCAAAGCAACCGAGAATGGAGCTACACCAGCATGGAAGCCGTGCATGAAAATATCCCCAGAACAAGCCTTTCCCTGGGAGGCCGTGTCGCTGCAAAGCTGTACCAATGCGGCTTTCACTTCCTCCTTCTACTCTAAGGACAACACTGAACACGTAAGGTCCAGAAAGATGCTATTTGGGATAAAGGGACAACCGTAAGGCTGTGGTGAGAAAATCGAAAGCTGCAGCTCTCCGGGTGTCTTGAAGCTTCAGGGGCTCGAGCGAGGGAGACGAGCTGCTCCCTCACATCTGCAGTTAGCAGCTGCTGCAGGGGCGGCGGCAGGACGAGAAGCTGCAGGAGTTGTTGGGTTAAAGGGATCCAGACTGAGAGTCTCCCGTCGCACCACTAGGAAGTGACGACTTCACTCGAGTCCCAGAGAAAAGAAACAAAGTTTGTGTTTGTGAATTGTTTCCCTTCCCTCCACTCCTTCACACCCTTTGCAGTAGCCCGGACGGAGATTTTCACCCACCAAGGTTAGTAGCCCAGAAGGGGAAGGAACCCCCCCCCCCCCAAGCCCTACTGGGTTTCTTTACCCTCCCCCCTCCCGACCATAGAAGGGAATTTTTCTCTCTTTTCTAAAAGGATTTATGCTTTCGGGAACCAAGTCAGCTTTAGGGCGGTTTGTTGCGTTTGCCTGGTCGGATTAGAGTTAATGGGGCCGGGTGTTAGGGAAGAGGAAGGAAAACAATTGGCGGCTGCACTTTTGCAGGGTGCTCGCTGCAGCTCGGAGAGCTCGTTCGGCCGAGCCCCCCTTCCCCCAGCCTCTGCTGCTTCTGCCTGCACCCGCAGCGCACCAAGTGACAGGCACAGCTGACTGACTGCTTTGGCCTAGGGCTTCCGGCCCGGTGGGCTGTGGCCCCAGCCTTAGAAGTGACCAGCTTGCCCACCCCCTGTGCTCGGGAGCCCTCCCAAAACAGCTACTAGGCAAAGCGTCTGCGCTCTAGGCGATCAGTTTATGGGGGGGGGGGGAACAGCCAGCAGAGTTCCGCAGTCCATTTCCCCTAGTTTCACTGAAGAGAGAAAGAAAGCTAAGTTTGGTGGTTTACAAAGAACTAGACTGGTTTGTTTACCCCATAAATCCTAATACTCTCCCCACACCCACTCCCCTATTTTTCTTGCTAGGCCATCTTCCTCTTCTTTGCTTCTGTAGTTTTAGGAAGAAAAGTAAAAAGGAACTCCTTTTCATCCCCCACCCCCTTTAATTTACATCGCTCTTAAATGACTAAGATCAATCAAACTTCAGTTTGAATAAACACACAGTCTGGCCTCCTAAAAACTCCCTTCACAACCAAACCTGAAAATGTTTGAATAAATTCATTATCACTTCTGCTCGACTCCCACCCCCACCCTCTACTCCCCCGCCGCCCCTTTCGTACAGTTCTTTAGCAGACTAATTGCTAAGGACTATTGCTTTTGCAGTTTATCCATAAAACTGCCAGCACACCCACATACATATGTGAGTGTTTTATATATAAAACTCACAATTTCTTCCTTCTGATGGATGCTGGCATAACATCGTTTTTATGAAGCTCTTGGGGCTGTACAAGTGCGCTAGGGGATATTTTGCGGGGGTGGGGGTGGGGGAATCCTTGTAAAGTATCCTTTTAAAAATAACAGCTGAGAGATTTCTGACCCCAGCAAAGCAAGTCCAGTGGAGTCCAATTCTACCCAGCCGAGCACGTTGAGTCAGCTGGGAACTAGGAGACTGGGGCGTGCTTCTGGAAGGGAGGTCACTAAATGCAGAGATGTGGGGATCCGTTGTCTCAAGGGCAAAATGTTGAAGCAGTTTCATGATGGCGGCGTGTAATTACTGTGGGATCGCAGACTCTTGGCTTTGTTGGAGGGGGTGTTGATACACTGGAGCAAAGCTTTGGCTGGGGGGGAGGTTTGGGGGGGCCGCAGGAGACAAAACGGAGATTTGCATTGCAAATGCAAGAAAGAATTCAGCCTTGGTTGTGTTGCCAAGTTCCAGTTTGCCCCTTAACTTCTGCAGGTGATTTGTTTATTCTTCTCTCTGGCTCCCAACTTCCCTCTTCCTCGACTACGTGCCAAATACCTGATAAGGGAAGGCAGGAGGAGAGAGTGAAGCACTTTACTACCTTGCCTACCTGCTTAGGACTAGGACTTTTTGTCAAGAAAAAAAAAAGTTCAGGGAAATATGGCCTTGTAAGTTCCCTTTGAAAAACTCGTGAAGACGGAGAGTCCTAAAGGGATTCCAAAGCTGAGGCCAGGCCCACCTTCTACGGGAGGACTTTTTCTGTCTACCCCCACCTCCACAGACTATTGCCTCCCCATTTACTTTCCCTCTGCTTATATGTATCTAGTTATTTCCTGTTTCTTATAATATAAGTTATTTCCGTGCTGTTTATATAGTCTTCTTGAGGGCAAGCACTGTTCTTGTTTTTAGTCTTTATTTGTATCCCTACATTTTAGCACAGCGCTTGGCATAGAATAAGTACTTAATAATTGCTTGTTGACTGGCTGACCGCACTTTGCCTGACTGGGGACGGACCAGGTGTGGCTGACTGCCTGTTAGACTTTGAGCTCTGGCCTTCGTGGCCAGCTACAAACACTGTTGTTGGGGCCTGATTTCTTTATTGTGTTCTAGGCAAAAGAGAAAAAAAACAAACCCAAGACATTGTGTATGTATAGAAGGAGGAGGAGGAGAGGGATGTGCCATGAAGATCGTACCTTTCACCCGGAAGCCCTCGCAGAGAGTCATAAGTACTAACTGCTCCTATGCCAGGAAGGGCCTTAGACCTTGGCCTGGCTCACTTCTTTGATAAACTTGAGAATCCTAACAGATAGGAAGTGAGAGATCCATAGCTGGAAGTTTTTCTCAATTAAATCTTATATTATAGTATAAGCAGTGTATGTGTGTGTACACATACATATGTATTTATATATGCATGCTTATTAGAGATATACAGTATAGCTACAGTCAAATATTTTAAAGCAAAAAAAGTGGGGTGAAGGAGAGGCATGGAAGGCAGGGACTTCATTCTTGTGTGATTGTGAAGCTCTGGTTCCTGGGAGGTGTATGTTAACTGACATTCATTTGCATGTTGCTTTGCCAGTGCTCTTAAGCCTGCATCCCTCAGTTGTGAGGACTGTGACTTCTGTCTCTCTGGAATCCTCCCCACCCACCCCTGGCAATTAGTTCAGGCTTCTAGAGGTGAGTAACAGCTGTTAACTGACTTGAATGAGCTTCCTCTATTGTGATCATGCTGGGCATTCTTCTGCTCACACCTGGGAGGTCCGGGAAAGCCAGGCTACATTTCCATATAAGTTGCAGATAACTTTGGACAGGGTAAAACCCCTCTGTGACCATGAACACTCTTCTTTCCAGTGATTTCAAGAAGAATGTATAAAATATCAGAAGCTATTTTTAGTGGAAAGGGGGGGACTGGATCAGGAGTCAGGAAGATGGGTTTGAAATTTGTCTTTGATCCTTACTAGTTGTGTGACCATGGACAAATGACAGACCTCTCCACCTATGTCTTCATTTCTAAAATGAGCATAATAATGCCCTTGGCACTCGCCTCCTGGAATTGTTGAGAATTTAATATCTTAGTCTTGTGTAAATGACAGTTATTTTTATTATCAGGAACAACCTAGACCATAATTCTTGCCTTTGGCCACAGGATGACCTTTTCTGGAGTGCTCTTTTTCCCTCACCAAAATTTACCTACTCCTTTATATCTTGCCTAACTTTCAATGTATTTGGTTCAGTAGACAAACACTATATTTACCATGCCTGGGCATTGTGCTTAATAGTAGGTGTAAAATACCTTGCTGACCCCAAAGGTCATGTTTTGGTACACTTAATCTAAGTGGACCAGATTTTTTTTTTACCTCTAACTGGGATTTGATTAAGTGTAGTAAACCCCCTGGTACAGTAGAAAGTAGAGGCAGAAGATCTGTTAGGTGGCACAGTGAATAGAGCAGGGGCCCTAGAGTCAGGAGGACCTAAGTTTAAATCTGCCCTCAGACACTTACTAGCCATGTGACCTTGGACAAGTCACTTAACCCCAATTGCTCTGCCTTCCCCCCTGCAAGAAAGAAAGAAAGAAAGAAAGAAAGAAAGAAAGAAAGAAAGAAAGAAAGAAAGAAAGAAAGAAAGAAAGAAAGAAAGAGGAGGCAGAGGACCTGGCTACATCACCTGCCTTTGATGATTACCACCTGTGTGATCCATGAACACATTTTAGCCCCCCCAAGGAGCTGGTTGTAAAGATTTACCAGCATTCCACTGGCCTCGGCTGGTGCCTTTTCTGCAGATGGTTAGAAGAAGCTTGTATTACCTTGCATCTTAGGGGAGCTTGCAGGAGAAGCTAACTCCCTGAATATGCATCCTGGAGTTTGGGGCCAGGAATGGCAGGGAAGGGGTGGTGCCAATTGCTAAGGGCTGGAGAGAGAGAGAGGAGCAATTGGTAGGTCTAATTGGAAGCCACCCAGCAGCTGGTGAGCAAACTTGAATAGTTGCAGGACAGCCTAACTCTGCTTGGTAGTTCTTTATAATTCATGCCCTCCACTTTGCTTCCCACCCCCACCCCCCTTTCTGCTTCTCCATTATACTAGAATCTGCACAGTAGTTCCTTAAGACCGGAAACTTAATCCTTACTTCCTCTCCCACCTTACATAAAATGCTGATTTATTAGCCAGCTTGCTGCTGAGTTCATGGGACTTTATAGCATTTGCCTATTGGGAGCCTGTAAAAGCTGTGAATAAAAATTGAATATAGATTTTTTTTTTAAAAAACCACTTACCTGTACTGTGGGATGTGGGAACATGCCACACATAGGGGTTCCTAGACGTTGATGGAGCTTAATAATGCTTAGAGATTACTCTAAAATGCTGCCCTCTGAGCCAGATAGAGCAGCCCTCACCACCCCCACCCCCACCAGGATGTAATGAGGAAGCTCCATTATACTCTCTCTGCCCCACATCTGCATTTCTATTCATCTGGTGGCCTCCTGACAAACTCACTCCTGAAACCATAATCCTCTGTTTTGACATCACTGTTAGCTTCCTGAAAGAGAGGCGAAACACCCCCCATTGATCCTGAATTCCTCCATATAACAAACCTTTGCAAGTTTCCTGATTTTGTGTGTATTGATACTTGGTCCATCAACTTCACTTTCTTCTAGAAAAGAGCCCTTCCCCCATTTCATTTCTCTTTCTCACTGAAAAAGCTTTTAGTGAAGACAATTAGCAAGAACAACTGATAAATAAATAGATTAATAGCTAAATAAAATGCCTAGTTTGTATGTATAAGGCTTGAGAGGAAGTCTTAGAGGTAGAAAAAGTCTTGCCAGATATTTACTGGCTGTGTGACCCTGGGCAAGTCACTTAACTTTTCAATGCCTGTAGGCAACTATGACTATAATTTGTAACACTAGTTGCCTATCTGCATGGGGCTGGGCAACAAAACCAATGTGGGGTTCTTGGGGGTCCATGGCATTTCACTCCACCCACTGTAGTCACAAGTCCATCCTCCCCCCTGGGTCCCAAACTGTGGGATGCAGCAAGGAAACACATTCAGTGCCCCTGCCTTGCCGCATAGGCCTTATCTTGTCTTATGGCTGAATTCCAAACTCCTGGGTTCCCGGACCTCCCAGGTGTGAGCAGAAGAATGCCCAGCATGATCACAATAGAGGAAGCTCATTCAAGTCAAGCAGTTCCTGGCTTCTCCATAGGTCTCGATGCAGGCAGCTGCTCTCAGCTCAGTGAAGTCAGCATGCAGGCCATTCTTCTCTCCTGCTTCATGGCTCCACAGAGTCACAGCTACTACAACTGGGAAACAAACAATTATCTCAGCCCCCATACTTTCCTTTTACTCTACAGATCCCATCCTCGTCACCATTTTGTCCTGTGGCTCAGTTGATAGAGTCAGGAAATCTGAGTTCAAATCAGACACTTGCTAACTGTGTGACCCCTGGGCAAGTCACTTAATCTCCTTTTGCCTTGGAGGCAGCTAGGTGACTCTAAGGATAGAGAGACCTGAGTCTGGAATCAGGAAGATCTGAATTCAAATTTGGACTCAGACACTTGCTAGCTGTGTGGCCCTGGGCAAGTCACTTAATCTGTTTGTTTTGATTTCCCCATTTGTAAAATGAGCTGGAAAAGGAAATGGCAAACTACTCCAGTATCATTTACTAAGAAAACCCCATAGACAGCATTGGCATGGGGTCATGAAGAGTCGGATATGATTGAACAACAACAATGTGAAAAAAAAACTAGAAATGCATAATAGAATCAGATTGTGGAGAGTATTCCAATGACAAGCTAAGGAGTGTGTATTTTATCCTGGAGATAATTGGGATCCATAGAAAGCTTTTGATCAGGAAAGTGGCATGATCATTGGCCAGTAGTAATCAGTGGCCAGTAGTAATCAGTGGTCAGTAGTAATCCATCAATCAGCATTTATTCAGCATCTCTATGCCAGGCGGATGGGAATACAAAGACAAAATTTGAACAGTCCCTGCCCTCTTGAAGCTTACATTTTATCAAGGAGGCTTTGTGTATGCATCTAATTATACATGAGTTACAGTTATCCCTTCCATATCTCAGGGGTTAGGGATGAGGCATCTGGAAAATCCTCATAAAACTTCCCTTTATAACAGAGGAGAAGTTTGAATTATCATAGTATTAAAAGATAAAATATGTTGATATTATACAATAATATACATATATTTGTGCATTTCTGAGTTTCTAGACCTTTTTTGAGTTGCCATTGAGTATGGTCTGTGACTTCTGCAAAACTCCAAAAAAATTCCCATTTAAATTTTGTACGCTGACCCATATTATATTGAAATGTGATGGGGGAAAAATGTAATATGGAAGGAATAACTGTATATGCAAAATAAATATAAGGCAACTTTTTGGGGGGTGATGGGAGGCACTGGTATCTTGGGGGGAATAGGAAATATTTCATATAGGAAGGAAGTATCCTTCAATCTGAACTTTGAAGAAAACTAGGCAGTGAATTCCAGCTTCAAAGGTTGACTTGTGCAAAGATGTGGAAATGAAAGATGGAATAGTAATTTCATTTTAATTCTTACAAGAACCCTGAGAGATAGGTGTTGTTCTTATTCCCATTATGCAGATTAAGTGACTTGCCCAGAGTTAATGACTTGAATGAATTTAGGTCTTCCTGACTCCAGATCCAGCTCTCTATCCCCTTAGCTGCCTATCAGGTGGAAGGAACAGCAACAAAGCCAGTTTGACTGGACCATAGAATTTAAGGAGAGTAGTGTATAATAAACTTGGAAAGGTAAATTGAGCCTGTATTTGATCCTTAAAGCAAGAGGGAACAGCTTGATTTTATTTCACCTTGTTCGCCTTGGTTAGACTTTAGGAATATCCATTTGGCAGCTGTGTGAAGAAGTAAATTAGAGAAGGGAAAACCCAATTGTGATGTTATTGTCATAGTCTTGGGTCTAGGAGATGAAAGGAGATGAGGGGCTTCAACTAGGTTGATGGCCATGTGAATGAAGAGAAGGGGGCTAATTCCAAGAGACAGAATCAATGAGACTTGGAAAACTTGATCAGGCTTAAACCTTTATAGCAAAAGGAACAGAATGAAAATACTCTCCAACTTGATGTTTTCCTGAAGTGACTCTGAAAGTTCATGGAGGCATTTTAATTGCACAACAGTTTAAGGGTAAGGGACTATAGGATTGATTGGTTAGGAGTGATTTGATTAGAAGAATATTGAGTTTTCTTCAAATACTATATATGATACTGTATACTATATATCAAATACTATATACTTGGGGCAGCTAGGTGGCGAAGTGAATAGAGCACCAGCCCTGGGGTAAGGAGGACCTAAGTTCAAATCTGGCCTCGGATATTTAACACTTACTAGATATGTGACCTTGGGCAAGTCACTTAACCCCAATTGCCCTGCCTTCCCCCTCAAAAAAAAATCAAAATAAATAAATAAATGTGTGTATGTGTATGTGTGTGTGTGTATATATATATATATATGTATGTATGTATGTATGTATATACTACATACTACATACTATATACAATATACTTTATTTAACCATCAGTTTCCTGATTTAAAAAGAAAAAATTTCAGTGGCTTCTCATTACTGAAAACATCATAATTTAAAGTGTGTCTGTTGTCTCTACTGCTCTGCAGTGAGCACTACTCATTTATTGTCACATTTCTCAGGTGGCACTGCCTCACGCAACTGTTTGTTACTTTTATATGTATCTTCTGTCTCTTAAAAAAACCTGCAGACTATTGAAACATTTGAGGAATTGAATCTAAGACTTTCCACAAAGTAACCCCTACTTACCTTTCCATCTGTGTCTCAGACTATTCCCCTGTCATAATATGGGACTGTGTGTTTCAGTCGAAATATTTCCCTCATTGTTCTGTAAAAGGTCACATACATTCTTGTTCACCTCAATGCTCTATGCTTATAGGCTTCCCCTTACCTGGACTAATTCCCCAATTTGTTTACTAGTCCTTTAGGCTTTAGGTCAAACCTCTTCCATGAAGTTTTCCCCATTTACTGACCTAGGTCATGGAGCCCACTCCTTTAAACTCTAGTACCCAAGGGTATGCTGGTAAAAATTTATTTATTTTTATTTTTTTTAAACAAATTCTTTATTGACTTCTATTTTACATCATTCATTTCCGCCAGATTTTGAGTTACAATCATTTTCCCCCCGTTATTCCCCTACCCAACCTCCCAGAATAGCAGTCCCACAAGATATCGCTTCCTCCAATCAGCTTTCTCCCATACCTTCTCCCATACCCCCTTCGACTTTTCCATTAGAGGAAGGTGAATCTTTGTGTCCCAATGCCTGCACATCTTATCTCCCAATTATAAGCAAAAGAGTATTAATAATAGTATTTATATATATTTAAAACATTTAATGTTAAGACCTCGACTTTCAGATCCATTTCCTTCTTCCTTTGTCACTCATTCCCTCTGGGGAGATAAGTAATTCAATATATGTTGTACATGTCTGGCTATGCAAAACATTATCATAGTAGATATATTGTACAAGGCTGCTTACAATTCCCTCCCACTCATCCCACCCCCCACCTGGTCCATTCCCCACATGATCCTGTCCCTCTTCTATAGTGGGTACTTCCAACCTCCCCTCTCCCCAAGGATGCCCTCCCATCCATCATCCCTCCTCTCATCCCCCTTCCCCCTATTCTGCTGCAGGTTGAGATATCCCATTTAGTATGTATGTCATTCTCTCCCTGAACCAAATTCAATGAGAATGTGGTTTTGCCTTTTTTGCCTTCCTATTCTCCCCCTCCCTTGCAACCACTTCCCCTTGCTTCTTCTACATGGGATAGTTTACCCTACCCTGTCTCTCCCCATCTCCTCTTGCCACTTTCCTCTCTCACCTCATAATTTCATCCCTTGAGTATTCTCCCTTCCCAACAAATTCAACCTATGCCCTCTATCCATATATAACTGTAACCATATACACACACATTCACATATGTATTCATATGACCACACCCCCTTCTTCCATTATTTTCATAGTGAGAAAGATATCATCAGTCATAGTTATTGCTTTTCCATATAGGAATGTAAATAGTTCAACTTTGATAAGTTCATAGTGATTTCTTTTCCCTGATTACCTTCTCAGGCATCTCTTCCTTCTTGTGTCTGGATGTCAAATTTTCTATTCAATTCTGGTTTTTTCCTCAAGAATGCTTGAAAGTCCTCTATTCCACTGAATGACCATATTTTCCCCTGAAACAAAATATTCAGTTTTGCTGGGTAGGTGACCCTTGGGTTCATTCCCAGTTCTTTTGCCCTCTGGAATATCATATTCCATGCCCTTCTATCCCTCAGTGTAGAAGCTGCCAAGTCCTGGGCTATTCTGATTGTGTTTCCACAATATTGAAATTGTTTCTTCCTGGCTGCTTGTAGTATTTTCTCCTTGATCTGGGGATTCTGGAACCTGGCTATAATATTCCTGGGAGTTTTCTTTTTGGGATCTTTTTCAGGAGGTGATCTGTGGATTCTTTCAACCTCTATTTTGCCCTCTGGATCTAAAACATCAGGGCAGTTTTCCTTGAGAATTTCTTGAAGGGTGATTTCTAGGTTCTTTCTTTGATCATGGCTTTCAGGTAGTCCAATAATTTTTAAATTGTGTCTCCTGGATCTATTTTCCAGGTCAGTGGTTTTTCCCATGAGATATTTCACATTGCCTTCTAATCTTTCATTTGTTTGGATCTGCTTAACAGCATCTTGATTTCTCATAAAGTCATTAGCTTCCATTTGCTCCAGTCTAACTCTGAAGGAATGAATCTCCTCAGTGAACTTTTGAGATTCTTTTTCCATCTGGCAAATTCGACTTTTTAAGGCATTCTTCTCCTCATTGCCCTTTTGGGCCTCCTTTGCCATTTGAGTTAGTCTATTTTTTAAGGTGTTGTTTTCCTCAGTCAGGCTGTTGACCCTCATTTCATACTTTTCCTGCATCCTTCTCATTTCTCTTTCCAATTTTTCCTCCACTTCTCTTATTTGATTTTTAAAGTCCTTCTTAAGATCCTCTATGGCCTGCAACCCGCTCATGTTTTCCCCTGGGGCTTTTGGAGCAGGACTTCTGACCTCACAGTCCTTTTTCCGCTCTATGCCCCCAAAATAGGAGTCTAGGGTTGCATTTTTCTGTTTCCTTTGCCTTGGCATGTTGCCACTTAATTACTTGACTTTTGGGCTTGTTGCCACACTATGGCTTTAAGGCCAGATAGAGGAGTTTTCGTCCCGACCGTGTGGGGGGCAACTTCCGTTTCTGGCAAGCTGTAAACCCACCCACCACTTCCACCCCAGATCAAAATCCAGATCCAGGGAGGTTAAAGCAAGAGCGATTACCCCCCAAGACTGATCTCTGGGTCTCTCTACAGTTCGCAGGCTAGGAGCTGGAGCTGCCTCTGAAAACTACAAAATGTCGTGTCTCCTCAGTGGCTTCTAGCCCCCAGGGGAGGAAGCCAACGCATTCCCCAAATACTGGTCCCAAAGTCCATAGGGCGCTAACCTCTTACTTTGTCCTAGGCATGTCTATGTTGATAATTCTGGAGTCGCCACAGCTGCTGGTGTTCTGGGGTCTCTCCAGCCGGCTGCTGGCCCTGCCGCCCTGGGGCTAAAACCTCAGCTCACGCGGACCTGGGCTCCGCTTGGCTCGGCTCCCTGTGCTCTGCACGCTGCCAGCTCCCAGACCGCTGCGCTGGTCCTTCCTACAGGGCTGCTGGGCTGTCCTCAGCGGGAGGTTAGCTTCTCTGTGTCATTCTGTGGGTGCTGGGGCTCCAGAAGTTGTTCAGAGTCCCCTTTTACATAGTTTGGGGGGAATCTGGAGGCAGAGTGGCTTGGATGAGCTGTTTCTACTCCGCCATCTTGGCTCCGTCCCCGCTGGTAAAAATTTAACAACCAGGCCTCAGGTGGAAAAATGTGCACACGATACACTTTTAAGCTTAATCTACGTTTTTAGATTTTTCTCCATCACTTTATTAAGTCTAGACAAGCAGCAAGACAATAAATCAAGCCCTGTTTTGTAGCATTTGCAGATTTCTGAAATGTAAATGCTTATGTTGAAAATATAACAAATGGTTATTAGGAGCCATAAGAGCTGACTCCAGCACACCCCTGCTTGGAGTTCAGAATGTAATACTAGGCCTAGAAGTAATCTTTGAGATCATCTAGTCCAATTCCTCCTTTTTACAGTTGAGGAAAGAGAATTTTATTAATAGCTTGGACTAAAACATAGAAGACATGCTTATAAAATTTAAGATGATTTTAAATAGGGAGGAATAGCTAACACACTGGATGACACAACCTCTTGAAAATCATTGAGTTGAATTAAATAAGGTTCATTTCAATAGGGATAAATGTAAAGTCTTACATCATTATCCCTTCCACATTGTGTGGGGAGGGGTGGTTAGGTTAGGGGCAGGGCACTCTCACTATCTAGAAAATATGCGTAAAACTTTTTGACCTTCCCTTCATAGCAGAAAAGAAGTCTGAATTTTTTCTTTTTCTTTTATGGAGTGTTTACAGTACCATATTATAAAATTTGGGCTAAGTATTTGGTCATAGGCTCTGTGTTACCTGCTGACCTTCAAGCATTGTCTGCACCTTCCACAAAACTCCCCCAAAATTCCCATGTAATTTCTTATGATGACCTGAGATATATTGAATATGCGATGGGGAAAGTCAAAATATGGAAGGGATAACTGTACTTGGGTTAAAAAATTAACTTCGCAAGATAGGGGAGTTATGGTTAGACAACATTTTGTCCGGAAAAGATCTGGGTCTTTGGGTGGATTGCATACTCAATATGAATGTATAGTTGAAAACCAAAATAAACAAACAAAAAAACCTAACATGACTGTGGATTGCATTTAAACGCAGTGCTTCCAGAAATAAAGTGTCTCATTAGACC
This sequence comes from Gymnobelideus leadbeateri, assembly GCA_011680675.1. Lineage (NCBI taxonomy): Eukaryota > Metazoa > Chordata > Mammalia > Diprotodontia > Petauridae > Gymnobelideus > Gymnobelideus leadbeateri. The sequence goes on along the minus strand of WOXC01006596.1, from coordinate 549,499 downwards.
ACATCTAGAGTATTGTATTCTGGGCACAGTAGTTTAGGAAGAATATCTTAGTGTACTGGAGAATGTGTAGGTGTGTAGAAGAGGATAATTGGGATGGTGAATGGCTTTGAGTTCACGTTGTATGAAGGTAGAGTCAAGGCACAGGAAATGAGAAGACTTGAGAAGAACAATATAGCTATGTTCAAGTATTTGGGGGGGGTAGTCAGGGTTAAGTGGCTTGCCCAGGGTCACACAGCTAGTAAGTGTCAGAGGCTGGATTTGCACTTAGTCCTCCTGACTCCAAGGCCTGTATTCTATCCACTGGGCCACCTATGTTCAAATATTTGAAAGGCTGTCATGTGAATAAGGGATTAGGTTGGTTTGGTTTGGTCCCAGAGGGCAGACCCAGGAATGATGGGTAGAAGTTTGCAAAGATGCAAATTTAGGCTTGTGATCAGGAAAACATTTCTTAACAATTAGAACTGTCCAAATGTAGAACTGTAGAATGGGCAGTCCCAGAGGTTAAGGTTTCCCTCCCTTTGGAGGTTTTCAAGCAGTGGTGGTCCAGCGTGTTATAATGGGCATGGGTGTCTAGGTGACTGCTGAGCTCCCCTGAAACCCTGCAGTTCTGTAATACTGAGCCATAATGTACAGATAACTTCATACACATGATCTCATTTGAACCCTTCAGCCTTATGGGGGAGGCACCACAAGTATTCATATGCCCATCTTACAGGTGAAGAAACTGAGATCCAGAGGAATTGTGACTGTCTAGGCTAGAGTCAGAGCTAGAACCCAGATCATTTATTGTTGTTTATTTCTCAAGTGGTGTTTATCATATACTGTCTTCGGTAACCATTTGTTGCCTTTTTATGTATCCTCTTTCTCCTCAATTAAACTATAAACACCCTCAAGGAGAGGGACCTTTTTTCTTTCTTTCTTTCTTTCTTTTTGGAGGAGGGAAAGCAAAGCAATTGGGATTAAGTGACTTGCCCAAGGTCACACGACTAGTGTGTGTCAAGTGTCTGAGGCTGGATTTGAACTCAGGTCCTCCTGACTCAGGGGCCAGTGCTCTCTTCACTGGGCCACCTAGCTGCCTCCCACACACCCCCACCTACTGCCCCTATCTTTAGGCTTTCTTTCAAGAGTCATCTTGGTATAGCAAATAGAGTGCTAAACCTGGCATCTGTTTTACCTAGGTTTGAATTCCCATAGAGGATATTTAGTAGCTCTTTGGTCTAGGCCAAGTTACTTAATCTCACTTTGTGGGATTTTTTTTTTAATTTTTAAAATTTTTAAAATTTATTTTTAAATTTTAATTGTTAAGAATCTCCCTTTGATCCTCAGTTTCCTCATTTATAGGGTGAGGGTAATAAACTATTAAGCTTTAATAGCTTAAAACTGCATCTGTTTTTTTTTTGTTTTTTGTTTTTTGTTTTGCTTTTTGGAGGGAAGGCAGGGCAATTGGTGTTAAGTGACTTGCCCAAGGTCAAACGACTAGTGTGTGTGTGTGTGTGTGTGTGTGTGTGTGTGTGTGTGTGTGTGTATAATGTGTCTGAGGTCTGATTTGAACTCAGGTCCTCCTGACTCCAGGGCTGTTGCTCTATTCACTGCATCTTTTTTGCAACTATAGTACAGAACATAGAATTCTAGGCCTAGAAGGAATCTCTGAGGTCATTTAGTCCAATTTCTTCCTTTTATAGAGGAGGAAAGAGATTAACATAGATGGCATGTTTACAAAATTTATAGATGACTATAACTTTTAGAATACCCTACCCTTGTAATACCTACCTCACTGGGCTACAGTAAGATTCAGATGAGAGAGTAAATGTATAATGCTTTGTAAAATTTTTGCAAAATGTGCTCTTTTCTCATAGAGGCAGCTGCTGATGCAGAGAGCAGTGTGCTGGGCTGGGCCTGGAGTCAGGAAGACCTAAGTTCAGTTCTGGCCTCATGGTTAGTTGTGTGACCCTTGGCAAATCATAGCCTCTGTCGGCCTTAGGCTCCTCAGTTGTAAAATGAAGATAATAATAGCACCTACCTCAAAGTTTTGTTGTGAGGGTCAAATGAGAAGATATTTATAAAAAGCTCTTAGCACTGCATCTGGTGCATAATAGGCTACAATATAGATGCTTATTCTCTCCCTTGCCTCAGTAAAAGTCTGAAGATAGTGGTGGAGAAAATGTCAGCAAACATCAGTTATGCCATGTGTCAGGCAAAGGGGGTTATAGTAAGAAAAGACATTCTTTTGCCTTTCCCCTTTCCACCCCTCATCCCCCACCCTGAACCAGAAGCCTGATTTCACTATATAATTAACTGTCTTTGGAAATAAAAAGCATCAGATCAGATTTGAGAAGGTCTCTTCAAGGTAAACCCTACCATCAGATTTGCCCCCAGGAATTCAGTGGCCATCACCTGGTACAAATGTTGTCAATTATAGCCTCCTCTTGCAAGCTAGATTCCTTTTTGATTGCAAACTATTCCTGGGTATACACATAAACAGATCTGGTGTGAACATAGTGAATTCTTCCTGAAAAGTTGTGTATAAACTGAATTTTTGTAACTCAAAGAACATCTTAAATTCCCTGAGAGCTTACCATTTCCCAATCCAATGCCATTTCTCCTTTCATGCTGCCTTAATTATAACTGATGAGGATGACATCAAAAACTATTTTTGTCTGTTTTGTAAATACTGATTTTCATATATCTGGTTAACATAAAGTGGGACCTACCTGCTCTTTAAAGATTTTTAAAACCCTACAGATTTTCCCCACAATAGCGTAGGTTATGTGCTTTGTTAGAGTTAAAGCGCTGGCATTTGATTGCATTATTTATTACTTTAGTGTTGTTGATTTCCAAGATTCCTGGCCAATATTTATTGAGAGTTCACTACCTTCAGAACTTTGTACTGGGCAACGTGTCAAAGAGACCCAAGACAGAGGGCCTGGCTTAAAAATTCTTATACTCTGATGAGGGAGCCAGGATAAACATATATGAAAACACATATGAACAATTACAAAAAGTATTTGAACTACCAGTTCTTAGAAAACTGTTTACTTTAGGGCTCAGTTCTGGTCTAACCTTCATTCATTCATTTGTTATTTCAATGAATTGAATTTAGCCTATTGCATTAAAAAATGTTATTGATATCTCTTGATTCTTGTTGTTTAGTCACATCTGACTCTTTGTGCTCCCATTTGGGGTTTTCTTGGTAGAGATACTGGAGTGGTTGGACATTTCTTTCTCCAGCTCATTTTACAAATGAGGGAACTGAGGCAAACAAGGTTAAATGACTTGCCCAGGGTCACATATCTAGCAAGTGTCTGAGGCCAGATTTGAACCATTAAGATCGGTCTTCTTGACTCCAGGCTGGGTGCTGTAGCCATTATGCCACCTAGCTGCCTGTAGCAGCAAGCACCCCAACATCCCCAGGGTGGCTGCCAACACAAGTTCTTAGATCTGCTTTTCTAAAGGAAAGCAACTCAAAATGGGTTAACAAACTTACTTTAATCAATCAAACATATATCGTTTATCTAGTTCAGGAGAAAAAGGTCAGCACCCCAAACTTCAAAGTATGCAGACAGAACTTACAAGACAAGAGAAACCAACAGATCAAGCAGACAGGCTTCCAAACTGTCCAACCATTACAACAATACCAAATCACAGTTCCAGAGAGGGAAGCATCAATATCTGGGTTTTCAAAGCCGGGGGCTCTCAACAGCTACCCAGAGTCTCATCTGGTCAAGTCACACAACATTTCTCAAGGTGAGCCCCAAGGCAAAGCCTCACATCAGGGATTATATAGCTTTCTCCTGGCTCAGAGAATGTCACAGCCCTCTTGACCCACTGCCCAATCACACAGCATCAAGGTGTAGGCATTCCTAAAAACCAAGCCTCCTGCCACAGGCTCCATGTGACCACATTCGGCCTATTAGGAGGCAGAGTATATTTTCAAATCAAAGAAGGTTCTCAGAGTCTCTTAAGCCAATCAAAGGGCCTAGGGGCAGGGAAAATCTTTAAATTTGCATTTCCATTACACTGCCCCATTTCTTTTGATTATATAGTACCTTAATTTCTAGATATCTTCTTCCCAACTCTCTTGCCTATCTATCATCCCTGTAACAACAACAACAAAAAAAAAAAAATTAGAAAGAAAAAGAAAATGGTGGCAGGGAAAACAGTTTAACTGAGTGTGACAGTATATGCAATGTTCCATGCTATAGCCCTTCACCTCTACAAAGAAGAGAAGGAGGTACTTTTGCTTACCTCTTCCTGGGGCCAAGCTTGGTAATTATATTTGCAGAACCTTCAGTTTTGTTACAGATTCTTTTCTTTTACAAGTCTTTCCATTTGCACTTACTCAACAATCAGAAGTGCCTACTGTGTTACAGACATTGGGCTATATGTGAGGTATCCAAAAACAAATACCAGTAACAGTGTTTTCTCTTAAAAGTGCTTATATTCTACACAATACTCATGTAACATTGTGTTGGGTGCTTGAAGGGATACAGAGCTGTGACATGATTTCTCTCCTTGTAATGGTAATGGGAATTTGTTTTATTTGTATTCTTTGCAAACATGTTTCTAAATCTCTAGGGTCTCCCTTCTTTAACCTCTGTTCCCAGTATTCACAGAGCCCTGTACTTTTAGACCACTCCCTTCCTAGGGAGGCATAAGATAAATCCTCTGATACTGGGACATCTGTTTCTTCTTCTAAATGCCTTCTGTCTCCAACTAGAGGTCTGATATCTTGCAATACAATCCTTGTCACCAAATGTAGTGCCAATGCAATATTCACAGTGCCCACGATCACTATAAATATACCTACATGGTGCTCAATCACAAAATATAATAGACTCTCCATCTAGAAAACAAAAGCAAAACATTTATTCAGATACCAGAAAACCAAGTCCCCAAACCAGTAAACTAATTCCATCATAGTAGCAAAGAAGTTAATAAACCACAACAGCACAGAGATCCACAGCATCCTTCAGCCTTCCCACAAATCAATATAAGACCAGTATTTACTCACAAACCTGTCTCCCTGGGAAGTGTACTGTCCTCCCAGTCTTCTAGCTTGCTCTAACTCTCAGCTTCCAGTGGCCTCTGCTCTGCCCTTCAGCAAACTCCTCCTACTACAGGCTCCATGTGATTACATTCAGCCTATAAGGGGACAGAGTTTATTTTCAAAGCAGGGAAGATCTTCAAATTCCCATTACTATTACTCTCCTAAAGGAGCATTCATATCTATTTGCAAAGAAAAGACATACCTGGAAAGTTATACAAAAATACAGTTGAGAGAGTCAGTGTGATGAGTAGAAAGAATAGGTCTTGAGTTCAAATCCCACTTCTGTCACTTACTACTTGTATAATCATGGGAAAACTACATTTCTGGTCATGTTTCCCCATCCATCAAATGAGAGAATTGAACTAGATGGCATCTAAACTCCTTTCCAGCTTTAAATCTATGGTCCAATGTTGCAATAACATATGTTATTCAGTAGCGTTTGAATAGCCCCTGAGTGTTCTGAGTTCACAGTAACAGAGCATGTATAACAGTCAGTCAATCAATAACATTTATTAAGTGCTTGCTATACTATTATTGTTCATCCTTTGTTTTTGAGGAGGACCAATGACATCATGGATGATGTCTTGTCTTGACTTACTTGTGTATTGGATCTAAGTGAGGCAGAGCTGTGCAAAGTCATGAGCCTCACTCTTTCTTCTTAAGTTATTGAAGTCCAGTGGCAAGACACAAGTCAGACAATGACCAGGGATGCAGTGGATAATTTTGTGTCTTTTATGCTTAACCAAACTCAAACAGCATCTGTTTCATTCACCTTTATGGCTGTTGGAATACGTTATTCTCATCTGCACATTCCCACTGGAGAAATATCCTGCTTACTATACTTTATGCCAGGCACAAGGGAAACAAATATAATAAATCAAACAATATCTGCTTGAAAGGACCTTATTTTCTAACAGGGAGACAAGGATGTTTGTAAGTATATAGAAAGAGAGAGAAAATAAATACAAAAAAACAAAGTTGTTAAATACAATGTATTTTAAGAGGGAGCACACTCACAATTGAGGAACTCATGAAGGACTTCAAGTAGAAGGTGGTATTTAATCTGTATCTTGAAGAAAGAAAAGGACTCAGAATTAGAGGTGAAGGAGGGCATTCCAGGTATAGGAGATGGCCATTGCAAAGACTAGGAGATAGAAAATAGAGAATCACATGTAAGGAACAAAAAAGTGGCCAATTTGTCTGAATCACAGAATCTGGGAGACAGAATAGTGACTAATAAAGCTGGAAAACACAGCTTGGGGCTAGATTATGAAGGGTATTCAAGGCTAAACAAAAGAGTTTATATTTTATTTGGGAGTCACTGGAGTTTATTGAGTAGGATTGTGACACTTTCAAATGCTCTCTTAACTAATGGGTGGAGAGGGAAGGAAAAAAGTTTTAAAAATTAAAAAAAATTTTACATAATAATTTTATTATATATTTAAAAGGAATAGCAAGTTGTACATAATAGATTTGCAATTCCATGTGCAATCATATTTTTATTGTGATATTTTATGGAAATGCTTGTTTCATTCCATAATTAAATATAAAATAAATTTTAAAAAGAAAACCATTTTGCTAGCCATATGGAGAATGGACTGAGGTGAAGCTTGGGTTAATCCAATATGGCTTCCTGGAAGAGATGAACTTTAAGAGGGAAGAAATCCTGTTTCTTTCAGGATTGCACAAAAGATCACTGTACTCATGTTGGTTGGAGGAGGGAGGAAGCATGGGAGGTAGAATCAGGGAGTGATAGCACCATTTTTGAAGAAGCAGCATAATAGGGACAGCTGGGAGGTACAGTGAATAAAGCACCTGCCCTGGGGTCAGGAGGACCTGAGTTCAAATCCAGCCTCAGACATTTAACATTTACTAGCTTTGTGACTTTGGGCAAGTCACTTGACCCCAACTGCCCTGCCTTCCCCCCTCCAAAAAAAAAAGAAGCATAATCTAGTGGAAGGAGTGTTGGTTTTAGAGTCAAAAAACTTGACTTTAGTTGGCAGCTCTAACCTACAGGCTTCTGACTCTCAGTTTCTCCGTCTCTAAAATGAAAATGATATTTACACTACTTCTAGCCATAACAGGGTTTTTGGGAAGAAAACACTTGTAAATTCTAATGTGCCAGCAAATATGAGTTATTATTATTCCTTCTCTAGGGTCTCTGGTATTCTCTGGAGGAGGTGGCAAGATATAGGATTCTTAGGACCCCACCCTATATACCAGAAATCCAATTTGAGGCTTCTTTCTGTGGTAGACAAAAAATGCCAGCTAAGTGGAAAAATAGAACTAGTTTAAGAGAACAATAACTTTGGTTTCAGATTCTTTTTTTTTTCTTGAGTTACCTCCCTTCCTCCCTCCCAACTCTGCGTTAAAGAAAGCTAACATTTGATAGAGATATATATGTTGGAACCATACAATACATACTTCCATATAGCAGGTCTATATCTGGAGCTGGATAGCATTTTCCTTCTTAAGTCTTTTGTAGTTGATTTGAATAATCATATTTCTCAAAATAGCTTAGTCATGCACAGTTAGTCTTTGAACAATATTACTATTACTCTATACAATGTTCTCTTGTTTCTGCTCATTTCACTCTGCATTATTTCATGCAAGTCTTTCCATGTTTTCTAAAAATGAACCTGTTCATCATCTTATAGCACAGCATTCCAGGTTTCAGATTATTCTATACTGTTTTAAATCTTATTATGAAATACAAGAGGTCATTGGTTTTGTTATCTGTGTATACATATATGTATGTATATATACATATACAGACATATACATGTCTAAAATTGATGTTTTGTTTTTATATTACCTTCATCTATCTCTACCTAACAAACCATCCCTTCTAACCAAAAAAAAATTTTTTTTGTCCTTTTGGAGGGGGGAAGTCAGGGCAGTTGGGATTAAGTGACTTGCCCAAGGTCACACAGCTAGTAAGTATTAAGTGTCTGAGACTGGGTTTGGACTCAGGTCCTCCTGACTCCAAAACCCAGGCTCTATTCACTGTGCCACCTAGCCACCCCTAACAAAAAGTTGTTAAACAAGAGAAAAAAGCAGGTTAGTGGAAACTAACCAACATATCAATCATGTCTGATAGTATACTCAGCATTCCATGCCCATAGTCTGAAGCCCTGTAAAGAGGGAGGGGAGTAAGGAGCCTTTTCTCCACTTTCCCTGGGATCAGCCTTTGCCATTATGGATTTTAGAAATGGAAGAAATCGCGGGAACTCTAGTCCAGTCCTCTCATTTTACACTGAGGATGCTTCAGGTCCAAAGAAAGTGGCAGCACTGGGACTTGAACCTCGGCCCAATAAGGCTAAATCCAGCTCTTTCCTGCACTGTCTTGTATTTGAATTCTGCTTTGGGTATTTACTAGTTGTGTGACCACAGACAAATTTATTTATTCAGCTTCTCCGAGCTTCAGTGTCCCTGCCTATAAAATAGATATTAATATGTACATTACCTATCTCACAGGGCTGTTGTGAGGATCAAATGAGATATTCTGTATTAAGCCTGTTTTAAGTTTAGGGTGCTAGGTAAATGTCAGCTGTTATTATTCTTGTGCTTTTATTTCTCTTTTGAGGAGTGGGAGGGGAGAATTTGGGGCATGTTGTGTGGCAGAGAGACTGGTTTGGGGTGATAGATTCAGGATTTGTTTTCTGGGAAAGCCAGTCCTCCTGTTTTCCCTTTAGCCCTCGAAACGTTCTTTTCATGCCTGCAGTGTGTGTGATGATGAGAGTGGACTTCTCTGAAGCTTTCCAGGATGTCAGTTCTGGAGCCCTCAGGGTCTGGTTAAGTTGGGAGATCCTGTCTGACATCTTTTCTGATAGCTGGGACTGTGACTTGTCTGGGGTCTGTGCCAAGGCCATAGTGCCTTGAGTCTTTTGCATCAAAAAGTTGCCTTGGCTTAATCTTAGACCATTGAAATTCCAGTGATGACATCCTGAGCCAAAAAAAAAAAAAAATTGACTCCCCTTCAATACATTTTATCTTATTTTCATTTTATTTTTTTAATCAATTTTATTTTCAATTCTAAATTATCTCCCCTCCTCACTCCCCCTCTCCCACCCATTCCAAAGGTCAGAAAAACAAAACCCATTATAAATAGGTACAGTCATGCAAAAGAAATGAGCAAATCTTTTAATCCACACTCTTAAGTGTATTTGTTCTCTTATCTGGATAGCATGTTTCAAGAGTCCTTTGGAAGAGTAATTGGTCTATGTGTTAATGGGGTTACTAGGTCTTTCAAAGTTGATTATCATCACATAATTGCTGTATAAATCAGTCTCAGGGAGGCAGAGCCAAGATGGCAGAGTAGAAACAGCACGTCCAAGGTGCTTCCCCCCAGATCACCTCCAAACCATGTAAAAGGGGACTCTGAACAACTTCTAGAGCCCCAGCACCCACAGAACAACACAGAGAAGCTCACCTCCTGCTGAGGACAGCCCTGCAGCCCTGCAGAGAGTGGCCAGTGCAGTGCTCTGGGAACTGACAGCACAGCATGTGAGGAGCTGACAGCCCAGCATGCAAGAGAGCCGAGCCCAGGTCGACGTGAACCTTGCTTGTAGCCCCAGGGTGGCAGGGCCAGCAGCCGGCTGGAGGGACCCCAGAACACCAACAGCTGTGGCGATTCCAGAATTATCAATACAGATATGCCTAGGACAAAGTGAGAGGTTAGTGCCCTATGGACTTTGGGACCAGTATTTGGGGAATGCGTCAGCTTCCTCCCTAGAAGCCTCTGAGGAGACAGCCATTTTGCAGTTTCAGTGGTAGCTCCAGCTCCTGGCCTGTGAACTGTAGGGAGATCTAGCGATCAGTCTTGGGGGGTAATCGCTTTTGCTTTAACCTCCCTGGATCTGGATTGTGGTCTGGGGTGGAGGTAGTGGGGTGGGTATCCAGCTTGCCAGAACCGGAAGTTGTGAAGACCCCAACATTGGGACGGAAGCTCCCCTGTCTTGTGGCAGAGTCCTACTGTGGCAACAAGCCCAAAAGTCAAGTAATTTAGTGGCCACATGCTGAGGCAAAGGAAACAAAATAAACAGAAAAATGCAACATTAGACTCCTATTTTGGGGGCAAAGAGGATCAAAGCATAGAACAGGAGGAGGACTGTAAGGTCAGAAATCCTGCTCCAAAAGCCCCAAAGGAAAATAAGAGAGGGTTACAGGCCATAGAGGACCTTAAGAAGGACTTTAAAAATCAAATAAGAGAAGTGGAGGAAAAATTGGGAAGAGAAATGAGAAGGATACAGGAAAAGTATGAAATGAGGGTCAACAGCCTGACTGAGACTGGCAAAGGAGGCCCAAAAAGACAATGAGGAGAAGAATGCCTTAAAAAGCTGAATTCGCCAGATGGAAAAAGAATCTCAAAAGTTCACTGAGGAGAATCATTCCTTCAGAGTGAGACTGGAGCAAATGGAAGCTAATGACTTTATGAGAAATCAAGATGCTGTTAAACAGATCCAAACAAATGAAAGAATAGAAGGCAATGTGAAATATCTCATGGGAAAAACCACTGACCTGGAAAATAGATCCAGGAGAGATAATTTAAAAATTATTGGACTACCTGAAAGCCATGATCATAGAAAGAACCTAGAAATCACCCTTCAAGAAATTCTCAAAGAAAATTGCCCTGATGTTTTAGACCCAGGGGGCAAAATAGAAGTTGAAAGAATCCACTGATCACCTCCTGAAAAAGATCCCAAAAAGAAAACTCCCAGGAATATTATAGCCAAGTTCCAGAATTCCCAGATCAAGGAGAATATACTCAAAGCAGCCAGGAAGAAACAATTTCAATATTGTGGAAACACAATCAGAATAGCCCAGGACCTGGCAGCTTCTACACTGAGGGATTGAAGGGCATGGAATACTGGTCATCCTGGATATATGCTTGCATTATTGTAGGAAACTTCTGTTGTAAATTTCTTCCAGTGATGCTGATTGGCATCTGGTTAGTAAGGCACCAAGAGATTAAGTGACTTAACCAAATGGCCACAAAGCTAGCATCCTTTGCTAGAATTTTTATCCTAAAAAAAAAAAACAAAAAAAACTAAAACCTGTTAGAGCACCTGCCCAGGAGTCAGGAGGACTTGAGTTCAAATCCAGCCTTAGACACATAACACTGACTAGTGTGACCTTGGGCAAGTCACTTAACCCCAATTGCCCTGCCTTCCCCCCTCCAAAAAGCAAAAAAAGTTACAAAGATCATACTCAGCAGCAGAGTCAAGATGACAGAGTACTAACAGCATTTCCACACAGCTCCTGCTCCCACCACTTCCAAATTTATGTAAACTGAACAAAATCTAGAGCTAAATGACCCACAAAATGACACAGAGAAGCTAACCTCCCGCTGAGGACAGCCTGGAAGCCTGGAAGGGAGCAGCCAGCACAGTACTCTGGGAGGCAAGCCCAGACCCCTGTGAGCCAGAGCTTTTAGCTCCAGGGTGGCCTGGCCAGCAGCTAGCTGGAGAGACTCTATAGCACCAGCAGCTATGGCGTTTCCACAATTATCAACACATAGATGCCAGGGACAAAGTGAGAGGTCAGTGCAGTATGGATTTTGGGACTGGTTGAGAGAGCTCTTCAGCCTCTTTCCCCTGGAAGCGAGAAGCCGCTGATTAGCCACCACGGAGCCTGCCATGTTGCAGCTTCAGTTCCTGGCCTGTGAAGTGTAGGGGGATCCGGCGACCAGTCTTGGGGAAAGAGCTCTTGCTTTAAACTTCTTAGATCTGGATGGTGGAGGCATCTTAGGTCTGGGGTGGAGGTCTTGGGGTGTGTGACCAGCTTGCTATAGTGTGTGGAGGCTTCAGAGAGGGCACCCAACTAATACCTTTGGCAGCTGATAAGATCCCAGCGTTTGGGACAGAAGCTCCCCTGGCTGGTGGCAGAGTCCCACTGTGGCAACAAGCCCAAAAGTCAAGTCATTAAGTGGCAACATGCCTAGGCAAAGGAAACAAATTAAACAGAAAAATTCAACATTAGACTCCGATTTGGGGGGCAAAGAGGATCAAAGCATGGAATAGGAGGAGGACTGTGAGGTCAGAAATCCTGCACCAAAATCCCCAAATGCAAATATGAGCAGGTTACAGGCCATAGAGGAACTTAAGAAGGATTTTAAAAACCAAATAAGAGAAGTGGAGGTAAAATTGGAAAGAGAAATGAGAAGGATGCAGGAAAAGTATGAAATGAGGGTCAACAGCCTAACTGAGGAAAACAACACCTTAAAAAATAGACTAACTCAAATGGCAAAGGAGGCTGAAAAGGGCAATGAGGAGAAGAATGCCTTAAAAAGCCGAATTCGCCAGAAGGAAAAAGAATCTCAAAAGCTCACTGAGGAGATTCATTCCTTCAGAGTTACACTGGAGCAAATGGAAGCTAGTGACTTTATGAGAAATCAAGATGCTGTTAAACAGATCCAAACAAATGAAAGAATAGAAGGCAATGTGAAATATCTCATGGGAAAAACCACCGACCTGAAAAATAGATCCGGGAGAGATAATTTAAAAATTATTGGACTACTTGAAAGCCATGATCAAAGAAAGAACCTAGAAATCATCCTTCAAGAAATTCTCAAGGAAAATTGCCCTGATGTTTTCGACCAGAGGGGGAAATAGAGGTTGGAAGAATCCAGCGATCACCTCCTGAAAAAGATCCCAAAAAGAAAACTCCTAGGAATATTATAGCCAGGTTCCAGAATTCCCAGATAAAGGAGAAAATACTCCAGGCAGCCAGGAAGAAACAATTTCAATATTGTGGAAACACAATCAGAATAGCCCAGGACCTGGCAGCTTCTACACTGAGGAATTGAAGGGCATGGATTTTCAAGAATTCTTGATGAAAAAACCAGAGTTGAATAGAAAATTTGACATCCAGATACAAGGAGCAAGAGATGCTTGAGAAGGTAATCAGGGAAAAGAAGTCATAAAGAACTTAACAAAGTTGAACTATTTATATTCCTACATGGAAAAATGATTACTGTAACTGATTAAACTTTTCTCAGTACGAAAATAGTTGAAGAAGGGTATATGGGCATATGAATATATATGTGAATGTGTGTATATATGTTTACAGGTATATATAGATTGAGGGCACAGGTAGAATTTAATAGGAAGGGATGATACAAGGTGAGATTAAGAGGTGAGAGAGGAATATATAACAAGAGGAGATGGGGAGGGACAGAATGGGGTAAACTCTCATGTTGAAGAGGCAAGGGAAAATTGTTACAAGGGAGGGGAAGAACAAGAACAAAAAAAAGGCAAAACCTTATTCTCATTGAATTTGGATCAGGGAGAGAATGACATACATACTAAATAGTATATCTCACACTACAGGAGAGTAGGGGGGAAGGGGATGAGAAGGGGGATGATGGAAAAGAGGGGAGGAGGGAAGGGGGGTAGGGAAGTTGGAAGCACCCACTTTTGAAAAGGGACAGGATCGAAGTAGGGAATAGATCAAGTGGGAGGTGGGATAGGAGGGAGGGACATATAGTTAGTCTTTTACAGTACATCTACTATTGTAATGTTTTGCATAATGACACATGTACAACATATACTGAATTGTTTATCTTCCCAGTAAGGGTGGGTGACAAGGGAGGAAGGGAATGAATCTGGAATTCAAAGTTTTAAAACCAAATGTTTAAAAATATATAAATACTATTATTAATACCATTTTACATATAATTGGGAAATAAGATATACAGGCATTGGGGTACAGAGATTCACCTTGCCCTACTGGAAAAGTTGAAGGGGGTATGGGAGAAGATATGGGAGAGATCAGATTGGGTGAGGGGATATCCTGTGGTACTGCTATTCTGGGGTAGGGGGTAGGGAAAAATGGGGAAAAAACTGTAACTCAAAATCTCATGGAAATGAATGGTGTAAACCGGAAGTTAATAAAGCATTAAAAAAAAAGATCATACTCAAAAGGCAGGCTGTGTTATAGTGGAGAATAGTATACTCCAAGGTTGGCTTCCTCTCCCCTATGACATAATACCTCTTGTCTTTCACATGTTGTTTAGTCATGTCTGACTCTTTGTGACCTCATTTGGCAAAGATACTGGAAGGACTTGCCATTTCCTTCTTCAGCTCATTTTACAGATGAGGAAACTGAGGCAAACCGGGTTAAGTGACTTGCCCAGGGTCACATAGATAAACTAGTATTCACTATGCCATCTAGCTGCCTTTTATATAGTAGCACTTAAAAGCCATTGATTTGAATTGAACCAAGCATAGTTTACAGATGGGGAGACTGAGACCCCAGAAAGTGGTGTTCTTGAGGTTCACCCAGCTGGTTACTAGCAGAGGCAGATTAGAGTGAAGTTGTCCTGGCTATAACCACATCACATTCTTCTTTGTTCCACAGTGAAGGCTGTAGGTCTCTGTTACTTGGTGCCTTTGCTAAGTCACAGTAGAAGCCAGAGATGAGTTTTTACTGAGTTACATGTGCTTTTCTCTCCTGGCTCATCTCTATTCTTTTTGTAGTGAGGCCTCTTTGAGGCTTTAGGCTAGGTGCTTTATAACCTTTGGCTAAAGGCTAGCTATTTGGTGCCTGGTTCCCACGACAAGACCATCTCTGGTGTGTAGGTGTGGGGCAAATCATGTTGTGCTCAGCTATCCCCTTTCTTACAACTCTGAGATGGGCAGTACAAAGAATGTCAACAAGTCAACTTGATTTACCCAGGGTCACATAGCTAGTGCATGAATTTTTGTTGTTCTTCAGTTGGTTCAGTTGAATCTGACCCTTTGTGACCCCATTTGGCATTTTCTTGGCAAAGATACTGGAGTGGTTTGCCATTTCCTTCTCCAATGCATCCGGTGAGACCATTTTGTCAGGCAATCAGAGGTTAAATGACCTGCCCAGGGTTACACAGCCATGAAGTATCTGAGGCTGGATTTGAACTTAGGTCTTCTTTATATTCCAGGCCATAGCCTGAGCCACTAGTTGCCTCCATTGTGGAATTTTCTTGGTAAACATCCTGGAATGGTTTGCTATTTCCTTCTCTAGTTCATTTTATAGATGAGGAACTGAGGCAAACAGGGTTAATGACTTGCCCAGGGTCATATAGCTAGTAAATCTCTGAGGCTGGATTTGAATTTAAGAAGATGAGTCTTCATGATTTCAAGCCCAGTGCTCTATCCACTGTACCACCTAACTGCTGTAATGCATGGGTAAGCCAGGACTAAAACCCAGGCTCAATCTCTTTAAATCTACTATACATAGTAGATGTCCTATATAGGCCCTTCTACCTATATTTTCTTTTTTTTTTTTTGGAAGGGGGAAGTCAGGGCAATTGGGGTCAAGTGATCTGCCCAAGGTCAAACAGCTAGTTAAGTGTCAAGTATCTGAGGCCAGATTTGAACTCAGGTCCTCCTGACTCTAGGGCTGGTGCTCTATTTACTGCACCACCTAACTGCCCCCTACCTATATTTTCACAAATGGTATATAGACTATGTTTGAAGTATAAATGTGAAAATATAGCACAAACTCTAATGATATTGTAAGATAGGAGATCGCCTACTTAGGCATGGAAGGACATAATATGTTTTAGGTTGAGGGTGTAGTCATACCTATGAATTCACAGATGTTTTAAAATATGCGCAGCATTGGTATTAATACACTTGGGCCTAAAATTATCCTATTCTATTCAGAATGTCTTTGGGTCAAGAATGAGATCCTTTCTAATCCAGGTATACCCATGATGTTAAGTAATAAACTGCCCATTCCCATGTGGTCCTTAAGTACTAGGAAGCAAACCAAGCAAATGTAAAAGAATAGAAAGAACAAATCACTTTATTCTCTTTGAGCCTAGATTTCTTCAGAGGTCAGATGAGGAGGTTGGTACTATAATGGCAGAAAAATATTAGGAAATTACCAGGCACACTAGTACATTGTTGGTGGGATGGTAGATGGGTGCAAATGTTTTGGACAGTAACCTGGTAATGTATATTAAGCATCATGAAATTGATCATGTCTTTTTACCTAGCTATTCCTTTGCTAAGATTTTATTCTAAAAACATCCTAAAAATTTTAAGAAGGTCCAATCTTACAAAAAGTCATAGGTACCTTATATAGGAATTAATCTTCAGTGATAAGAGATTGGCTGAATATATTATAATATAGTAATGGAATAGAATACCGTGGTGCCATAAAAATGTGATACATTCAAGAAATGGTGAAAAGTGGATCAATTAATCAACAAACTTAAAAAATATATATTTCTTTATCTTTAGTTTACAACATTCAGTTCCACAAGCTTCTAAGTTCTAAATTTCTCCCCCTCCTCCTCTTCCACCTTCCCAAGATGGCATGCAGTCTGATATAGACTCTACATATACATTCACATTAAACATATTTTTTCATTAGTCATGTTGCAAAGAAGAATTATAACCAATGGAATGAACCATGAGAAAGAAGAAACAAAACAAAACAAAAAAGAGAGAGCAAATAGTATGCTTTCATCTGCATTCAGATGCCATAATTCTTTGTCTGGATGTGGATAGCATTTTCCACCATGAGCCTTTTGGATTATCTTAGAACCTTGCATTGCTGAGAAGAGCCAAGACTATCAAAGTTAGTCATTGCATGATGTGGCTGTAACTATATACAATGTTCTCCTGACCTCACTTATCAGTTCATGTAAATCTTTCCAGGTTTTTCTGAAGTCTACCTGCTCCTCATTTTTTATAGCACAATAGTATTCCATTACATTCATATACCACAACTTGTTCAATCATTCCGCAGTTGAGGGAAATCCCCTCAATTTCCAGTTCTTGGTCACCACAAAAAGAGATGCTGTAAATATTTTTGTACATATGGCTTCGTTTCCTGTTTGTATGATCTCTTTGGGATACAGCCTTAGAAGTCAACAAACATTTTTAAGCACCTACTATGTGCTAAGGATATAAAGAAAAACCATCTCTGCCCCCAGGAGCTTTCATTCTATAGAGCAGGGAGAAAGAAACCACATGTTTAGAAATAAGTGTATATAAAATAAATAACAAGGTAATTTGTAGAGGTGGAGATAGGGATGGAATACATTCCAGGAATGGCAGGTAGAGAATAAAGGCATGGCGATGGGAGAAGAAATGTCATATGAAGTGATATAAGTCGAGATCAAAGCAGTGCCAGAACCATATTATATACACATTGATTAAATTACATATACAAGGAAAAAGTTAAAAATGGCAAAAGAGAAAAAAGGCAAAAGTTGTGAATGAAACTTTAGATAATATTTGAAAAAAGACATTAACAAATGCGTTTTTGGTGTTGTTTCATTTGGATATAGCCTATTAAATATTAGGGCTTATGTGATAATTTACTCCTTAATTTCTTTAGTTATTTGTCTTTGTTGATGGCGATTATTTTTTTTTTTTAATAAAAGGGGTATGTTATCTCCTAGGTGCTTTCTGGCTGTTTAGTTCTATATTCCCACAGTGATGTATATCCTGTTTTGCTTCCCTCCCCTTCCACATACCCCCAGGGCTAGACTGAGCTTGCCTGAAAGCTGGAGACACAACTATTCCTGATTTATCTGTCTCTCTCTTCTTCAGAATAAGACCTGGGAAAGTTTTCTTCTCTGGCAGAACTGCTGGTTTGGTTGAGTGGCTAACTGATGGATTTCCTGGGTTGGACTAAATGTAATGTTTAAGTCTCAGCTATTTAATACTTGTCCATAGCCAACTCCTGTCTTAAAAGGCCTGGGATGTTGGTTTTTGTGTTTGTCAATGCTGAACTGTTTGATGAATGAATAGGGTAGCCCTAATTAACTTGGGGATGAAACAGGATTTTGCCCCAGGGGGCCAACTCTTGGGGCACATTTTCTTCTTGGATAGGATTCTTAAAAAAAAAGAAAAATTATTTTAATTAACCCAAGTCTATTTTCTCTCCTTCCCTATTTTTTGCTCATCCTTGGGGAAAAGAAAAAGAAAAACAAAACTCTTGTAACAAGTATGCATTGTTAAACAGAACTAATTCTTTCATTGTTGTTTGTTGTTATTCAGTCAGGTTTTTTTTTTTTTTTAGTTGTGTTTGACTCTTCAACTCTTCTTGACCCCAATTTGGGGTTTTCCTGGCAGAGATATTGGAGTGGTTTGCCATTTCCTTCTCCACTCATTTTACAGATGAGGAAACTGAGGCAAACAGGGTTAAGTGACTTGCTCAGGGTCATGTAGCTAAACTTATAAGTGTCTGAGGCCTGCTCTCTATGGGCTGAGCCACCTAGTTGCCTTAATTCCCACATGATCTGTGTCCAAAAAATATTCCTCAGTCCATGCCCTGAGTCCATTACCTAACTGTCAGGAGGTAAGTAGCATGTTTCATCATGGGTCCTCTGGAAGAGTGATTGGTCATTGTATTGATCAGAATTCTTAAGGCTTTCAATGTTGTTTGCCTGTACAGTATTGCTATTGTATAACTTGTTTTCTGTATCTGCTCAATTCACTCTACATCAGTTCAGGCAAGGGTCACCTGGCTTCTCTGAAATTGTTCCCATCATCATTTCTTATAGCAAAATAGTCTCCTATTGCATTCATATAACATGATATACTTATTCATAACCTAATTGATGGACACTCCCTTAGTTTCCATTTCTTTGCCATTAAAAAAAAGAACCGTTATAAATATTTTTGTATCTGTGGGTTCTTTTCTTCTTCTTTTGATCTCTTTTGGGGTACAGATGCAGTGCCATCCCTGGGTCCAAGGGCATGTATAGTCAGTAAGTTTTTTTTTTTTTTATCACAGTTTCAAATTACTTTCTCCAGTGGTTGTTCCAGTCCAAACCTCTGCCAGCAGAGGTGTTTGCTGTGCTTGTTTTCCCCAAACCCTTCCAACATGTGTCACTTTTTCTTTTTTTTCAACTTTCCAATATGGTGAGTGTGAAGTGGAGCTTAGAGTAGCTCTAATTTACATTTTCCTATTATTAATTGCTTGGAGCATTTTCATATGGTCATTGATAGCTTAGATTTCTTCCTCTGAAAACTGCCTGTTCAGATCCTTTAATCCCCTATGTTAGGACCTGCCTTACAGGGCTGTCGTCAAACTCACCTCTCCTGCCTCCTCAACAGCACTCCAATTGCCTTCCATGATTCCTGTCGCCCCTACCACCCGGCTTGCCTCCACAAACCCTTCTCCAGCTGCCCCTACAGTCTGGTCACTCTGGTCACCCCTATGACCGGGGCTGCTTCTACAACCCTCTCTCCAGCTGCCACCACAGCTCTAGTCACTCTGGTCGCCTCTACCCTGGTTTGCCCCCTCGGGGGAGCAGGCTCCTCCAATAACAGACAAATGAGTTCTGACACTAAGATGTTAAGTATCTTGCCGTTTAATCTCTTTGTTATTCACAATCCCCTATTTGCTCTTCCCCACCCCTTTCACCTTGCCTCCCTCCTTTTAGCTCCTTTCCCCTTCCCTGACTCTCTTCTCCCATGTGCCTCAGCAGTAACAAGCTTCTCATAGCAGGGGAGTGCTCCCCTGTTAGCAGCGCATACTCAATACCCCAAAATCACAGGGGAGAATACATGCCCAGGTGCCTCTTTAACCCTGCTTGAGTTGCTCTGTCCTTTGCCTGAGATTTCCGTGGGTTCTCAGAGTTCGGGTAGAATCTTAAAGGACCCCAACACCCTAGGAGGAATTGTCAGCACCCAGTCCTTGGGTGCCCTGAGGGTCCATCCTTCTTATGGAGCTTATCTTCTCCCATCCCTCTCTAAGGGGAGAGCATGGGAATGGGCCCTGTCCTTTTACAGTGCAAATGTAGCCATAGTTAGACTGTCCTCCTCTAACTTCAGTTGTTTTTTACTATGGTGAAAAAATCATAGTTATAACTGAGGGCAGTCAGCTCATTGCTAAAGCTATCAATCATAAAGGCAAGGAGTCAGGGAAGGGACAGGAAAAGAAAAAAGAACGCTATTAGAAAATTGTTCCCTCCAGTCAGATTGGCTAAGATGACAAAACAAGAAAGCGACAAATGCTGGAGAGGATGTGGACAAATTGGAACACTAATACATTGCTGGTGGAGTTGTGAACTTATCCAACCATTCTGGAGAGCAATCTGGAATTATGCCCAAAGGATTATAAATAATTTCATACCCTTTGACCCAGCCATACCACTTCTAGGGTTATATCCCAAAGAGATCCTAGAAGTGGGAGGAAGACCTATGTACAAAAATATTTTTAGCAGCCCTTTTTGTGGTTGCAAAGAATTGGAAACTGAAGGGGTGCCCACCAATTGGGGAATGGCTAAACAAGTTGTGGTATATGAATGTAATGGAATATTATTGCGCTATAAGAAATGAAAAGGTGACGGATTTCATAATTACCTGGAGAGACTTATACAAACTGATGCTGAGCGAGAAGAGTAGAATCAGAAGAAATCTGTATACAATCACAGACATACCATATCTGTGATGACCAACTATGACAGACTGGACTCTTTTCAGCAATGCAGTGATATAAGTTAATCTCGAAAGACTCAAGAAAGTGAGAAATGCCCCATCCAGAGATATAACTAGAAAGAACTGAATCTGAATCCTGATGGAAGCAAACTAAATGATCTTGTTCTTTTCATTGTTTGGTTTTACTTCTTCCTTACCATCTTTCATCCCACCTAGTACAATACGCCTTTGTAATTGGAATAATGTCTAATATGAATGCATTTACAGATCATATACTGGACTATATGCTGTCGTGTGGGGAGGGGGGAGGGAAGTAAAGGAAATTTGAAAATCAAGGAACTATAGAATTGAAACTTGTTAACTGAAACTAAACTAATAAATTAATTTAAAAAAAAAGAAAATTGTTAGGAGATGCCTAATTGGGGAATGGCTGAACAAGTTGTAGTATGTGATTATGATGGGATACTGTTATTGTACTATAAGAGATGATGCTCTCAGAAAAACCTGGAAAGACTTGCATGGGCTGATGCAAATTGAAATGTTCTGTGTACAAGGTAACAGCAATATTGTACAATGATCAGCTGTGAATGACTTAGCTATTCTGAGATCCAAGATAATTCTGACGGGACTTATGAAAAATGTATCCATCCCAGAGAAAAAAATGGATAGTGTCTGAACACAGATTGAAGTATACTTTTTGTTTTACTTTATTTTTCTTGTGGTTTTTTGATCTGTTTTGTTTCACAACACAACTATTATGGATATGTGTTGTATGACTACACAGGTATAACCTATATCAAATTGCTTGCCTTCTCATTGAGGGGGGGGAAGGAGGAAGGGAGAGAATTTGGAACTCAAAGTTTTAAAAACAAATGTTAAAAATTATTTTTGCATGTAACTGGGGAAAAATAAAATATTAAATAAAAGAATTACACAAGGTGAGGCTAGGTGGCACAGTGAATAGAGCACCGGCCCTGGAGAACCTGGGTTCAAATCTGCCTCAGACACTTAACACTTACTAGCTGTGTGACCTTGGGCAAGTCACTTAACCCCAATTTCCCTGCCTTCCCCCCTCCAAAAAGCAAAAAAAAAAAAAATTTACACCCACACAAGAATTAAAGAAAATTGTCAAATTTGGTCCTTCTTTCTATAGATTCAGATACTGGAAGTGCCTTATTGTTCCCTCATGCATTCAGCAGCTATCTTTTATGATTTGGTTTAATGGGAGCAGAAATTGTTTCCTTCTAGGAACTTCACAGCCCACTGATGGCTCTGGATACCAAGCTTTCTTTTGGGCATTTTTTGGGAAGATGTTTGATTTCCAAACCTTTGTATCAAGTTGAAAAGATGAGTAGTTAAGAGAAACATTGACTAAGTGACATCTGTTGTATTACATAGCTGTACTTCAATTTTAAAAATTTTTTTATAATTTTGAAATTGACCAAAAAAATTAAAGTGAACATTTTTTTATCCAAGGAAAAGAAAAAGGGGACAATATATGATATTATTAGTCTCTATTATGTACAATTTTTAAAAAATTATATGTATAATTCAATACTGACCTACGTATCTCTTTCCCTACTCTTTCTGTTTTCTTTTTCTTCTTCTTCTTCTTCTTCTTTTTTTTTTTTGATACTAGGTTTCTCCATCTCAACCAGGCTGGAAGTACAGCAGCCATTCATGGACCCAGTACTACTGCTGATTGGCATGGAAGTTTTGACCTGCTTTATTTCCAACCTGAGATTGTTTGCTGCTCTTTAGGCATCCTAAAGATCCTGGCCCCCTGATCCTGGGAATTGCCAGATTGGTGCAAATTTAGTGTAGACACTCTTTTAATTTTTTTTACTTTAAAATTTTCTCTTTCCCCCCCTTTTTTTTCTTTAAGAAATCAGAATTAAGTGACTTGTCCAGAGTCATACAGCTAGTGTCTAAGGCTGGACTTGAACTCAGGTCCTCCTGACTTCAGGGCCAGTGGTGTATCTATTGTGTCACCTACTTTCCCCTTTAACCTTAATTTCCAATCCCAAATTCTCTCCTTCCACTCCTCCCCCACTCATTGAGAAGGCAAAAAATACTATACCTATTATACATATGAAGTCATGCAAAACATATTAATACAGACACACAATTGGTTCTAGCCTTACCACAGCTCAGCACTCTGGAACTCAAGTGATCCATTAACCTCAGCCTTTCCTGGAGCAAAGATTATAGGCATATACCACCATTCCTAGCTTTTCTGTGTATTTTAAAAGTTTTTCATTGACAATTCTTCATTTTCTTCTTTTTATTTTTGGCATTATCATCATGTTGGCTATAACAACTCCCCCAAACCTCCAAAACTCTGCAACTAAAGATTTCGCTTGAAACAAATAAGTGTAGTCAAGCAAAACAAATATGCTCACTGACCATGTCGAGAAATGTTTATCTCATGTTATACCTCTCCTCTCTCACCTCCCTGACAAGAGATGGGAAGAATGAATCATCATAAGTCACCTTGATCAGAGTTCTTAAGTCGTTTCGAGCTATTTTTCTTTACAGTGTTGTA
Organism: Gymnobelideus leadbeateri; assembly: GCA_011680675.1. Taxonomy (NCBI): domain Eukaryota; kingdom Metazoa; phylum Chordata; class Mammalia; order Diprotodontia; family Petauridae; genus Gymnobelideus; species Gymnobelideus leadbeateri. Next base: position 526,521 of record WOXC01006596.1, on the reverse strand, counting down.
ATTGTATTGAAAATAGATTATTCTTGATTTTACTGGTTCTGCTTATTTCATTCTGCATCCGTTAATACTGGTCTCAAGTATCTGTATATCAATCTCTCATTATTTCTTACAGCCCAGTAATATTTTATTATATTCCTTAATTTGTAAAGTCATTCTCCAGTTGATGGGTATACATTTTGTATTACAAAAACTTCTGCTATAAATTATTTTGTGCATATGATTTATTTTTCCTCTTTCTTTGATCTTTTTAAAGTACAAGCTTATCTTATGGCTATGCCAAAAGATGTTCACAACTTAGGAATTTGGGGAGTATAGTAAAAAGTAAAGCATAGCTTTACTTTTCCAAGTCTCCAAACACCAGTCTAAATGATCTTTCCTTTCTTGGACCTCCTACACATTTTGGGTATTTTATATATATTTAACTTGTTTTTTCTTTGTTATTATAGATATTTGTGCATATGTCACACACACACATCACCTATGAGTTTGTAAGTTCCAGGAGGATGGGGAGGATGGGGACCTCATATTAATAAACAGTATTAAATGCTTCAATATTTTAGAGATGCATTGTTTCATTTATGTGGATACCCTTTTTTATCTTGATTTTATTTACTAATTTTTTTTAATTTAAAATTTTCAGTTCAAATTTCTTTCTTCTGCTACCACTGCCCCATCCACTGAGAAGGCAAGAAATATGACACCATTATATATATATATTATGTCATGCAAAACATATTTCCTTATTAGCAGTGTTCCCCTCTCCCACCCCAAAAAAGCAAGGAAAATAAAGAAAGGAAATAAAATATGCTTCAGTCTGCACTCTAAGACTATCCATTCTCTATCTGAAGGTGATAGCATTTTATATGATGAGTTCTTTGTAGCTGTGATCAGAGTTACCAAGTCTTTCCCAATTGATTATCTGTACACCATTACTGTTACTGTGTAGATTGTTCTCCTGGTTCTACTCACTTCACTTTGTTGTTGTTTTTTAATTAAACAAATGCTTTATTAACTTCTGGTTTACATCATTCATTTCCACCAGATTATGAGTTACATTTTTCCCCTATTTTTTCCCTACCCACCACCCCAGAATAGCAGTCCCACTAGATATCCCCTCATCCAATCTGCTCTCTCCCATATCTTCTCCCATACCCCCTTCGACTTTGCCATAGGGCAAGGTGAATCTCTGGGCCCCAATGCCTGGACATCTTATGAAACATTTAATTTTAAAACTTCAATTTTCAGATCCATTCCCTTCCTCCCTTGTCACCCACTCCTCTGAGAAGATAAGCAATTCAGTATGTGTTGTACATGTATAGCTATGCAAAATATTACCATAGTAGATATATTGTAAAAGACTGCTTATATTTCCCTCCCATCTGTCTCACCTCCCACCTGGTCCATTCCCTACTTTGATCCTGTCCCTCTTTGATAGTGGGTACTTCCAACCTCCCCTCCCCCCAGAATGCCCTCCCCTCCATCATCCCCCTTCTCATCCTCCTTTCCCCTACTCAGGAGAGTGAGTGAGGGTAAGATACTACATTTAGTATGTATATATGTTTACATGTATACATAGATAGAGGATACAGGTCGAATTTAATAGGAAGGGATGATACTCAAAAGGTGAAATTTAGAGGTGAGAGAGGAGCCAACTTCAATGAGAATATGGTTTTGCCTTTTTGCCTTCCTGTTCTTCCCCTCCCCTGCAACTACTTACCCTTTCCTCTTCTACATGAGATAGTTTACCCTACCCTGTCTCTCTCCATCTCCTCTTGCCACTTTCCTCTCTCACCTCTTGACTTCACCCCTTAAGAATCATCCCTTCCTTGGGGCGGCTAGGTGGCGCAGCAAACAGAGCGCCGGGCCCGGAGCCAGAAGGACCCGAGCTCAGATCCGGCCCCAGACACCCAACACACAAACAAAAACCCAGCCGCGTGACCCCGGGCAAGTCACCCAACCCCAATTGCCCTAAAAAAAAAAAAAGAATCATCCCTTCCCATCAAATTCAACCTGTGCCCTCTATACATGTATACCTGTGAACATATGCCATGTACCCTTCTTCAATTATTTTCATAATGAGAAAGGTTTCATCAAACACAGTTATTGTTTTTCCATGTAGGAATGTAAATAGTCCAACTTTGATAAGTTCCTTTTGATTTCTTTTCCTTGATTACCTTCTCAAGCATCTCTTGCTTCTTGCATCTGCATGTCAAATTTTCTATTCAACTCTGGTTTTTTCATCAAGAATGCTTGAAAGTCCTTTATTCCACTGAATGACCATATTTTCTCCTGAAACAAGATACTCAGTTTTGCTGGGTAGGTGACCCTTGGCTTCAATCCCAGCTCTTTTGCCCTCTGGAATATCATATTCCATGCTCTTCAATCCCTCAGTGTAGAAGCTGCCAGGTCCTGGGCTATTCTGATTGTGTTTCCACAATATTGAAATTGTTTCTTCCTGGCTGCTTGTAGTATTTTCTCTTTGATCTGGGAGTTCTGGAACCTGGCTATAATATTCCTAGGAGTTTTCTTTTGGGGATCTTTTTCAGGAGGCGATCAGTGGATTCTTTCAACCTCTATTTCCCCCACTGGGTCTAAGATATCAGGGCAATTTTCCTTGAGAATTACTTTAAGGATGATTTCTAGGTTCTTTCTTTGATCATGGCTTTCAGGTAGTCCAATAATTTTTAAATTATCTCTCCTGGATCTATTTTCCAGGTCAATGGTTTTTCCCGTGAGATATTTCACATTGCCTTCTATTCTTTCATTTGTTTGGATCTGTTTAATAGTATCCTGATTTCTCATAAAGTCACTAGCTTCCATTTGCTCCAGTCTAACTCTGAAGGAATGAATCTCCTCAGTGAGCTTTTGAGATTCTTTTTCCATCTGGCAAATTCGACTTTTTAGGGCATTCTTCTCCTCATTGCCTTTCTGAGCCTCTTTTGGCATTTGAGTTAGTCTATTTTTAAGGTGTTATTTTCCTCAGTCAGGCTGTTGACTGTCATTTCATACTTTTCTTGCATCTTTTTCATTTCTCTTCCCAAATTTTCCCCCACTTCTCTTATCTGCTTCTTAAGGTCTTCTATGGTCTGTAGCCAGCTTGTATTTTCATTTGGGGCTTTTGGTGCAGGAGTTCTGACCTCACAGTCCTCCTCCATGCTTTGAGCCTCTTTGCCCCTAAAATAGGAGTCCAATGTTGAACTTTTCTGTTTATTTTGTTTCATTTGCCTAGGCATGTTGCCACTTAATTACTTGATTTTGGGGCTTGTTGCCACAGTAGGACTCTGCCACAAGACAAGGGAGCTTCCGCCCAAAGGTGGGGTCTTCACAACTTCCTCCAGTTGGGTGGCCTCTGTAAAGCCTCCACCCACTCTGGCAAATTGGATATCCACCCCAAACTTCCCTCCCAGACCACAATCCAGATCCAGGCAGTTTAAAGCAAGAGCGATTAACCCCCAGACTGATTGCTGGATCTCCCTACAGTTCACAGACCAGGAGCTAGAGCCACTACTGATGCTGTAAAATGGCTTCTGTGCAGCTGTTTCTTCAGCAGCTTTTCAACCCCAGGGGAGGAAGCCACGCATTCCCCAAATACTGGTCCCAAAGTCCATAGGGCACTAACCTCTCACTTTGTCCTAGGCATATCTGTGCTGATAATTCTGGAATCACCACAATTGCTGATGTTCTGGGGTCCCTCCAGCTGGCTGAAGGCCTGGCCACCCTGGGGCTAAAACCTCGGACCTGGGCTCGGTGCGCTGTTGGTTCCCAGCGTGCTGTGCTGCCTGCTCTCAGAGCGCTGCGCTGGCCGCTCCCTGCAGGGCTGCTGGGCTGTCCTCAGCAGGAGGTTAGCTTCTCTGTGCCATTCTGTGGGTGCTGGGGCTCCAGAAGTTGTTCGGAGTCCCGTTTCACATTATTTGAAATTTGTGTCTACTCACTTCACTTTGCATCAGTTCATGTAAGCCTTACCAGGTTTTCTGAAATCATCCCCTTTGTTATTTCTTATAGCACAATAGTATTCCATCACAATTATATACCACAACTTGTTCAGCTATTCCCCAGTTGATGAGCATCCCCTCAGTTTCCAACTCTTTGTCACCACAGAAAGAGCTGCTATAAACATTTTTGTATATATGAGTCATTTTCCCTTTTTAAAAAATCACCTTGGGGTATAAACCTAATAGAAGTATTGCTGGACCAAAGGGTATGCAAAGTTTTATAGCCCTTTGGGCACAGTTCAAATTGTTCTTCAGAATAATTGGACTAGGGGCACCTAGGTGGCACAGTGAGTAAGAGTGCTGGCCCCGGAGTCAGGAGGACCCGGGATCGGTTCCAGCCTCAGAAAATGAGCACCCACACATAAATTGGCCGTGTAACCTTGAGCAAGTTACTTAACCCCAATTGCTTTAAAAAAAAAAAAAAAAGGAATGATTGGACTAGTCTTTAGCCCCACCAAGAGTGCATTATACCCAAACAAATAAGTTTTGGGGAGTTGTTGTGACTGAAAAATTCTTTATTTTGTTTGTGGTGACTTGGTGTTGAGCTTTTCAAAGTTAGTATTTGTATCTCCTCAATTCTCAAAAATTTAGTGTTTATAATTTCTTTAAAGGAGTAAATTAAGTAACTGAAAAATTCCTCTGAAATTACTAATTTCCATTGACTTCTACTCCACTGTAGCCACACACAGAAGGTAATCATACCTTTGATCTTGCCATCACCCACAATTTTTTCATTTTCATGTTTATGAATTATGAAATTCCTTTATCTGATCATAATTTATCTTTCCAACTTTCAGTTTGCCTTAAAATCTCTGAACCTATTCCTTATCTGCTGAAGATTCTTCTAGTTCTCAATTATTTTCCAAACTATCATCTCTGCATTGACCACACTCTCCTCCTTTTGGTGAACTAGTTCAAATCTATACAATTAGCCACACTTGGGTCCCTTGCCCCCTTATCTTATTGCTGATTATGTCTTATCAAGTCCCATCTTTTGATTATTCCTGTGATCTGCTGCCTTCACTCATCATCACTGGGACAAGATAATCCTTTCACACCAGTGAATCAATTCATTATTTCACTCACCACAGTACCTTTTGTGAACCTCTTTATCCTCCTTCAAATCTCTTATGGTACTTCTTCTCATCTAAGAACCTTGCCTCTTATTTCAACAAAAAATTGAGGCCATTCATAGAGAGCTCCCTCTTCTTTCTCCTTGTCATTTTACATCACTGGGTTGTCTTCTTCAATTTTTTCCACTTTGATTCTTGCCTCATGTGAAGAAATGGCCTTTCTCCTTTCCAAGACTAATCCCTCTACATGCATCCATGTGTATCCCCTTTCTCCATCAGATTGCCCCCTCTCTATCATTCATACTCTCTCTAATGTTAACCTCTCCGTATCTACTGTTTCCTGGCCTATTTCCTATAAACATACCCATGTCTCCCCTGGCCTTAAAGAAAAACCAAACTCTTAAGTGCCTTGCCCAGGGTCACACAGCTAGTAAGTGTGAGACTGGATTTGAACTCAGGTCCCTGGAGTTAGGAGGACCTGAGTTCAAATCTGACCTTAGACTCTTACTAGCTGCCCCATTAACTGCCAAATCTAATAGCACTTTTTCAATCCTCATCCATGTTGACCTCTCTACAACCTTTGATTCTGTCAATCAATCTCTTCTTGAGGTACTTCTCTCTTAGATTTTTGTCACATTGTCCTGGTTGTCCTCCTACTTGTTTTTGTTTCCTTTGCTGGGTCTTTATCTAGATCATTCCCAATAAAGATACATGTTCCCCTTAGCTCTGTCCTAGATCCTCTTCTTTTCCCCTTCCATACCATTTTGCTTGGTGATTTCCTTAGCTCCCATGATTTCTTTGATCAGTCTCTATATAGATGATTCCCAAGTCTATTTAACCAGCCCTCATCTCTTTCTGACTTCCAGTAGTAGAGCTCCAACTGCCTCTTGGGTATCTCAAATTGGATATTCCATACATATCTTAAACTCAGACTCAGATGTCCAAAACTGAACTCACATTTTCCCCCAAACTCTCTCTTCTGAACTTCCCTGTTACTGTTGAGGGCACTACCGCCCTCCCAGTCACCCAGGCTCACAAATTAGGTGTCATTAGGTGTCATTCTTGACTCCTCATTCTCTCACCCCTCCCTGTATCCTATATGTTGCCAAGTCTTGTCAATTCTACCTTGATAATATATCTCTCATATACTCCCTCTTCACCTTTGTTATTGCCAACTCCTTGGTGCAGAACCCTTCTCGCTTTACTCCTGGGCTATTGTAATAGCCTGCTGGTTCCTCTCTCTACCTCAAGTCTCTTCCCACTCTAATTCATCTTCCACTTAGTTGCCAAAGTATTTTTTTTAAAGTACAGGTCTGATCATGTCAACCTCTATTCCCTTACTCAATAAACTCTACTGACTCTCTCTTACCTCCAGGATTAAATAAAGTCCTCCATCTGGTTTTTAAAGCCCTTCACTGCCTGGGCCTTTCCTACCTTTCTATGCTTCTTATATTTTATTCTGCTCTCTATATACAGGCTTCCTTTTTGTTCCTTAAATACTACATTTTAACTCTAAACATTTTCTTTTCTTTTTCTTTTTAAATAGTATTTTCCCCAATTATATGTAAAGACAATTTTTAACATTCGTTTTTATAAAATTTTGAGTTCCAATTTTTTTCTCTCCTTCCTCTTCCTAAAATGGTAAGCAATTTGATATATGTGCAATCATGTAGAACAAATTTCCATATTAGTCACAGTTGTGAAAGAGGAAACAGATCAAAAGGGAAAAAAATAAAGAAAGTGAAAATACTGTGCTTTGATCTACATTCATACACCATCAGTTCTTTCTCTGGATGTGGATAGCATTTTTCATCATGAGTCCTTTGTTATTGTCTTGGATCATTGTATTGCTGAGAAAAGCTAAGTCATTCACAGCTGATCATTACACCGTATATTGCTTTTACTGTGCACAAAGTTCTCCTGATTCTCCTCACTTCACTCAGCATCAGTTCATGTAAGTCTTTCCAGGTTTTTCTGAAGTACTCCTGTTCATCATTTCTTATTGCACAATAATATTCTGTTACATTCTTACATCATAGTTTGTTTAGCCATTCCCAGACTGATTGTCATCCTCTCAATTTCCAAGTCTTTGCCACCACAAAAAGGACTGCTATAAATATTTTTGTACATGTAGTTTCTTTTCCCTTTTTAATGATCTCTTTGGGATACAGACCTAGTAGTGGTATTGCTGGATCAAAGGGTATGCACAATTTTATAGCCCTTTGGACATAGTTCCAAATTGTTCTCAATAATGTTTGGATCAGTTCAGAACTCCACCAAGCAGTACATTCATTCGTGTCCCAATTTTCGCACATCCTCTCCAACATTTATCATTGTCTTTTTTTGTCATATTAGCTAATTTGATAGGTGTAAGATGGTGTCTCAGAGTTGTTTTAATTTGTATTTCTCCAATCAAAAGTAATTCAGAGCATTTTTTCATATGACTACAGATAGCTTTGATTTCTTCATCTAAAAACTGCCTGTTCATATCCTCTGATCATTAATCAATTAGGGAATGACTTGTAGTCTTATAAATTTGAGAAATATAACTCTAGGCATTTTCAGTGGCTATCCCCTGTGCTTGGAATTTTCTTCCTCCTCATCTCTGACTCTGGGCTTCCTTGGCTTTATTCAAATCTCAGCCCAGATCTTATCATCTACAAGAAGTCTTTCCCAGTCCTCTTCACTTCTAATGCCTTCCTTCTGCCTCCAATTTATCCTATATATGTCTTGTTTGTGTAGTCAGTCCTCAATATTTATGCATTTAACCATGGCTATGTGCAATCGAGGAAAAGAAATGAGAGGCACACGGGGCGGCTAGGTGGCGCAGTGTGTAAGAGCGCCGGCCTCGGAGTTGGGATGACCCGAGATTGAATCTGGCCTCAGAAAATGAGCACCCAAACACAAATAATGACTGGCCATGTAACCTTGAGCAAGTTACTTAACCCCAATTGCTTAAAAAAAAAAAAAAGAAATGAGAGGCACAATGCATGCAAGTTTGTAGAGTGATTGTTATCAGACTAGACACTTCACTGGTTGTGTTCACCATGCTGTTGTAAAGAGCTAGCTGCCCTTGTATTCATTGCATATTTTCATTGTTTGCCTCTAAAACTCAAGGTCTGTGTTACAATTCTACTCTCAAAGTGTAGTGCAAATCCTTTGGGCACTAAGCCCAAGCATGCAAAGTCAATGTCTTGGCTCAGTGAGAAAATAAAAGGTTTTAGATAAACCTCATGCTGGAGTGTCTGCTACCACTATCAGCACGCATTTGGTATTAAAAACAACAACATTATAGGCCCAAAGAGGAGGAAAGTAACTGTAAGTATTAGGACATTTTCCATATTTGTATTTTCAGTAGTCTCTAGCAAAAGATTATCATTTTTGGTGGTCTTGGACACCTAAACTCCCATTTCCCATAGGTTAGATTTATCAACATACATGTTTTTTGCTTTTTCACTGTTTTCTAAGAACATTACCCCCAATGCAAGTTGAAGATTGTTAATAATTGCCATGTTAGTTCCTTGATGGCTGAGACTTTTTTTTTTTTAACATTTCTTTGTATCCCTAGAGCTTAGCACAGAACCTGGCACATAGTAGGCACTTAATAAATTTTTATTAGTGACTCAACTTGTTTTTTGTTTACTTTATGATAGTCTTTGTGTGCATTTTTCTTTGCTTTGCATCAATTTATTCAGATCTCCTCATGTTCCTTTGAATTCTTTATATTTGGCTGGTTTTATGTTCTAATCCTTTTTCTGTCATGCTCCCACCAGCATTTTGGAAGTGGAAGATTTGGACCAGCTTCAGGTCATTCTATGTTTTTGTCCATTTTATGTGTCACTGTGTCCAAAAAAAAAAATCCATCACTGCTGGCCAACCTTCTTGTGATGGGTTGGCCTTGCCAAACTTAGGCATGCTGGTTCTCAGTCAAGCTTTATTTAACTCAGAGTTTTTCCAAATAAGTAGAACCTGCCAGAGCTCTCAGCCTTCTGACATAGGCTTTATAAACCCAAGGTCACTTCCACACCATGATGATCAATATAAAATTTTAAATAGGATTCATAGCACATAGATTCTTGATAAATGGTTGTTCAATTAAATTAAAGGCTTGTTGAGTGGGAGAAGACAGTGTCGTCCCTAGTTCTCTCTCATGGCCAATGAGAGAAAGAAAAAGGAAACCAAAGAACCTGTCAGGGCCCTTTGTCTTCTCTCACTTTATAATGTGCCCAGTCCCAGGCAGACCCTTTATAGCTAATAAATTGGAACACTTGGAGCATTGAGATCAGAATAAGGTTTCTTGAGCTTTAAGGAATGGTAGGGATTTTTGTGGTTGATATTTCCTAAAGTCATAGGAAAGTGATTTACAGACTTTAAAACATTGTATAAATATCAGCTGTCGTTGCATTGATACCACTCTTAGGACTGAACCTACTGTCTGGCCTGGCCTGTCCTAAACTGGTAGTGACTTCCAAAGTTAATACCCTTAAAACATGTTTCAGTTAGTAGCATATATTAGTTTCATATAGTACCCCAAAATGCACAGTACTTCAGTTGTCCTCTTTAGGAATGAAACTTTGTAGAAAGAACATTTTAGCCAAAGTAAAGAGCAGCCAGAGGAAGACTTTCCCAGTAGGCAGATTAAAAACATAAGCTGTGGCTCTTCCAGTGCTTCCCCAAGCATCTGGCTTTTCCTTTCCTAAGATCTTTTACCTTCATCTTAAAATCCTAGAGGTTCACGTCCTGGGTTCTTCCCTTTTTCCCTTTTTGTTGTTTAGTCATTTTTAGTCATGTCTGACTCTTGGTGACCCCCTCTGGGGTTTTCTTGGCAAAGATATTGGAGTGGTTTACCATTTCCTTTTCCAGCTCATTTTACAGATGAGGAAACTGAGGTAAACAAGGTTAAATGACTTGCCCAGGGTCACACAACTAGGCTAGATTTGAACTCAGGAAAATGAATTTTCCTAACTCTAGGTCTGGCACCCCATCTACTCTGCACCATCTAGCTGCCCAGTATTGTTCATAGGAAGGAAGTAGTGTTGGAAGAAGAAAGGAAGGGAGGGAGGGAGGAGGGAAAGAAAGGAGGAAAGGAAAGAAGGTAGAGATAGTGAAACTTCAAGGGAAGGGATGCACTACAGGTACATTTTCCCCTGCTTTTTGTTAATTTGTTTAGTTTAACTTGTTAAATGACCAGGGTCTAACACTTGAAGAAATTGGACTATCTAGGGAACTTATGTGACTTGCCCAAAGTCAAACAGTCTGACATTAAGAGGTGGAATTTGAACTCAGATCCTCTGACAACAGAGCCAGTTCTCTTTCCACTGAACCTCACTGAGATTACAAGGCCAATGACAGAATGCAATTATGTTTTGTCCTTTAAAACTGTAATACATAGTATAATCAAAGCCTGGGACAAAATGGCCTCACTAGCTGTAGCTAGGTAAGGCTCCATAAAGGACCACCCTGTTCCCAAGCTGCAATGTGCCATATACTCCGTATTTCCGAACTACCTTTAGGAAAAATGGATTTCTTCTTACTGTAATTGAGATGTGTTATATGATGGGTACAGCAGAGTGGTAACCCCCAGATGAACCTGAGCAGCCACATGTGATCATCACTTCGTTATTCTGGAGAGCCAGACATGTACATTCCTTCAAAGCTGTGGTATCAGAGGGGCACCAGTTTCAGGAGCAAGCATAACGGAGAGAACACCAAGGAGATTTGGTAGGGGGAGTGGGGGGAGACTACTCATATCCAACTTTTCATGACCCCTTTTGGGGGTTTTCTTGGCAAAAATAGTGGAGTGATTTGCCATTTCCTTCTCCAATTCATTTTATAGATCAGCAAATGGAGGCAAACAGGGTTAAGTGATTTGCCCAAGGTCACACAGATAATAAGTGTCTGAGGCCAGATTTGAACTCAGGAAGATGAGTCTTCCTGACTCCAGGTCTATCACTCTATCTACTGTGTCACCCAGATGCCTACCCAAAAGATGCCCCACATTTATGTAGCCTCCCTACACATAAAGTTAAATCTCTTAGCTACAGGAAGGTCAGGCTAACCAGTCTAAATCTTCCAGGCCCTAGAAAAAGTATTCCCAACCTTCATCATGCACACCCTCAAGGGCTACAAGAAGCTTGGCAAAGGCATGTGGGGAATATTTAGTAAATAGCTAAATTATTCTATTGAAATTCATTAATCTCTTTGTTTTACTTTTTACATGAATGTGCATGGTAAACCCTAAACTTTGTTTCCTTTTGCATTGACTAGGAAATATGAGAAAGTTAACTAAAAGCCAAGGGGTAGGGGCGGGTAGGTGGTACAGAGTGACTAGAGCAGCAGCCCTGAAGTCAGGAGGACCTGAGTTAAAATCCGGCCTCAGACACTTAACACACACACACACACACACACGCACGCACGCACGCACACACACACACACACACACGCACGCACGCACGCACGCACGCACGCACACACACACACACACAAACTAGCCATGTGACCTTGGGCAAGTCACTTAACCCCAATTGCCCCTCCAAAAAAAAACAAAAAACAAAACCACCAGGTAGGGAGACTGAAGAGGGATGGGAACCCCTGCCCTCCAGTGTTGATGGTAGGTAAGCCTGTACTAATTCTCTTCTGCTGTATCTGGCCCTGGATGGCTGGGGGCCTTTAATTTTGTGGAATTGAGAGCCTTAGTGAAGCAGCCTGGTTTTCTTCCGACTCATGTCATAACAAAGCTTATTTTGAAAGCCTGTTTTCCTTCAAGACCTTCTACAAAAGGCCTTGTTTTGTTCCTTTTCTCCTTCTGCCCCTGCCTTCCCCCCACTACTAGTACCTTTTCTGTGAGATTACCTCCAATTTACATTATGTAACTGTACATATTTTGTATCTTGTAATTATTTGCATACATTTACATATAGAATAGATATTTGCATGTTGTCTCCCTCATTTCAAATGTGAGTTCCTTAAGGGTGAGGACCATACATATCTTTGCCATTCTTTGTGTACTAAAAGACTATATGGGGGGGGGGGTGGAGCCAAGATGGCGGAGTAGAAACAGCTCATCCAAGCCACTCTGCCCCCAGATTCCCCCCAAACGATGTAAAAGGGGACTCTGAACAACTTCTGGAGCCCCAGCACCCACAGAACAACACAGAGAAGCTAAACTCCCGCTGAGGACAGCCCAGCAGGCCTGCAGGAAGGACCAGCGCAGTGGTCTGGGAGCCGGCAGCGCGCAGAGCGCAGAGCGCAGGAGCCGAGTCGAGCCGAGCCCAGGTCCGAGTGAGCTGAGGTTTTAGCCCCAGGGCGGCAGGGCCAGCAGCCGGCTGGAGGAACCCCAGAACACCAGGAGCTGTGGCGACTCCAGAATTATCAACATAGACATGCCTAGGACAAAGTAAGAGGTTAGTGTCCTGTGGACTTTGGGACTTGTATTTGGAGAATATGTCAGCTTCCTCCCCTGGGGGCTAGAAGCCACTGAGGACAAACGCCATTTTGTAGTTTTCAGAGGCAGCTCCAGCTCCTGGCCTGCAGAACCGTAGGGAGATCCAGCGATCAGTCTTGGGGGGTAATCGCTCTTGCTTTAACCTCCCTGCATCTGGATTGTGATCTAGGGTGGAAGTGGTGGGTGGGTTTACAGCTTGCCAGAAATGGAAGTTGCCCCCCACACGGTCGGGACGAAAACTCCTCTATCTGGCCTTAAAGCCATAGTGTGGCAACAAGCCCAAAAGTCAAGCAATTAAGTGGCAACATGCCAAGGCAAAGGAAACAGAAAATGCAACCCTAGACTCCTATTTTGGGGGCATAGAGCGGGAAAAGGACTGTGAGGTCAGAAGTCCTGCTCCAAAAGCCCCAGGGGAAAACATGAGCGGGTTGCAGGCCATAGAGGACCTTAAGAAGGACTTTAAAAATCAAATAAGAGAAGTGGAGGAAAAATTGGAAAGAGAAATGAGAAGGATGCAGGAAAAGTATGAAATGAGGGTCAACAGCCTGACTGAGGAAAACAACACCTTCAAAAATAGACTAGCTCAAATGGCAAAGGAGGCCCAAAAGGGCATTGAGGAGAAGAATGCCTTAAAAAGTCGAATTTGCCAGATGGAAAAAGAATCTCAAAAGTTCACTGAGGAGATTCATTCCTTCAGAGTTAGACTGGAGCAAATGGAAGCTAATGACTTTATGAGAAATCAAGATGCTGTTAAGCAGATCCAAACAAACGAAATATTAGAAGGCAATGTGAAATATCTCATGGGAAAAACCTCTGACCTGGAGAATAGATCCAGGAGAGACAATTTAAAAATTATTGGACTACCTGAAAGCCATGATCAAAGAAAGAACCTAGAAATCACCCTTCAAGAAATTCTCAAGGAAAATTGCCCTGATGTTTTAGATCCAGAGGGCAAAATAGAGGTTGAAAGAATCCACTGATCACCTCCTGAAAAAGATCCCAAAAAGAAAACTCCCAGGAATATTATAGCGAGGTTCCAGAATCCCCAGATCAAGGAGAAAATACTACAAGCAGCCAGGAAGAAACAATTTCAATATTGTGGAAACACAATCAGAATAGCCCAGGACCTGGCAGCTTCTACACTGAGGGATTGAAGGGCATGGAATATGATATTCCAGAGGGCAAAAGAACTGGGAATGAACCCAAGGGTCACCTACCCAGCAAAACTGAGTATTTTGTTTCAGGGGAAAATATGGTCATTCAGTGGAATAGAGGACTTTCAAGCATTCTTGAGGAAAAACCAGAATTGAATAGAAAATTTGACATCCAGACACAAGAAGGAAGAGATGCCTGAGAAGGTAATCAGGTAAAAGAAATCAAAAGGAACTTATCAAAGTTGAACTATTTACATTCCTATATGGAAAAGCAATAACTGGGACTGATGATATCTTTCTCACTATGAAAATAATGGAAGAAGGGGGTGTGGTCATATGAATACATATGTGAATGTGTGTGTATATGGTTACAGTTATATATGGATAGAGGGCATAGGTTGAATTTGTTGGGAAGGGAGAATACTCAAGGGATGAAATTATGAGGTGAGAGAGGAAAGTGGCAAGAGGAGATGGGGAGAGACAGGGTAGGGTAAACTATCTCATGTAGAAGAAGCAAGGGGAAGTGGTTGCAAGGGAGGGGGAGAATAGGAAGGCAAAAAGGCAAAACCACGTTCTCATTGAATTTGGTTCAAGGAGAGAATGACATACATACTAAACGGGATATCTCACCCTGCAGCAGAATAGGGGGAAGGGGGATGAGAGGAGGGATAATGGATGGGAGGACATCCTTGGGGGGAGGGGAGGTTGGAAGTACCCACTATAGAAGAGGGACAGGATCAAGTAGGGAATGGACCAGGTGGGGGGTGGGATGAGTGGGAGGGAATTATAAGCAGCCTTGTACAATATATCTACTATGATAATGTTTTGCATAGCCAGACATGTACAACATATACTGAATTACTTATCTCCCAAGAGGGAATGGGTGACAAGGGAGGAAGGAAATGGATCTGAAATTCAAGGTCTTAACATTAAATGTTTCAAATATATATAAATACTATTATTAATACTCTTTTGCTTATAATTGGGAGAGAAGATGTGCAGGCACTGGGACACAAAGATTCGCCTTCCTCTAATGGAAAAGTCGAAGGGGGTATGGGAGAGAGCAGATTGGAGGAAGCGATACCTTGTGGGACTGCTATTCTGGGAGGTTGGGTAGGGGAGTAACAGGGGGAAAATGATTGTAACTCAAAATCTGGCGGAAATGAATGATGTAAAACAGAAGTTAGTAAAGCATTTGTTTAAAAAAAAAAGACTATGGGTGAGGCAGTTGGTGGCACAGTAGATAGAGCACTAGGCCTCAAGTCCAACTTGAGTTTGAATCCAGCCAGCTATTTGCTGTATGACCCTTAACCTTAGAGAGTCACTTAATTTCTGTAAAAGCTGGGTTCTGAATGTAACATAAAGGCATAGCCCACATAAATAGAAAATGAAAGGGCTGGACTAGCTGACCTCTAACTTGTACTTGAACCAAAACAGAATCTTTTCCACATTTTTTTTGCCTTTTTTTTTTTTGGAGGGGGGAAGGCAGAGCAATTGGGGTTAAGTGACTTGCCCAAGGTCACATATCTAGTAGGTGTTATATGTCTGATGCTGGATTTGATTTGATTTGGATTGATTTGAAGTCCTCCTGACTCCAGGGCGGGTGCTCTATTCACTGTGCAACCTAGCCACCCCCTTTTCTACTTTTAAGTGTATCCATGATCTATGTCATTCTGAATGTCACTTAGTGATAATACTATTTTATAATAATTATATCCACCCATTATGACCAAAGAAAATAACACTAAAAAGCTGACAAATTCTTACTATATTTGACCAATCTTAATCCAGTGAAAAGATAATGAAAACTCTTCCCTGGAGAGTAGTGAACTGTAAGTGCAGAGTGTGGTATATAAAATGTCAAACATTACATCAACTGGTTTTGTGTAACTTTTCCTTTTTTTTTTTTGAACAGGGGATTCAGTGGGAGTTGGGAAGCCATATTGCAAAATGATCATGGTATAAAAATAAAAAGCATAAGTAAATTCCATTGTAGCATCATGAGATTCCATTAATCTTTTTTTTGCTAATAACTGTCAACAAAAACACAATAGCCAGATAAGCATTTAAAGTAAGATGCAAAATCTTAATAAGATCCTTAGCATTTAATAAGTTTAGGACCAAGTGAATAACAAACAAGCAAGAAGAAAATAAATTAACAAACAAGCAAAAATGCTCCCTTGTGGAATCCCTTTCTATGTCTCTCTAAAGTTCTTTCTTTCCTTATTTTCTCCTCCCTCATACCTCTCTTCCCTCCATTTCTCTCTCCCCCCTCCTTTTTTTCCTCTCTTCCCTCCCCTCTCTCTCCTCCCTCCCTTCCTCTCTCTCTTCTCTCTCTCTCCCTTCCTTCCTTTGTTCCTCCCTCCCTTCCTTTTTTCCTTCCTTCCTTCCTTCCTTCCTTCCTTCCTTCCTTCCTTCCTTCCTTCCTTCCTTCCTTCCTTTCTAATATAGGCCATTGGACTAGAAAGCTTCTGAGTCCATTACATCTCTAATCTCTAATTCTGTGTCATCCCTACTTCTTTCAAGAACTTAGCAATCAAGGTCCTTGGTCACATCTCTTCCTCTTGTCTTTGAGCTTGTCACAGACTTAGGACTATAAGTGTGATGCTTCAGTTTTTGCTCAATAGTTTCCTCTCTTCCTAACCACCTTCATCAATTTTATTGTGCTGTCTTTGGAATCTTTCTAGGAGAGGGAGGCCCAATACTATACTACCCTATGGCTACCCCAAGCAAGAAAAAGGCTGTCATCGTGCATGATGTTAGAGAAGCATGAAGGCTTCCTCTCCATTTAAGAATTTGCCTCTGATGTGGTCTGTCTGATTGAATAACGGTCATTCGTTTATACAGACTGGCAGGTTTAATGTGGAGGATGAAGGTGTAGGAAATGGAAATGGAAATAGTGATTTCATCTGGAGTGATAGCACAGGACCTAGAGAGCCCCTGGGATTTTCCTTAGAATGTATAGATTAAATCCTGTTATAACAAATACCATTGTGGCAACCTCTATAGAAATCTAAGATCTGTTTATTTAAAACAACATTGAGTACAAGCAGATTCCAGCACACAGAAAGAATGTAGATTTTGTTATGATTCAATAATTATGTGCTCATAGTAATGCCTCTCCCTCCTCCTAAGGACAGTGAGCTTTCACAAACCAGCTCTGATCCTGGGAGTTAATCCCTCTAATGGGGGTCATTTTCTTACTTTGGCTCATGCCCCTAGACCAGAGTTCTACTCTGGAAAATTTTCCTAAATAAAACTTAGATGTGGCTCATGTCTAGGTTTCCCCCCAAATGGGTAAAAGGGTGCGTGACTTCTGACACAGGCTTTCAGTGTACAATATGGATATCTGGTATGAGACAGCTTTTATCTCTCTCCCTTCTACCTAGAAAATGCATAAAGGAAAATGGACTCACAGGAACCCATGAACAAATATAGAAACATAATACTCACTAGCTCATTAGACTGCCCTCTGGAAGGTAAAGATACTTTGAGAGATTGCTGAATAAATACTTCCCATTCTCCTTGGACCTCTATCATCTGAGTTATTTGTGGCAATAGCAAGGTTTACAAGGTGCAAATGTCTTGTCATGGCATAGCAGGGCAATTCTCTGTTGAGAATTCTCTTCCTGTTGAGTAAATCTTCTAGGAGGCTAAGTGCCTGACTTTTGAGGTCAGAAACTCTTACTCTCTTCGAAGCTCTACATGGAAAGTTTTTTCTCAGAACTAGTCCCTGACATGCTCAGAAAAGGAAGGAGAGACAGAAGATAGTCAGGAACTCAAGGTCCATTGATACCCATCACAGGTCCTCTGAGAAAACAGGCCACTCACTAACTTCTCCCACTAGTTAAACATTTCTGCTCTTGAGATGGATAGGGAAAAATCACTTCCCTCCCTCTCATTTGCTGCATTCTAGAAGTCTAAGAAAGAAAGTTATTTTTTATTTATTTTTTGTTTGTTTTCACTTTTTGGAGGGGGGAAGGCAGGGCAATTGGGGTTAAGTGACTTGCCCAAGGTCACGTGGCTAGTAAGTGTTAAGTGTTTGAGGCTGCACTTGAATTCAGGTCCTCCTGACTCCAGGGTCAGTGCTCTATTCAATGTGCTACCTAGCTGCCCCTAGAGAAATATATTTTTAAAAAAGAATCCATATCCCCCAACTCTCCTTTGTCCATCAGCTTAGAAAGAACCCTAGGGACCAAATACAGAGTTCCTATGGCCTTTCAGCAGGATTCAAGTATATATTTACTTTCATGACAGGTGCCCATCCATCAAAAGTTCTTGCCCTGTAGTGACATCAAGTTGACTGGCAGACTGGTCAAATTGATCAGAAGTTCTCAGGATCTTCCTCATTTTACTTGTAAATATCTGAGGCAGAATTGAAACTCGGATCTTTCTGACTTTTAAATCCAGCACTCTCCAGACTTCACTACCTATCTTTGCTCATCTTACCCATTTTGTAGTCTATGCTATAGGTCTATGCTACAGGTTATAGGCCATTTTGTAGTCTATGCTATAGGTCTATGCTATAGGTTATAGGCCTTGTGACATCAAGCTCATAGAGTCAGAAGAAGAACCAGAAGAGCAGTAGAGAACAATGGGAGAATTATTCTATTAGGAGTTATTGGGAATTATTCTAATGGGAGAATGTTTCTGTTGTGTTTTTTAATTTTAAAAAAATTTTGGTAGGGCATGGTAAGTCAATATGCCATAACAATTTTGCCAATATCCTATTTTTCCTCTTGTTTTTAGCCAAACTCCTTGAAAAGACTATCTATATTAGGTGTCTCTGCTTTTTTTTTGATCCTTTACCTCTCATAGACTTCTAAGCCTTCTAAACCTGACTTCCAACTACATTACTCAGTGGAAGCTGCTTTCTCCAAATTTATAAATGGCCACTTAATTGTCAAATCTAAAGACCTCTTCTCACACCCTTTTTGATTTCTTTGACACATTTGTCACTGTTGTCCACCAAAAGCATCTCTTCCTGGTTACTTTCTCCTCTCTGATTTTGTGAGGTTGTTCTTCTTAGTTGTCCTCCTACCTGTCCTGATTGCTCCTTCGGAGTCTCCTTTGCTGGGCCATCATCCTCCAAAACTCTTTCTTAGCCCTTCTCTTTGCTCTTTGCACTGTTTTTTTTGGTGACCCCATTAACTCTCATGCATTCAGTTATCATCTCTGTGCAGATGATTTTTTTCTATACCTATATCCATATCTCTACATTCTCTCGATAACCAGCCCTAGTCTTTTTCCTTTGACCTACTCTTTTATCATGATCTGCCAATTAGATATTTCAAACTGCATGTGTTGTAGGGATATCAAACTCAACATATCCAAAACAAAACTCCTTTTCTTTTTTTAACATCTTTAAAAGATTTTTTTCACTCTGAACTAAACAAACATCAAATAAAATAAGCAGTTCCATAAATATAGTAGAACAGGAAAAAATAATGTATACAAAACTGCAAATTTTAGCTATATGCAGCTTGCTTTTCTTTTAAAATATGTAAAAAATCAACATGTAACTTCCCAAACTACCCTGCTTACTTGTTCTCTTTGGCCTTCTGTTATCTTTAGTGAATTTTTAAAAATGCTTCAGTGACCCACTCATCCTCTTATTTCACCCCAAAAAGAATCTCTTACACACACACACACACACACACACACACACACACACACATACACATACACATACACATACACACACACACAGCTATTGTAACAAATTCACAGAGTCAAGTAAAATAAATTCTTACATTTACCATGTCAAAAATGTATATTTTATTCTGCAACTTGGGTTTATCACCTCTCTCACGGGAGGTAGGTAGTATGATTCATCATCAATCTTCTGGAATTGTTGTTGTTAACTCATTACTACTACCAGCACCACCCTAAAAACTTCTTATTCTGAATTTTTTTTTATTACTGCTAAAGGCATCATCACCATCCTTCCAGTTTCCTTGGTTCACAGCCTTGGTGCCATCCTTCACTCATCAATCTCGCTCACTTCATATAGAATTAGTTGCTAACTCTATCTCCACAACATCTCGTTTACGTCACTCATACTACACATCCAATCAACTGCCAAATATATCTCCATATCTCTTGCACAGGGTTTCATCTCTCTATACAAACAGGCCCTCATCACTTCTCTCTTACTGTTATAACAGCCTCCTTTTTGATATCCCTGCCTCAAGCTTGTTACCACTCCTTTCCGTCTTCCATGATACCCAAAGTGATTTTCCCAAAGCATGTCTGACTTCATCATGCTTTTCTCCCACATACAACCTCCTCCCCCGCCTCCACTCAGTGAACTTCAATGGTTCCCAATTACTTCCAGGATCAAATAGAATCTCCTCTTTCAGGCATTTAAAGCCCTTCATCACCTGGTCAACCAGACTAGAACCAACCTCTAACCTGTGGGTGGCCAGAGCCAAACAAACAGCAGGCTAGAAACAGGGAAGTCAGGACACAAAGAGAAGTTTAATTGATTTCAGAATGAGGAAAATGACATATGTATATGGAAGCACCCCCCTCCTAAGAAGGAAGGCTTAATGCTATTGATGCTGGGGCCATTTATATACATGAAAGGGGTTAGCCCACAACACAATCATTTTTAGATCTTGAGACAGTTCTCACAGTTGGCATTTCTTGGGACAGTACAGGCATTGTTGGGTCCTGTGGAAACAGTCGTTGTCTCAAGTCTTGGGAGTTGTGATCACCCTGCCAGGTATAGAACCAGAGCTCTGTGATAGGAACAGGAGTACAATATTTGCCAATGACAAGGAACAGGGATTATGAACATGTGATGGATGGTTCTGAGAAATAGGGGAGCTAAATCCCTCAATGAACACCTGGTTCTGGTCCAAGCAATATACTTTGCCAGAGGGTAATATCATCCTGGGCACAAAGGATTATTGTTATGCCAGCATGCTTGCTGGGCTTTAGCTCTAGGAAATAAGGTATCTCCAAAATATTTTAACATGATCATTCTAGTGTTCTTACATATTACTCCTTTCTAAGCACTCTTCAGTCTAGCTATACTTATCTCCTTTCTGTTCCTTACACAGATTGTTCCATTTCTGTTCCTTTTCATAGGCTGCCTGCCATGTATAGAATGCTGCCATTCTTCATCTCAGCTTTTTGGAATCCTTGGTTTCCTTCAAAACTCAGCCCAAGTAACACCTTTCCATATACATCACCTACCCCTGTGCGCTCGCTCTCTCTCTCTCTCTCTCTCTCTCTCTCTCTCTCTCTCTCTCTCTCTCCCCCCTCCTTCCCTCCCTCCCTCCCTCCCTCTCTCCTTTTCCCCATATACATACATAGATGTATATGTGCATACATATGTCTGCTTATGCATGCATACTATTGATTTTACATATATTTTATGTCCCTAATATATGTATCTGTGGTCTCCCCAGTTTATAGATAAGTTTCTTGAGGACAAAGACTGTTTCACTCTCTTTAGATACTTACTGCTTAGCCTGGCATTTAGTAAGTACTTAATAAATGCTCATGGATCAATTGATTGGCACATCTATGGGCATCTGTCTGTGCCCTATTGGAAACACTCATGGCAAAGAGTCATGGCAAGCCCTGCTTGACTGGTGTCAGGGACAGTTACTCTGGGTAACACTGTCTGGCTATTTCCTTTCTCCCTTCAAAATCCCAATAAAATTCAGTTGTTCAGTGTTACCCAGAGCAACAACAGTAACTGGGACCCCAGTCAGAAGCTTTCAGCATTTGTCTGTATACCTCCCCCCCAAATCCTGGTGGAAATCTGATGGGAGTGGGAGAGAGGACAGGAATCAGCACTTGAAAGAGCTCAGGAGAGTCCAGGATGTGTCAAAAGATGTGACAAAAAAGGGCGGCTAGGTGTCTCAGTGAGTAGAGTGCTGGCCCCGGAGTCAGGAGGACCTGAGTTCAGATCCAGCCTCAGACATTTAACACACACACACAAAAAACCTAGCCGTGTGACCTTGGGCAAGTTACTTAACCCCAAATGCCCTCCAAAAAGAAAAAAAAAGTGACAAAAAGTCCTTATCAAAGCTTGAGAGTGAATTTGAGGGTATCTGTGATTAAGTAACAATGATAATAAGGACCATAAGGGTAATAATAATACTATAGTGAAGGGCAGCCAGGTGACACAGTGGAGAGTGTACCAGGCTTGGAGTCGGGAGGCCCTGAGTTCAAATTCTACCTCAGGCACTTAACTGTGTGACTCTGAGTAAGTCACTTAACCCTGTTTGCTCCAATTTCCTTATCTGTAAAATTAGCTGCAGAGGGGAATGGCAAATCACTCTAGGATCTTATGGGTTCACAAGAGTCCCACACAACTGAACAACAACAGTAAAGTTCTATCCCAGGACATCTTTATGATTCTGGGGGTAACCAGGGCTCTTGAATACAATCAAATTCACTATATTTTGGAGGGGGGAAAGGCAAGGTAATTGGGTTAAGTGACTTGCCCAAGGTCACATAGCTAGTTAAGTGTCAGGTGTCTGAGGCCAGATTTGAACTCAGGTCCTCCTGACTCCAGGGCTGGTGCTCTATTCACTGCACCACCTAGCTGCCCCCAATTCAGTGTATTTCAAATCATTCCAGTTCTGTTCCATTCCCTTTACTTCAACAGTATTCTAAAATGATCTCTAAGAACCTTGTATTTTTTTAAATAAGATAATGTATCTATAATTTCTTTCCAATTGGCTTCATTTGACAAAATAAAATTTTAAACTGGTAAGAAAATTGCAAGTGAAAAGCCATCCCTAGATTCATGAATAGAGTCTTCATATGAAACTAGAGAGAGTGTGAGCTTGTGAGTCAGGAAAGCACTGGGTTCTAGTGTTGTCTCTAACACAAGCTAGTTAGATGACAGTGGAAGTCATTTAACCTCTCAGTGGCCTCAGGCAGCTCTCTAAGACTGTAAATTTCAGAGAAGTTACAGATTTGCATGGGTGGAGGAGATATTTCTTACATGCATGAAAACCACAGCAAGCCTAGACCAAAACAAAACATATGGGGAAGAAACTTGCTGACACAGTATGTTGAAAGCCAAATACATTTGATACCTCTGGATAATAATACTTAGCATTTTTACAGATTTGGTGTTCAGGATAACATAACATCCCTCTTATGTGAATGAACAAGGCAAGAGTGGATGTGAATGAGAATCACCTAAACCTTAGAAAAGTCTGTTTACATTAACTACCCTTACCATAATTCCCCCTCCAATTAAATGTTCTCTCCTTAACATTATGGAATTCCATGTAGGATTCTGGCTAGGATAACTTTCTAAAAGTTCTGGTGTAAGCTATTTGAATAGGTTGTCAAGCTTGAAAGTTAACTTTCTATGGCTTTTGCACATAGCAACAACAAACAGCTGGGGGCATGGATGTATGGATGGATGGATGAATGGATGGATGGATGGATGGATGGATGGATGGATGGATGGATGGATGGATGGATAGATCAACAGGTATTTAAAACAAACAAACAGAACATCACCACACTATTTCCACATTTTGGTGCCTTTTGTGATGAAGAGCTCACCCTGAAGGCTTTAATTCAATAGATATATAATAAGCACCCATTATTGGCCAAGTATTGTACCCTATTCACAAGGAGTTTACAATTTAATAGAGGGAAGGACAGGTTTACTAATTCAAAGGAAAGAGTGATAAAAGTGCAAAGTAGAAGTCAAAGTGATATGAGAACTATGTGGACTGAGAGACCACTTTCACCTGGGAACAGAGCAGTTAAGGAATGCTTTAAGGAGGTAGTGATTATCAGTGTAATAGTTTAGAAAACGATACTTAAGACAAACTGAACACAGAAATATAGTATATGATAAAAAACCAAAGACAATGACTACTGGAATATGGACTTCTATTTGAGAAAATTTGCTGGGAAAACTAGAGAGCAGTCTGGTAGAAATTAGGTTTAGATAAGCCTTATGCCATATACCACACTAAATTCCAAATGGATACAAGACATCGTATCTTAAAATGATTACAGGACAAAGGAAGAAGATACTTTTCAAGACTATGGCAAGAGGGCAGAATTCTTATTTAAGGGAGATGTTTGCAAAAATAACCCAACAATTTTTAATTATATAAAATTGAAATGCTTCTGTAGAAGAAACTTAAGTGTAGTTAGAATCAGAAGAGAAATAATTAATTTGGGGGAAAAAACATTCATGGTATATTTCTGATAAAGGTCCAATCTGCAAATTATATATATTTTTTAAAAACCAATACAAATATATTAAAAGAGCAATTCCCCACTAAGTAAGTGGTCAATGTCTTTGAAGACACAATTCTCAAATAAAGAAATGCAACCGAGGTGGCTAGGTGGCCCAGTGAATAGAGCACCGGCCCTGGAGTCAGGAGGACCTGAGTTCAAATCTGGCCTCAGACACTTGACACAAAAACTAGCTGTGTGACCTTGGGCAAGTCACTTAACCCCAATTGCCCTCCAAAAAACAAAAAACAAACAAAAAAAAAGAAATGCAACCTCTCAATAACCATATGAGAAAAATGCCACAAGTCACTAATAATAAGTGAAATGTTGATCAAAACAACACAGATTGGCCATCAGATTGGCAAAAATAATAAAAGAGGAAAATAGCAATTGTTGGAACATTTGGGAGAGTTGGCAGACACACTAGTCCAGCTATTGCTGGAACTTTGAATTGGTTCAACCATCCTGGAAATCAGTTTGGAACTATATACCCCAAAGGTCACTAAATTATACATCCCTTTGATCCAGTGATAATACTATTAGGTGTGGACTCCAAGAAGTTCAGGAATGTTGGGAAAGGACTTAAAATTCCTAAGAATACTTAGAGAAGCAGTTTTTGTTGTGGTAAAGAATTGCTAACAGAATTTGTGTCTCTCAATTGGGGAATGGCTGAATGAATTCTAGCTTGTGAATATAAAGGAATTTTATTGTGTGGTAAGAAAAGAAGATTTGGAGAAATAAGGAAAAACTTGTGTGAACTGATTCAAAGTGAAGTGAGAAAAAAAAGGGTCAGTCCTTAGAGAGAACTATATAGGAGAGAGGTGGGAGGGGAAGCCATATTACAAGAAATGGGTAATGAAAAAGTATAAAAGGGTACAGTGAGTGTAGAGTACTCATTCTGGGAATTTAGTAATGATTGAGTAGAGCTAGACAGAATTGCTGACTCAGAGAAAGAACTGGAAGAGAAATAAAGGTTGGCTGACTGACCTGGGATCATTCTTCAAAATGGAGGTTCTGGGAAGAACTCATCAATAGGAAAAAAGGTACCACAGATATGGAGATGCGATCCAGGGTGAGAAGGCCATTAAGATATCATGGTGCTAAAGTCTGGAGAGTCAGAAGCAGAGGAATCAAAGAGGAATCAATGGATGTAGTGGCCCATGATTAGGACATTGGTGACCAAGTGATTATTTTTTTCAAACCACAGTGATTCATGACACATTCTAATAGACTTGGGGGTAAGGGGAAGGTCAGTCTGCATCAATGAGAGGAATGAATACACTGATGAAATTGTAGTTCATTTGAAATATCAAAGTAATAATAATGCCTTTTGCTTATAAAATGATTTAGGGTTTATAGAACACTTTGTATATCTTATATCATGATTTGTAGGAAAAAAGGTTAGGATGTGGATTCAAATCCTGACTCTCCCACTTACTATATGTGTGATCTTGGGCAAATCACTCGACCAAGGACTGATTTTCCTCATTTGTAAAATAAGGAGGTAAGACCAGATGACCTTAAAGTTCCTTCTAGTTCTGAATCTGTGATGCTATGTTCTTTGTGTAAATGTTCCAAAAATTTCACAGGATGTAGAACTGGAAAGACTTTTGAGATCATAGAGTCTAATCTCATTGTTTTATAGATGAGGGAACTGAGGCTGAGGGAAATAATTTGCCCAAGGTCACATAGCTAGCTACTAGTAGAGCCAGGAAGGGGCCTTAAATATTTTAAATGTTGTGAGAACAAATTGCAGGGACTTCCCAGAACGAGATCAGGCTGTCTTTACCCACTAATGTGTGTTTGAGTTACCTGACTTCCTGTAAAAAGAATATGACATCATAATGGGTAGGTCTAAGTTATTAAGTGATCTAGTGAGTCTGGCTGGGAGGAGAGCTAGGAAAGAACTGGGACATGTGGATGTAAGAGAGGAGTTGGAAAGGAAACAGATAAAGCAGAATGGGGGGAATGAAACCCAGAATGAGCTGATCCAGATGGGAGACCCAATAATGGTTAAAAAGATTTTCTTGGAAGGCAGAGTCCATTTGACACTCTAGCTGATTTGGTGGTGAGGTGGGTGGCAGCAACACAGCTTTGTTCTTTACTTACGTCCCACTCTGTTGCCTCATTGTAGCATGGAGGTGACCATAAGTTCTCAAAGGCAATACCAGAGGAGTGCAAACTTTTCCAGTTCCTACCAATGTGGGAGTCATTTGAATAGGGGCTTGCTGAAGGCCTATACATCTGTCATCTGACTACCAACCTAGCTAATTCAGACAGGATCATCAACATGTTAGCTATGGGGTAAGTTTTTTGGCTACAGCAACTCTCAAAGACAACAGTGATAGCTATGTGTGATTAAATGATTATCACTAGGGGCAGCTAAGTGGTACAGTAAATAGATCACTGGCCCTAGAGTCAGGAGGACCTGAATTCAAATCAGACCTCAGACACCTGCTACTAATTAGCCATGTGACCTTGGACAAGTCACTTAACCCTGATTGCCTTGCCCTCCCCTCTCCAAAAAAAATTATTATCACTTTGCAGTGATTACAAAGATAAAAACAAAACAGTTCCTGACCTCTTAGAGCTTATATTCTATTGTATTTAACCATCCAGTAAGTCTTAGAGAATTTGTGATCTACGTTGGTGAAGGAAGTTCCCCTCTAATGAAATCAGAGATGCTTAAAATGATGAAAAATTCTAATCTTGAAACTATGGGGTGGGTATGAGGATTAGGGGAACCCAAGGTCCCATTAGGAAAAGATTTCAGTCAGTTTTTTCCCCCAGTCATATCCAACTTGTGACCCCATTTGCAAAGACACTGGAATAGAGTGCCATTTTTTTCCTCCAACTCATTTTACAGATAAGGAAACTGAGGCAAAGAAGGTTTAAGTGACTTGCCCATGGTCACACATCTAGTAAGTGTCTGAGGCTAGATTTGAACTCAAAGTCTTCCTGATTCTAAGCCCAGTGCTGTATCCACTACCTAGCTGCCCTTAGGAAGAAATACTACTGAAAAAAGACCTATGAGAGACCAAGTTCACCCCTGAGGTGGATTAGCACAGAAGACAACAAACTCAAGTTTTTTTTAGTGGAATAGCCTTCATACTGCAAAGAATGACAGCGCTGACTACAGTAAAGGATTGTTTGATGCTTTAAACCAGTGCCTAGTTAATGGAATAACGTGGAACTGTACTTGTGTATAGTCAACTGTCCCTTCACTGTACATAGCTTTTGCTCTAGAATTCTCTACACTGTAGTAAGGTTAGTTGTATACCATTGTGTATAGTAACTGTATATTAATATACATAGTAAAGTTAATAGATTCTGATTGTGTTGTTTTATGGTAGAGACAATGCTGGATCTGGAGTAGGTTTGAGTTTGAGTTCTGGCAGCTTCCACTTAAGATAAGTGTGACCTACACCACTCTGAACCTCAATTTTCTCCTTTATAAACCAAAGGGGTTAGACTTGATGGACACTAAGGTTCCTTTCAGCTTTAAGTCCTATAATCCATTTGTGTGTGTATAGATGTGTAGATGTACATGCATGTGGACATGGATACACATACATTTATATGTATGCACATATTTCTAGATATAACTATATCCACATATATTTATAGATATATGTAGATATCTATATGTATAGATATATACACACATGCACACAAACACATGTATGTATATACAAAGAGGTTTCCTTTTTTTTACAATCATATTAAACATATTTCCATATCACTCATGTTGTGAAAGAAGAAGAATCAGAACAAAAGGGGAAAACCATGAGAAACAAAACAAAAAGGAGGAAATAGTATGCTTTGATCTGCATTCAGACTCCATAATTCTTTCTCTGGATGTAGATAGCAATCTCTATCATGAGGCTTTTGGAATTGTCTTTGATCATTGTCTATCATAGCTGATCATCACACAGTGTTGTTGCTACTGTGTACAATGTTCTCCTGGTTCTGCTTACTTCACTCAGTATCAATTCATCTAAGTCCAGGTTTTTCTGAAATCTGCCTGCTCAAAATTTCTTATTGAATGATAGCATTCCATCATAATCATATACCATAACTTGTTCAGCCATTCCTCAATTGATGGGGATCCCCTCACCATTTCCAGTTCTTTGCCACCACAAAAAGAGCTGCTATATATATATATATATATATATATATATATATATATATATATATATATATATATATATATATTTTTTTTTTTTTTTATCACATGTTTCCTAGAGAAGGGTATGTTAGTTTGGATAGGGTCACTGTACTAGCCTTTTAAGCCTTTCTTTTCTGCTGCTTGAGCTGTCTAATAAAGGCCTTTTCACTGGCTGCCCCCTTTGCCTGAAATTCTCTCTTTCTCCTTACTTTACCTTCTAGCTTCCCTGGTTTCCTTCTAGTCTTAGCTAAAATTTACCCTCTGCAAGAAGGCTTTTTTATGGTCCCTCTAAATGTTAGTTCCTTTCCTCTAAGATTATCTCTAGTTTATCCTGTATAGATCTTGTTTGAATAAAGTTCTTTGCATGTGAGGTCCACAATTAGAATGTAAGCACCTTGTGGGCAGGGATTGTGTCTGCCTTTTTTTGTATTCCTTTTACTAACACAGAACTTAGAACAGTGCTTGGCACATAATAGGTGCTTAATAAATGCTCCTTCATTTGACCTGATTTGACTGTAAGAGCTACTGAAACTCCCATTCCAGAAACAAACTTTCATTTTAGGCTTCAGTTCTTCAGAACTTTGCAATGTCAGTCTGTCCCAAGCTTAATTTCTGGGACTTTCTCCAAATCAAGAGTGAAGGGTAGGGAAGGGAGCTTCCTTTTAACCTCTTGACCCCTTCTTTCTATCCCATCGATTGGAAAAAAAAAAAAAACAACAACAGTAGCTTAGGAGTCCAAAGCATTCTCAATCAAAGCCTGGCTCTGTAAGACTTTGGGCAAGTACATTCACCACTTCAAGTTGCCAGGTCCTTATCTGTAAAATGAAAAGTTGAACTAAATATCATCAATAAGTTGCTTTCCAGCTTTGACATTCTATAGCAACTTACATTTCAACTGACTCATAGAACCAGGGACTTAGGTTCACTTTTGAAGAAAGAAATTCAGGTAGCACCTTCAGGCATGCCATGGCTCCCTATTGTGTTGATTCTTGTTCCTTTTGAGAGCCATGGACATGTTCCCTCCAGGTCTGAGTAAGGCTGGGCAGTCCTTCTCACCCCTTCTCTTTCGGTCAGCTACTTCTCTCCTGGTAGGGCCACATGGATGTGTTGGTTTCTCTCTAAGGCCTTCTTTTTGTCATTATTTCTCCCCATTGATTTTTTTTACCTTAATTGGTCAGTAATTGCATTGCATTCCTTGAAGGAACTGTAAGGATGTGCCAGCTTCTCTGTTGGGAACCAAATCTGTGGGAGTAGCTACTCAACATCTGTGTAAGTTTGACTTATCTAGAGACTGGCTCAGGCATATGACCTAGTCTAGGAATGCTAGGGGAAAGGGACCACCTCTCCTAGAGTCTGTGATAGAGGAACAAGAAAACTTATGTTTGGGTGGTTAGGTGATGCAGTGAATTCCAGGGCACCAGCCCTGGAATCAGGAGGACCTGAGTTCAAATACAGCATCAGACACTTAACACAAAAACTAGCTGTGTGACCTTGGGCAAGTCACTTAACCTGAATTGCCCTCCAAAAACAAAAAAGAAAAAAAGAATACTTATGTTTTACATATACCTCAGACTTTGGGAAAACAGATTTTAAAAGGTTTATAGGAAGAATAAGTAGGATCCCATGGGCTGAAATTCTTCAGAAGAAATAAACCCAGGAGGGATATGAAATCCCAAAGGATGAAATTCTGGAGATACAAAGGGAATGGCTGAACAAATCAAAATATGTGGATGTAATAGAATACTGTTTTCCTGTAAGAAGTTAAGAAAGTGATGGTTTATAGCTAGGAAGACTTGTATGAACTGGTCCAGAGTGAAGTGAGTAGAATCAGAAGAACAATTTATACTCTAACATTAATACTATAAAAATGAATGATTCTGATGAACTCATATCAGTGCAAGGATCATCTATGATTCTAGAGGACTGATGATAAAGAACACTGCCCATTTCACAACAGAGATATGATAGACTGGTATGCAGAATCAGAAACACACTTTTGAATATGGCCAGTGTGGGAATTGGTTTTTCTCGGCTATGCTTATCTGAAAAAAAAAAAAAGGTTCTATATTTCTTGCTCTCTTTCTTTCTCTCTCTCTCTCTCTTTTTTTATTTTTTTTAAGCAATTGGGGTTAAATAACTTGCTCAAGGTTACACGGCTAGTCATTATTTGTGTGTGGGTGCTCATTTTCTGAGGCCAGATTCAATCTCGGGTCATCCCAACTCTGAGGCCGGCGCTCTTACTCACTGCGCCACCTAGCCGCCCCTTTTAGGGCAATTGGGGTTAAGTACCTTGCCCAAAGTCACATGGCTAGGTTTTTTTTGTTTGTGTGGGTTAAGTGTCTGAGGCCGGATCCGAACTCAGGTCCTTCTGACTCCAGGGGCGCTCTACTCACTGCGCCACCTAGCTGCTCCTCTCTCTTTTTTTTTAGTGGGCACAGGAAAATAGGAAGGAGAAAACAACTTTGATAATTTAAAAAATATCTACAAAGGGAAATAATTTCAGTGAGTTAGAAAAATGGGAATTGTCTGAAAAGACTAATATAAATGCATGGGAACATCAATAACCAACACATATCTAAAAACATACATACAGCAAGGACAGGCAACAAAAGTGAATATGAGAAATGTAACAAGGTATGGCCCTATAAAAATTGCATCAGGAAAACTGAAGTTCAGAAACGAGAGGAAAGGAAGCTTATCAAGTAAAATTATTTGTTTTTGTCAAATTGGAAGAAAAGAGAAGTTCAAAGAAGAGATAGGACCGTGGCTTGGGATAGATGGGATGATGAGCAAAGACAACAGAGAGAGGGAGAAGTGGCATAAGTCTTGTTTTGCTTTAATTCTTTCAGCTAAGGAGAAGGAATTTTGGATGGTGATGAGAGAACAAAAATGACTGACAGAAAGTTGATACCCAAGACAGATAAAGAGATAGTAAGTACCTAGTTGTCTTTGATGAATTCAAGTCACCTGATCCAGATGAATTTCATTCTGGAATACAGAACGAAGTTGAGGACAAGATTGCGGAGCCACTGTGAGTAATGTTGGAAGCCTTCATCAAGACTAGGTCATACTAGACTAACCTTGTTTCCTTTTTTTTTTCTCCACTTCTTGCCATTTATTTTTTTTTAATTTTATGTTTATTTTTAGTTTATAACATTCATTTCCACAAGATTTTGAGTTACAAATTTTCTCCCCGTCTTTCCCCTACCCACCACCCCAAAACAGTGATCCCACTGAATACCCCATCCCGCAATCTGCTCTCTCCTATATCCTCCCCGACTCTCCCTCTGACTTTTGGGTAGGTCAAGATGGATCTCCATACCCCAGTGCCTGTATATCTTATTTCCCAGTTGCATGTAAAAAATAATAGTAATTTTTTTTAACATTTGATTTTAAAACTTTGAGTTCCAGATTCTTTCCCTTCTTCCCTCATCACCCACCCTTACTGGGAAAATAAGCAATTCAATATAGGTTGTACATGTGTAGTTACACAAAACATTTCTGTAGTGGATATATTGTGAAAGACTAACTATATTTCCCTCCATCCTATCTCGGCCCCCCCCCCCGACTTGTTCTATTTTCTACTTTGACCCTGTCCCTTTTCAAAAGTGTGTGTGCTTTTAAACTATTCAAACCCAACATGCCCTCCCTTCTATCATCCCCCCTCTTATCCCCTTTCTCCCTACTATCCTGTAGGGTAAGATACCCAATTTAGTGCGTATGTTATTCCCTCTTTAAGCCAAATTCAAGAGTAAGGTTGACCCATTCCCATTTGCCTTCCCCTCCATTGTAACAGTTTTCTCTTGCCTCTTTTATAAGAGATAATTTACCCTATTCTGTCTCTCCCTATCTCCTCTCATTATATTCCTCTCTCACCTCTTAATTTTATCCTTATTTCCCTTTTTGTCAGGGTTACTAAAATGGTAAGTCAGGGGGATGCTGTAGATGTATTTCACCTAGATTTTAGTGTGTATCTCATTCTATTTTTATGAAAAAAAAAAAAAGATAAGGGACATGGACTACAAAGTAATATAATTAGGTGGATTTAGGACTTGATTATTTGGCTGTACTCAAAGAGTAGTTGTTAATGGCAGTTGTTACAGACTAGATCTCACAATGGACAGAGAGCTGACCTTAGAGTCAGGAAGACCTAAGTTCAAATCTGTAATGCCATGCACAAGCAGCTTTCCAGAGGACTGCTTTTAAGTGAACAGCTTTTAAGGTTCTGATTACACAGTATAGTGAACACTCTATTGATTCCATAACAAATCAAAGCAAAACATCCACAGAAAAATCAAGGTACAACATTCACAGTATTACAACTTCACAGAAAATCACAATAGTATTCACAACAGTTTATCATTAAAATGGCCACATAGTTTTCACCAAAGTAGTCAAGATATTTAGAACAAAGAATAATCATATCAAAGTACAATAGTCAATGTCTTCCACTCATGGGGCAACTAAGTTAACTCAATCAGTCACTTATTCAGCAATCTAAGTATCATACACACACCCTCCACCACCTAGGTCACTAGTAAACTACAATTTCATCATTACTCAGTACCCAGGGAGAGGTCTTTTCATCTTGACTTGGGGCCATTCCATTCCATGGTCCCAGGTCTCTGGGTAGGTCCTGCTCCACACTAAAGCTCACATGGTCCAGTCCATCTCAAATCCTTCACAATTTCTGCTCCAGGGAATTCAAGACTGAAACAAGCCACAAACAGACAAAGTCTTAGCATCCTGGTCATGCTTCCTCAGTCTTCTCCTGAGCTCCTGGGCTCCTCTGTCACCTGGGTTCCTGGGCTCTTGTTCAGAAGAAGGTCCACTACCACATGTTCTCAGGAAATTCTGGCTCAGTTCTTCATTCTCTCTTCTGTAGCTGCTCTGCCACCAGATGCTGGTCCCAAGAAATTCTGACTGTGCCTCTCTGGGGCTTTTCCTTATATACACACAGCATTAGCTTCCTGTGTCAGCCAATCCCTTCCTGTTACTTTAGTAACCTGAGACAGGAGTTCATACCTTCTGTTTCCCAGAGGCTTGATCAGTTACTAAGTGCTAAGTACCTGCTTCCTTGCCAATACAAATTCAAATTACATTACCATTACAAAATCCTGCTTCAGATACCTTCTAGGTGTGTGAACCTGGCAAGTCACTTAGCTTCTTTCTGTCTCAGTTTTCTCATCTGTAAAATGGGGATAATAATAGCACCTATGTCTCAGAGTTGTTGTGAGGATCCAATGAGATATTTGTAAAGCAGCTGGCACATAGTAAGTTCCTAATAAATGCTTGTTTCCTTCCTTCTTAACAGATCACTGGGCAACAGCTATTTAAAAAAAAATGACCACAACTTTCATGTCAATACGGCAAGAAGTCTTTTGTGGAGTATTCCAGGGATTTGTACTTATCCCTGTGAGGTTTAATGACTTTAACAAAGACATAAAATGCATGTTCATCACACTTGAAGGGCAAAAAAAAAAAACAACTTCACACTCTGGGATAACAGAATAAAGATCCAGAAAGGTCTTGACAGCCTATGCTGAATCTAATATGATGAATTTCATAGGGATACTTGTAAAGTCCAACACTAGTGCTTAACAAATTAGCTCCAAAAGGACAAGATTTGGGGTTAGATGGCACTTTATCTTTTCAGATTTTAAGTGGGTCAAAGGCTCCATATGAAATTAACAGTTTGATGTGGCAACCAGAAAAGTTTTCAACCTTGGGTTGCATTGGAAGAGCCATGGTTTCCAGGAATAAGGGGCAGAATTTTACCCTACTTCAGCCATATCTTGAGTATTGGGTTCAGTTCTGTATACCAGCACTCTTTAGAAAATTGGTGAGCCAGAGAGTGTCTAGAAGAGAAAGCCTAGGATGGGTTTGTGTTCAGGAACTTGAATTCATATTATGAGAAGATAAACTGAAGGAACTGGGGATATTTAATCAAGAGAAGAGGGCATTCAGGAGGAATAAGAAAGCTGTGTTCAAGTCTTGGAAGGGCTTTCATGTAGAAATGGAATTGTAGTTATTTTGTTGACTTTGGGAGAACAGCACCAGGAACAATGGGTGGAAATTTAGAATGGATTGAGGTCAGGGGAAAAAAAATTTAGAGATGTCTAAAAGTGGAATGGTCTGCCTTGATACACGGGAGGTCCCCTCTTCTCTGGAAGTTTCTAAGCAGAGAGATTAGGTGATCATTTGCCAGTTTTGTTATGGTGGCAGGTCTCTTTCAGATATGGGTAGGACTGTATGGCTACTAAGGTCCCTTCCAATTCTTAAATTCTGTGATTCTGTAATAACTTGAGTTCATGCCCAGAACAAAGGCTTCTTTACTGGAAAAATGAAGAATTTACACCTAGTCTGGGAACTAACAACAGAGGGAGGAGAGGCTTATGAGACCTTCCTAGAACATACCTGAGTACTCTAGCTACATATGAATTCCATGAATTCCTCTGTTGAAGTGCTACTCTTCCTTCAGAACCCAGATCAAATGGTACTTTTTCCATGGAGTCTCTTCTGATGACCTATTAGGTGGGTTGTTTTTTATTTTGGAGGGGGGAAAGCAAGGCAATTGGGGTTAAGTAATTTCCCCAAGGTCACACAGCTAGTAAGTGTGTCAAGTGTCTGTGGCCGAATTTGAACTCAGGTCCTCCTGACCCCAGGGCCAGTGCTCTATTCACTGTACCACCTAGCTGACCCATATTTAGGTAGGTTTAAAAATTTTTTTCCCATCATTTGAACTCCTGTAGTACTTTGTACCACTTCTATAGCATTTATCGAATTCAACTTTGCATGATCTGGGAGGGGAAGATCCTCAGGGTTTCTGGCCATAACAAAAACAATTGTTATTTACATTCATTCTGAGCCAATCAGGGCCCAAACAATGTCCAAGTAGGGCTTGAACCTTAATCCCTGAATGGCACCATCTCAGTCAGACAGAAAGATCTTAAAGGTCTTAAAGACCTTAGCTTGAAAAGATCAAGGTCCTTCCTTGCATCCTGTGTCATCTGCAATTGTCCTGATCCATATCTGGCCACTGAACCCAGATGGCTGAGGAGGAAAAAGTGAGGCTGGTGACTTTGCACAGCCTTCCCTCACTTAAATCCAGTTTACTTGCATGTCATGGCATTACCTCCCTGATATTATGGTCCTCTTTGAGAACAAAGAACAAACAGCAACAGCAATTTTGCATGATCACCACCATTATACTTATATTACAGGCTTAATTTTAATCATTTTTCCAACTTTTTTTGGGGGGGACAGGGGGGAGGTAATCGAAGTTAAATAGTCACTTAATCTGGCCTCAGGCCTCTGGCCTCAGACACTTGCTAACAGTGTGACCCTAGGCAAGTCATTTACCCCTGTTGGCCTCAGTTTCTTCACATGTAAAATGAGTTGGAAAAGGAAATGGCAAACCATTTTAGTATCTCTGCCAAGAAAACCCCAAATGGGGACACAAAGAGTTGGACATGACTGAAAAATGACACAGCTATGTGATTATGGACAAATCACTTAACCCATGTGGGCCTCAGTTTCCTCACATGTAAAATGAGGTTGAATTTTATGAATTCTAAGGTACCATAGTTCATTTTTTTTTTTTTGCTTCTTGAAGGGGAGAAGACAGGGCAATTGGGGTTAAGTGACTTGCCCAAGGTCACATGGCTAGTAAATGTTAAGTGTCTGAGGTGGGATCTGAACTCAGGTGCTCCTGACTCCAGGGCTGGTGCTCTATTCACTGTGCCACCTAGCTGCCCCACCATAGTTAATTCTAAAGGCACTTATCTATGGAAAACATATCTTTATATTTGTTTTCTCTGGATGAGGAGCACTGTCACATAATAGGAACCTAATAAAAACTTATTGATTGATTGATTCCATTCTTGGGAGTAGATAGTGTTGCAGCTAATCTGAGTTTAGCTTCCTTTTAGTGTTTTCCTTATTATTGTATCTGTGTTTTAATACATTAAAATTATATACACACATATGTGCATATATGGTACAAGTATTCTCTTGATTTTACTTTCTTTTCTGTACATTAAATGTGTGTTAATTGATTGAATTCTGAACAACCCCTTCAAGAAGTGTTTTCTCTGCCTATAGAGGGAGCATGGCATAGTGGAAGGAGACCTGGCTTTGAAACTAGGAATACCTGAGTTCAAGTCCTACCTTTATTACAACCTGGGATACTTGACCCTAGGCAAATAATCTAACTTCTCAGTTTTTAGGCAGCGCTCTAGTCTAAAACTAAGTTGTAGAGAAGGTGTTGAATTGGTACAAGGAGTTTCTTCACCAGGGAATTCCTTGTATCATTGAAATCACACATCCGGTCCCTATTTATAAAAGTGTGCTCTTTTCCTAACCAGCCAGTTTATTTCATTTCTGAACCTCTTGGATTTGATCTCATCTCACCACACCCACCCCACCCAGATCCTTACTGTGAATGCCTGGAATGGGAGGCTTTGAAATTGATTGTAGCCATGATACAATGTGCTACACCTGCTGGATTGAGGGATCTTTGAGGGTCTTTGGTTCCTCATTGCCATATGCACTTTGCCATTTCAATCCTCCCTTGCTGTAGGACCACAGACCCAAGCTTAGTGGCCCAGAATGGAAGACTGTGGGAGGAAGGGTGCCCAGAGCTAGAGATGATCTCCCAGGTTGCTTGTGGATCTTGGCTTTTTATAGTGGAAACTCTTCCAACAATATACTTCTGGAGAAGGGTTTTCTAGTTGGTTAAGGAATATGTCACTTGGGTTGGTTAGCATTGAATACCCAGGGTTGCAATTATCGTGTGTGTGTCTTCTATTGACCAGCATTAAATCAAAGCTCCTTAGGAATTTGGCCTGAGAAGGAAGGTTATGATGCAGCTGCTGGGGTTTTTTTGTTTTGTTTTGTTTGTTGTGATTTGATTGCTAAATACAAGTCCTGACAAACTCCTAATTCAACCCACAGTTAAGGAAAACAGCTTAAAAAAGGGATTGCCACTGATTTGTATATGTAATTTTACATTTTAGTCATTTTACATTTGTTGAAAGAAAGGAAGGGTGTGTGCTTTGTTTAACTTTATTAAGTGAGTACATGTTGTCCAATGTATTTGATCTGAGTTTTGTTGCTGTTTAAAGTGGTCTTCATTTATATAATTGGAGTCATTGTATATACTGTTCTTTGGGTTTTTCTTTTGTCCACTCTGTATCACTTCATGCAAGTTTTTCCATGTTTCTCTGAATTCTTTATATTTGTCTTCTTGTACAGCATAGTAATTTTCCATGATATTCACAGAATCACACAATGTGAGAGTTGGAAGTATCCTGATTAACCATCTAGTCCAAGCCAATATTCCAAAGGAACCCCCAGTATGACATGCCTGAGAAATTGTAGTGTTCTTTTGGAGATCTTCACAGAGAAGAAACTCAACATCTCCTGAGGCAGCCCATTCATTCCACTTTTGGTCTAATATGAT
Organism: Gymnobelideus leadbeateri; assembly: GCA_011680675.1. NCBI lineage: Eukaryota > Metazoa > Chordata > Mammalia > Diprotodontia > Petauridae > Gymnobelideus > Gymnobelideus leadbeateri. Next base: position 488,991 of record WOXC01006596.1, on the reverse strand, counting down.
CATTAGCAGGTTTTCTTCCTTCCTTCCTTTATCAAGCCTATATTTCCCTCTTTACAATTCCTACTGATTGCTCTGCGTTCTACCCTCTGGGGACAGAGTCTAGTCTCCCCTCTGTAAGACAACCCTTCAAATACTTGAAGATAGCCATCATATCATTTCCAAGTCTTCTCCTAGCTAGACATTTTCAGTACCTCCAACAGATAACATTCAGGCTCTACAACTTGTTTAGCCATTCCCTGATAGTTGTGCATAATTTATTCCAATATTTTGCTCTTAAAGATAGAGCTGTGAAGCTGAGCACATGCCTGTAATCTCTGTTATTAGGGAAGCTGAGGATGGTGGATTGTTTGAGCCTAGGTAGTAGGGCTAAAGCCTGTTAGATGTCTCCACTAAGTCTGACAACTATATGGTAAGCTCCTGAGACAGAGGGGGGCACCAGACTGCCTAAGAGGAACAAACTGGTCCAAGAAATGGAACAGGTCAAAGCTTTCTTTCTGATCAACAGTGGGATTGAGCCTGTGAATGGCAGCTGCATTTCTGGTCTGGGTGAAAAAGGGAGACCCAGTCTCAAAAAAAAAAGAAAAAAAAATGCTGGTACCATTGAGAATATTTTTGTCCATAATTCTTGCTGCAAAATTAAAAAAAAAAACTTTTGAAATTTAGGGATATTGTGCTTCAAAGGGTATGAACAATTCTGTGAGTTTTCTTCTAACTGCTTTTTGGAGGAGACCAAAGTAGCGGTTGTACACTGATAACCACTTGGTTTCACTTTTATCTAATTCACTTCTAAGAAGTAGGCTAGAGGAAAGAAACAAAACTAATATGAAAAACTTAGCTGCTTTACACTGAGCCATAACCAGGCAGGCAAGTAGTAATCATAAATAGCATTTAAAGTCTGGAGAGCACTTTACATACCATATCATCTCATTTGTACCTTCCAGCAATCAAGTGAGGTAGATGTTGAAGTTGTCGTTATTGTTGTTATTGAGTGCTTCAGTTTTGTCGGACTCTCCAGAGACCCATTTTGGGTTTTCTTGGCAGATACTGGTATGGCTTTGCCATTTCTTTGCCAGCTCATTTTACAGATGAGAAAACGGAGATAAACAAGGTTAGGTGACTTGTCCAGGGTCACAAAGCTAGGAAATCAGGACAGATTTGAACTTGGGTCTTCTTGACTCCAGGACTGGTACTCCATTGTGCCACCTAGCCCAGAAAAGAAAAATGAAGTGACTTTTCCAATGTCATACTAGTAGGAGTAAGAAGTGGGATCTGAATGCAGATTTTCCAAATTCAAGTCTAGCATTCAGTTCTAAGAGAACATTTCTTGATAGTTAATCAGGATTCATTCATTCATTTACCAAACCAGCCTTGGCTGGTACATTTAGTTCCAGAGTAGAAATTAGATGTTGAAGAGTTTCAATATATCACATTGCTCTCTATATTTCTTTTCTTCCTCTGTTTCCTTGTTCCTCAGGAGATTGAAAAGAAGTAATGGGCTTGAGATCCATGGGTTAGCTTTAGCTTTTTTTTTTTTTTTTTTGAGAGGGAAGGGTTAATTGGGGTTAAGGGACTTGCCTGAGGTTACACAGCTAGTAAGTGTGTCAAGTGTCTGAGGCCAAATTTGAACTCAGGTCCTCCTGACTCCAGGGTCAGTGTTCTATTCAATTTACCACCTAGCTGCCCCTCTGTGTCCCCCTTTTACCTATTAGCTTTTTACATCTACTTTTATAATAAAAAGTTGTTGTTCAGTCATGTCTGATTCTTCATATCCCCATTTGGAGTTTTCTTGGCAAAGATACTGGAGTACTATGCCACTTCTTTCTCCAGATGATTTTCCAGTTGAGGAAACTGAGGCAAATAGGGCTAAATGTCTTGGTCACATACCTAGTAAGTGTCTGAGGTCAGATTTGAACTCAGGAAGATAAGCTTCCTGACTTCTGGCCGGCCACTCTATCCATTCTACCACCTCGCACTGCCCACCATAAAAACAATAATAGCTAGCATTTATATAGTTCTTAGAGGTTTGCAAAGCACTTGAAAAATTTTATCTCATTTGATTCGCACAACAGCCCTGGGCCGTGGTGCTATTATTTTATATTTTAAAGAAGAGGAAACTGGGGCTAAATTACTCACCTATGGTCACTCAGCTAGTAAGTGTCTGAGGCAGGATTTGAACACAAGTCTTCCTGTGCTCTATTTATCATCTATAAGATTGGTTTAATTGTTATATTCATTGTCATAGATTAATCAGTTTGGAGATGGAAGAGACCATCATGCAGTTCAATTCCCTCAATTGAGGGGATGAAACCGAGTCCCAGAAAAGTTAAGGCAGTTTGCCCAAGCTCTTAGAAGTAGTACCAGCACTTGAACCTCCAACTCCAAATCTGATACTCTTTCCATTTGCCCTTCTTGCCTCAAAGGGTCATTTCATAGAATCATAAAAACTTTCAAACCAGGAGGTACTAATGAGGTGTACCAGGAATTCACAGGAAACTGAGGCCAGGCTGGTTGTGATGAGTTTTAGGTCATGTTGGAAGATCAAATGAGACAAGGAATATGAATATTATGTTTATAGGAAAGTGCTGTGTAAACCGTAAATCACTTCAAATGTAATATATTATTTTGTTGTCCAGTCATTTTGTTCAGTACTATCAGACTCTTCATGATGCCATGTGGATTTTCTTGGCAAAGATATTGGAGTGGTTTGCCATTTCCTTCTTCAGCTCATTTTACAGATGAGGAAATTGAGGCAAAGCCGGTTAAGTGACTTGCCTAGCATCCCACAGGTATTAAGTATCTGAGACAGGATTTGAACTCTAGTCTTCCTGATTCCAAGCCTTGTGCTCTATCCACTGTGCCATCTAGCTGCCCCCAGAAGATATTTAAATGCTTATTGGTTGATTTCCTTTCCTCTTCCAGAAAGCAGTTAAAGTCCAGATTGTACAATCCACACTTCAAAGATGCCACTCAGCATAAATAACTACCTTTGGATCTAGAGCAGGTGCTGCAAAGACTTGGAATCTCATTTCCCAAGCAGGGAAAGCATTTCCAGGGAAGAAGTTTCTCTACACACCTGCTTACCTCACCGAATAGGTCAGGTTTATAGAATCCTATAATGTTTGAACTGCATAGGACCTTGGAGATGAAGAGATAAATTTAGAGTTGACAAAATAGGTCCAGAAAGGTAAATTTACCCAAAGTGATAGAATTGATATTTACATTACCTCCTTGGGCATGCACGAGGTGGGACTGGAGATAGGGAGGGTGGATAAATTGTGGTTATGAAAGGAGAGCTTGGTCTAATTCCTTTAAATACAACCAGACTTCTTTAGGAAGGAAAACCCCAGTAACTTCTACTTTGTTAAGGCATAGGTCCTTCAAAAGTGGGTTCCAGGAAGATTTCTAGTAAAAAAAAAAAATCATCACTTTCCAGGCACTAGGCTCTTCTTCTGCCAAGTCAGAAAGTGGAAGATACTGTGCTGTGCTAATAACGTGCGGGGGTTGGGGAGGGGAAGAAGTATGCCTTGACACGGCATCCAAAAATATAGATTTTCTTTATGGAAGGAGATACTCGTTTCCCTCTTCCCTCCTCCCCCTGTGTTTGTTTTTGCCGCCCTCTTCTCCATCTCCATCCCCACCCCCACCCCCACCTCCCCCACTCTTCCCAGGCTGGGACACTTTCCTGGCAGGCTGATGGGTTTCCAAACATTTCGTCAGCATCTCCTCCTGACCTTGGGGTTTACAGGGAAAGCAGTGCATAGGCCAGCTGGATCTTTGCGGACCAAACGGTGGCTGACCAGAAGGAGGTTTGAAAGGGGAGCAGATAGAAGTCCTGAGTGGAGCTGAGGTATGCTGGAAATCCCCACTTCGGTTGAGGCCGGTGGTTTTTAAAAACGCCTTTCCCTGCCTTATTTGGTCACAGGAAGTGGGCGGGGACCGGCCTGCTCCGGGGAGGGCGAGATCATAAGACTGTAGTGCTGATGAAGTGGAAGAGCTGGTTTCAGTTCGCCGTAGTGCAAGTGTGTGCGGCTGGAGGGTGTCCCTGGGCTGTGCTGTGGAGTGTTTGGGTTGTGCAATCCTTTCTGAGCGCCAGAGGAGAAGTCCTCCTCTGCTGTTGCATGCTCCCCCCGCCTCTTTTTTTTTTTCAAGCTGTGAGCTCAACCGATGAGTCAGAGCCGTGCAATCCTGACACTGCATCGCAGGGCTGGGGGTGACACAGAGGGAGAGAACGAGGGAGAAAACACGGGCTCTATGCGAACCAGGTACTCAAAGCAGGACTTAGCCCTTGCACGACGAACCTAGGGTGACGGGACGCCCGGGATTTGCAAGCAAACTTTACAGTCCCTCCCAGGACCGGGGGACAGAAGGCCCATCAACCAGGAAGGAGGGGGTGGGTGGGCAACGAGCGTCGGTTTGTTTTTAAATTTGGGGAGGTGCATGCTAGCTGCTGGTGGTTCCCCGGGAGATCGAAATCAGTCCACTGCAGCAGGAAAGGAAGCTGATGCTGGAGCCTGCCAGCCCGCTCCCAGCCCTCGGGACAGGCATGGGGTAAGTGTGACACCTCCCGGGCCCCTGCAGGGTCCCAGAGGCCTGGCCGCCGCCACTGCCTCGCGCTGCTAGCTCCGGCCCCTGCGGGTCGGGATCGACTGCGTGCAAGCAGTGGCTGCTAGGAGGATGGTGGTGGCCGGGGCTGATCCGGCTGCAGACGTGGAGCGGGGGCCTGGTGGCCTTCCAACCTTCCGAGTGGTGATGGCTCTGGGAGATTTAGGTGCCCGATAACTTTTGTGGGTCGCGGTGCGTGTGCGTGTGTGTGTGCGCGCGCGCGCGCGCGTGCGTGTGTTTCCCCCATCATCCCTCCCCCTCCCTCTGCTGCGTGTGCGTGCAAACGGACTGTTTGTGCAGCTACGCAGCTCAGTCCCTCTTGTCTCCACTAGCCGGGGCGCGGCCACCGGTGGAAAATCCTTCCCACTGGGGGCACTCGGCGCCCTCGGCTTTCGGGCTGCTCTTTTTAGCCTTAGTGGAACGTGACGGCCAGGGCGGCCACACTGGCCTTTTGAGAGGGAGAGAGAATAGGCGGCTACGGGAAGGGAGCTACACTTGGGAGTTGCGGTGGTTTGGCCTTTGGCGGGCTTGGGACGGGATGGCTTCTCCGGAGTTGCGAAGGGAGGGTGAATGATGCGAGAACCCCATTTCTTCGACGGCATTTTACTCCCTGAGTCTTCTGGGAGCAGGGGCATGGAGTGATGGGAATGAGGGCGAGCGGATGGAGAGGCAGAGGGTGCGGGGCTCAAGGCAGGCGCCTTAATGCCGCCCCCGGTACACTGACTGTGCTGGCGCACCTCAGACCTGTCAGCCAGACAACACTGCCCACCCCACCCCCCGACTCCCACGCACCCTTCTCCTTTGCCCCCAGATAAAAGGGTAGGCCGGTTGGCTCTGGGTTTAGCAGCCTAGAGGCCCTTGGGGAGCGTAGTTTAGGGATTGTTTTTCTTCTTTTTTAATATTTGAGGAGGAAGCTAGGACTAAGACTGGTCCTTGCATGCTGCCCAGAATTGTTTTCTGCACCCTCTGGGATGTGCACATCTTCGATCCCTCTGTACAGCCAGTTTCTGTCGCCACCATGTAGTCTCTCTCCTCTGCCCCATGAACCCCAAGTTCTGCCAGCACCAACCCTGATATCTGAGCATTCTTCTTCTCCTCCTATCTCCATTTGGTGAACAGGATACCAGGAGCAGGGAGGATCTAAGGTCTAAGGGAGACCTGTTGCAGCTTTGGGGGTGGTTTCCAAAAGGCTGGTCTGTTGGAGGCACCTTATGATTCTACTGGGCTGCAAGCAATTGGAGTCTTACATGAGACTCCTCTTTAAGCATTGCTTGGTGAAAGAAAAAAATTATTTGCCCTTAAAACTTTGTGACTTCCTGGTTCTTTAATTCCAAATAGACCTTGCTCAGTAGACCTTAATTGGACGGTACAGCAGTCTGGCAATAAAGATCTATACATCTGTCATAGAAATTGCTACAGCTGGGGGGGGGGGGGGCAGGTCAATAAGGCTAATCCCAGGGAACAGGGCTGCCACAAAGCCAGGTGGAAGAGAAGGCTTTTTGCACCAGCGTAACACTTATTTTCCGAGGTTCCCCTCGTGTGTCTTAATGAGCCCTAGCTGGAACACTGCGGCTCAATCTGTACTACTTTCGGTCCTTTCCTACTAGGAGATATGGGCTTATTAGAGGTAGGAAAGAAGCATTGCGGCTGTGAAGGCTGTTCCTCTAGGCTAGGTAGGTAGGGGTAGAGAATAGACCAGCCCAAACAAGTTTAATTGTTAACCCTGGCGGCCTCCAGAGGTGGTAAAAGGTGGCCCTTCAGAAGTGGTGGTCCAGATATAGGTCATAATTACGCAATAACCCTGGGAGGTAGAGACTTATCCTAATTTTACAGATGAAGAAGAAGAAACTGAAGTAGGTGAGATTCAGTGACTTGTCCAAGGTCACACAGCTATTTAAAGCCATATTTGAACTCAGTTTTTCAGACTCCAGGTCCAGCTCTATCCATGATGTCAATTTTATATTTTCACTTGCTGTTGGATGAGGAGAAAGGAAGGTTTAGATTTCCCCTGCTAGACATCTTAAGATAAAAAGATTGAACAATTCCAGCTTCATATTCTGCCTTCTTCTATGAGCAGTGAAGAAAACATAAGTAAAAATTAAATTACGATGATAAATTGTTAACCCCAATTTAATGTTAATGTAGGGTCTATGCTACATTCCGTAGTATGATTGGGCTGTAAATAATAATGTTGGATTTTAGGAGCCCAGGCTTCTTCTTTCTTGGAATCAGAGGTTTCCCCCTAAAACCCTTGAGGAGTTGACCACTTGAACATCCTCTAAGCTCCACAAGTCTCAGGTTGGACATGGAAAGGGTGAATGCAGAATGTTGCCTCCTTCCAACTTCTATTGGCCTTACATACCATGACCCCCTTACTTCCAGAGAAAGGGGAGAGGGGGCTTTCTGAGTTGCCTTACTGGAACACAGTAGGAGGCAATTTAACGTTTAAACATGGGATTTAAAAATAACTCCAGCATTTGGTGCTGTGGGCTGCTGCTTTTAATAATTGGAGGGGAAAAGAACATGCTTTGTACAGATTAAGGAGAAGCCTCTCAGAGTCTCTGAACTCAGGCATGGGTTACCAAAGTGAAAGATGGCAGCTAATTGATACTGGTTAGCCAAGTCTGCTTTGTGAGACCCCTTGTACAGAGAAGCTCCCTTGGACCAAGGACCTAGTTCAGGCACTTTCTGTCTGAATTTCTAAGGCTACACCCAACTCACTTAGAGGCAGATGGATAGGAGGACTTTCTGGCCATGGGGGCCTTCAAAGCTTTAGGACAAAAGGCATTAGCCCTGAACCAAGCAAGTCCCTAGATAACTTTTAGATCCTTTGGGCTAGACCTAATGAAGACAGAGGCTTTTCCTTCCTCCCTCAGAACCACACAGTCATAGAATGTTAAATTGAAAGAAATCCTAGAGATGATCTAATCCAACCCCCTCCCATTTTTCACATGACAAAGCCAAGACCCACAGAAGCTTCCAAGTCATATAGTCAGTGCAGAGCTAGTAATAGGACTTTTTTTCCTGCTCTATCAAGGTGACTCCCCTCTGGATGAAATGTGATGTTCAGTGCTCCAGGACAAATGAAAGTATCCTAAAAGGATCTTCTCACATTTGGCTTTAGTCAAGCTGAATGACCCTATTTCTGGAATTTGCTCTTTCCCTTCACTCCCTGGAAGATACCCATCCACTTCAAGTTTTCCATTCTTTAAGACTTTGCTCAAGTGCAGCTCCTTCCATTGGATCCTTTCTGGATCTCTCAGAAGCAATTTATCTCAAATAATATCTCCTTCCTTGGCTCTGTCAAAGCATTTTCATTTGTATTTTTCCTGTATATTTATCACATTTGACTTTGCATTGGACTTATTTGTATACTCTTATCTCCTTCGTGGTATTGTAAGCTGCTTGCTTAGATTAGTATGATGCCATGGGATATGTACTGACTTGGAATTAAGAGGACAAATCCCACCTTTGATATTTACTGCCTGTGAGACCTTAGTCAAGTCACTTGTAAAATCTGTATAATGAGATGGTTGGTATATGGTCTCTGATTTTCTTTCCACTTCTATGATTATATTATCATAAACTCCTTTGAGGGTAGGGTAAAAGTCATTTGTGTTCTGGGCACCTAGCAACTAACATATTGACCTTTTACACAGCAGGTGCTTAATAAGTGCTTGAATTGTGGTTATACCTTGTGAGAATGGGGATAAATCCAGTTTAGTTCTTTCAGAGACAAACCAACCTTGAAGACTGAGTGGATGGACATTGGATTACATTCAATTTAAGGTCACACTGACCTAATCAGACATTTGTCAGCTTGTTGGAAACAACAAACAAGGAATATATAGAGCACAAAAATATGGCCCACATTTGTATAATACTGTAAGGTTTGTAAAGTGGTTTACAATCATAACTCTGTGAGTTAGGGGGCTGTTATTATCATCCCATTGTACAGATGAGGAAAATGAGACTGAGGTTAAGTGACTCGAGTGACTTACAAAACAACTTGGGTCTCAGTCAAGATTTGAACTAAGGTCTTCTGACTGCCCAGTTTATCAATTAATTAACTGTACAGCTTAGCTGCTTGTGAATGCAACTATAAATGGCAGAATGTGCCATTTATGTGAACAAAGATCAAAATATGGGGCAGTGAATTAAGAGAAAATTGTGAATAGGGTGATGGGTAGGAGCAAGCCAGATCCCATTCTATGCCTCTTCCATATCCCAAACCTACAACTTATAAAATAGACAGACAGGGGAAAAAAAGCAGGTGGGGGGGGGGGTCTGATAGGAAGAGAGTTGGGAGACAGGTTCAGGAGTTAGAATATATTACACTAACATTTGTAGACTAGATTTTATGAGCAAGTCATTGATTGTAGAATATCAGAGTAACAGGGGAGGCTAGGTGGTGCAGTCAGTAGAGCACCAACCCTGGAGTCAGGAGGACCTGAGTTCAAATCTGGCCTCAGACACAACACAAAAAAAAACTAGCCGTGTGACTTTGGGCAAGTCACTTAACCCCAATTGCCCTCCAAAAAGCAAAAAAAAAAAAAGAATATCAGAGTAAGAGGGAACTTCAACTGTTATCTAAACTTACCCATACCTGAAAGGAATCTACCAGACATATGGCAATCTAGCCTTTGCTTGAAGACTGATGGAACCTATGACCTTCTGAGGGAGACTATTCTGCTCTTGGATAGCGCTAATTTTTTAGCCTAGAATTGCTTCTTTATAACTCACCGATCTGTGTTCACCCAGGTCAAATCCCTGTTCTGCTGGATAGACATTTAAACATAGCTACTGACTCCCAACTTCTTCCCTTTTTAAGGTTATACATCTCTAGTACCTTCAACCAAATTTCTTATGACCTGGATTTATGGCCATGGTCATCATGTAAAAGTTTCCTTAACATCACTGTGGTACCAGAGTGATCCAATTTCCAGGGAACAATGATAATAGCAGACATTTATATAGCATTTGCTTATATCTCATTTGATCATCACAACAACCCTCAGAGGTAGATGCTATTCTTTTACATTTTACAGATGAGGAAATCAGGGCAAACAGAGAGAAGTGACTTTGCCAGGATCCTAGTAAGTGTTGGAGGTTTGATTTGAACTCTGATCTTCATGACTCCAGGCCCATTGCTCTATCTATTGTACCTTTGGCTGTCTAGGGAAGACAGAGGCCCTGGCTACCTCAGAGTAGGATTTGATTTAGCTTGAAGATGGCTGACTCTTGATCATAGATTTTGGGCTGAAAGAGAACCTTAGAGGCTTATTGGGTCCGAAATCTTCATCTTAGAGATGATGAAATTGAAAGAAGCAAGTGACTTGACCAAACTACTTAAGTATTAAATACCAAGGCTAAGATTTGATCCAAAGCCTATGCTCTTTCTACTATGCCTTACAGTTTCTGCCTCAGGAAGCCTACAGTCTTCTGATGGGAGCTATCTGAAGCAACAGAACAGAGGTGCCATTGAGCAGGGAGCCATTGTCATAGATGTCTCTCTTTTGGTGATATAGCCATGGATGGATTTAGGGCTAGGCCCAAGCTCCCAGTGGTATTGAATGGGTTTCTAGGGAGAAGGTCTATGAGGACTTGCCGAAGACCACTTATTTGGGGTACTTTAGGACTTTGGCCTCATGTGAGTCAAACAGCTTGTTGTGTACTAAAACTCTAGCCAGTGGGAGTGGTATAAGGCAATGAACATCTTGGAATCATGAACTCTTATTAAAATAATCTGCATCTGAGGTGACATGCAGCTGGAAATGGTGAATTTTTTGTGTACGGAACTTTGTGTACAAATGAACTTTTAACATTTAAGTCAATATTCAACAAAGTGTGCTAGGTTAAGGGGGACAAAGAAAAAAAATGAGAACATTCCTGCCCTCCAGAAGCTTTTATTCTGAGAGGGAGAAGGGTACATCAAATAGACAGATAAATAGGAGTCCTTACAAGTCAATACAGAACAATTTCAGGAGGGAAAGAGAAAAAGAGCTTGTTGGGGGGGAATGATCAGAAAAGGCTTCTGGAAGGGAGAGGCACTTATTAGGTGGTGGGGGGGAGTAGGAGGAAGGAATTAGCACCTACTATGTTCCAGTCACTGTGCTAAGCACTTTACAAATATCTCATTTGATGAAAATGAGAAGTAGAGATGAAAAGAGGATGTTTTCCACATCTAGAGGTTCCCACCTATACAAGCACAGAGGGAAGAGGAAGGTAGTGTATTGTGGAACACCTAGAAGGTCAGTTGGACTGGAGCAGGGAGTGAAAGGGGATTATATGAAATGCAAAGGAAAGGAGCCTGATTGTGCCAGACTTTAAATGTTAAGACTAGGAGAGTTTTTTGGGTTGGGTTTCTAAAAAATTTTGTCCTAAAAGCAATAGGCAGCCCCTAATGATTTTTAAGTAGGGAAGTGATTTGGTCAGATTTTAAAATATCAATTTGGCGTCTGTCCAAGCAGCTAGGTGGCACAGTGGATAAAGCACTGGCCCTGGAGTCAGAAGGACCTGAGTTCAAATCTGCCCTTAAACACTTACTTAGCTGTGTGACCCCCTGGGCAAGTCACTTCACACCCTCCCACCTCTGCAGATCAGCATCTGTCTGTATTGGAGAAAGAGTGGAGAATTCTTCCTGGCTTTTAAAGCTGGTGACCTTGCACCCCACCCCTGTCTGCTTTGGTAGCTTAATAGCAAAAGATTAATAGCAGAACTTTACTGGGATCTTCCTCCTCCAAAATCTTTGCTATGTAGGGGCAACTGGATACTGCTTGTAAGTGTTGGCCTTAGAGGCCACAGACTTAAACATTTACTAGCTGTTTGCTTATGGGCAGCAAGTCTCTGAGCCTCAATTTTCTTATTTCTCAGTAAAATGGGGATAATAATGCTTGTAATGAGAAGAAACATGTCACAGGAGATAGAGAGATACCATCAGAATTCGGAAAACCTAACCTTGATTCAGGTGCCACCTTTGGATACATCGATTTGTCCCTGATTAGAGTAACCTCAAACAAGTCCCAACTTCTCATTACTTCTCCAGGACTATATATAAATGGCAGAAAAAGTCTGTTTTGTTAGCTGCTCATTGAGAGCTCCCTACACTGATGAAATTACAGGTCCAGTCAAAAAATAACAACAATCACAGAAAGTATCCATACCATATCATATCCATGCTGTGAGCCTTAAATAAGATAATATTTGTAAAGTACTGTTTGAGTGTCATTTATTATCATTAATAAGCTCTGGGCAAATACTGGATGTGGCTTTTAGAGGCCATTACCCAGTGACTATAAAGAAATACCTTTTCTTCCCTCTGTTACTTATTTTGTTTTTTTACTGTATATATTCAGTCGTTGACCACATTTGGGGTTTTCTTGGTAATGGTGATATTGGAGTGGTTTGCCATTTTCTTCTCTAGTTCATTTTACAAATGAGGAAACTGAGGCAAACATGGTTAAGTGACTTGCCCAGGATCGAACAGTTTTGGAGGTCGAATTTGAACTCCAGCCCCAGCAGTCTATCCACTATGCCACCCAACTGTCCCTATCCTGTCTATATAGCTTGTTTGTATATATTTATTCCTCTCCCCCATTAGATGGTAATCCCCTTGAGAATAAGGAACTGTCTTTTGCTCTTTTGTTGTATTCCTGTCACTTAGCACTGGGCTTGGTACATAATAAGGTATTCAATGTTAAATGATTGATTGAATCATTTTTTTTCTTCCTCTGGCTTTGCGATATTCCCTGGGCATAATAGGTGTATCTGTCAACCTGAAATGACCTTTCTACCAACTTCCACCTCTAGGTCTTGCTGTGTTTGCTTCCAGCTTGGAAAAGAAATTCTATTTTTGTTAGGTTCCTCCTGAGGTACTGGAACCTTTGGGGCTGTCAGAGTGATTATTCCTGAATTATTAAAATTAAATGGCTCTTTTCCAACCTCCCTTGGATTCTTGCCCTGGGAAAGCCCAATGCCTACAAATCTTTATTTTTGAAGATAAAGCCCTGTGGGCCTGGAACTGACCTTTATCTAACCACTAGGGAATGTAAGCTGCTTGAGGGGAAGAACTGTTTCTATTTGGCTTTGTATTCCTAGAGCCATTTAAGAGGCTTAACAAATACTGGTCTAATAATTGCTTTTCTGCAGTGAATAGAGCACTGGCCCCAGAGTCAGGAGGACCAGAGTTCAAATCTGGCCTCAGACACTTAACAAAAAAACTAGCCACGTGACCTTGCACAAGTCACTTAACCCCAATTGTCCTCCAAAAAAGCAAAAAATAAAATAAAAATTACTTTTCTGGAGAAAGAATCTCCACGTACCAATTTTTAGCTGGGGTTGGAGAGGTGGAGAGGATCTTGGACATTCTCTATCCCAGTAGGGTTGAGGAAGTGCTGGAAAATGGGGTGGCCTTTTAGTGACATCTGGTTGTGTGTGTTGGCCCAGATCCTAGAACACACCCAAAGCTTTGCTTGAATTCAGCTCTCAAAGTGTCATTTGGGAGGGTCAGTCAGGATGTTTATATTGATAAACTCCCTCAAATTCCCCCTTCTTTTTGGCTCCACTTACAGTCATTGAACTCTGGAGGGTGAACTCTGAGCAGGTTTGATTAGGGGGAGTTGGGGGGGGTGAAAGATGGGTTTGAAGCTTCAAAATGCTTCAGGCTTTCTCTTTGACAAACAAAAAAATAAGGGAAGCCACATTACATAAGAAAGTTACCAGTTTGGAAGCCAGCTGAGTTGTTATTGGGTTTTTTTTCCTGGGCTTCTTTCTGCCCGTTGGCATTTAATTGGGTGCCTTTTGTGTGCCCAGCCTTGGCGGGGCTTGAAGAAATGATCTCCAAGGGGAGATTTTTGCAGTTCTCAGTGACTGGTTAAAAACTTCTCCCCAAATATGTCAGTGGGCAGGCTGTCCTGGGCCTGGCTAGGGTGCTCCCTTCCCTGTACTCCTTTCTCCTTTGGCCTCAGGGACTTTGGTGATCACATTTTTTCCAGGCTGTTTCTCTGTTCCTTTCTGCTTTGGCTGGAGTTTGGGGCCAGAATTGAGTTTGGGAGAGGGAGTGACATTGGTCCAGACTGTGGCTCTGAGGGGAAACACAGGCCCATATTAAGCCAAAATGGGGTTTTCCCTGGATGCTGCTCTTCCCCCCCTCCCAAGATATGATAGAAAATGAGATCTCTGGAGAGGAAAATAAACAATTAAAATTGGCTTTCCTTCAAGTCAAGTCAGCAAGCATTTATTAAAGGACATAAAATGTTCCAGGCACTGTGTACTCACATTCTAATGAAGGAAGCAGTATGCAAAGAATTATGTTCAAGCAAGCTGTATACCAGATAAATTGGCGATAGTCAATGGAGAAAAGGTATTAGCATTCAGGGGAATAGGAAAAGGTTTTTTGTAGAGGGTAGAATTTTAGCTAGGACTTGAAGGAAGCCCGTGAAGCACCGGTGTTGCTAGAGCTGATTGTTAAATAATTTGTCAGTGTGATCATTAACACCCTAGAAAAAGACAAATACTACACACATTAGGTCTTTTGTTTGACATTGGGTCTTGACTTATTGTTTTGTTAATTGTTTTAATCTGAGAAAGCGGGAGAAAGGTTAATAATGCAGATAAAACTTAAGTATGTCTTAAATACTTTTCCCCACCAGAGAGCCTATTGTTAAACATTTGCCAGCAAAACACCCCTCTTCTCCCCCTCCTTGAAACCATGAGGGAGAGCATTCCACAGTTGAAAGAAGATGCCGGGTACTTTGGGAAACCTTTCCTAGTCCCCTTAGTTTTAAATGTCAGTGCTCTCTGCCATCATCTTATCTTCTATTTGCTTATTAGTTTAAATGTTATATACTCTCCACCATTCTCTTTAAGGTTTTCTAGGAACTCTTGAGGACATTCATCCTATAACTTTACTTATTTCTGGCCTGTGAGTTCAGTTGTATGGGGGAAATTCCAGTGTGGAAACTCCCTCCACTGATGCTACCAAGCCCATAGTAGGTACTTGCTACAGTCTTGTTGAATCTAATTGAATTTCCTTTTCCTGCTGTATCCAATTTTGTTCCAAAATCTGACCCAGTCCAGTTGCCCCCATTGAGGGAAAGGGCTCAGCTGCTTCAATCTGGGCTAGTGTTTTCAGCCTTTTGCAACAGAGCTTTGCAATCCTACTTATGAGTCCACACCCATACCTCACCCCTTAAGGAATCAATCTCCTTGCAGCTCCTGCCAACCTTTTGGGAGTCCTAACCCTCTCTGCTGGTGCAGGGCTTTCAGTTGGGCTCATACTCTCCCAGGTCCTTAAATCATGTTATATAATGTTGTAATGTCAGAGCTGGCAGGACTTTTTAAAAAAAATCCTGTGGCCCAACCCCCTCGTTTTACAAATGAGGAAGTCAAGGCTCAGAAGCACCTTAGCCCTAGCCACTCTGGTTAATGAGTTGCAGAACTGGGGCCCTATGGGAATGGAACCCCCCCCTCCCTTCAGTGAAACAGCTGTCTTGCATCCCTGACTTCTAAAGGGGACACTGGAGAGAGTCCCCCGTTTCCCAGAGGGAATCTGTCAGGAAGCCCTGGCTTCTGGGTGTGTCACATCCCAACTGAACTTTTTTATTTTTCTATGTTTATCTTTGTTAATGGTGAGAAAGGAGGCAGATTGAGACTCAGTGAAAGCAGAAGTATTGGTGTTCCCTCTTCCACCCAGAATGCAGCTTTGCAATACTGGGGACAGGGAAGGGAGAGGGAGGTAAGGAGAGGGAGAGAGCAGAGCCTTTTACTCCACTTCAGGTCTCCTTCTGTCCCAGTGGTAATTCCTTGCACAGTTGAAAATAAACGTCCCACTCTCTGTTGCTAGCAACTGCCTTTCCCTGTTGGCTCCCGACAGAAGAGGTGCCAAAAATAACCAGCTGTGCTCTTATAATTAGCAGGACATTAAGCACTAACCCCCACTTGCTTTGGGGAAAGGGGAGCTCCCAGGGCCTCCTAAATGGAAACAGAGGTTCACAATAGGCCACTCACCCAGTGCCCAGGGCCCTGGATCCTGTCTTCAAAGCCCCACTTCTTGATGCCCAGTGCTTTTCCATCTTTCTTCTAGTAAGGATTTCTTTTCCTTGAAAAAAATTTTTTTTCTTCCCACTCCTCCCTGAACTTTACTTTGTAGTCATATGGGCTCTGATCCCTGCTCCACTCATCTGGGGACTGGGCAGCTGAGGAAAGTGGGGGAATCACTTTTCCTCTCTGCCTGTTCTTTCCCTCTGCAGAGTTTCCATGGCCTTATTTCTGAAATATTTCCCTAGCTATGAAATCTTTCCTTGGAAAAACTGTTGAGTTTGATCATTCCTTTATTCATTCAACAAACATTTGAAGTTTTTATCCCTTCCCCACCTCTACCTATAAAGAGGAATAAGACATGAACTGGGCCCTTAAAGAGTAGGGGGTAGTCTGTATGTATGCTGGGTAAAACTCTCTCTCTCTCTCTCTCTCTCTCTCTCTCTCTATATATATATATATATCGCTTCAGAGTCAGAGAACCTGCATTTAATTCCTGGTTCTACTTCTTATTTACCCGTATGACCTTCCTTAATTTCCTCACTAAATGCAGTCACTGGATGATTTTCTAAGGCCCTTTACATTTCTCAAAATCAAGTTTACTTGTGCATGTAAAATGTTACTGGAGTTTTGGAGGAGAGAGTTCCCTTTGGGGGGGGAGATGTCAAGGACCCCATCATGCAGAAGGTGGACATGTGGCCTGGGCTTTGAAAAGTGAGTAGGATTTCAAAAGGCACAGCAATAGAGACAGGATATTTGGTTGAACAAAGGCAAAATTTTCTGGGGGCACTCTCCCTGTTAATCTTTCAGGATTGCACATTTCCCCCCAAATCCTTATATGGACCTCTGGTTGCCTAGGGTCCTCTCCAGACTGTTCCTGGTTGTGGATTGATTTCCTCCCTGTTCCCCCCCCCCTTCCCCCTTCCCCTTCCCCCTTTCCCTTCCCCCTTCCCCTTCTCCCCCTCCTTTTCCCCCCTCTCCCTTTCTTTTCCTATCCCCTTTTCTCCCCTGATCTCTTCTTCCTTTCCCCTCCTCTCCCCTCCCTTTCCCCATCCCCCTCTCATCCCTCCCCCCACCCTTGTGCTCCCCTCTTCTCCCCCCCAGGTTAAAAAGATAATTAGGAATAATAAGGTATCTTTGATGGATAACAAGATTCATGTGTTACCTTTCCTAAGCGTCTTTAAACTATTAGGTATAGTACTTTACCCCCAATAATCTTTAATAGTGGAATTACTACAATCTGTGGCAAGCCTAACGCCAGCATCTTTGAAAATCCCTTTATTTAAGCAATTGTATTAATATGGGATCTTAAGGCAAGTTTATCAAACAGCTAGAATTGCTCTGGTTTCAAGGACCAAGTTGCAGTTAATTGCTCAGGGCCATAGGGTACTAGTGAGGTAGCTAGCCTTAAAGGGACTGCAAATAGTGATTGCTAAAATATTGGATATGACCACAGGTGTGTTGAGGGCTAAAAGGAACAACCATTTATTAAGCACCTACTATGTGGAAGCTTCGTGCTAAGTCCTTTACAAATATTATTTTTTTTTCTTTTTGCTTTTTGGAGGGCAGTTGGGGTTAAGTGACTTGCCCAAGGTCACATGGCTAGTTTTTTGTGTGTTAAGTTTCTGAGCCCTGATTTGAACTCAGGTCCTCCTGACTCCAGGGCCAGTGCTCTATTCACTGTGCCACCTAGCTGCCCCTACAAATATTATTTCATTTGATCCTCACAAAGAACCCTGAGGAAGATAAGGTTGGATCTGATTTAGATCTTACTATTCCCAAAGCTTCTCATTCCTCCCCAAACGTTTTCTAACCTCCACAGCTCAATCTCTGCTAGGGAGTTTGGACACATGGCAGAGTATGTAATCCCTGGTTCTAAAATGTCCTTCTTTTTTAGGTTGGTAGAAGCTTTAAGGCCCTGGGGCCCAATTGTCTGGCCTGGCCCGAGCTGGGGGAGCCTTATTAACATGTATTCCAGGTTTGGATTATTTGTGAAGACCCATTGCCAAAGGCCCATGGGTGTATTTCAGGAACATTAAAGAATAAATCGGGGCGGCTAGGTGGCACAGTGAGTAGAGCGTTGGCCCTGGAGTCAGAAGGACCTGAGTTCAGATCCGGCCTCAGACACTTAACATGCACAAACAAAAACCTAGCTGTGTGACCTTGGGCAAGTTACTTAACCCCAATTGCCCTCCAAAAAGCAAAATAAAAATAAAAATAAATCAACATATGAGAAAGGAGCCCTGCAGCAGAGGTCTAGAAATGAAAGAAATTCAAAAATTTGTATTCAATTGAGCAGAGACTCTCAGGTTATATTCCATACCCCATCATGTGGTAGATATGAATGAGCCCCCAAGGCGGGCAGTCTGTAGTAGGCACATATAGCCACCTCCCCTAGGCTTTTCTTGGGAATTAGGGCCAAATGAAGCTTGGCATACTTGGCCAGCCAGGCCAGTTCCTGGTCTGCACACACTTTCTTAGGGAAGTAGGTTACTAGTGGTCCAGCCCCTCACCTTACCTTTTAGGCCACAGGGTAATGAGTTGAAAGTCCTGCCACCTTCCTTCCCATGTTTCCTGCTCCTTCCCCAGGAATTTTTCTCCAGTTGTGTAAGAGTCCGCTCGACATTCTCTCTAAGACTGATGGGTAAAAAGGTAAGTTGAACATTCTGGACCTAAAGTTTGGCTTCCCGTTCCACTAGTTGCTGGGTGGCCAGACTCCAACTTTGGTGACTCAGTTTCATGCTAGAATTCTTTGGAAAAAAGGTGCTCGGGAGAGCCTAGATATAGTTGTTTCAGTCAATCAGCAAGCATTTATTAAGAATTTACAATGTGCCAGACTCTGTTCTAAGTTCTGGGGATAGGGAAAAAAAGCAAAAACAGTCCCTATTCTAAAGGACACATTCTAGTGCAAAGTTCCATGAACAGATTATTGGGGGGAAGGGGCACGGTCTGTGAACTTGAATGAGAAAAAAAATTACATCTTTTTTTTTGTAATCCTACATACTGTATTTTGCACATTCAAAAATATTCTGAGAAGGGATGTCTTAAGTTTCAACAAGCTGCCAAATGGCGTCCATGACACAGAAAAAGTTGATTCCTGCTCCTTCTAGTGGAAGAGAAAATATGTAAATAATTAGGTGTATACAAGATATATAACTGGGTATATATAACAAGGTAACTTTAGAGGGGAAAGAAATAGCTGCCTTCAAGTTCAGGAAAGGCCTCTTGAAAGTCAAATCTGACTGAGTTCAATTTGGGAGGAAGCCAGGGGAAAAAAGAGGCAGAAGTGAGGAGGGAGAACATTCTAGTTCATTCTAGGCATACAGGACAGCCCTTGAGCTGGGAAATTAAATGGCTCTTCTGCAGTGAATGTGGCAGTATCTGGACAGGATTCACTGACTCAAAGATTAGAGAGTATCCTCCCGAATCCTAGCTTTGAGCGGCAGGGATTAGAGCAAGGCATGCTGGGAGTGTCTCCAGGACTCAGTTTCCTCATCTGTTCAATTAGTTGTTCAGTTGTGTTTGACCCTTCGTGGGGCATTTGGGATTTTCTTGGCAGAGATACCAGAGTGGTTTGCCATTCCCTTCTCCAGCTTATTTTCTAGATGAGGAAACTGAGGCAAATAGGATTAAGTGACTCACCCAGGGTCACACAGCTAGTAAGTATCTGAGGCCAGATTTGAACTCAGGAAGATGAGTCTCCCTGACTCCAGGCCCGGCACTCTATCTACTCTACCACCTACCTGCCAACAACTAAGTGTGGAATAAATGATCACCAAGGTCCTTTCCAGTTTCATGATGCTGTTATCTTAAGCAGCATGAGGATTTTTTTTGTGCATGTGAGAGACCATCAGAAAGGATGCTTAGCAGGAGGACAAAGTAAGATACTTGTTCTAAAACAGGGGTTCTTAACTTTCATAAGCCTTTTTGCCAGTCCAGTGAAGCCTATGATTCCTTTCTCAGAAAAGTAATTTTAAATGAATGAAATAAAACACACAGGACTACAAAGGAAACAAACTAAAATGAAATAATTATTGAAATGTGGGGGTTTTTTTCTCAGTTCCTGGACCCCAAGGTAAGAACTCTTGTTCTATGCAAAGTATCCGACTATAATCAAACTTGATATAGTTTCAATTCAACTGCAGACAGAGGTTCTTAAATTTTTAGTATCATAGTCTTCTTTGGGAATCTGTTGAAGTCTGCAGATCCTTTCACAGAATGATGTTTTTAAATACATAAGATGCCTAGCTAACATTTATAGGATTATAAATTAAACTAATCATATTGAAATAAAATTATAAAAAATTTAAGTTCTCAGATCCCATGTTGTTGTTTTCTTGTGGAGTCAAGGACTATTCTTTGGTCCTTCTGATTTCAGGGAGTTCATTTGTTTGGGCTTAGGTTTTGTACCTCATGTCAGACTGTTAGAGCTCTCATTTCTTTTCCAATTTTTTCCTCTAGCACTCTAATTTCATTCATTTTTTTAAAAATTGTTGAACGCTATTAAAAAAAAAATTTGCTTGGGGCGGCTAGGTGGCGCAGTGAGTAGAGTGTCAGCCCTGGAGTCAGAAGGACCTGAGTTCGGACCTCAGACACTAAACGCACACACAAATAAAAACCTAAAAACCTAGCCGTGTGACCTTGGGCAAGTTACTTAACCCCAATTGCCCTCCAAAAAGCAAAAAAAAAAAAAAAAAATAGCTTGATCTCCTCCAACTTCTAGTTGAATTTGTGCCCAAGCTGTGTTTTTCATTGAGCCTTTGTTTGCCAAAACACCAGTTTTAGAGTCATTCTCTTCCTTTGGGCTTGTGTCTTAAGCATATCAGTCACCGTGATAGCTCCTTATGGTGGGATCCTTTTTCATTTGTTCATTCTTCCAGTCTACTTCCTGACTTTGGACTTTTTTATGTTAGAGCCAGATTCTGCATCTTTCTGCAGGGAATGTCTGGGCTGCTGCTTTCTTGGACTATTGATAGTTGAGTTATTCCTGGATCTCAGGGGCAAATCAGGCTGGGGACCTGCAGAGCTTTCAGTGCTCCTAAAATTGTTTGATCCAGTGCAAAGTATAATTTCTATCCTCTTGGTCTAAGTTCTTCAAGTTCCTGACCTCAATTTAGATGTGAATAGTACATCTGCATGCTTTCCCCAGTTGGATTTCCATGGATTGCTTTTGGACTTGGCTACTATCAGGCAGCTCTGCAGGTTCACAGTAAAAAAAACTGCAGACTCTCCTTTAGTCTAGGGCTTCCTTACCCTAATTATTCTGCTGCAGGCTTCAGATTGGTCTGGAGGCTGGAAATCAGACCTTACTCTGCTTCTGGGGCCAGAATCACACAGCTGCTGCTTATCCTTGGAACTCGATCCTTGCTTGGTACACAATCCAGGGCCAAGTCCCCTTCTTATTAGGCAGCCCTGGGTAGAGAACAAAGGAGTTACCATTTGTCATCTTTTCTTTTTCCCAGCATAAGAGATTGGGCCTGTCTTTGCTGGATTTGGAACCTCTTTTTGCTTTGGTGCCATAGCTTCTCCCTACACTGGGTAAATAAATCCTCGTTCCCCATTATTTTCTCTCTGTCTCCCTGTGCTGACTGGGGCTGGAAAAATGACTCCCTATGATTTTTCTTCTTGGATTTCCTTAATCTGGGGCGGTTTTTTTTAGATGTTAGAGGTATGTGGGTGGGTGTGATTCAGCCAAGATGGCAGAGTCTTAAGAACTTCTGTTCTAAAAGAATGTTATTGTTAAAAGAATGAGAGAGAGTGACTATGGGGTTTGGAGGAGTAGAGTGTAAGCTTTTGGAGGGAAGGGACCGCTTCCATTTTGCTCTTGTTCCTCCCTGTATACCTTGCACACGATAGGGCATCCAAGAAATGTTTGCTCAATTATGTCATTTGCTTGTTCAGTTCACCTTGAAGAACCAGGTTAGCTAAATGACCCGTAACCACTCGGAGCCCATTGACTTCAAAGGTCTGTATGTGGCCATCTGCCTTCTCTTCTCAACTCATCATACACAGTGAGGAAGACAGTAGGGTCACACCCACTTCCCTGTCTGAGGCAGGCAGGGCTCCAGAGCAGGGAGCCCTGAGCAGACAAGGGATGCCCACAGTCATGGAGTGAGTAGGTGGTAGAGTTGGGACTGGGACTTGGAACTCTAGTACTAAGGCCTCTGCTGTTATATCCTGGGACCTTCCCATAATAAGTTGCTCCATCTTTCTTAAGTACTACATAGGGATAAAGTCTAAGTGGGCTGGCTTTTAAGAAAGTGGATAGATGCAACCAGGTGTTGACGTGAATGACATTTGGAGGGAAGGAGATGTTCAAACCTGTTTCATGTGTTACCCAAGTTCATATAAATTGAATGACTGTCGAATATCTAGTCAGCCTGGTACAGTGCAGGCAGGGGTGTGTGGGAGCCTGCACATACCTGCTTGTGGGAGCATTTCCACCTCAGAAATCAGTAAATGTTTGTTCCAAATCAGGGCTTTATTTTTTGTTGTTGATTATTTAGACTTAAGAAAGTGATAGATAAATTAATGCAGATTAAACTTAAAAGTGTATGGTTTTAGTACTTTTTTTTTTTCTCAATTACTGGCTAAACATTTTTCTTGCATACCCCTGAGTGTCAAGTGTATAGGACAAGCCAAGTGTTATTGTAGCAACACTCTCTGTAACAGTGGAAAACCACTTCATCTCCTTGGGTCTCTACTTCCTCATCTACAAAGTAGGGAGGTTTGATGAGGTGATCTCTAAGGTCCCTTCTAGCTCTATGATTCAATGACCCAGGAAGTCTGGCTTCCTCTCAGTTCCACCCTTGATTCATTCTACACTTTTGCAAGGCACATTCTCACTCTGTGACTGCATTTCCCCATCTTTAAAGGGAGTGTATTAGTATCTTTTCCTTTACTTACCTGACAAGGATTTCATGAGATTAAGAATTTCTGAAATGTACTTTGAGATTCTTGGAGAATCACTTACCGGCTCTTAGCCTCAGTTTCATCATCTGTGAAATGGGAATAATAAAAGCACTGACCACACAGATTTGTTGTAAGGTGTTTTGAAAACCTTAAAGTGCTATTATAAACACTAGCTATTATATTGAGGCAGTTAGGTGGCCCAGTGGGTAGGGTACTGGACTTGGAGTCAGGAGCAAGTCACCTAACCTCTGAGCCTCAGTTTCCTCATATGTAAAACGGAGATAATAGTGGCACCTACCTACCAAGGTTGTTGTGAGGATTAAATGAAGTAACAGGTAAGGTGCTTTACAAACGTTAGAGTCTCATATAAATGTTAGTTATTATTGGAGAAAATATCTCATAGAATAATAGAGCCAGGGGCTAGGCATCATTAATCCAGTCCCCTCATTTTAGCAATAAAGAAACTGAAACCAAGAGAGGATAAGCATTTTGCTCAAGACCATGCAGGCAATACCTGGAAGAGAGAAAATTTGAATCCAGAACCTTTGACTGCAAAGCCCAAGCTTTTCCCCAGTATACTGTGCTGTCCATTCTCCACCTTGAATTTGTATATTTTATCTTCTTGAGAAGGATTTTCACTTATATCTTCTCATTTGAATAGATATTCTGCTCTTTATTAGTTTTCTTTCCTTGAAGAATTCCAAGAATATATATTGGTCCCGGTAAGATCTATTTTGCTTTGAGGCAGGGGACTTGACTAGATGAAGTCTGAGGTTCTTTCCAATCCCAAAAAAGACCCGAATTAAAATCCAGCCTCAGACACTTATTAGTTACATGACCCTAGATAAATCACGTAATTTCTATCTGCCTCAGTTTCCTTATCTGTAAAATGAGGATAATAATAGTACCTACCTTCCTTCATGGAGTTGTTTTGAGGATCAAATGACATAAGATTTGTAAAGAAAGCATTTAGCACAGTGTCTGACAATTAGACACTTAATCCTTCCTTCTTCCCTCTCTTCCCCTCTCTCTCTCCATCTCTCCTTCCTTCTTTCCCTCCTTCCTTCCTTCCTTCCTTCTCTCTCTTTATGATGACCCACAAGGCCATGCATGCCCAAGAGGGATGGTAGTGTCTTTTGCTTCCCTTCTGGGAGGAATTGATTCCCTGTCAGGGTAGAAAGGGGCTATTTAGGACAAAGATGGATAAAATGTACTGGATGTTATTGGCTCCTTTGGAATCTCCACTTTATGGGTTGCCCCACAGTTGTATGGTGGAGTCCTTTTGGTTAGGAAGGATGGACATCAGGATTAAAAGCTTCAGTGGTGTCCAGTTGTTGGATTTGCCTTCTTGATCCCAATGCCTCTTTCCCCTTCCTTCCCTCTCTTTATTTCTCTGTCATCCAACTTGGCACAATTGTTCTTCATGCCCTGGAATTAAATGTTTTCTCACCTCTACTTCTTAAAATCCCTACCTTCCTTCAAAGTATAATGAAAAGTAACAGGAGAGCTTTTCTGATCCCCACCCCCCCACACACACCTACTTATTAACACTTTTCTCCTCTTGAAGTTACTGTGTATATACATGCTTTGTATTTACTTGTTCAGTTGTTTTTCAGTCATGTCCAACTCTTCATGACCCCATTTGAGGTTTTCTTAATAATAGTATTTATATATATTTGAAACATTTAATTTTAAAACTTCGAATTTCAGATCCAGTCCCTTCCTCCCTTGTCACCCATTCCCTCTGGGAAGATAAGCAATTCAGTATGTGTTGTACATGTATAGCTATGCAAAACAGAGGTTTTCTTAATTAAGATATTGGAGTGGTTCCTTCATCATTGTATTTACTTAGGTATGTATATTGTTCTAAACAGAATGTAAGCTACTTGAGGGAAGGGATTGTTTTTATTTCTTTATCCCAGGGGCTTACTATGCACAGCACACTTGTGCTTAATGAATATTTGTTGAATAGCATTCTTATAGCAAATAGTTAAAAAATATTGCTTTATTTGATCTTCCTAACTACCCAGTGAGGTGCTAGCTATTATTATCCCCATTTTTCAAATGAGGAAACTGAGGCAGGAAGAGGCTAAGTGACTTGCAGGATTTGAGTTTTGGATCTGTTGTTTTTCAGCTCTACTTCAGTCTCTGGCCATATTTTCCCTACCGCTATCCAACCCTCAAATCTATTCCATTGGAAGATATAGTGGAAAAGTCTGTGGATTTGGAGTTAGGACACCTGCATGTTGTAACTCTGGATTTGCCACTAACAAAGCTAGCTCTGTGACCTTGGACAAGTCTTTTTCCCTGGGAAATAAGGGTGTTAGATTTGCTCTGTAGGCTCCTTCCAGCTCTAATATTCCATCCATCAATAATATTATTTCTTTTGTCTAATATCAGGCTTTTCCTAAGTTGCTACAGTTGCAGTGGTATGGTTTCTTCACACACACACAGACACAGACACACACACCCTCTGTACCAACACCCACCACAATGCTTTGTTGCCTTCCTGGGGCCTTTCTTCACTACTTCCCTCCGTCTGGAAGGAAAACTTGTGCCTCTGCCAGATAGGGGGTTGTTTTATTTCTCCTGGGGTTTAGCCCTGTGAGCTAACACCCATCTGAGAAAGCCACAGTAGCAACACGGCCCGCCTCAATGGTTAGCTTACTGGAGAAGGGAGAGAGGGCTGGGGGAGACAGAAGACGGGAGACAGGAGACAGACTAGGGAGAAGGAAAAGAGTGTATTTGTATTCCCTTTATCCAGGAAGAGAGAGCATCTGTTCTGAACTGTGAAGCAAACATGGGTGTTTAAATTTTTTATTTTAACTTTGCGGGTATGCCTTGCCTTCGGGGCACAGGAACTGTGATTTCTTTCTATCTCCTAGCAGTGTTGGACACATAATAAGTACTTGATAAATGCTGAATGAATAGCCTTTTATTTTTCCTTAGATTAGGGTTGTTGTTGTTGTTCATCCTTCTTTCGTGAAAAGGATCAATGACATCAGAAGGGTGATGTCTAGACTTGCAAGTGAATTGGATTTCAGTGAGGCAGGGCTGTCACCAGCCTCACTCTTTCCTCCAGAACCATCTGGGTCTAGTGGCAAGACACAGGTCAGGACGACTGGCAATGGCCCAGGATACAGTGGGAGACCTTGGCCTTTTTAAGCTAAGGTCTTTCCCAGGTCTTAAGTTTATCTGAGGCAGCGCCCATTCAGTGATTAAAGGCTAGGTCAGAATTGAGGCAAAACATGGCCTAGTTTGCCTTCTCAAAAGGATTATTCTGGGAGGGGAAGACCCTTGAGAACAAGGAATGAAAAACAATCTGTGAGCCATATCTGCTCTGCTGGGGACCTAATTGTCGAGTTCCAGTTGGGCAATGTTACTATCTCTCTCCCTCCCTCCCTTCCTTCCTTCCTTCCTCCCTCCCTCCCTTCCTCTGTTCTTTCCTAGATTGGGGTAGAAGTAGGGGAAATGGGAAGGTAAAGCATTGCTTCCAGAACTCCTGTTTTCTGTCTTCCTGGGAAGAAGCAGACCTTTATCCTCACTTAGATTGTGAAGTCTGGACTGAGCCAGAACTGGGTTTTGTACTCACTTAGTTAAGAAGGCCCTCCAGGAGATTGTTGCTGGGGCAAAGCCAGGAAGTCAGGGTAGGGCAAGCTTGCCCATTGCTTCAAATAATTTTGGCATCTACGCGGCCACTGGGGATGTTGGAGATAGAGTTACAGTGGGAATATTGAACAGAGACTTTGACACAGGTAGAGTCCCCTGGAATGGATGGGGTGGGAGGTGTTAACAGTTCAAGAGCATCAAATAGAAGGGAGGTAGCCATGCCCCACTAAGGTGGATCCTCCTGAGAGTAGACTCAAAATCCCCCAGTACCTCCCTGACTTTGTTGGGTTCTACAGAATTGCAGATAACTTGGGGCTAAGCTAAAGATTGGAGGAGTTACCTAAGATTTGCTGTCCTCTTTTTCTCTCACTGTATAATATTTTCTAGTCAAAACAAGTAGGTAGTACAGTGATAAAGCACTAACTAGTCTTAGAATCATGTGACCTGTGTTCAAATCCTACCTCAGGACTTTTACTAGCAGTTAGATTTTTGGGCCAATCGCTTGACTTCTGAGCCTCATTTTTCTCATCTATAAAATGGGAGTAACAGTAGCATCTACCTTCCAGAATTGTTGTGAGATAGCACATGTAAATGGCTTCACAAACCTATATAAATGTTAGACATTATTATTAAAGTCATTCTATCAGCTTCCCAGCACCAGACCATATTTCTATTGGGGCTGTGTTTAGAATCATAGGTTGATTAAAAGATTTCAACCTGAAAAAAGATCCTATATCCTTGTAGTCCAACATTCTCAATTTATGCATTAGGTTACTGAGGTTCACAAAGGTGAAGTAACCTATTTTAAGGTCACACAGCTAAGTAGCCAAGCTGAGATTTGAACAAAAGTCGTGTGTGTGTGTGTGTGTGTGTGTGTGTGTGTGTGTGTGTGTGTGTGTGTGAGAGAGAGAGATGTTGACGCATTGGAAGGGGTCAGAGTTGCTTCCCTGAAGGACAACCCTGTGAGGCAGTTTCTCCCCATTCTCTACCCCTCCACTTTACAGTTGAGGAACCTGAGGGTCAGAGAGTTTGTTGCATGGGTCACCCAGCCAATAAGTGTCTGAAATGAGGCATGACTCTACATGACCCCATGGACTTTTCCATGGTGGTTTTTTTTTTTTTTTTTTTGCTTGCTTTTGTTGGAGGGGAGAAGGCAGGGCAATAGGGATTAAGTGATTTGCCTGAGGTTACAGGGCTAGTAAGTGTTAAGTGTCTGAGGCAGGATTTGAACTCAGGTCCTTCTGACTCTAGGGCTGGTGCTCTTCACTGTGCCACCTACTGCCACCTCCATGGGATTTTCTTCACAAAGATACTGGAGTGGTTTGCTATTTCCTTCTCCAGTGTGCCTCCATTTTACAGATGAGGAACTGAGGCAAACAGGAGTTAAGTGACTTGCCCCAGGTCACACAGCTAGTAAATGTCTGAAGCCAGATTTAAACTCAGATCCCCACTGAGCTGCATACTGTCCACAAGGCAGCTTCTTCTCCCTATGAAGTTGTAAGATTCATACAGAAAGAAATCCCATCTATTCCTTCAATCAATCAGTCAACAAGTCTTTATTAGTCATCTACTCCTATGTGCCCAGCACTGGACTTGCTACTTTGGAAGATAAATAATCAGTCATTCAAAGGTGCCTGCTGTCTTTTAGCTGCTGGGGATACAAAGACAAGTAAAACAACATCTTCCTTCAATCAGTTCACATTCTAGATCTGGGGTTCTTAGCTTTTGGGGACCATGAACCCCTTTGGCAATCTGATGAAACCTATGGACACTGTCTCAGTAATATTTTTCTCTTTTTCTTTTTTGGAAGGGGGAGGGCAGGGCAATTGGAGTTAAGTGACTTGCCCAAGGTCATTCAGCTAGTAGATACTTGACAAAGTGTCTGAGATTGGACTTGAACTCGGGTTTCTCCCTATCCTCCCTATTCCAGGGTCGGTGCTCTACTCACTGCACCACCTAGCTGTCCTTCAGTAATGTTTTTAAATGCATAAAACAAAATACATAGTATTACAAAGAAAACCAATTATATTGACATATACTTAACAAAATATATTAAAAAAAACACCAAGTTCGTGGACAGGTATAAGATATTCTGCTTTAGGAGGAAGTATAAAATAGAATCCCTGTGCACAAGAAGCTGACTTTCTAGTTGTGGAGATGGAGTCATTAGAGAATACGGCACTGCTAAACTGTGGTAGCACTGATTATACAGGCTTTGAAGGGAGGGGCTTTTTAGACTAGCTAAGCAACGTGAGCAAAGGCATGCTAAGGACAGTGAGTAACTTGCTTGACTGGAGTGGAGGTTGCATGTAGGGGAGTAGCAGAAGATAAGGTTGAATAGGCAGGGTGAGGCCAGGTGATAGGGAGGGCCTTGAAAGCCTTGTACATTTGTATTTCCTCACTGTGGACACCTTGGGTGTCTATTGACTGAGTGTACTTACAAATTCCAGGGTCAAATCCTCAGAGAGCTTTTACCCAGTAGCCTATAAATCATCCCCCACTTTTCCAGAAGAGGAGGGAGAAACAGAAGCTATGGAGCATGGATTTGCCTCATCTCTAATCCCAGGAATCTCTTCCTCTAGAAGTTCAGAAAATCAATGACCTGGTAGGTAGATAGCATGGGTATTTTCCTGGTCCAATGGACGGAGGGAGTCTCACCTTGGCTACTCACACCCTGTTTCCTACTCCTACTAGACAATGGACTCTTTAGACTAATATATTATCGATGCCTTTTCTTTTTTGGAATCAGTCATTTCCAAAAATCTATCCTACACATCCAGATAGTGAACCTTCCCCTGTGATAAAGAAAAATACTTAAGGAATTGGAGTCTTTATTTTTTTCCCACATAGATCTTTGAGTTATTTATCTGTGTGTGTATTTGTTTCCCCAGGGGTAAAATATAAGCTCTTTGAGGGCAAGGACTGACTCACTTTCTGTGGGTATATTCCTGGTACCTAGCACAGTGCCTGGCATTAAATACCTATAGTGGGTATTTAATAACACCTTCAGTATACTGTTGGTATATAAATAGGCAGGTAGGTAGTGCAGTGGATAGACCATTGGGCTTGGAATTGGGAAGACTCATCTTCATGAGTTCAAATGTGGCCTCAGACTTTTACTAACTGTGTGACCCTGGACAAGTCACTTAACCCTGCTTCAGTTCCTCTTCTGCAAAATGAGCTGGAGAAGGAAATGGCAAGCCACTTCAGTATTTCTGCCAGGAAAGCCCCAAATGGATTCACAAAGAGTTGAACATGAGTGAAATGACTGAACAACAACAATTGCGGGGGCGGGGGGGCAGCG
Organism: Gymnobelideus leadbeateri; assembly: GCA_011680675.1. Taxonomy (NCBI): domain Eukaryota; kingdom Metazoa; phylum Chordata; class Mammalia; order Diprotodontia; family Petauridae; genus Gymnobelideus; species Gymnobelideus leadbeateri. The sequence goes on along the minus strand of WOXC01006596.1, from coordinate 459,527 downwards.
AGGGAGCACAGTGTTGGTCAGATATGACTGAAAAATGACTAACACAAACAAAACAAAAAAACACTATATACTAGATTTGTTGATTGAATGACTGATATAAAATTCAATGTTCTACACCAGAAATGGCTGGTAAATATTTAACAATGTATGTTTATAACTGTTTAAGTTTAATCTGCAATATTTGCATTTTCCCCACCACTTATTTTAAGTTTTTAAGACAGTCAACAAAATGATTAATCAAGTTTTGATTTGTAGTATTTGCTGAGTTTTGAGATGTAAATGCATACACTGAAAATTTAATTGGCCCTCTAGAGCCATGTGAGTTTATACCCATTCCCCACTTCCCCAAGGAGAGAAGGGCAGTACAGTTTGAATAGGGATTTCCTGCATGACTGAAAATCTCCTTTGAATTTGTGAAAGCTTGCTTCTTCTTGTACAACCACACCTTCCAGATGCTTACTTGGGTAGTGGTTAGAAGAGACAAGATCTAAAGAGTACTGCCTGACAAGGACCATCCCAGGTTGGGGAGGAGTTCAGCTAGAAAACCTCATATTCCCTGTGTATAGGAGGGGAAGCAGGAGGCAATTTAACTGCTACTGGCAATCTTTGAAGCCTAGAAGTGGAAGATCCTTCTTTTTCCTGACTCAGTATTATTTTCTCTGTGCCTCAGTTTTTCCATCTATAAAATGGGAATAATTATCCCTGTTTCCCATCTACTTCTGGTGGGTTGTCATAGGGATAAAAGTAGAAATTTGAATAGGAAGATTTGAACTTCTTTCAACAGAGATGCAATACTAGATTTTTACAATTGGAGAGGACATCCTCTTATTTCTCCTTCCTGCCCTACCAAACCTGATCCACATTCCAGGATATATATTTTTATAGCCAAAGTACTTTGTACAAAGTACAAAGCTATACAAAGTATAGCCATATCCAAATCTGACACTTTTTTTATTTTTTTGTTTTTTGCTTTTTGGACGGGGGAGGGTTAGGTCAGTGAGGGTTAAGTGACTTGTCCAGTGTCACACGGCTAATTTTGTGTTAGGTGTCTGAGGCCGGATTTGAACTCGGGTCCTCCTGACTCTAGGACTGGTGCTCTATTCACTGTGCCACCTAGCTGCCCCTGACATGTTTTTTTAGTTGGCCAAATCCCTGACTAAATTTTCACTTTAGTCAGTAGGCCTAATATCGGAGTTGTTTGCCTAAGCAAAGGCTCTGTAGATCCTCCAAAAACAAGTTATAGAAATTCTGTAGTGATGGTCAATTTGGATTTTGGGGGTGAGTTAGACCTTGTGGGCTCTGGGATCCCTCCTCTATCCCTTGGGGAAGTGGGGCTTAATGGAAGTTATGAATGTATATCAGTTGTATTGCTGTATTCTTTGTCTCCTGTTAGATTAGAAACTGTTTGAAGGCAAGGACAGTATTTCTATTTGTCTCAGGGAAAATTGGGTGGGCTCCCTCAGTCTTTTGTGGGAAATCCTTGTCAGTGATGGATCAGGGAATGGAGGGAGTTGAGTTGATTACTAACTAAGCATTGTCCACAATGAAAACTTATTTAGGCACTTGGGACAGTCAGACTGGCCCATTCTGAGGATTCCCAGCCGGTGTGCAATCTGACTATCATTTAGTCTATAATGGTATCACCTAAGATCCTTTCCCTTTTCTTATCCCTCCTGCACTAATAGGGAAGTAAACTTTTGGGCTTAAATGTGGGGCTAATTCAGATGACTGCCTGACTTCTTCAAGACCTTGTGTCCAACCAAGCCCCCTCATCAGACCCTCTTTCCCTGGTAGGGTATAGGGCAGATACTCTATGCAGTTATATTTGTAGTTAATTGTTTTTCCCCCTAGTTATGCTTTATTTTTAAATTTTATTTTTAAAATTCTAAACTTGACAAGCACCAAATAAAATTAGCATTTCCATATACAGAGTTGGAAAAAAAGAGGTTATATGTGAAACCCTGAATCTCTATTGCATATAGTTTGCTTTTCCTTTTAAGTATATAAGTATTTATAGATAATATATGTATATATAATATATGTATATTTAATAAATTCAACAATCCAAACCTGTCCAACTTGTCTATTTATCCTTCTGGCCTTCTTTGTGTTCTTAACTATTCATTTTTTAAAAATTGCTTCAATTATTCTCTTTTTTTTCTTGGCTTTTTTCCATTTTTCCCCTTTTTCTTTGCTCCTTTTTTTTTTTTTGAGGTCATCCCTGTGCTGGCCCCTCTCTCCAACTCCACTCCACTCCCATTGGAATAAAAGGAAAAAACGTCATGATAAGAATATATAGTCAAGCACAACAATTGCTTACACTGACCATTAGTTGTGATTGAAAATATATGTCTTATTTTGCACCTTTAGTTCATCACATTCTGTGTTAGGAAGTGGGTATGTTTGCTTTCTCAAATGTCTCTGGAATCATTGTTGGTCATTGCAAAGAATGCAATTCTTAGTCTTTCAAAAATGGTTTCCCTTACTATATTATTGTTAGGCAGCCAGAGGTGAAGTGGATAGCCTTAGAGTTAGGAGGACCTTACTTGAAATTCAGCCTCAGACACTTAATTGCTGTGTCTTCTTGGGCAAGTCACCTAACTTCTTTTTTTTTTTTATTAAACAAATGCTTTATTAACTTCTGGTTTACATAATTCATTTCCACCAGTTTTTGAGTTACAATTGTTTCCCCCATTTTTTCCCTACCCACCACCCCAGAATAGCAGTCCCACTAGATATCCTCTCATCCAATCTGCTCTCTCCCATATCTTCTCCCATACCCCTCTTCGACTTTGCCATTAAGACAAGGTGAATCTCTGAGCCCCAGTGCCTGTTTCTTATGAAACATTTAATTTTAAACCTTCGATTTTCAGATCCCATTCCCTTCCACCCTTGTCACCCACTCCTTCTGAGAAGATAAGTAATTCAGTATGTGTTGTACATGTATACCTATGCAAAACATTACCATAGTAGATATATTGTAAAAGACTGCTTATATTTCCCTCCCACCCATCTCACCTCCCACCTGGTCCATTCCCTACTTTGATCCTGTCCCTCTTTGATAGTGGGTACTTCCAACCTCCTCTCCCCCCAGAATGCCCTCCCCTCCATCCTCCCCGCTTTCATCCCCCTTTCCCCTACTCAACTGCAGGGTGAGATATCCCATTTAGTATGTATGTGATTCTCTCCTTGAGCCAACTTCAATGAGAATATGCTTTTGCCTTTTTGCCTTCCTGTTCTTCCCCTCCCCTGCAACTACTTCCCCTTGCCTCTTCTACATGAGATGGTTTACCCTACCATGTCTCTCCCCATATCCTCTTGCCACTTTCCTCTCTCACCTCTTGACTTCACCCCTTAAGAATCATCCCTTCCCATCAAATTCAACCTGTGCCCTCTATCCATGTATACCTGTAAACATATGCCCATATACCCTTCTTCAGTTATTTTCATAATAAGAAAGGTTTCATCAGACACAGTTATTGTTTTTCCATGTAGGAATGTAAATAGTTCAACTTTGATAAGTTCCTTTTGATTTCTTTACCTTGATTACCTTCTCAAGCATCTCTTGCTTCTTGTGTCTGGATGTCAAATTTTCTATTCAACTCTGGTTTTTTCCTCAAGAATGCTTGAAAGTCTTCTATTCCACTGAATGACCATATTTTCTCCTGAGATAAGATACTCAGTTTTGCTGGGTAGGTGACCCTTGACTTCAATCCCAGCTCTTTTGCCCTCTAGAATATCATATTCCATGCCCTTCGATCTCTCAGTGTAGAAGCTGCCAGGTCCTGTGCTATTCTGATTGTGTTTCCACAGTATTGATATTGTTTCTTCCTGGCTGCTTGTAGTATTTTCTCCTTGATCTGGGAATTCTGGAACCTGGCTATAATATTCCTAGGAGTTTTCTTTTTGGGATCTTTTTTGGGAGGTGATCGGTGAATTCTATTTCCCTCTCTGGGTCTAACACATCAGGGCAATTTTCCTTGAGAATTTCTTTAAGGATGATTTCTAGGTTGTTTCTTTGATTGTGGCTTTCAGGTAGTCCAATAATTTTTAAATTATCTCTCCTGGATCTATTTTCCAGGTCAGTGGTTTTTCCTATGAGATATTTCACATTGCCTTCTATTCTTTCATTTGTTTGGATCTGTTTAACAGCATCTTGATTTCTCATAAAGTCACTAGCTTCCATTTGCTCCAGTCTAACTCTGAGGGAATGAATCTCCTCATTGAGCTTTTGAGATTCCTTTTTCCATCTGGCAAATTCAACTTTTTAAGGCATTCTTCTCCTCATTGCCTTTCTGATCCTCTTTTGCCATTTGAGTTAGTCTATTTTTTAAGGTGTTATTTTCCTCAGTCAGGCTGTTGACTTTTCATACTTTTCTTACATCTTTATCATTTCTCTTTATTTCTTTATTTATTTCTCTCTTCATTTATCATTCATACTTTTCTTACATCTTTATCATTTCTCTTTCCAATTTTTCCCCCACTTCTCTTATCTGCTTCTTAAGGTCCTCTATGGCCTGTAGCCAGCTTGTATTTTCATTTGGGGCTTTTGGTGCAGGAGTTCTGACCTCACAGTCCTCCTCCATGCTTTGATCCTCTTTGCCCCTAAAATAGGAGTCCAATGTTGAATTTTTCTGTTTATTTTGTTTCTTTTGCCTAGGCATGTTGCTACTTAATTATTTGATTTTGGGGCTTGTTGCCACAGTAGAACTCTGCCACCAGACAGGAGAGGTTCCATCCCAAACGTGGAGTCTTCACAATTTGTGCAGTTTGGGTGGCCTCTGTAAAGCCTCCACCCGCTCTGGCAAATTGGATACCCACCCCAAACTTACCCCCCCCCCCAGACCACAATCCAGGTCCAGGCAGTTTAAAGCAAGAGCGATTAAACCCCAGACTGATTGCTGGATCTCCCTACAGTTTGCAGACCAGGAGCTAGAGCCGCCAGTGATGCTGCAAAATGGCTTCTGTGCCGTGTTTCTTCAGCAGCTTTTCGCCCCCAGGGGAGGAAGCCTATTTGTTCCCCAAATACTGGTCCCAAAGTCCATGGGGCACTAACCTCTCACATTGTCCTAGGCATATCTGTGCTGATAATTCTGGAATTGCCACAGCTGCTGGTGTTCTGGGGTCCCTCCGGCCAGCTGCTGGCCCAGCCACCCTAGGGCTAAAACCGAGGCTCAAGGGGGCCCAGAGCGCTGCGCTGTGCAGTGTGCTATGGGTTCCCAGTGTGCTGTGCTGCCTGCTCTCAGAGTGCTGCACTGGCTGCTCCCTGCAGAGCTGCTGGGTTCTCCTCAGCGGGAGGTTAGTTTCTCTGTGTCGTTCTGTGGGTGCTGGGGCTCCAGAAGTTGTTCAGACTCCTCTTTTAACATAGTTTGGAAGTTGTGTGGAGCAGAGCACCTTGGAAGTGGTGTTTCTACTCCGCCATCTTGAGTCTGCCTCCCAAGTCACCTAACTTCTGCTTGCCTCAGTTTCAACTGTAAAATGAGGATAATAATAGTACCTAATACCAACTTCTCCAGGTTGTTGAGAAGATCAAATAAATTAATGTTTGTAAATTCACAGGTTTTAAAAGCCCTTAACATAGTGCCTCTCACATAGTAAGGGTTGTATCAGTGACAACTTATTGTCATCATTATTGTAGTTATTGTAAAAACTCTGAGTTCTGCTTATCTTACTCTGTATCCGTTCATATATGTCATCATTTCCTATGATGTATCAATAAACCACTTGTTTATCCATTCCCCATTGCTGGGCACTGACTACTTTTTAACTCTTTGCTATAATGCAAAATATAAGTATTCTTGTTCACAGAGGTGCCTTTTTTCTTTGATTTCCTTGTGATATGTCTAAAACCGTCAAAGAACAATTTACTAACTTTTGCAACAGTGTTTACGTTTCCATTCTCCTCTTCCCACCTCCAGCAATTGTCATTTTTTTTCTGCATTCTTTGCTGGTTTATTGGATTGAGATGGAACCTCGAGTTGTTTTATTCCGCATTTCTCTAATAATAAGTGGATTGCTAATGGAATATTTTTAATAGAGCTGTTTTAGTTTGTATTACTTTGACAACTGCCGTGACCATTTATCCTAGTGAATAGCTCTTGTTCCGATGTATTTGAAGCAGTTCCTTATATATCTTGTATACCAGATATTTATTATAAATCGTTGCAAAGATTTCTTCACAGTTATTTTCCTTTTATTCTTTTTTTTTTTTTTTTGCTTTTTAGAGGGCAGTTGGGGTTAAGTAACTTGTCCAAGGTCACACGGCTAGGTTTTTATTTGTGTGTGTTAAGTGTCTGAGGCCAGATCCGAACTCAGGTCCTTCTGACTCCAGGGCCGACGCTTTACTCAGTGTGCCACCTTGCTGCCCCAACAAGGTGACCTTTTACATTTAAATCATGTATCCATTTGGAGCTTGTCTTGGTATGACATGTTGGTCTTTACCTAATTTCTGCCATGCTGCTTTCTAGGTTTCCCAACAATTTTAGTTAAATATTAAATCCCTGGGGATGGCTAGGTGGCGCACTGGCCCTGGAGTCAAGAGGACTAGAGTTGCCTGTGTGACCTTGGGCAAGTCACTTTACCCTAAATGCCCTGCCTTCCCTCCAAAAAGCAAACAAACAAGTAAATAGTAAATCCCAATAACCTGGGTCTTTGGGTTTATCAAACCCTAGGTAGGCTGCTATGCTTAATGAGTTGTTATATTGTGTACCTTATCTGTTCCTCTGGTTGACTTTTTTTTTTAATCATTATTAAATAGATTTGATGATGACTGCTTTGTAGTATAGCTCAACAACTACTGTTGATTGTTTTTATTCCTTGAATGTAGCCTGGAAGAGCTTATTAAGTACCTCTTATATGGAAAGTACTGTGGATATATAAGACAAAAAAAAAAGTTCCTAACCTCAAGGAGTTTGGATTGTTCTTGGGGTGATACAATGTGTTCACAGATTAGCAAGTGAAAAATATAAATAAGATAATTTAGAGAGGGAGAATACACCAATGATTGCTAGTAGGTATCAGGAAAGGCCTTGTGTGTATGCAGCAGACCCTGGAGCTTCTTCCCCACCTCCCCCACCCCACACCCCTCCCCTACCCACTTACACTGGCAGGTTAAGCCTAGAGTATTCATACCTGAAGGGTTAAGGGTCAGTTTTCTAATGCTAGATCTCATGTTCCCACTGATGTGCTTCCTGTCGTCATTATTAGTTGATATCAATTAGTCCACCAGATTTAATTAGATTTTAGAAAGGGTTATTACTATGTGATACAATTAACAAAACAAACCAGTTAGTGTAAAATGCTCCCCCCAAAGCCTGTGGCACACAGTCTGTTAAGTACCTATGGAGCCCTAGGGATTAGACCATGGCAAAGTGATAATTCGCATCTCCCAGAAAGTCTTTTGTTAGAGCCCTCAAGATGTACCCCTTAACTATGGTCCCATTTTTGTTGCTGTTGGAAGACGTTGTAGAGGCTTGAACATTCCTCTATTCTACCCTTGGCTGTAGATGCAAATAGTTCCATGAGCTTTTCTGGGAAGCTGAGATGCCAATTGGAAATCCAACATTTCCCAAATCTTTCAAGCTCACAAGGCCCTTCTCCAAGGGAGGCCCTTCCAAATCTGACTATACCCTAAATGTTTCTTGAATAGATATTTATTAAACATTCTATAGTGCTAGGGACAGTGCTAAGTGTTGGGAATACAAATATGAAAAATAAAGACATTCCCTGCCCTCAAGGAACTTACAGTCTTATGGAGGAAGAGAACACACACAAAAAACTAAAAAGTCAGGGCAGCTAGGTGGTGCAGTGAATAGAGCACCAGCCCTGGAGTCAGGAGGACCCGAGTTCAAATCCAACTCCAGACACTTGACACTTACTAGCTGTGTGACCTTGGGCAAGTCACTTAACCCCAAATGCCATGCCTTCCCCCCTCCCAAAAAAACCCCAAAAAACTAAAAAGTAGTGGTGGGGAGCTATAAAGCCTAGGAGCATCATGGGTAAGTCAGAAGTCCAAAATGACCTCCCGACCCCATCCCCCCTGGTGTGAAAAAGAGATATTTTAGTTCTTATTTCCACCCTCCATTCAGAGAAATAGTGAGTACTGAGGAGGCTGAATACTGAGGTTGATTAGATCTTTCAAGATGATGATATTTCCCAGGATGAATAGAGAAGAAAAAAAAAAGATCCAAAATGAGTGTACCCAAGTGGGAGACTGAGCTGTCTGAGGAGGAGCTAAAGTAGGGTCCTAAAGTCAGTTCTTTATGACTGTCCAAATTTGTACCCTCTTCTGAACGAGTAGGTGACCAATACTTAGAGTCTCATGGGCATTCAGAAGTTTATTTAGGGAAATCATGGGCTACAGGATAAATTCATAATCTGGAAAGTGTCTGTGTCAAAACCAGTACTGTGAGAGACTTCATTTTATTCCCAGTGGGTGTTTGTGAGGAATGGGATGAAAGGAACTAGTTTTGGTTCTATAAATTCTGCACACAGGATACCAAAGAATGTATCCAGTAAATCTTTGACCTATTGCTTTAGTTAGCTCTCAGTCCCAGGAACCTGCTGGCAGGGGTTGAGACTGTTTCTCCCTGTTTTGCTGAAGGGTTGTGGTATGGTCAGGAGTTTGGGTCCTTTTCACTTAACCTCAGGTTGTGGGAGGGTACTGTTTTCAGGATGTTGCTGGCTTTTGAGCAGAGTTCTGCTGGCTATCATCCTGGCACTGCAGATAGGCGCACACCTCATGTTTGGGTGGTATTTCTGACAAAGCTCCAGACAAATATGGCACTGGATGCCACAGCCCTTTTATTGTTGTATGCTCTGGAGAAGTTGGTGGGGCAATGTAGGAGTCCTGTTCATAAACCCATAGGCAAAAGAAACTGGAATATACTAGGTAATAATACCTTTAGCCTACCCCTGAATGAAATATCCTTCCACTTAGATGTTGAACACAGGTACCTGGATGGCATGGTTTTAGAAGAAGGGAGGCCAGAAGTAGCAGTGAATTGATAGAGAACACAGAGTCTGCCTGCCATCCTGAGCAAAGGGAGCTGCTAATTAGGCCTCCTGTTCCAAAATAGGTAAAGCTGCCAAGGCCTTGGTTAATGGGGCCAGAGCCATGCATGGATTGAGTATAGGGAGTTGGGGATAGGAGAGTCATTCTTGGCCTGGAGTTATATTGCTATTGTTATATTGCTATGGTTTTTCCCCTAGAAATAGATTGATAGAGCATTTATTGAGCACTTGCTGAGATCTGAAAATACAAATATTAGCCATAAATGTAAAGAATTGTTCTATAGCTGTGACTGTCCGTTTTGAAAGCAAAGGAACTGATGTGGTAGAGAAGTCCACAGGATTCATGGTCATGGTCACCTGGTTTCAGATCCCTGCCCTGGAACATGCTGTAGAAGGGTAGTAGGTAGTACTGTAGGAGGTTGTAGTTGGGGGAGGGTGTGGCACTTGAGGACAGAGCAAGAGATTTTAGGGTCAGCCCTCTCTCACTTCTACCTGGAATGATACTGCTTTGGTGGAATGGGGGGGAGGAGGAGAGGAGACAGCAGGTCAATGGCTTTCTGATCTTGGATTATCTTAGCTAGGTTCTTACTAGGAGAGTCTAGGAGGCAGGAAATAATATGACTATGAACAGGTCACTTAACCTTTGTGTGGCTGGTTCCCCATCTGCAAAATGGGGCATAAAATATTTGTTCCCTCCCTATCTCCCTGGGCTCTCATGAGGATTAAATGAAATAACCTTAGGACTCAGTCAGAAGCCCTGGTTTCAGATTCCTGCTTTGGGACATGCCTAATGAGGATAGTAGGTGATTGTTTGGGCAGGGCGTGGCACTTGGGGGAGGACTGAGTCCTCACTGGCCCAATTACACTGCTCTGCCTCATACCCAACCACATGGGAGCTTGGTTCTAGCATGCCCAAAGGATTGACCAGTCAGCCCTCGATCATTGATTGACCAGTGGTCAGCTCTTCCATACCTGAAGTGCTTTCCAAACCTGAGTTCTATAGAAGTGTGAGTTGTTGTTTCTAAGCTTCAGGCTTCTCATCTGCCCAATGAGCAGGGGCACATTTGATCTTGTTCTTCTTACTTGGTAAACTCCAGTGGGTTTGCCTAATAGTACTTCCAGGATCAAAGTGAAACTTATCTGACATTTAAAACCCTTCACAATTTGTCTGCAAACATTACTTTTCCTCCATGTATACTATGTAGCCCAGACAAATTGGCCACCTTTTGTCTTCCTTACACAGCACCCCATCTCCTCACCTGAACCTTTGTGGTGGGTGTCCTGGATGCCTGGAACACTCTCCTTCTCTACATTCATCTCTCAGAATCCCTAATTGTCATTAGGGATCTACTCAAGTTTCACCCTGATTTTCTAAGCTGCTAAAACTTTACCTTCTCCTCTCATGTCTGTTTTGTATGTATCCATCTACTGACATGTCTCACCTGGCTAGATTTTTAAGGGTAGGTTTTGTTTTGATTTTGATTTTTCCATATCTGAAGCACTTAGCCCAATTCCTGACACATAACTGAAGCCTACTAAATGCTTGTTGATTGATTAATTGGAATGGAGGCAAATTGTGACAGAACAGAATAGTGAATTTGACAGCCAAAGACCTGAGCTCAAATCTCATTTCTGCCACTTATGCCACCTTGAACAAATAAATAGTTATCAAATCACACTTTCACTCTTCAAGACCTCAGTTTCCTTATCTATATAATGAAGGGGTTGGGCTAGATGATTCTGAGGTGTCTTCTAGCTCCAAATTCTATGACCAGTCACGTGATTTGCAAAGTTGGGTTAACTTTATTGGTCCCTGCTTATTTCATCATCATGGTTTTTTGGGTGTTTTTTTTTTTTTGAGGGGGAAGGCAAGGTAATTGGGGTTAAATGACTTGCCCTTTGAACTCAGGTCCTCCTGAATCCAGAGCTGGTGCTCTATTCACTGGGCCACCTAGCTGCCCCTATTTCATCATCTTGTAATGAGAGGTTTTTTTTGTTGTGTTAGTTGTTTTGGTAAACCTTAACATATTATAAAAATGAGCTACTCTTATTAATAATCCTGAGCAGGGATGGGGGCTGTGACAGTGGTGCTAAGTACTAAGAGGCTTGAAAGTGTAGACTGGTGACTGGGTGAACTTACTTTGTTAAAGTTAAGATTTTAGATGCATCTGGTCAAGTACTGGAGTCTGGAACATGCTGTATAGGTAATCATTGGTGGGAGGTTGACACTTGGGGATAGAACAGAAGTGACTCTGGATCAGCCTTTCTTCTCTTGATCTGGAATGATACTGCTTTGGTGGAATGGGGGCCCAGAAACTTGGCCAGTGGCTTTCTGGTTTTGGGTGTCTCAGTGAGATTCCTACTAAGGGAGTCGAGGAGGCAGGGAATAGGGAAGTGTCTGGAGCTGACTTCCTTAGAGATTAGGATATACATGTAAAAATTTGAATTTTCACCTCTGTGAACTCTACCTTAGAAAGTAAGGCCCTTTTTACCCTTGTTCTCTTTCCCTTCCCCCTCCCAATAGACTCTGGCTCGCTCTCTCTCTTTTTTAAAGCAATTGGGGTTAAGTAACTTGCTCAAGGTTACACGGCTAGTCTTTATTTATGCGTGGGTGCTCATTTTCTGAGGCCGGATCTGATCTCGGGTCATCCAAACTCCGAGGCCGGCGCTCTTACTCACTGCGCCGCCTAGCCGCCCCATCTCTGGCTCTCTTTTTGTTCTCAAAATGAGTTTCCCTAAATCTCTCTTGTATGAATTTCAGAGAAAGTGCTCCAGGTCACAGTTCTCCAGAAAGCTTCCTGGCCTTCCCCTAGGGCCTGAATAGCTCTAGGTCATAGTTGAACCGCAGCTTGGTGGGGAAAGAAGAGAAGGGATGGCTGGAAAGAGAAGTCAATAGGCCAGGACCAAAAAAAGGAAAAGAAGAAAAAGTATAGTGTAGGTTGTATTTTATCGGGGAGGCCCAAATATGTTGTGGGTTTCCTTTCACAGTAATCAGACAGCTGCTGTCCCTGAGATCGTGAGGCCTAGAGGCATTCTTGTCGCTCTTGATTTCTCCTTCTAAGGAGACAAGAATATCCCAGTGAGTTTTTCCTTAGTCTTTGGCGACATAAATTAAGAACATTTGGAGAGAAAGAACCATTTTGCTATTTCCCCTTTTCCCCAGTCTGAAGAAGGGTAACAAACCCAAGGTTACATTGAGAAGGAGAAGGAAGATGAGGGTCTGGATAACCAGCTCTACCCTATGGTGTATCAGTGGGGGTTGGGGAGTAGGCCTGGAGGGAGTAACTCAAAACCCACTAAAGCTATAGCAGAGAGTGATTTGATGAGTAAAAGAGTTCTGAGAGGTGGGCATGACATCAAACTCTGTGTTCCCAGAACTTCCCAAAAGCTAAGTGATTGGAATGCATGTGGCTTCTGCAGAAATCTTGAAGAGCAAATACTATAAGGAGACTAGAGATTTGGGCCCCTGGAGAGGTTGGAGAGAGTGGGGTGGAATCTGTTATCCTTTAGTTGGACCAAGGAAATGAACTGACTAGCTTTGCAGCCTCTGGCCCCTTCTCTTCTCCACCCTCTGCCTATAGGCCTAGGAGACTCAGCAGGGCCCCATAGCTGTTTCCTTGGGGAAGATGGGAGGAGACTTGCCAGCCAAAGGCAGGCAGCATCTGCTGCAGATGCCTCTGTTACAGATCGGGAGAAATCTGTGCTAGTAAAACCCTTCCCCAGAAGAAGCTGCATCAGGCAATAACAGGTGGTTGTGGAGGGGAGGTAAAAAGGATTTGGGGGAGTATGGGGAGAGGCTGAGGAGAGACATGATGTCCCAGCTGTTGAGCAAGCCCCAAACTTCCTGCTGACTTACATGGCTCCCTCCCTGAGAGGCTTCCAATGCATACTCCACACCCTTCCCTGGAGACAAAGGGCATTCCTGGCTTGGGAAGAACGGCCCTCTTTCCTCCCTCCCTCCCTCATAATAGAAGGCTCCTGGGGCCTCTCCTATACTAAAGTATCTTGGCCTCCTCTTGCTCTCCTAAGAGTTATGAGATGGCAGTGATGATTTTGTAACAGGAAGCATTGCAAGAAGTTGTGGGGGGGAAGAGAAGGGGTACCCACCAAGAGGAGGTGGGGCCTTGTGCAGATTCCTAGGCTGGTAGGCAGGGTTTCTGGAAGGAAGAGCAGTGGACTAAAAGGTCTTAGGTTCCTCAAGAAGTAGTGAGTGAAAACTCATTTCTGCTTCATTCTTCAGGTTGCTGGGTGATAGATATAGTAGACAACAATGCTGGACTGGGAGTCAAGGAGACCTGAGTTTCAGTCCTGTCTCATGCACTTGCTAGCTGTGTCACTCTGGGAGAGTCTCTTAAGTAGCCACTCTGAAACCTCCATTTCCTTTCTTCCCTTCCCTTCTTCCTTTCCTTTTTCCCTCCCTCTTTCCCTTCCTCTTTCCCTTCCTTCAAAATCAAGTTTAAGTGACTTACCCAGGGTCACATAGCTGGTAATTGTCTGAAGGTGAATTTGAACTCAGGGCCAGTGCTTTATTACTGTGCCACCTAACTGTCTTACTATTCCTTCCTGGGTCCCCAGACAGATGGACATTTTGTTTGGATGTTATCCTGACTTAAGAAGCATGTCCACCTCTCTACCACCTATTATAAGTAGATCATGCTTAGTCAGACCCTAGGCTTAGCACTCCCTTGGCATTTCTTGGATCTAACCTCCTTTAATCTCTTTTTAATCAAGGCCTGTTGGCTATACAGATTTCAAGTTCTAAGTAATTTCCTGAGGAAAATCTTGGGGAGCTAAGCTTGTGTGGGGAACAGGAGAGTCAGTTAGGTCAGTGATACCCATGAAGACCTTCCCTAAAACCTCTGTCTCTCTGGATTTTGAATTGAAAGTGATTTCCAAGCTTATCCAGCTTCTTTATTTATTAAATGAAGAAACCAAAGACCAGAGAGATTTAGCTCTAGTAGTGGGTACTCACGTCCTAGACATCTTCCATCCTAAAGGAACCTTTCCCTCACTTTACCACCTGCAAAATGAGAAGATGTAAAAGAGAAATTTCAGCTGCAGCCATTTCAACTATAGCCTTGGTCGTCAGACCCTCCAGGTCTCTAGGGGACCAGAAGTTTCATTTATATTCGAGCTCATATCTCCCCACCCCACCTCCCTATGCTGTGTGGCTGCTGTCTGCCTCTCACATGCCAAGTATCTCTGGCATCTCTTTAGTCACCAGGCCCCATTACTGTGGTTTGTAGGGGGGTTGTCAGGAAGGTCTGTGGTCACAGTGAAAGGGAGACAGGCAGGGAGAGTAGGGGGGACAGCAGGGGAGGCTTAGAGTTTCTTTGCAGTCACATGGACCTCTAATCCTCAGCAGCTCTGCGCCCCTCTCCCCCGCCCCCCATTCTTCCCCTATGAGAGACAGAGGCAAACACGGACTGCCTGAGCCAGCTTGGTGCTATTGGCTGAAGGCAGAGCTTGGGCAGGTTGTTACCAGGTTAGAAAGGATGCTTCCACCAATGACAAATAATAGTGTTTCATGGGCACTTCTGTGGGTGGGTGATTGTTTTCCTAAGTGTGTTTTGGTCATTTCATTCCCTAAAGTGACGCTGGAGTTGGTTGCAAAAGTGTTTAAATGCAATAGAAGTTTTTGTTCTGAAGACTAGTTCTATGTCAGTTACTCCTCAATGTCTTCTCTTCTTGTCCCTCGCACCATTCAATGTTCTTGGGGTCTCTATCTCTACACATCTGCCCCCGATTCTCCATCTCTTCTGATATAGAAGATGAGGTTTTCCTTCTAAATGAGCCAGAACTTTGAGAAAGCACTAAGTGTCTGCTGTGACTGAGGCCAAGAAATCAAGGGGAGGGGGGGCTTTTAAGGGAGGAAACCCAGAGAATCTGATGGGTCACGTGATAGTGGGGAGCTGAGGAAGGAAATAGAGAAGGAGGAAGTTACTACCTTACTATGATGTAGGGTGAAAGTGAAAGATGATCAGAAGAGGGAATGGAGGAGTGAGTCACTCTGGGTTATGGAGTAAGAAAGGAAATAAGTGATCACACAAGTGACATGACTTGGGCTGTCTCTTGGCAGGTTAATGCTTTCCTGCAAAGCCTTCCTTTGGGGAATTGGGAGGCTGGGACACCCAGACACATGAACCGTGCTTCCAGGCTGTGTCTCACTTGGACAATATGAGAGCAAAGACTTTTCTAGGCCTGATGCTTCTCCTACCTGATCCATCTGCAGGAACTCTCCTTAAAGCATTACATGAGTATGAGTCGCTATTATTATGATGTTTCCTTCTTGGGTTTTTAATCACATTTCTGTGGTATCCTCCTCACAGCAGAAATAACTTCCCCTCCTCAGACTTTCCCTATCACAGACTATTTCTTCTTCTGAGCTCTTCCCCCTTTGTCATGGTCCCCCACCCCCCACTCCATAGCCGGACATTAAGGTTTTGCCTGAAGTCTCTCCCCACTTCACTCTATCATCCATGTGGCCATTAAATTGATCTTTTTTTATATAATTGATGCCTTTTTATTTGCTTTTAGTTTACAACATTCAGTTCCACAATCTTTTAAGTTTCAGTTTTTCTCCCCCTCACTTTCCCCCATCCCCATACTAGCGTGTAATCAAATATAGGTTCTACAAATATCTTCATGTTGAACATTAGTCATGTTGTAAAAGATCCTAACCACAGGCTGAACAATGAAAAAGAAGGGATAAAACAAAACAAAACACAAAACGCTTCAATCTGCAGACTCTTTAATAAATTGATCTTCTTAATGCATAAACTTGACCGTGTCTCTGTTCCCCTCCTGCTCAAATTTCCATGATCAAATATAAAATCCTCCATTTGCCTTTTAAAGTTGTTTGCCTTCTTAATCCTCCTGTAAAACTTGGCCCATTCCTACTTTTCCAGTTTTCTTACACCTTACACACATTCCCTATCCCCCTGAACACTACAAGGCTCTACATCCCCTGACTCCATGAATTTACAGTGACCACTGTCCTCATGCCTGCATAACTTTCCTGCTTCCTTCAGGTCTTAGCTAAAATCCAATCTTCAGTTCTCCTGAACTTTCCCTTTGAGATGGTCTCCAGTTTATCCTGTATATATCTTTGTTCACAGTTATTTGTGTGCTGTTTCTCCCATTAGATTATGACCCATTTGACATCAGGGATTGGCTTTTGCCTTTCTTCATATCCCCAGCACTTAGCATGGTGCCTGGAACATTCTAGGTACTTAATGAATACTTGACTGACTCTGTACTCGCCTCAGCTCCTCTTGTTATCCCTTCTGAGGGAATGGAGGGACAGCCACTCACTGCTGCCCCAGAGTTACTAGCATCCTTCATAGGGTACCACCAGCCTTAGTGCAGTTTAAGTGAGACTTGAGATTCTCACCCTTGGCTGGAATTCGTATATGTTCCTCACTTTCCACGTCTTGGAATTCCCAACTTTGTTCAAGGCTTGCAATTCAAGTGCCTCCTCCAATGAGAGGCTAGTAGGCACTTTAATTAAACTTGAATGAATTAATCTTTTTTTCAAATTGTGCCATCATCCCCCCTCCCTCCACTATCCTGGAGGCTTTAGCTGCTGGGGATGGAAGCAGGCTGAGGTTTTGGACTTTAGGCAGGGTCTCTCCAGATTTGTCTGTTCTTGAAGCCTCCCACATCTATAGGCAGCCTTTCCCAGGCCCCTCAGCTGCTGGTGTCTTCCCTTCTCAGATTACATTCCATGTACTTTATATTTTGCATGTACCTAACTATTTATAGTTTTTCTTCCACATTAGAATGCGAGTTCCTTGAGGGCAAGGACGTTTTTTTGCCTTTCTTTGTACCTCCAGTGTTTAGCATAGTCCCTGAACCCCTAGTAAATGCTGCATAAATGCTTGCAGACCAATTTTGCAATAAGTAGTCTCAAAAACTGGGAGACTGCTATATCTTCCTCTTGAGTCATTTGTCTTCTGTTCTAGATCATACCCCATTGCACACCCTGTATTGTAGATCTGCCTCCTGTGCCCAGAGACTGGGAGGTCCTGTGTATTTACCAGGTTCTTCTCAGAACTTTTCCTAGGGGACCACTTCTGCTGCCAATGGCTGGGTCAGGAATGTGCCTAGAAGCCCAGAGCCCTGGTCAGCTGGCCTGGTGGTTGCTGCCTTTGGTAGCTGTCTGCTCTTCCTTGTGGAAATACTCCCCCTTCCAAGCTTTAGCTGGACCTTGGCATGGTTTGTTCTCTCTCTGTCTCTGTTTCTCTCTCTATTTCTCTCTCTCTCTCTCTCTCTCTCTCTCTCTCTCTCTCCCTCTCTCCCCCTTTCCTTCTCTCTCCCTCCCCCCTCTCTACTTCTCTTTTTCCCTCTCCATTCTCTCTTCCTCTCTCTCTCTCCTCCTCTCTCCTCTCTCTCCCTCTTCCTCCTTCCTTCTCTTCTCTCCTCTCCTCTCCTTTCCCCTCTCTCCTATCCTCTCTTTAGAGAGAGGAGAAAAGCTATAAGGGGTTGTCATATCCTTCTGAATTGTAGGATAGACGGAAATTGAGCAAAAAGATGATAGTGGGTAGTGCCAAGTCCTAGGTAAATTCCTTGGGGGCCATAAGAGTGCCACATTGAGCACATATTTATTATGTGACTGTTGAACACAAAAAATTAAGATGATAAATTCAGACAAAACATAGTCCCTCCTGTCTAGGGGATTATAGGGAAATGAGATACCCACATAAATTAAGTAATAGTTCTTTAAAGTTTACCAAGAACTTTACAAATATTATCTAATTTTATCCTCAAAACAGCCTTGGGAGGTAAATGCTTATTAACCCCATTTTACAGATGAGGAAACTGAGACAGACAGCAGGTTAAGTATTCTTAACCTCTGTGCTCAGGGTCTCACAACTAGTAGGTGTTAAGGTGGTATATGAACTCAAGTCTTCTTGACTACAAGTTCAGTAGGATATCCACTGTGCTACCTAACTATTAGTAATAATAGGGGTAGCTAGGTGGCACTGTGGATAGAATGTTGATCCTGGAGTTAGGAGTACCTAAGTGCAAATCCAGCCTCAGATACTTTGTTAGCTATGTGACCCTGGGCAAGTCACTTAAACCCAATTACCTCCCCAAAAAGGTAATATACACAAAATTATGTGATGAGTGCATTAAGATTGTTTTTAGTCATCTTTGTGACTCCATTTGGGGTTTTCTTAGCAAAGATACTAGAATGGTTTGCCAGATGAGGAAACTGAGGCAAACAGTTAACTTATTTACCCAGGGTCTCCCAGCTAGGAAGTGTCTGAGGCCAGATTTGAACTCAGGAAAATGTGTCTTCTTGACTCTAGGCCTCTCACTCTGTTCAGTGCACTACGTAGCTGCTCCATTACAGAGTTATAGAGCAGTATGTGAGGCATGAGGTAGAGGGTTTTTTACTGGATGGATCAAGGAAGGTTTCATGGAAGAGGTGGCTTTTAAATTTGGCTTTTAAAGGATACATAGGAAGATCATGGATTTTGAGGTGGGAAAGAACCTTAGAAGTCACCTCGTCCTTCCCTCATCTTTTATTGGTGAGGAAGAAAGAGTAAAGAGAAGTTATAGTAGTAAATCACAGAGCCAAGACTGAAATCTAGGCCCTTTGTCTCCAAACCCACTGAAGCTGTTAAGGAAGTCCAGTAGTATAATTTGCTTGGTGAGTGGAGATAGATAATATGAGATAAGACTGGAAAGGTAGAATTATTATAGGTTCATAGATTTAGAGCCAGAAGGAAGCTTGGTGGCCATTAGGTCCGACTCCATCATTTTAATTTGAGGAAACTAAGTCCTATACTCTGGTCTTCCCTAACTCCAGGTATAAAACCCTATCCACTGTGCTATACCACCTAGGTTATAAATGACTATGGATATCAGGTTGAAGATCTTCCTTTGCAACCTAGACTCAGATCTTGGCTTTGTTCATCTCTGGGTACAGTGAATTCCAAACTTTTTTTTAGACTCTGTTTTATCTTGGACTCAGAAAGGCTTTGTTCCCAAAGCTTCTTAGGAAATAGTAGCAGCTGGTATAGAGTCAGCTGTCTCTCTGTTCCCCCTTTATACACACTGCCTCTGCTGCAGATGTCAGTATTAGAAACGTGCCAGGAGGCCTTGATTGGGGAAGGACCAGATCTGCTGGGGAGACAGCCAAATAGATGGGAGATAGATGAACAGTGCTGAAGAGAATTGAGGGCTGGTTGGAGTCACACAGGGACAGAACAGCTGACTCTCCCCCTGCCCCCTAGTTCTTGCTTATTGTTTTGCTCATTACGGACATGTTTCCTTTTTCTCTCGTAGGCATTGAAAATTTTGGCACCATGAATTGGGGAAGGATAGAAGAGGTGATGCATGGGGTTTGAGACCCTATAGAAGAACCAGAAGGAACCTTGAGTGAACTGACCCAAGTCTACCAGAGTCTTCCTCCCTTCTCCTATTCCCTCCTTTTCTTTCTTTGGCAACTGGAAATTAGTATTTGGCAACCACTGTGGGGGAGCCCATGCTCCGAGGGGCTTTTCCCTGGGGGATGGGCAGCTGGTGAACGGGTATCTCTTGGCCCTGGCATAGCAAACCACACGATGAACCTCCAGGCCCAACCCAAGGCCCAAAACAAAAGGAAACGGGTTCCGTTTTTCAGCGACCCAGAGACAGCAACAAAGGAGCAGCAGCAGCTGAAGGAGGGGCAGTATTATGGTCACGGTGGACAAGTTAGCAGCATCCCTACCTCCCAGCCCACTGAATTACCCCCTCACAACACTTTGTCACTACTGAACTCAGTAGTTTACAGAACAGAGCGGGGTAACCCTCCCATGCTCTCTCAACCGGTAGCAACCGTGAAGTGGCCAAATTCAGTGATGGGCCGGGTGCCCGAACGGGGTGGGGATGCAAGCTGGCAGCAGCAGTCCCAGCCCTCTCCCCACCAATTGTGGAACCATGCAGTCACTATGTATGGTGGCCAAAAAGGGGCCCCTCACCCTGCAGTTGGAGTCTCGGGTTTCTATGGCCACCCTGAGACCTTGAAACGAAGCCAGGAGAAAGGGATCTTGCCATTGGATCCTTACAGTGATGCCATACAGCAGATGATGTCCCAAAAGGCACAGTTGGAGCTGGGGAGGTCCCAGGCTCCAGTGAACTCCTTCCATACACCCAAGAAACCCCCAAGCCAATTGCCCCTGCAACCTTTCCAGTTGGCATTTGGGAACCAGGTGAACCGCCATGTTTTCAGACAGGCCCCACCTAGTGCCAATCCAGCTGCCTTTCCCCCACAACAGAAACAGCAGGCCCTCCCCCAGATGCAGCTTTTTGAGAATTTCTATCCTCCCCAGCAACAGCCTCCACCTCCACCCCACTCTCAACAGCCCCAGGACTTCAGTCTTCAGTCAGCTGGCCCCATGGGTCAGGCTCATCTTGGGGCCCATCACAGTATGGTGCCCTGTCCCTTCCCCCCCAATCCTGAGATGAACCCAGAGCTCCTGAAGGCTCTTATGCAGGACCAGCCTACACAACCTGTGCTACCTCAGGCCCAGATCTCCTTTCCACGGCGTTCCCGAAGGCTCTCCAAGGAAGGGATTCTACCACCCTCCTCCTCCACAGCTGCCCTAGATGGTCCTGCTCCCCAACCCCGGGAAGAGATACCCAGCAACCTGTTTTTGCATCACTGGTCACAGCAGCAGCACCTGGGGCAGACGCATCCTGAAACGTTGGGTCATGAGAAGGGCAGCCACCTCATGCCCCAGTCAGAGCAAGGTGGGGTAGCTCTAGCTGGTCTGCAACACCTGCCTGAAGGAGAGAGACTAGCCCAGAATGGCCGGGAGCGGGAGGCCCCTGAGGGCAGTGATGCCTGGGGAACCAATGACTTTGGAGTGGTTCGAGGAGGGGTGATTCAGAGCACAAGACGGCGGCGACGGGTTTCCCAGGAGGCCAATTTGCTGACATTGGCTCAAAAAGCTGTGGAACTGGCCTCGCTCCAGAATTCAATGGTGAGAACTGAGATCTTTCAGAAGGGTTTGGAAGGAATTGAAAGAGTAGTTGGATTCTAGAGAAGATATAGAAGCTAGGCCAGGGACAGGATGTGTTGGGTATAGAAGGGTTGGAGATTGGGTTTGTCAATCAAGAAGCATTTATTAGACACCTACTGTTTTCTAGGAACTGTGCTGGAATACAAAAACACTTGAAACAGCCCCTGCCCTTAACAAGCTTACATGTTTTCAGGGTAGAAATCATATATACCCAAAATGATACAGGACAGTTTGGGGGCAGGAGGACTAGCAGCTTCTAGATTCAGAAAGGCTTCACATAGAAAGCACTGCTAGAATTGCTTCTTGAAGGAAACTAGTGATTCTGAAATGCAGAGGAGAGGGAGTACATTCCAGGCTCCATTCTACCCCTGTTTTGTAGCTCCACCAACAGTGTATCAGTGTAACTGTTTTCACAATATGGGTCCCCTTATCAAAAGGAGACGTTTTTCCACGTGGGGAATCTCAGTGATAAGAAAGGAAAGCTGTTTCATATAGTAACTGGAGATAGATAATACCACAGAAAGCTTTGCCAAAGTATCCTAGGACAGCTGTGTGCTAGGCTCTGTGTGAGAGAAGGAGGATAGAATGTGCTGCTTCCCTCAGAAAAAGTCTTACTGGAGAGGCAGGATACACATAGGAAATTATTAGAAAATGGAGGTGTTAATTTGGGTGAACAGGTGGGAGGTACTGGTAAAGTTCAAAGACAGAAGGAGTGTAGACAAGAAAAGAAAGCCTCAAGTGTAAGATTTGAACAGGATTGCTTTCCCAGTTAGTTGGTAAGACAGAGATGGGAGAAAGAGAAAATGAACTTAAAAAAAATTTATAAAAGACTGAAAAAAATAAATAAATTTCAACAGAAAGAAGAGAGGAGGAAAAACCAAGGAAAAGAGTAAGAGAAAGAATAATTAATTTATGTACCCTGAGGAGACCTTCAGGATACTGCTGCCCTGACTGCAGCTGGTGTGCCTGTTGGGAAATAATAGGAGATAATAATGTCTCAAATTTATTTTTATTGTTATTAATATTAGTAATAATGTTCTTACTGCTGCTACTACTAATGAGAAGTATCATGGCTAGAGAGCTGCCCTCAAAGCAGAAGGCTTGCTGGCCAGGGAACTTTTAGCACTAAGGTTTACAAAGCCACTTTACGAAGTTTTCAAGCCAGGCTTCAGATCCTTCTTCTTAACACATGCTGTTTGTGTGGCCCTTGGTAACTCTCATTGTCCTAGGCTACTCCCTTAAGATTATAACTTTCAGGGAAGCAAGGTGGCACACTGGATAGAGCACCAGCCCTGGAGTCAGGAGAACCTAAGTTCAAATCTGGCCTCGGACATTTATTAGTTGTATGACCCTGGGCAAGTCACTCATCCCTGTTTGCCTCAAAAAAAGAGAAAGATTATAATCTGCAGAGAAGGGTCATTCTACATTGTTAGAGGGAATTTACTTACTTGAGAATTCCCTTATGTGTGCACCCCAAAACTGTGTAACAGAGATCCTTACCCAAATAATATACAGAAGCTTCTCAAGGTAGGAAGCAGAAAAGAATGGTTTATTATGATCTCAAAAAAGGGCAACCCCTTTTTCTGACAAAGAGGGAGAAGCAATTTACAAAAGGAAATGGCGAAGTTATAAAGCCCTGATACAGAATTCTCTCCCATCCCCCTTCTGACCCTTTTCTTCCATTGGCTGGAAGTCAGGTACACAATCTAAGCTTGGCAATCTACCTCAAGTACCAGAACAAGGAAAAAGTAGACCACCCAATGTACATTTGAGAAAGCACTTCTGTCCTTATTTGGCGTATCTTATGGTGATGTGTCACTGAGGAGAGGGGTGACTCCCTGCCACTCTGAGTTTTGAGTCCGTGTAAATCATGTGATTAATGGTGAAGGGGAACTCTGGCCTGTTTCCCACGAAAAGCCTTGCTAGATTTTAGAGTACAATCTGAGAAGTTTTCACTTCTTTCACTCACCTGTATGAGTGAAATCACCTACCAGTTTCCATCCCTGTCCACAATAATGAAATCGCACATTTATTGGGTACTTTAAGGTTTGGTTATTGGTTTTTATGGCTTTAATTTTAAAACACTCTTTATTCACAACAACCCTGTGAGAGTGTGTTCTTGCTCTCTCTCTCTCTCTCTTCCCTCCCTCTCCCCCCTCCCCTCCCTCTCTGTCTCCTTCCCCTTCCTCCTCCATATGTGTATGTACACACACACACATACACACGTGTGTAAGTACTACGCCCATTTTACAGATGAGGAAACGGAGGCTCAACCCCAGTCACAGAATCAGTGTTAGAGTTAGCTAGAAGAAACCAGTCCTTTGGTTCTCAAACTTTTCTTTAAGCTCATTGAACACAGTATTTCCTGTGAAGAATCAGATCAGGTTAGCAAGTCAAATCAACCAAGTGCAGACTAAGTGCCTATTGTGTGCTGAGACAAAGAAAGGCAAAATATAGCCCTTACTCTCAAGATCATGATCTATTGGGGGAGAGAACATGCTGACAGTTCGTTACAGAAATACAAGATACAAACATATATACATACATACATACATACATACATACATACAAGTTGGAGATACTCCACAGTGGGAGAGTGCCATTAGCATTGCAGGATATTAGCCAAGACTTGAAGAAAGCCAGGGAAAACCAGGAGTGAGAGAGAGCAATCTGGGGCCTGTGAGTAGATAAAATTTGCCTTCACAAATAAGTCGTTTTATTATTAACTTCTTTGGGAGTTGAAGGTATATACTTTGGAGCTGATGTCTAGTTGTAATAGGCAAGTCTTAATTACCTTGTAAATATTCTCCTTACCATACTGGGTGTTCTGTAACATAGTAACATTTATATTCAACAAAATATTTATAAATTTTCTTTTACCTGCAGTGACTTAGCATGCAGAGTTTTACAACATACCTAGCAAACCTTGAGACACACCCTTTGAGAAGTAGTGTTCTCATCCAACCTCCTGATATATGTATAGAAGAGGAAACAGGCTTTTTCTATGGAAGACTCTAGGCTCTTTCCTACATGTCATACTATAGCTAGGTGATGAAGTGGCTGGAGAGCTGGACCTAGAGTCAGGAAAGCCTGAGTTCAGATCTCACATTAGGTGACTTACTAACTTCACGACTAGCATAACTAGGTGGCACAGTGGACAGAGTGCATGTCCTGGAATCAGTCAGGAAGATCCATCTTTTGAGTTAAAATCTGGCCTCAGACACTTACTTGTTGTGTGACCCTGGGCAAGTCACTTAACCCCGTTTGCCTTAGTTTCCTCATTTGTAAAATGACCTAGAGAAGGAAATGGCAAATCACTTCAGCATCTTTGCTGAGAAAGCCCCAAAAGGGGGTCACAGAGAGTTGGATATGACTGAAACGACTGAACAACATGCTTCATGACTCTGGGCAAGTCATTTAACCCCTGTCTGCTTCAGTTTTCTCCTTTGTAAAATGGAGGTGCTAGTCACATATACCTCCAAAGGTTGTTTTAAGGGTGATGTTGGGGCAGCTAGGTAGTGCAGTGGATAGAATACTGGCCCTGGAGTCAAGAGGACCGAGTTCAAATGCAGCCTCAGACACATAACACATGTACTAGCTGTGTGACCTTGGGCAGGTCACTTAACCCCAATTGTCTTGTCTTCCCCTCCCTCCAAAAACAAGAGCCTTTGTAAACCTTACAATGTTGTATATAAATGCTGGCTTTTATTGTTATCTTCATCATCATTATCATTCTTACTCCAGATAAGATTGTACATAAAAGAGTGGGGCCTGATCCTAACTTTAATAAGAAGTCAAGGGATCCAGGGAGTGACTGCAGTAAATGGTGTACTTAGTGATGCATTTAAAAGGTGACATGGTAGCTAGAGGAATGAGTAAATCGACAGGAAAATGAAGACAGTGTATTTCAGTCTTCAGCTCCATATCTCCTTTCTCCCTTCCTCTTTCCAGGATGCGGAAGGCCTAGAGGAAAGACGGAAGACAGTGGCAGCATCTGCAGCCAAGAGCGTGGTGGAGTTTGCTGGGCCCTCACCCCCCTCTAAACGGGCACGAGAAGACAGTGGGATGCTGCCTCTTATCATCCCTGTGTCAGTCCCTGTGTGCAGGGTGGATCTGCCAGACGTGGCACAGCTGGGCTATTCAGATGAGGAAGGGAAAGCCCCTTTGGCCTCCGTGCCTGATCGGAGCCCCACAGAACACAAACCCTCAGTCATTGTCACACGAAGGAGATCCAACCGGAATCCCATGGCTGATGTGCCAGCCCAGGTAGGAACATTTTGAAAACAAGATACTACTTCCCTGCTCTCTACATTTTCCCCCTTTCCACATATGTTGTTAGCCTAAACTTTTGGATAGGTTGAGATTTCTGGCAAAAATGAATGCTGATGGCCTCTAATTTATTAGAAAGAGAACAGCTGAAACCAGAACCCAATACTTGTCCTTTATTCCCAACCACCTAGATTTAATATCATCACTTGGTACCCAGTCCTAGAATAATCTGTTAAATAATGTTCCAAAATCCAATATCCAAAATAGGGTAGGAGGCTAGGGCACATTTCTGTATCTTGAATCAAGAAAATTTTAGAGCTAATCTAATCCAACTCCCCTCATTTTACTGAGAGACCTAGAGAGGTAGTGACTTGCCCAGAATCATACAGTGGTAGAGTTGGAAATTGAACTTGGATCACTTAAAAGGCTGCCCAGGACTCTTTCCTTTATCTATGCTGCCTCCCAGTGTTCATAAGACAAAAGTGAAACTCTTAATGGTCCTTGAGCTTATCTCAAAATCTTCAAATTGAAAGACCCTACTTTTATGGGGTTTCAGATTTACATTTAGGAGAGCTAGGGAACTTGAGTTATTGTCCCCATTTTTCAGAAGTTGTTATACATAAAACATTGCTCAGAGGCATTTTATCAGTGAGGTAGACCAACCTGCCAGAGAGGAAAGACTAATCCTAAAATCCTAAGAACAGTTGCTAATCAATTTCTGAATCATTTGGGTGAGAGAATCTGTCTTTCCTGCACAGATAATAAAGTAGTAGACCCGGGAGGAGACAGTAAAAGAAAAAAAAAGGTATTAGATATGTTCTCTCTTTTAATTTTTTGGGGGATGGTGGAAAAGAAAGAATTTCAACCTTTCTTCCAGAAGGAAGAATCTTAATAACAATCATAAATCAAGGAACTTCTAGATCATGACACCAGACTTGGCACTTTCTCTAAGATCCCATCCAAAACAAACAAAAAACCCTAGAAATTTAAGTACCAGATAGAGTTTTAATTACAGGTGAATCAATGGAACCAAAAAACCCCAAAACAAAGAAAGACAGAATCCCCTAATAAAGTAAAAATCCTCATGAATTAATACCAAATAATTGTGGTCCTTCAGCTGCCCACTGAGTACCTCTCCCCTTTTACACCTGCCTTCATGCCCTACACAAATTTGTCTCCAACTCATACTGTTTCATAGATTATCAGCATACTCTATCCCTGTTTACATCCCCACCTACCTCATAACAATATAAGTTAGGCCTCCCCCCCAGAATACCAGACCCACCCTGCCTGAAACCTGCAAAAAAAAGTAACATACTAGTTCAGTCCAGTCAGAGAAGGAAATGAAGACAGAGGAAGAACTTGGGAGGTTTGCCGGGGGGTCACTGCTCATGGTTGTAAAAGGCCTGAAAGAAAAGGGACTGAAACCTAGTTGGGCCAGCTCTGTACCTACTTCCAACTCCTCAAGGCTGCTCAGGCCAGTAAAACCTAAATCCCCCAATGTGGGAGAAAGTGAAGACTGCTTTCTAGCCTAGGCTTGGGGTCTATATACCAGCGAAGGCCAGAAGTCAGAAGAGTGAGTGAAGGAGTAATATAAGGAAAAAGAGACTGAAACACTGAAAATTTCAAGAGTAAGAAAACTCAAAATCCAGAGTACAAACAGATAAATCAATAGAGAACATCCCAAAACTGGAAGGAAGAATAAGTACTAAACCCTCAAAGACAAAACTGTCTTAACAAATATTACAAGAGAATCAATGCTTGATGAAACATAGAATAATGTAGGCTCCCAAGAGAGTTTGGATCAACAAGAAGAAATTTCAGAATATTTGAAAAGAAATGGGGAAATATTAGAAGCTTTTCCAATAAATAGAAAATTTTGGTTACATGAAATTGAGAAAAGCTTTTGTGTGAACAAAATTACTGATAGTAACTGGGAGAGATTCTACATATTATCCCAAAAGCCTTTCCCCAATAAGTGGTCAAAGGATATGAATAAATGGTTCTCAAAGGAAAAGTTTCAAACTTTTAGCAATTATATGAAATACTATTCCAAATCATGAATGATATGAAAACTGCAAACCACAACTGCCCTGTGGTTTCAGCTCACCACCAGAAAACTGGCAAAAATGATAAGTGAAGGAATAGTGAATGCTAGGGAGGGTTGTGGAAAGATGGGCACACACTAGTGTAGTGTTGGTGAGAGCTACAAATTGGTTCCACAATTTTGAAAAGGTGTGGAACTATGCTAAGAAAGTGGCTATACCTTTCAACCCAGAGATTGCACTGCTAGGCCTGTACCCCAAAGAAGACAGTGACAAAGAGAAAAAGCATTAAAATATTTGTAGCTCCTGTGTGGCTGGGGGGGGGGGGGAGTCTAAATAAATTGTGATAAGTGAATATAATCCAGTATTATTGTACTGTATGAAATGACAAATTGAATACAGACAAACATAACAAGAAGTTACATGAACTAATGCAAAATGAAAGGGACCCTGAAGAAAATATACATGGTGACTACAATAACATACATGGAAAGAATAATAAGAAAACAGAAACTGAATGTTGTGAAATAATGATAATAGAATTTGACCCCAAAGAATAGAGATGGTAAAAAAAAAATTTTTTTTAAATAGAGATGGCAGACCATAGATATGGAACCATATATACATACATACATACATATATATATATATATATATATATGTATATCTCAAATTTTTTGTTTCATGTTTTGGTTAGTTTTTTTTAACTTTTTTTTCCTTCCTCTTTTTCCTCCATTATTATAAGGAATGGCTCTCTGGGAAAGGGGTAGGGGAGGGAAATAATAAAACAGTCAGTGATGAACACAAAATGTATCAGTAAAAAAATTAATTTTAACAAAGAAGAATCCAAGATCAAAAACATGACCTTTTGCTTTTCTTTTAAAAAGCTGTCTCTTATTTGCCTTTCTGCAGGCTGAAGACGTGGATCCCAAGGGGGATGGTGAAGGCTTGGTTCGGAAACCAAAGCAGAGGCCTCGACCTGAACCCTTGATTATCCCCACCAAGGCAGGCACTTTCATCGCCCCTCCAGTCTACTCCAATATTACTCCCTACCAGAGTCACCTACGCTCTCCTGTCCGCCTGACTGACCACCCATCTGACAGAAATTTTGAACTTCCCCCCTACACCCCTCCACCTATCCTCAGTCCTGTCCGTGAAGGCTCTGGCCTCTACTTCAATGCCATCATGTCGGCCACTGGCCTCGTCGCCCCTCCCCCCATCACACCAAAGAGTGCTCACCGTACCCTACTCCGATCTAGTGAGTGTTCTGTTACTGGGAAACATGGGTAGGAGTGAGGCAACATGGAGAAATTCCATCTTTTTTTTTTCTGGTTTTCTGAGGGCAATTGGGGTTAAGGGACTTGCCCAAAGTCACACAGTTAGTAAGTGTGTGTCAAGTGTCTGAGGCCAGATTTGAACTTAGGTCCTCCTGACTCCAGGGCCAGTGCTCTGTTCACTGTGCCACCTAGCCACCCCTTAATATCGCATTTTCAAATATTTCCTCCCCTTCCTTAGCAAAATCAACCCAACCCATCAACCACTCATTGAATTTATACTAGTCCAGTCACATGTTTTCACCTTTTCCCTCTAGTGGATAAGTACAGGCCCAGATGAGCCTTGGATTTCTGAATGGGATTGTGTCCCAGACTTCAGCCCCCCATAGAGTGACACTGCTCTCTGGCTCCCTCTGGTGGTTGACTAGAAGGACAACAGGGTTGTCATGGGTTTTTTCCCTTATCCCACCCTGTCTTCTCCACCTCCCTTTTAGCAGAATTGCAGGCTATAGCCCATGTCCTTCTTTCTGAGCTTGAGAGTTAAAGCAGAAGCCACTTCTGAAGTTAGACTAAAGGCGAGAAAAGATCAGATCAGCCAATATTTGTTCAGTCGTTCTTCAGTTGTATCCAACCCTTTGTGACCCCATTTGGGATTTTCTTGGCAAAGAT
The DNA here is from genome assembly GCA_011680675.1 of Gymnobelideus leadbeateri. NCBI lineage: Eukaryota > Metazoa > Chordata > Mammalia > Diprotodontia > Petauridae > Gymnobelideus > Gymnobelideus leadbeateri. The sequence continues at coordinate 430,244 of WOXC01006596.1, read as the reverse complement.
ACTGGAGTGGTTTGGCATTTCCTTCACCAGTGTATCCCCATTTTTCATCTGAGGAGCTGAGGCAGACTAGGTTGTGACTTGCTCAAAGTCACATAGCTAGTAGTGTGAGGCTGGATTTGAACCCAGGTCTTCCTCACTTCAGGCCCAATGATCTGTGCCACTTAACTGCTGATTTTGTTAGGGGTTATGGAGAGAAGAGGATGATGGAAAGCACCCAGATGAACTTAGTGGAAGTGACTGAGGAACACAGTGGAGTAATCCAATTGAATCTTAAGGAAGGGATGAGGGTGGGGAGTAGAGACTGGAAAGATGGGAGGGAGCCAGACTGGGGAGGGTCTTGAGAGCTTGGTGAAGGAGTTTGGATTTTACCCTGTAAGTTTTCGGCTATGATTTGGAAACTTTTTAAAAATTAATTAATTAATTTGCTTTTAGTTTACAACATTCAGTTACACAAGCTTTTGAGTTCCAAATTTTCTCTCCCATCTCCCATCCATGGTGGCATACAATCTGATATAGGTTCTACACATACCTTCACATTAAACGTTAGTCAAGTTATAAAGAAGGATTATAACCTATGAGAATTCTCTGGGTTCTCTGGACGTGGATATCCCTCTAGATATAAATATATAGCCATATATATATGCATCTATGTACACACATATATGTGCATATACATATGAGTCTTTTAAAGTTGTCTTATAACCTTGCATTGCTGAGAGGAGCCCAGGCTATCAAAGTTAGTTGTCACAGATAAGATGTGTCTGTGATTGTGTACAAAGTTCTGGTTCTGCTCTCCTCACTCAGCATCAGTTTATAGAAGTCTCTCCAGGTTATTATGAAGTCCGTCTGCTCCTCATTTCGTATAGCACAGTAGTATTCCATTACATGCATATATCACAGCTTGTTCAGCCATTCCCCAGTTGATGGGCATCCCCTTGATTTCCAATTCTTTGTTACCACAAAAAGAGCTGCTATCAGTATTTTTGTACGTATGGGTCCTTTTCCCACTTCCATGTTCTCTTTTTCCAAAGCTGAGACCAAGAATGGCCTTGGAGACCAGGATGGCTAGGGTCGAGTTCCCACACTTAATAGATTGGGCTAGTGTCTCTTGACTGTTCAGTGCCCCAGGCAGGTCTTTGAGACGAGGTTCCTGGGGCTTGCCAGTTTTCACCCATTGAAGGAGTTCTCCAACCCTAATGATATCTCCCAGGCTTAGGTTACCACCACCCTCAGGTACCTCCCCACCCTAATCAGACACCTAATCTTGGGTCTGACAGGTGTGTGTGTGTGTGTGTGTGTGTGTGTGTGTGTGTGTGTGTGTGTGTGTGTGTGTGTGTGTGACAGATTGGATTAGATTGGGTTGAATCCTTTAGTAGACTTTCCGTATTCCACCTAAGAGATATTCCTATATCTTGAGGGAGTTAGACTAACGTGGTGATTGGTGCACTAAGGTTTACAGCGCACCTTGTTCATGAACCTTAGCACACCAGTACTGGCCTTGGGCTTTTCTTTGCAAAGATAATGGAGTGCTTTGCATTTTCTTCTCCAGTGAACTAAGGCATAGAGAAGTTAAATGACTTGCCCAGAGTCAAACATCTAGTGGGTCAGACTGGATTTGAACCCAGGTTTTTCTGACTCTAGGCCTGGTGCTCTATCTACTGAGACACCTAGCTGCATTGCAAAGCACGTTACTAATCAGATACTAATATCTTGTGATATCTTCTTACTAATATCTAATATATACTAATATCTAATATAATATATACTATATACTAATATAACTAATATCTTACTAATAGCTCACTTGAACCTCACCACAACCCTGGAAGGTAGATGCTGTTATTATTTCCATGATAATAATTCTCACTGAAGTTAAGTGGCTCAACTTAATTTAGTTAATTTGCCCAAAGTCAGACCTATTTTCATCCCACTCCTAGCGCTATGGAGAGACCTGGGTTATAGCCTGAACCAGGAGTCTACCAGGAGTAAAAGGCATCATGGGAGAATATATGAGACATGGTCCTTACATATCTGAACCAGATTTTGAATTTAGATCTTCTTGAGCACTTAAGCTTGGAATCCAGCCTTCTCTGCTGAGACAACATTTTCTATGGAGCCACTATGCTACCTGGCTGACTCAGCAGAATAGAAGGGTGTATCCCAAGCTTAGTTAAAAGGTAGCAGTGTTTAATAACTGACTTTAGTGTCACTTTACAAACACTCTTTCACCTGATGTCATTTACTGCCAGTAATGCTGCAATGCCCAGCCTAAAATCCTGAGCTCAGGAAGCCCCTGAGGTTTATCTGCAACAGTGTAGGTTGGAGGTTGTTTTAGGGTGACTGTGATTTGTCCTGTGCTTGAGGTAGAATGCACCAAGTGAAGGCATAACTAGGAAGGAGTTTCCTTTGAGAAGTAGATGGCGAAGTAAATAGAGCACCAGCCTTGGAGTCAGTAGGATCTGAATTCAAATCCAGCCCCACACACTTGACACTTAACTAGCTGTGTGACTTTGGGCAAGTCACTTAACCCCAATTGCCTTGCCTTCCCCTCTCCAAAAAAAAGGTACTTTCTTAGAAGCCAGTTTCCTGCAGGAAACCACAGGAATAAACTCCCTTCCCCCAACATATACACACCTCCCCTCTCCCCCCATATTTTGAACTATTTCTTTTTTTCCCCCACTTTTTGGAGGGGGGGAAGTTGGGCAATTGGGGTTAACTGACTTGCCCAAGGTCACATGGCTAGTTTTGTGTTAAGTGTCTGAGGCCGGATTTGAACTCCGGTCCTCCTGACTCCAGGGCCAGTGCTCTATTCATTGTGCCACCTATCCACCCCTATTTTGAGCTATTTTATAAATGTGTTCTTTGTCTCTCAGATAGTGCTGAAGTCACTCCACCTGTTCTTTCTGTGATGGGGGAAGTTACACCTGTCAGCATTGAGCCGTAAGTATTTCAAAGAATGCTACCTTCACCCTTTGGCTGCCCTAATCCTTTATACAAAAACGGTCTTTTGCCTTTCCTCTCAAGGATATGAAGGAAAAGGAAGTGAAAATGGAAGTCATCTACTCTAAGAACCCTAATATATTAGAATTCTATCATTTGCCTACTGTTGGGGTGGAGAGCTCCCCTCTATTATGCCCTAGAGAAAAGGGTTGTGACTTGGTAGGTCCCAGCAAAGTGGGCGGGGGTAATGCAGGAGTGGACCTTAGTCTCCATTAAGGAGCCTTCTTCTGCCTGTTCTCCAGTTGTTCGTTTCAAACCCACCCCATTTCTGACTATAATGCTGAGCCCATCGTGAGGAACTAGGGCCAATTTCCACTTATCAATCAATAAACATTTATCAAGTGCCTGCTCTATACCCAGGCAGTGTGCCAAGCTTATTTTTGCTACGTTGATATCAATCTCTAAAACCTCATTTGAAGTTTTTTTTTTTTATCTCCTACCAGTCTCCATGTTTTTTCTTTGCCTAGAAGGCACAGGCCACCACTGACAACAGAAGACAAGTTTTCCCCTAGAGACCATTTGCCCCATAGGTAGGAGCCCACTGAACTCCCTGCCTCAAATGGAGCCATGTTTGTGGTTGGATCTCCAGCCCAAGTTGTGTGTGCTCTGTTGAACTCCTAGTAACTTTCTTCCTCTACTCCTGGAGTCAGGCAGGACCTCAGGTCCTTATCTTGATGGGTGGGGCTGGGGCCCTGTCTGAGAGGAGCTTTCATTTGCATTGAGAGAGATTACCATTTATCCTTTCTTATCCTACAGTCGAATCAATGTAGGGACTAGGTTCCAAGCAGAAATTCCCCCAGTCCGGGACAGGACCCTGGCAGCTATGGATGAGCATAAAGCAGACCTGGTCTGGCAGCCATGGGGAGACCTGGATGCTAGCAAGGAAATTCAAGGGCAAGGTGAGGGGGACCACAGGGATGGAGGGAAGGACCCAATTTTCTGAATTATTGCCTTTTTTTTTTTAAATTGCCTTTTTTAAAAGTTTCTGAATCAGATTTTCTTTTTTCTTCCCATCTTTGTTGGGATTTCCTCAATGGGAATCTTTCTGGAACCAGTGGAAGACCTTTTGACTGCTGCCTGCTCTAGTATCTTTCCTGGGGCTGGAACCAACCAGGAGTTAGCTTTGCATTGCCTGCATGAAGCCAAGGGCGACATCTTGGTGAGCTGGGTTCGGTCCAGGACAAGGGGCATCATAGATTATGTGTTAAGGGGGAGGGGGCAGGTAGGTGGTTGAGTAGGGAGGGGCCAACACGAATTGCCCAGAAGGTAAAGTAGATGTAGGTTACTTCTCTCAACTCTGCCCATCCTAGATCAACACTCCACAGCAGAGAAAGGCCTAGGAACTGTCCTAGCTGACTGCCTTGAATGCGTGGTGGGCTATACTATGTATCTTAGAAGGCTTGGGTAGAGATGAGAGAAGGGGAGACTGTGTATGCCCCAGAGAGGGGGTAGCAAGGTAGGGATGTTTTCCTGCCTCCTGAAAGGATGATTTTGCTAACAAGGGTCCTAGAAGAATTATCAGTCCCTTCCAACCTCTCTTACAGTCCTCTGAGCAGACTAACCCCTTGGCATGTTGTCTTATGGGAGAGAATATGGTAGAGAGAGCCTCACATTAGGAATTGAATTTCTTGGGATCATAGGATTTTAGATTTCGTAGCTGAAAAGCACTTCAGGGTCTTCTAAGGTAGTTATTTCAGGACTGAGACCTTGATCTGGGACCTTGGGCAAGTTTGCCCAGTAACAGGGTCCTCTACAGCTCCAGCTGGGACCATGATCTTCCTCTTTCCTCCCTCAGGCAACATTGACCAAACTGCTGCTCAGGAAGCCACTTAGACCTCCTGATCACCCACTGGCAAATTACCACTACACAGGTAAGTAGAAAGGACCACCAGTTAACAGCATTTTTGGAGTCCCACTGTGTCTGGAACACTTTGTCCTAACTGCTGGAGGAAGAGGGAGAGGAGAAAGGAAGGCTCTTACTAAGGAAATTGCTATTGACAACAATAGAAGTAACCATAAGCTGACATAGTTTTAAGGAAATTGGATGTGTGACTGAGAGGTTGCCAGAGAAAATCCAGGGATTGGGGTTGGGTGGGGTGAGTCATGGAAGGTTTTTTGCAGGTGGTAAATTGTAAGTGGTGGCTTTAAGGTCAGGAAGACCACAGATAGCACAATTCCTTTGCAATCTATCCTCAGCAAATTATGACCCCTTTCATCCCATCCCTAGTGCTATGGAGAGACCTGGGGTATAGCCTGAACCAGGAGTCTACCAGGAGTAGAAGGTATCATGGGATGATATGAGACATGGTCCTTACCCTCGTGAAGCTTACACATTTAGTCTCAGCAAGAAAGATCTCTAGGACAGTCTGGCTGTTTCTCTCAACTTGGGTCTCACCTAAGAGAGAAGGGAAGAGATCAATAGGAAGGGGTTGGGAGGAAGAGAGAGTTTCTCGAATGATTGGGTATCTGGTCCTTTAGTGTAGACTTGGACCTCCAAAATGATGGGGTATCCCTTAGAGTGGAAGGAAAGTTTCTCTACCTGGTCTACCATGTTCCCCTTTTAATGGCCCTCCCAAGGAACTTCTTTTGAACTGGATCAGTTTTTTATCCTCTTCCTACCCCATCACAGGGTCTGACCAGTGGAAAGTAGCTGAAAAAAAACTGTTCAATAAGGGCATTGCCATCTACAAGAAGGACTTCTTCCTGGTGCAGAAGTTGGTGAGTCAGAGGGTGTTTTCCATATGGGAAGAAAGTCAACTTAATTCAATACAATCTAGTATGTTCAAGGCACTAGCTTCTGGGGACAAGAGGACAAAAGGAAAAAAAAGAGTCCCTGGCCTAAAGGAGCTTATATTCTGCTGGGAGGTTTAGCTTTTAAACAAGTCATTCAATTCAGTCTCACTTAAGGAGGGAGAGACCTCACACAAACACCTTGGGATTGGGGATGGGGGTCAGAAAAGATTTTCCCATGGGAGGGGATGTTTGAGCTGAGCCATTAAAGGATTCTAAGAGGCAGAGGTGATGAGGGAAGGCCTTCTAGGCCTGCGTGAAGAAAGAAAAGCAGAAGGAGCAGCTAGATGGTAGTGTGCAAAGCACCGGCTCTGGTGAAAGGAAGACCTGAGTTCAAATCCAGCCTAAGATACTTTCTAGCTGTGTGACCCTGGACAAGTCACTTAACCTTGATTGCCTCCAAAAAACAAACGGAAAGAAAGGCTAAGGCTGATAGGGATTACTGGGGTCCAAGAAGCAACTTCATGTGGGCCAGTTTCATTGCAAGTAAGACAGTGTGTGAAGAACCATGTGAAAAAAATCTGTCAAGAAATACTGGAAACACATGATATAAAGTGGGGTGGGGTGAGAGGGTATTGGTCAGAGCCACTTCAGCCTTGGTTTCTGCCAGTGAGAAGAAGCCTTTGCGGCTGCTCAAAGAGCAGACTTAAGAAGGAGCAACCGGGTTATAGTTCTCATTCTGAAGAATGAGACACCTTCCCCCACTCCTCACTTTTTCCTCTTCTTTTTCCCTGCTTACCTCCTATTTCCTTGAGAAGATAATACAGTATTTTGTGTAGGCCTCAGACCCATGAGGATGCCTATTTTGAGGTCTTCAGACCCTTTGGACGCAAGGCCAGTAATATCTGGGGAAGTAAAGGAGGGCAATGGACAGAAGTGAGGCGTTGCCACATTGGCCAGAGTGCTTGCTGCAGAGGGTGGTAATTAGCAGCATCAGACAGTGAGATCATCCCCAGATCGAGGGGCCACAGGCAGATATGTGACTTCAGACCCAGCAAGTAGCCTGGGAATTGGAAATTGGGGAGCACTCCTGCTCCCTGACCTCACATGTCAGTCCCATGAGCTCTGATTGTTAGAGATGTCAGTTGAGCAACTGGATATCCCAGGCACTGGGGGATACAAAGCCAAATTTGAAGTAATCTCTGTCATCAGAGAATTTATGTGTGTATGCACACATGTACGTGTGTGAAATAATGTGTATACAGATAAGTACAAAGTATATGTAAAAATACTTTGAAATGCCAGTGGATCTGTGATCTCATCCATGTGAATGTTCTCTCTAATCACGAATATTGCAGCCCATCCACACCTGCCCATCCTCTAGGATTTTTCTCTATGTCCCCCCATAAGTTTGTCCCAGGGGAAGCTGGGGACTTATCTCTCTCTTGTCATCTGAAGGAAAATGCCAATGGAGCACCCAGGCTTTTGTTAAGTTGCCCCTCATTCTAATCAAACCCATAATCATCATAATACAAAGTAATTTTAGGGGGAGGGAGAGAACATTAACAGTTGGGAGGGAGGGGGTCAGGAAAAACTTTATATAGGAGGTGGCATCTGGCCTAAATAGGAAAGCTCACAATGAGTTTTCTCTAATCCATCCTCTGTAGAAACAGGTTTGTTTCTTTGATTGAATATGTACCCAAGAGTACTAAGCCTCATCTTGGAAAATTATTGATTAATCATTAATTGAATGTAATAGAAGGGGAATGGGGTGTGAGCTTGGATGGCTTAGTACAATGTTGGGAGGGGAACTTGGAATGCCAGGCTTTCTCTCGTAAAGACCAAAAGGATGGTTAAAGACTAAAGAGGCCACCAGCAAATTTGCAGATTTGCTTTGGCTTATGGTTTTCTTGTGAAGAAAATCAATTTGCCGTTGTCAGCAAAATCCTGTACCCTTATGAGAATGTAAAGACACTGACTGTGGCTTTATGCCTAGTAGAGAGAGATCTAAAGTCTGTAAATTCTGCAATAGTCAAATTCGAATCTAAATGTTTCTGTCTGCAGGAGCAAGACCTCCCAGCCCCATATCTGCATAAAAGGAAGGAAGAAAGGAGGGAGGGAGAAAAGGAAATATAGAAATGATCATTTCCTCACCCCCTAACCCCCTTGGTGTAGTTCTGGGTTTTACTTGGAGATTATTATCCTTCCTTCCCTGACACATGGCTCTCACCTTAGTTAATCACCCTGGGGACATTCGATTCTCTCATTTAATGTGTTACTTTATTGGTGACTCACTTGTTCTCTTAAGAGTGTTCAAAAGCACAAACATGTGACTTTTACCCTTTCTATATGCATACACACACTCCATACAGATGTAAATTAATATCTATGCCTATAGATGGATATAAGTAAGGAATCTCAGAAGTCTTAGGTGCAGCATTAAGGTATGAAAGCTTTTGGGCCATAGGGTGCAGAGAGAGAGAATATGAGGATGAGAGAGAAGATATGCAAATGACTCGAGAAAAGAACTTGGAGCCTCTTCTTTTGTGCTCCAGTAATTCCAAATGCCTTAGTTTGGGATTTAAGACCCTCACAATTTGCTCCCAACTTCCTTTCTAACATTATTTCATACTGTACCCCTTCATGACCTCTGTCTGCCCTCCAAACTGGAATACTAGTTGTTGCCAGAGAGCAATACTACCATCTCCCACCTCCATGCATTTGTACATGCCACCTCCATGACCGGAATGTACTTATGCTTCATTTCCTCTCAGAATTTTTACTTCAAGATTCAGTTCTGATGCCATTCTCTTTGTGAAGCCTTTCCTAAGTCCCCCATGTGTTACTGATCTCTCTGTTCCCAGTTTTCTTCACACTGTCCTTATATGCATAAGGCAGTATGTAGCATAATGAATCACATTTTGAATTTGGAGTCTGGAAAAACTGGGTTCAGATCCTGCCTTTGGCACTTGCAGGCTGTATAGGCCTGGGAAAGACACTTGGCCTCTTGTTCCTTAGGCTTTTCATACTAAGTCATAGTCTGGTGATGGTAAGGAAATCCTTGTACAGAGAGTTCCCTGTGCTGAGAGAAAACCACTCCTAATTTGTATCTTTTCACCTGTACTCATTAGATCAATAGAATATAAGCTCCCTGAGGTCAGGGGGGACTGTTTCATTTTATCTGTATCTTCAGTGCCTAACATAGGGCCCTCCATGTAGAAGGCACTTAATAAATGTTTATTGAATTAATTTTTAAGCTTATTTAGTTGAATATTTATATTTAATATTTAGATTAATATTCAGTAAGTACTAATTAATAATATTTAACATAAAATTAATAATTGGATTAATGAATTAAACCTTGTACTGCTTGGAGACAGGGGGGAGGTATTGGAGGAGGAGGGAGAGAACAGCAAAAGAGGGGGGAAGACAGGTAGGACAAGTGAGGCTAAACAGATTGAGGGGCTTTGACCACACTTTGACTCCCAACAGATTCAGACCAAAACAGTGGCCCAGTGTGTGGAGTTCTACTACACCTACAAGAAGCAGGTGAAAGTTGGGCGGAATGGGACTCTGACCTTTGGGGATATCGATGCCCCTGATGAGAGACTGGGTCAGGAGGACGTGGAAGTGGACATTAAGGTGATTCCCTCTTTGCTGTCTGAGTTTCTTGGGACTTGGCTTCTCGAAGGCTCTCAGTTGTATTATGAGGAAGTGGGAAGGAAGGGGACAGAATGCTACAGGGTTTAATCATGGAGAAGTTCTTGAGTCACCTGTATGAAACAAGAGTTTGGTGGTAGAGGGAGGAAAGGAAGGAAGAGATATAGGGAGGGAAGGTTTTTAGGCACCTGCTGTTTTCCAGGCTGCAGGCAGCTGGGTCATGCAGTAGATAGAGTGGTAGGCCTGGAGTCAGGAAGACTCACATTCCTGAATTCAAATCTGGCCTCAGGCACTTCCTAACTGTGTGAGACTGGGCAAGTCACTTAACCCTGTTTGCCTTAGTTTCCTCCTCTGTAAAATGAACTGGAGAAAAAAATGGAAAACCACTGCAGTATCTTTGGTAAAGAAACCCACAACGGGGTCCCAAAGAGTTGTATGTAACTAAACAACAACATATTTGCCAGGCTCTGTTATTTTAATTATATTACTATTTAGCATTAATATATTATTAATAATGATAATAGATTACTATATTATTTCATTTGATCCTCATAGCAACCCTGGGATATAGGTGCTATTAATATACTCATTTTACAGTCGAAGAAACTGAGACAGGTGAAGTGACTTGCCCAGGGTCACACAGTGAGAATGGATTTGAAATCAGGTCTTCCTGACTCTAGGCCCCATGCTCTATCCATTTTGCCACTTAACTGCCTAATAGTAATAATTGTAATAACTGTAATAGTGGCAATAATTGTAGTAATGGTAGAAGTGTGTCCTGTTTGTGGATCATTTTGGGAAAGTTTTCTGAAGGATTTCCTGTGTATTCCATCATTTCATCATGACACCTCTGTTAGGAAGAAACAATGATGTTTTTTCCCCCGTTTTACTGATGGAAAAATTGAAGTGGGGTCGGGACTGGAAGAGACTGAGAAAGGGATGTGCCTTAATCCTAGAGGGTGTGGAGGTATGGGTTTCTCCTTCAGACAAGTATTGTTAAGGATGATCACCATTTACAAGTGTTGAAAGTGACCATGTGGAAGAGAGCTTGGCCGCCTTTGACCAAGTCTGATTGGCTCTAGCATTCAGGACTAGGAGTAGTAGATACATATTGCAGAGAGACAGATTTATGGCTAAGGAAAAACTTGCCAGCAGCTATTCCCCAGTTGAGTGGACCATCTTGGGAGGTGCTGAAATCCCTTACCTCTTAAGGTCTTCAGGCCAAGACTGGATGACTACTTGGTAAAGGTGCTACAGAGGGATTTCTTTACAGGTACAGATTGGGCTGAATGGTTTATGAGGTCCCTTCTGACTATAAGCTTCCATGAATCTGGGTAATCTGGACAAGGAGACTTAACTAAAAATCCTGCAGTTAATGGCAGGATGGGGACTGGAGTATAAGCCCCTAAATTCCTAGACCAGAGCTTTTTCCTATGAGACCACACTGCCCACTGTGGGCTTCTTTGGTGGTTCTAGCCTGCTAGGATGAGTAGCCTATGGAGACAGGTTGGATCCAGACTACTATGGGTTTTTCTTGCTTTGGGCTCCCAGCCCCAAATGTTCATATGAATCAGATCTCCCTTCTCTGTCCTGTACTAGCTCTAAAATAGGAGATTTGGGATCTGTTTATAAAAATAGTCCTCCTCAGCAGAAAGCAGAAAAGACAAACCTGGCTCATTCTTTTTTTTCTTTTTCCAATGTTAAGAGTTCCCAGAGGTTGACAAGGGTCCAGCCCCCCAAAAGGGAGGCCCCAAATGAAGAATGTGTAGTGGCCAAGAAGGAGGCCAAGAAGGAGGACCGAGAGGAGGAAGGGAAGCAGGAAGAGCAAGAAGAGGTGCGGGAGAGGAGCCGGAGGGCAGCAGCAGTCAAAGCTGCCCAGACAATACAAGCCAATGAGGCGGTGAGTGTGACTTTCCCTCCATGGGGCCAGCTGAGAGCTCACAGTACCCCTTGTGTCTTACACTTCTTATGTAGAGAGATCTCTGACATAAAATTAGTGACTATTAGCCCCTTCCCACCTCCCAGAAGTGTTGCAGGTTCACACACCTAGGGCCCAGGTATGAGGCTGGCTGGTATGGTAAGGGGTGGTAAGGGATGGCTGGAAGGGAGAGGTTTGCTTTCAGGTGGACACAAAGAAAGTTGAAGTAATATTGCTACAGATGGTGACAAGACCTGGTCCAGGTGACAGGAATCTTGGGTTAAAACCCAGAGAGGATGGTTTGGGCAGAAGGGTTGCAGTTTCAAAGAACATTGGATTGGAAGTTAGAACTGGCCTTTGAAACAGGAAAGGGAGACTTGCTGGGGATGGGACTTAGCTGGAAAGTATTTCATTTGGAGGGAAAGTATTTAGGGCCACTTCAAGTAATGACTCCTTAAGAAGGGGGTTGTTACAAGGGAAAGCTTTTAATTGGGGAGGAATGATGCAAAAAAAAAAAAAGCTAAGAGAAAGAAAGAAAAGCATCAGTGAAATATTTGAAAAACATAGAAGAGAAAGTAGAAGGAAGTTTGTAAGGGGATACAGACAAGGGCAGTGTTGGTACTATCGTGTCAGATATTTTTTTTTTTAAACAAGCTGTATGTGGTGGATTCATGATTTCAGATTGTAATTCTTATTTTCTAACCCTCTATGTGTCTAGATGTTGAGGACTGCCAAGTTTAGTTTTAGAAATTATTTCAAAAAAGAATAAGAGGGGCAGCTAGGTAGCATTGTGAATAGAGCACTAACCCTGGAGTCAGGAGGACCTGAGTTCAAATTCTACTCACACACATGACACATTTACCAGTTGTGTGACCTTAGGCAAGTCACTTAACTCCAATTGCCTTGCTTTCCCCCCCCTCAAAAAAAAAAAAGAATAACAGAAGGAAATTATTCTATTTCGAGTACATGAACTGAATTTAGCAAGAAACAGGAGCTCTGGACAGGTAGAGCTAATCACAAGCTTCCATGGCTTCCTGACAAAACAGGTACATATCCCATAGGATTCTTTGCTGTGATACTTGCTGCCAAGAGCCAAACCAAGCAGGCCACGGTGCTCTTCTCCCACAGAAGCTCTTTTATTTCAAACTGATGCAATTGCCTTGTCTTCATCTGTCTAGATCAATGATGTCCTCATCCTCAGGAGCCATGAGTCCAGTGCTCCTGGAGTGGCCAGCAGCCGAGCCACAGAGAAACCTAAGGAGAGCTCTGGGAAAACTCGAAGAGGTGGACCCATCACAGAGAAGAAAACCACGGAGACCTTAAGTAAAACCCAGAACCAGGACAGCACGTTCCCTTGTAAAAAATGTGGCAGGTACGAAGACAGAGTTCCAATCAATTGGCAGTGAGGTGGGTGGCTGGTAATGAGAACTGGGAAAAGACCCAAGTTTTAGGTTCTTGATGGGACGGTGGGTGATGGGCCGAGTCAGCTCTTGATGGATAGTGAGGAAAGCAGCAACCACAGTTGATGTCACTCTGTCTCCTGCTGGGACTAGAGGGAGCACCAGGGTTAAAGCAGCATTTGATCACACAGTGTGATCAGTCGGGTGGACAGGCGTCTTGGCATCATAATAGACAGCATGCTCACTTGATGTCAGGAAGGCCTGGGTTTGAATTCTACTTTTATTTGTCCAGGGTCATTTGATCTCTGACCCTCACTTTTCTTTTCTACAAAATGGGGTAAGATCAGTAGTTACTTGCTTCACCTCAAATGTATCTAAAGCACATGTACTAAAACCTCAGCTTTTAGGTTATTTCCCAGATTGGTTTAGTAACCCCCTCTTCCTTATCTCTGGTGATGTATATTTTGAGAACAAATGGGGAAATTTATTTTTTGGTCTTTTTGGAGGTGGGAGGAAGGCAGGGCAGTTGGGGTTAAGTGACTAGCCCAAGGTCACACAGCTAGTGTTAAGTGTCTGAGGCTGGATTTGGACTCAGGTCCTCCTGACTCCAAGGCTGGTGCTCTATTCACTGTACCACCTAGGGGAAATTTCTTAAAAGACTTGGGGGTGAGGTTGGAGCCTAGGCTGTTGGATCTAGGGTCTGGCACACTGATGAGCTCTGCAATATTCTAATGCAATCTTTTGGAACTTGTTGCATCAAAATTATACCCGAAAGAGAGGCAATGTAAACATAGTATGGGTGCAGGACTGAGTGAGAATTCAGTGAAGAGAATAATACATAGGATTTAATGTTGACTGATGATGGTCATGGATGGGGGACTAGTTTACCTGTTCTGCCTCCCATCTTCTTGCCTGTGGTGGGGTCACTTCACTTGCTCAGCATGTTCTAGAGAATCACACCAGCTCCTTAAGAGTTTACTGTATGCCAAGCACCTTGTTATAAGCATTGGAGATGCACCTATGAAAGTGAGCTAGTGCCTGCCTTCCTTGGAGCTTACATTCTAATGGTGAGGAAAAAACACAGACAGGTAATTACCAATTGCCAATAACCAATTGGTTGCCAAAGAAGGGAAGTTTGGGGTTTGGGAAGAATTAAAGATAGTGAACATAGCCCTAGGGGAGTTTAACTGACAAACCCTTTTCAGAAGCAATGGTAGAATTGTTTCAATTATGGTTCCCAGAGCAAGAGGTGGAAAGATGGTTGCATTAACTGTAGGGCAAAGTGATGTGACTAGAAGACTGGATTGTATGTGAATCTTGGTCTGAGGGTATTTGAGCTATGTGAATTTGCACTCACTCACCAAGCAGGAGCTCCATACCTGTCCTGGTTGATAGTTTCAAAATTTCATGGATTAAGCACCCTCTACCCCATGGCTTTTTGTAGGTTGAGTAGTCGGAATGGTGCTTGAGCCAGGCAGATGACAGGAAGTTGGCCTGGAACCTAGCTGTTGGGTGAAGTGAACAATTAAAATGCAGCTACAGCCAACCCCCTGACCCCAGGTTCCCTCTCTTCCTGACTAGGGCAGGGATGGTCTTTGCGTACTTAACATTTGAGGGGTGTAATTAATTATTTTCATGCATTGATCTTGGAATTTTCTTAAATTCAATTTTATTTTCATTTCCAAATTTTCTTCCTCTCCCATCCATTAAGGAGAGAGAGAAAAGTCATAATAATGTATAGTCATGCAAAACAAATTCCCACATTAGCAATGTCTGAACAGAAGAAGGTGAAGAAAAGTATATTTCAGTCTGCACTGTGACATTTAGAAGTGGATAGCCTTCGTCATGAGGTCTTTGGAACTGAATTTTGTCATTGTGTTGATCAGAGTTATTACTAAGCCTTTCAAATTTGTTTATCATTATGATATTGCTGTTGTGAAATTGTTCTCCAGAAGCTATCCCTTTCATTATTTCACAACAGTATAACAAATAATGTTTTATCACATTTAGCCATTCCCCAATTGATCAGCATAGAGGGATGGCATTGAAAAGACCTAGCAAGGACTTGTAGTTAGTGAATGAGTACGTGGGACTATAGAGAAAACCATCTGGTCCAATTCTCTCTCATTTTAGAGAAGGAAACTGAGGCTACAGGAGGCCAAGTGTGACTATAATAAACATCAGAGGTGGGATTTGAGCCCATATCTTGGCCCTTTACCCAGCACTTTGACACTAGTGACTCTTATCCCAGACTTTTTAATCTGAGAAAGTTACGATGATAGCAGACAATCCCCCTTGGGTGCCCAACTCTTTGGAGTTATGAAAGGAGTCTGGTTGTGACCAACCTTTCTCCCTCTGTCCTCCTTCTGTTCAGGGTCTTCTTCAAGGTAAAGAGCCGTAGTGCCCACATGAAGAGCCACGCGGAGCAGGAGAAGAAGGCAGCAGCGCTAAAGCAGAAGGAGAAAGAAGCTGCGGATGCGGCAGCCGCCACAGCAGCCACCACCACCTGCCTCCAAGCCCAACAGGCAAACAGCAGCGGCGGCGGCGGTGGTGGAAGTGGAGGTGGCAGCAGCAGCAGTGGGAGCTCAGATGAAGATGGCGAGGTGTAGTAAGCCGCAGTGGTGGACTCAGCTGGCAAAGCAGTGAGGCTGGTTCTCCTCCACTGTCCCTGTGCTGGGTGATTTCCCTCTCTGCACCCTCACCTGCCTTGTGGCTGGAGCTGTCCAGCCCAATGGACACTCAACGGGGAATCAGAAGGGAATCATGAAGACTTTAAAAAAATAGAAGAAAAGACAAGCTTTTATTTAATTTATAAAGGCCCTGGGAACGGTGTTATATGGGGTAGGACCCAGTTCTCCTTCTATTGAGTCTGTCAGACCTTGTCCCTGTGCTTTTTCAGAATGGTAGGACTCCTCTCATGCTTCTGGAGACTTCCAACCTAGAGTCATTGATCTCCCCCAAGCCACAAGGCTGTCGGTTGCTGCTGCTGCTACTTCTGCTGCTTTTTGGACACCAAACTCCTGCTGCACAATTCCCCTTTTTCTTGGCCTTCCATTCCTCCCTTGAGTCACTTGGAAGATATTTTAGAGGATGGAAAGCTTAGCTTAAGTTTGCAAGATTTCACCCAGTCCTCCTGGACAACAGCTTCCTGAGCATGACCAAAAATTAAGGAACTCTGCCAGCAAGATGCGCTCAGTGTCCTTCCTCCCTGGCTAAGGTGGGTGAGACAGGATGGCCCCTTCTGGGAGAGGAACATTTTAGTCTTCTCCTTGAACTTGCCGCCTGGTACTTAGCCTGGCCAAGCCCCCTGCCAGGGACAGTAAGGTGCAGGCAAGCACACTGATTGATACCCAAACCAAAGCTTACCCATTCCCAGTATCCCTTCTTCCCCTGGAGGGAGGCTGCTGGGTATGCATTGTGTGCCTGGGCAGATGGGAAAAGAGGAAAAGGAAGAAGGGGCAGAGATCTGGATTTTTTCCCCACTGTCCATTTCAGGGCCTTAGCTTTCCTGTTTCTCTGCAACTCTGCCTAGAGCTGAGATGAATAATTCCTCAAACCTTTGGAGATCCAAGTCAAAATTAGTGGCACCTGTCTCTGCTAATAGACCTTCCTAGGGAAAAGGAAGCTAGTGAGAGGACTGTCTCTGCCAGACGGAAAGGACTGGTGAGAAGGCTGCCTGTGGAGGAAAAAGGTGCCTGAGTTTTTACTAAATTGGACTCTTCCTTATTTCTTACTCCCTTGCTGGATGCCTTCTGGTCCCTAACTACTGTGAAAGAGGGTACTTAAGGAGTGACTAGCTATAAGTCATTAGACTTAATAATCCTAGGAGGATGCCTGAACTGACAGCCTTCAACTTTCCTAGTGGTGGTCTCTTGTAATTCTAAGGCCCAAACCAGTCCACCCCCAGCCCTTCAAATTGCCAAAACATGCACTTGGGTTTCATGCTTTGACTGCCTCCTTCCCTTCTGTGCTGGCCCCATACTGACCCCTGTCATA
This sequence comes from Gymnobelideus leadbeateri, assembly GCA_011680675.1. NCBI lineage: Eukaryota > Metazoa > Chordata > Mammalia > Diprotodontia > Petauridae > Gymnobelideus > Gymnobelideus leadbeateri. Next base: position 413,540 of record WOXC01006596.1, on the reverse strand, counting down.
TGGAAGGCACAGACTCCCGGATTTCTTCAGATGTCAGAGCAGTCACTGAGCTAGATGAAAAAGGGTTGTGATTTGGGAGTTATTTATTTTTCACATTTAATTTTTCACATCCTCTCAGGGAACAGGGGCCTCTTACTTTCCAGAGGCCCAATTTGTTTATCCAAAAGTAAGATACCTACCTGCCCTCAGAGGGAAATGACACTATGTACCTGAGGGGGAGGACCTTCTCTATCAGTCACTGTGAGAACTGGCCCCTGACAGTGGAGGAAATAAGGTTTTCCCAAACCCACCACAGGATACCTACTGAAAGCAACAGCAAGTCCAAGTCAGAAAATACTTAAGTGTTTGGGAAAGGATTTTTTTTTAAAGAAATTGAAAACAGTGCTGCTCACTCAGTTTTCTCGCCCCCACTCTCAGATGGGATAAGAGCAATGGTGGAAAGCCTGTTCAATTTTGGGTTGAGTTTGGGTTTCATTCAAGTAGGCCAAGGATTCTATTCCCAAAACATTGTTAGTGGAATACAGGTTTACTGGAATTAATGGAATGAAAACTTAGAACGAGAAAAAGGTTTTGAAAATAGCTTGCGGGATTCAGAAGATCCTGTCTGATTCTAGGGATGGATTACTTTCTGGACACATACCTAAACTTTATAAACGAGGTCCAAAGAAAGTCGCATTTCTAGTGAGGGAGTCTAGGTAACTAAGCACATCAGGCTAGTGATTTAGGGAAGGGATTGCTTGTAAACTATGCACTATCAGGTATTCTTCAGTTTCATTTATACATTAATATGGGTCTCCAGGGCCCCCACAGAGGGAGTAACCAAATCCTTCTGCCTAGCCTCCTAGAGAATGACCTAGATTTCCTAAATCCTCGTCTACTAATCTGTTTTCTTCCGTAAGACTGGAAATTCCATGTCCTAAAGTTAAGTTCAATACGAGTGCCTTCTCAGCTCAGCCCTGAAGTGCTACTTATATCCCAAGATTTTTCTATTTAAAAATTCCTTTAGTTTTCAGTCCTTGTCTACACAACAGCTGCTCTTGTAACAGAAACCTTTAGCCAGATGAGACCCTTCCATTCACTCAGAAAGTGGCAGAACCCAGTCTCTTGGAATTCTTTGAATAATAAAGTGTTTCTCTTCCTCCTCAGTTAGCAGGGACCTTCCCAGGTAAAGGTAGACAAGTAAGACAAGACAGTATCCCTGTTAATTTGCAGAGAGAAAAGTATCTAAAGTAAGATGTGAAAAATTTGTATCTTTAAAGAATTAAAGGCAATCATGGCTAATAAAATGCATATAAATAGAATCTGTAAACAAAGCTAAACATATCCTTCAATGGTGCTGTTCTCTATTTTGTGATAGGTTCAATCACATTTTTTCTTTTATTTGCTTAGCCTAATCAGAAAGTCTATTGCTTTGGAAAGTTGGATAATCAGTATCTCCAGCTTTAAGGATTTCTGCCTCCTCCCCACTCATCCCTATCATTCTAATAACCACCATCATCACTCACCTCAGGAAGGGCATAAAACCTTCAGTATCTAGCTGGGGGATGGGTAACCTGTTGCCTGAAGGCCTGTTGTCAACTGTCAGTGCTATACAACGTGGGGTGTGATTATGATAACAATGTGGATACATGCCTTGCTGCCTTTTAACAACTCCTTGGGCTGACTTTTGTCCTTTGAAAGAAAAAGGGTTCCCCACCTCTGATTTGGACCATGAATTTGGTCTTGTAACTCTACGGGAGGGGAGCAGTGTAGTGCCATTTTTTTTACTGCCTTTAATCTCCATCCATGGTTAAAATACATTCCCTCCTCTTCTGACATCCACATACCTCCCACTGTACCAAATGGAGTTTAACCAGTGGCACAGGGGTTTTATATGCTGCTTGGGTCAAAAGGGATTGTCTGCATTCAACTGCCTCTGTGAAACAGCTTCTCATTCTCATACCATATGCTGGGAGGAAGGGAGAGTACAATGCACATTCAAGCCTCAGCTGTTTCAATGTTCTCTCTGGGGCATGCTTCTGGGATGGTGTTACCAGACTGGAAAGCCTGACTCTTTAGGTTTACAGAGAATATGCATGTTTCTAGAAAACATTTCTATATTTAAGACAGATATTCTCCCTCCCCATTGTGTTGTGTTAATAGTGCTAACAACAATTTGCAGCTGTTTCAACCATTACTTATTTAAGCCTGTAAGTTGGAGGTCTTTTGGGAGGGGAGAGAGCACAGGAACAGTCAGTCTGTAATTATTGTATAAATGCTTTAATAGCATATAAATAAGTATATTACTTTTATTTTGAAAAATGATCAGACACTGCCTTTTGTGTGTTTGCTGCCTGTGGCAACCTTTTTAAAGACTGTTACATATTAAAATAGTGTACATATATATTATATTATATATTATTTACCTCTTTTGCTGTACAGTTGTGATAGACCAGACTGAAGATTTTATTTTTTGTGTGCTTTTTATAAAAAAATTAATACACTAAAGAAAATCTTGCTGATGTGATTGTATGTACCCATGTAACTTATTTACTTTTGAATGTCTTTCCATATCTCTAAACCTTTTATTAAATAAGGTTTTAAAAATTCATAGTGGAAAGTTGTGTTCTGGTGGGAATTGTCACTCTCTGGGCTTGGTAAAAGGTCATATCATGGAGCTGGAATGGATCTGAGAGAAAATCTAGGCCTTCTCATTTTGCAGATGAGGATATTCAGGATTAGAGAGGGTGCCAATGGTGACAAAGTAGTAAGGGCCCTTCCTTGTCTCCCAGGACTTTAAGTACGGTATTCTACAGCATCATGTTGCCTCTAAGTGCAGAAAGGTCAAAATCCTACAGTTTTCCCTGAATTCATTCTATGGAAGCTTGTAGTCAGTCAACCAGTGCACTATGGGAAGAACCATGTGCAGAACCTCCTTTCATGATCCCATAACAAATGAAGGGATGTGCACGAACACACAAAGTCAGAAGTGGCAAATATACTTGAAGTAGGTTAACAGTTGAAGAGGCTGTAGTACTGGATAGGTCAAGTGGCAAGGATGAATGACATATGGACCCATTTGATTTATGGGTTGGATTCCACAAATATGGTGTTACATGCAGAAGATTAAATAATAAAAAGATGATTAATTCTGGCTTTCTGTGAAACTACTCTTATGCAAATGAAGATGGATTCAGAAGAGAATGAGTGAAAAAATGTTTCCCAAAGGTCAAATGCTGGTAAATTAATAAGACTGGAATTGCTAGGGTTTCTTAACCCTATGGTTATATAAAAAAAGATACATATATATTTTAATTCTTTTTTATAAAATAACATTTATTACTATTTTACTATTACTATTACTATACATTTATTACTATTTTAAAACGAGTTCCACAAAATAACATTTAGAAACCAAATAGGTCTAAATAATTTAAGAGACAATATGTTTAGTCATAAAGTCATGCTACAAAACTTCTATGTATAAAAGAGATTATTCACCAAAGTAGATGTTAAAATATCCTCCTAATTAGAGCCAGTTCTAGAAGCCAAGATTTCTAGAGTGATCGATTCCTAGTCAACAGAGTCAGGGGAGGAGCTGCTGGGATCATTCCCTTCAGCTTCTACCCATCAGTCTTTTGATGTAATTAATCCCTTTAGGCAATAGCATCCCAGAGGCAAGCATCCTGCCTGCCAAACAAGCAAAGAATTCCCACCCACCTGCCCGATATTTGCCACAACTGTTTAGCCAACATCTAAATTAATAAAATAGAAATATACAGCATGTGTGAGGGAACAATAACTCACAAAGCTTCTGTTCAGGATTCTACATGGTTTCAGCATTGTATATGGGACTTTATTGTCACATCACACAGATTCATCGCCATGGATACAGCAGAAATGGAAGATTGCACCAAATAACTAAGGAAATCTTTACTATGATTGGTGTTCTTGGGAAGCTACTATAAATACATGCGTAGGCCAGGTTCACTAGACATAGCTTATGTGAGGTCTAACTCAAAAGATACTATTGTGCAGGTTAGATCAATATCCATCTATCCTTTAGAAATACTTCCTTATCAACATCCAGTGCATTGTTTTAAAGTGCAAATTTCCCCCAAAATAGTAACTTCTCTCCCGGCTTAAATTTGCTATAACAAAATCTGGTTGGCTTCCTTTGACCTCCTCCACCTAGGAAATGAATTAGAATTCAGTTACCACTTTCTTAGAACCCGTCAAGTAAATGATGTTGGGCAATAACTTATGTCACATAAAAGTAGGGCTAACTTTGCTTTAGTTTCTTTCTTTTGTAGTCACTAGTTCATGAAAAGGCACCAGTGAATTTGTAGATTAGAACCTCATATAAAGTTAGAAAAGATTTCAATTATTAGCCTTAAATTTTTTATTGTAATTTTCTTTACAACTTTACAAGAAGAAAATCCTGGGGTTAGAAAATAGGTTCAAATGAAATATGTCAGAAGCACCAACTCTGTGTTGAATGAAGTTTTAGACTTCAATATTCTGCAGAATAATGCAAAAAAACCTCAAATAATAGTTTGTTAAATGAATAGGAACTCTAGGCAAAGAATAATAGCAATTGAACGATGTTCCTTTACGAATTTTTTCAGTTGTGTCTGACTCTTTACGATCCCATTTGGGGTTTTCTTGGCAAAGGCACTGGAAAAGTTTGCCATTTTCTTCTGCAGCTCATTTTACAGAAGAGAAAACTGAGGCAGACAGGGTTAAGTGACTTGCCCACGGTCACACAGCTAGTAAGTGTCTGAAGCCAGATTAAACTCAGGAAAATGAGTCTTCCTAACTCTAGGTCCAGCACTTTAGCCACTGTGCTAATATAAAATGACCTACCAAAACACACAATAGTCTGTTTGCCTTCTCTACTAGTGACAGTGCCTTTCATATTATTTCATCTTTTGGTGAATGATCAAATCCTACCTCTCTCTACATAGCACCTTTCTACTTAGTCCTTCCAGGTGGATGATTATGGTAAATCCCAGAGCTAAATTAGCCTTAAAATCTATTTACACATAACAGGAATTAACACTGAGAACAAATCCTTGAAAGGGAATTGAATACCCTTAAGACCTCATTTCTCCTCCCTCCTTATCATTCTATTTCACACTGCTAATGAGCTCCCTGTCAAATCAAAAGCTCTCTTTCCATATGAAAATAGCTTCTAATCTCTTTATACCAGCTCTGCTCAAATTTCAATCCTCCTTTGGAGGCTGAAAGAGGAAAGCTAATTCCCCTGATCTCAGTTCCTGGTATGTCATCTCAAACTTAGTGAATTAACATCAATTTAAATAGTAATTTAAAAAAAATTTTTTAAGTCAGACCTAGGAACGTTGCCATGACCAAGTTATTTTCACATAATGAACCATATGTTCAGATAACTCCCAACTAGATCTGAATTATCTCAGAGGTTTGTTGTAAGGAATATCCTTTGTAAACTGTAAAGCACTTTTTAAAAAGTGAGTTACTAAGGAAAGATTTATATGAATGCCTAAATTATCCAATTCCCATGTACAATCCCTAATTTTATATAATAATTAGTAAAATTTTTATTATGGATACATAAAACTCTGAATCTTGTGCAAAATTAGACTATAAATCACCCTTAAAGAACATGGACTCAGTTTTTTAAAGCATACTCAAAAGATTACACTTTGGGAAATGAGTAAGAGAAGTATGGACATTTCCTATCCAAGAAAGGGCACTGTTGCTAATTAAAAGGGAAAGGGCAAAAATCAGTGATATCTTGGGAGAGTTGGCTTAAAATAAACATGGTAAGAAATGCTAGGTGAGACACTACTAGGAAAAGATGAGAGAGAAAATAAAAATAAAACTACCAAAAGATTTTTACGAAAGGTAAAACATGGGGCGGCTAGGTGGCGCAGTGAATAGAGTGCCGGCCCTGGAGTCAGAAGGACCTGAGTTCGGAGCCGGCCTCAGACACTTAATCCACACAAACAAAAACCTAGCCGTGTAACCTTGGGCAAGTTACTTAACCCCAATTGCTTTAAAAAAAAAAAAAGGCAAAACAGGGTAACACTTGTATGCCTTTTCTGGCCATCTTTCACATACACATCACCTTTTTAAACATCACATGAAGACTGGCAGCAGTTAACTAGAGAGTTGTCTAAAAACGTACAGAATCACAACTATATTAATACTGGATACCACAGAAGAGTTGAATTCTTTGGATGACTAAAATAGAAGCTTTTCTGAACAATTAAAAGATCTAATCAATTGTATAAATTTACCATTAGAGGGAAAAATAGATTCAGGAAAACTAATTTAACCACTTGAAACATATATGTATAAAACATATATTATATGTAATACATGTGTGTATATATATATATATAGATATGAATAACCTGGGAGCACAAAGATAACACATTCAAACTAAGCCAAACATCCTTCCTAGAAGCAATATGCTTAAGGCATAAAGCATCAATTAAATTTAGGGTCCTTCGAAATAGATGAAGTAAGATCCTGAACTACTTCTGGGTCCCTGTATTTCCTTCCCTAATAGCTAAGACTCTAGATTCAGTTTCATAAAGAGAACTGTACTAGGCATGACAGTAGGCACTCAATAAACATGCTGAGTTGACATGAATGTGAATATTGGGTGAAGACACCAGTATTCACCACCTCCTATTTCTCTGAACACTACATGTGATTCCAAGGTTACAAGAGGAAAGAAAAAGGTCCCTTCTGATTTAAAAAGGTCAAAACCAAGGATAGGAAAAACAGGCATCAAAACAATCCCTAAACAAGCAGACTCAACTGGCCAACATTGTTGTAAATCATTTGTTTCACTCTGACAGTGACTTTTAAAGGAAGACAACAACAACAAAAAACATACCCACCCAACCTAAAGATTTTCGATTTCAACCAGGACAACAGAATGAATTACCCACCACAACAAAAATACAATGAAGATTCTTTGAATTATGTTCCCCTTGAATATTCACAGGCTTTGGATTCTTAAGATTGGGCAAGGTTTCCTAAATTAATTATAAAGAATTTCTTCTAAGAGAATGGCTAAAATTTAAAATGTTGCACCAATTTTTCTTCTTTCATCACTAGAAACTGATTGTCAAAGCAGTAACACCTTTCTAGTAAGTTTGTATACTCAAGGAAATCAAATGTTTCCTGTCTTGGTAAGAACTCAATGCTTCTGAAGCCAGAGGGTACTTCTTTAAATCATTAACTTACTTTTTCCTCCTTTAACTATGAAATTATCAGTGGTACCTCACTGTAGTAATACCTAGAACAATGTGGCAGAGGGTTCCTGACTGCCTTCTGACTCTTTATGAGGGAATGGCCATTTCTTTCTGCAACACTCCACTTAGGCACCCCCATACCACCTTACACTTCCCAGGAAGGGAAAGAATGTAGACTTTTTGTTACACAATCCAGAATTCTGTGCCTTCTTGTTATTTCGTGATTTCAGAGTTTAAGTATATTGCCATATGGCATGAAATTACTCTAAAAATGTTGCCATTTGCCTGTACACCCATATCAAAATATTTCACTTTCTTTTCTTTCCCACCTATATGCACTTACATGACCCATCCTATCAGCTATCTGAACTGGTTCTTCTCAAACAAAAGTGAACCTAGAAATAGAAAACTTCATTCATCAGGAACTTGCTAGATTCAATTCTTGATAAGGTCTCTTTTCTTTATATTTACCATAATCATCATCCCCCCAAATTAGGGACAATTGATAAAAACCTAGGTGAATATGGAGTAATGCTGCCTAGCAATCAATCAGTTTGGGCTAGGCAAACCTAAAATATCTAGTCACTTCTTTACAATTTTTACCATGTGCATAAGGTCAAATTTACATGTGCAAAATAACCAGATGACGGCACAAAGAGAGACCGTTACAGTCATCTTCACAAATGATACTGAACATAACATGACTGATTCAGCCCCAGTGATTATAGAGATCAAGATAAAAATTGCAGTCACTGGACTGACTAGGACATAATCTGACTCAAGTGGCCACAAGTAAAGATGACCTAAATCCCAGTTAACCTGCACTCATTTTTTAAAAATCCCAACAAACCATAATGTGGAATATGCCACCTTGGATTTGAATTTTTCTCCCTTATTCAGAGTTGTTCCAAGTGAACTTTTTGTCTGCTGGTTCTGAGTCTTGCTGGTGACAGAAAATCAATTCATGCCATATGTTATCTTTTTTAGCCATATAGGTGTCTTGTGTGACTATGAAAAACAAGAAGGCAGCTAGATAGGAAGGAAGATGGTAAAGATCCAAATATGTGGGTCTAAAACTGATTTCTTGAAGCAACACATAATTAAAATACTTAGGTTGAAGAGACATAAAAATGTGCTTCTATTCTAACTAGAAAAAAACTTTATAAATATTTTATTAGCTTGGGATATGCAGTTGTGACTAAAGAGCGGATACTGCTATCCACAATTTCTTTAGTTACCAAATAGGAGGCCTGTTGCTACCACCGCTCTTTAGATGGGGTAAGAAAGGGAAAATGACAAGCGATTTGTAAAATGTTTTAAAAATAGTTTGCCTTCAATATACTTTTTAAAACAGACAATTATACAAAGCATTATCTATTATTCTTACTTAAACATCATAAGTTAAAACAAAGTAGAAATGTGGCATTAGCCTTCTTCTTCTTCTTCCTCTTTAATTACCGGTATTCCTAAAAATGAAAGAGAGAATTACTTCTGAAGATTCCTAACAAAGTCATAATATTCTAAGGGACAGAAGCTTCCTGTTGACTAAAAACTGACTCCAAAGTGTCCACAACTTCCCAAGCTATGCCCAACTGTTTAAAATGGGTTCATGGGTACTGAAGAAAAAGATGCTTGGCAAAAAGTCCCTATTGCCTACAAGAAACTGTTTAAATCCCTTACCCTTACATTCTATAAGGCCTTCTATACCTTAGCAATACCAATCACCAACTACATACTTTCTGAAACCCTATAATCCAATCAAATGAGCATAGAGACTGTCCACTAAATGTAAAGGAATAGTGGTACAGCGAAGAGAGTGCTAGATTAGGAGTAAAAGACCTATGTTCAAATGCCAGCTCTGCCCTTTCTTTGGACAAATAACGTAACATCTCTGGTCCCCAGTTTCCTCATCTGTAAAAGGAAGGAACTGGACCAGATAAGCTCTGAGATCTTTTGCTGCTGGGACTCTTAGGCTTGATCTTTCTATGCTTCTTTTTTTTTGAAGGCAGGGCAGTTGGGGTTAAGTGACTTGCTCAAGGTCACACAGCTAGTAAGTGTTAAGTGTCTGAGGCTGGATTTGAACTCAGGTCCTCCTGACTCCAGGGCCAGTACTCTATTCACTGCACCACCTAGCTGCCCCCAATTCCTGTGCTTTTTGACGTTGCTACTCTATACACTGTGGAATCTCATCTCACTCTAAAACCCTGTTTATTATTATTATTATTAATACCACCCATTTTGTAAGACTGAATTCAAATCTTTCTCATCTTGGTGAAGGCTTCTCCAACCACCTCCATCTATGTTTCTGCTGATTTTTGATGGCAGTCCTGTATTTAAAACACCATATACTGCCTTACATTTGTTGCTCATGTAGCATGGTTATCTGCTTACAACTTTAAAAAATTAAAGAAAATACTGCCCTGGAAATCTTGAATGAAACTGTAACCTCATGAAAAATAGACCCACACTCAAAAAGACCTGATTTCCTTGAATCTTTCAGCCTGTGGATAGCACAGGTATAGTATAAACATGCTGGGGGAACCACGGGCAGACCAAACCTCCTCAGTTCTTCCTGGTTCAAACCTGACCAACCCAAATTGTAAAAAAAAAAACAAAAAAAAACTAAACTAAACCTGCCTCTGACGTTCAAGGGGACATACTATTTCCTTGTCTGGTTCTTCTCTTCATAATATTTTATCACTAAATCAGCATTTATTTTCAGAAAATGTCACCAAGCTGCTACCCCAAACTACCTACCATCTAGCTTCTTCAGCCTGGGCACTCGTCTGGTTGCTTCATCAATCCAGACACCCTCAGTGGAATATTTTTCTTCCAGGGGATTACCCACAAACACCAGCTCTTCTAGGCATCCTAATTCAGCCAGCTTTACAAATTCCCCTACAATTACAAAGAAATAACTCAAAATTAAATGCTGTATTAACAGTACAATTGTTGGGACTTAATTATTGGTTGATCCTCAATATCACAGAACACACTAGCAACTGCAATTCTGTGGTTCTTCTGTTTACTTCAGCAACAGGTTGACATTTAAAAGGCAGTTCAAAAAGTTATTCCACATAAAATGACTCCTCTGAGCAATTAAAGGTAAATAAATAGAAGAAGAATTCCTTTCTTTCAGCCAAAAAGAAGGGATAAGATCATCTACATAAGATTAACTGAATCCAAAAGAACCAATTTACTTTTTTTTTTTTTTTAAGCAATTGGGGTTAAGTAACTTGCTCAAGGTTACACGGCTAGTCATTCTTTATGCGTGGGTGCTCATTTTCTGAGGCCAGATTCGATCTCGGGTCATCCCAACTCCGAGGCCGGTGCTCTTACTCACTGCGCCACCTAGCCGCCCCCAATTTACTTTTCTTAAAATTAAAATCCAAGGAACATGTGATGATGACAAATCACAATGATACATCATAACCATGTCAGGAAGTGATTCTGCAATTGTTTTTCAAGCTGTATCACGTTCCAGGCTTGAAACTCTCTGTGATGCATGCCACATTTGTCAAGGGAAAGAACTAGAAGGTGGCTGAAGACTGGGTTGGTGAGACCTCGCACCCCACAATAAATACTGGCCCTGCATGCACTGCACTAGGTGCTGTAGAGGATACAGAGCTCAGTTAAACAAGGCCCTTGCCCTTGAAGAAGGCTACACTCTAAAAGGGGATATACAGAGATAACTTTATAGTAAAAGGTGGCATGAGATGAGTGACCCAAAAAAAGGTACAAAGCATGACATGATCGTAGAGAAGGGAGACTCAAAAGAAGAGTCACATTTAAATTGGTTTCCTTATGGCCCTTAGGTAAATCAGACAACTTTTGTTCATGATTAGTAAAGAGATTTTGAGCCCTATGGTTGTAATAAGGACAAGTAAACAGCTAAAAATGGCAAACTGCTGGCAACTCAGCTATTCTATCAAACAGTAAGCCACTGCTTAGAAAAGTAATTTCTCTTATACACACCCTTTGTCCTCCTGTTGGGTTAATTTTTGTAAGCAAGAAGGCAGAATGAAAAACTTGGCTTACCCCAGTCTTTTACTAGGTTATTAGACATATAGAGGATCTTCAGTCGCTTCATAACATGGATCCCTTTCAGCTTCTCAATGAAATTATAAGATATCCACAGCTCCTCTAATGTGTCCCCAACTGCCTCCTGAAAAAAAAATGACAACACGGATTTAAATATTCCAGATCCATAAGGATTTCCTCCTCCCGTATGTACTATATCAGGTAGGAGGCAATTACAGGGGGCACTACCACATACCCTCTGCTGGCATGGTTCCTGAGAAAACAAGGTCACCTCCACACCAAAAAGGGACATCAGAGCAGGCCTCTGTAGAGGGCAGCCTATATGTACTTTGGGGGTTTGAAAATCATCAACTATTGGGGCAGCTAGGTGGCACAGTGAATACAACACTGGCCCTGGAGTCAGGAGTACCTGAGTTCAAATCTGGCCTCAGACATTTAACACAAAAACTAGCCATGTAACCTTAGGCAAGTCACTTAACCCCAATTGCCCTACCTCCCCCTCTCCAAAAAAAAAAGAGAAAAATCATCAATTATATTAGGTTGTTTTTAATGTGTCTCCTTATTTTGCACTGTTTATCCATGGATAGTACTAAAGGTAAACTTCAGTTCCATATAAATCACCTGAAGTATCAAGGTCTAAATTAGAATACAAATTTTAGTATTTAGTAAATTTTAGATATTAGTCAATCACCATACTTGCACTGAAAAAGATTAAAAACTTTTATAAAATATTCCAACCTATTTATCAAGTTTCTATGAGTCAAGTTTATAGTCCTTTGCCTATTAGATTAGAAAATCTAATAGAACTTGCCAATAACTGACTTTTCAAAAAATTTTTTTTCCAATTACATGAAAAAAAATATTTCTATTTTTTTTTTAATTTTGAGTTCCAAATTCCCTCCTCCCCTGTTGAAAATGAAAGCAATTTGATATAGGTTATACACATGCAGTCATGCAAAACATTTCCATATTAATCATGTTGTGAAAGAAAAGAGAAACAAAAAAAAAAACAAGAAAAATAAAGTTTTTAAAAAGTATACTTTGATTTGCATCCAGATCCTATAAGTGCTTTCTCTGGAGATAGATAGTCTTTAGGAATTCTGTCAGTCACAGCTGATCATTGTACAGTATTGCTGTTTCTGTGTATACTAATGTTTCTTCACTTTGCATCACTTTAAATAAGTCTTTCTAGGTTTTTCTGAAAGTGAGATACAACAGTATCCCATCACAATCATATACCACAACTTGTTCAGTCATTCTTCAATTGATGGGCATCCCCTTAATTTTCAATTCTTTGCCACCACAAAAAGAGCTGCTAGAAATATTTTTGTATATGTAGGTCCTTTTCCTTTTATTTATTTATTTTTTAAAGATCTCTTTGGGATACAGACCTAGTATTGCTGGGTCAACATAATTTTAAAGCCCTTTGGACATAGTTCCAAATTGCTCTTCAAAATAGTTGGATCAGTTCACAATTCCATCAACAATGCTTTAGTGTCCCAGTTTTCCTACATCCCCTCCAAGATCTGTCATTTTCCTTTTCTGTCATATTAGCTAATCTGACAGATATGAGATAGTACCTCAGAGTTGTTTTAATTTGTACTTCTCTAATCAATAGCACTTTAGAAAAATTTTTCATAACTATAGATAGCTTTGATTTCTTCTTCTGAAAACTGCCTGTTCATATCCTTTGACCATTTATTAGTTGAGGAGTAACTTGTATTCCTTTTTTTTTTTGGAGGGCAACTGGGGTTAAGTGACTTGCCCAAGGTCACATGGCTACAGAGTGTTAAGTATCTAAGACTGAATTTGAACTCAGGTCCTCCTGACTCCAGGGCCAGTGCTCTATTCACTGCACCACCTAGCCACCCCTTAGTAACTTGTATTCTTATAAATTTGACTCTGTTCTTTGTGTATCTGAGAAATGAGAACTTTATCAGGAAAACTTGCTATAAAATTTTACTGTGTATTTCCCTCTATTCTATTTTCCCCCATTTATTCTTCTCTCTCTTTCTGTCCCTCCTCAAAAGTATCTGACTTCTGACCACTGCCTCCCCAATCTGTCCTCCCTTCTATCAGCACCCTGCCCCCTTCTTTTACCCCCTTCTCCTCCTATTTCCCTGTAAGGTAAGATAGATTTTTATACTCAACTGAATGTGTATGTTATTCTCTCTTTGAGCCAATTCTAATTCAAATGTTTAATGGTTCAAACCTTGTCCATCCCACCCTCCCATCTTCCCCTCTACTGTAAAAAGCTCTGTTTCACCTTTTTAATGGGAGATAATTTACCCCCTTCTAATTATCCCTTTCCCCTACTCCCAGGGCATCCCTCTTTCTTATCCCTTAATTTTATTTTTTTAGATATCATTCTATATAGTCAACTCACATCTGTGACCTCTATGCATACTCCTTCTAATTGTCCTAATAATAATAAAGTTCTCAGGAGTTATAAGTATAGTCTTCCCATGTAGGAATAGAAATAGTTTAACCTTATTGAATACCTTAATGCTTAAGTCTTTCCTGCTTACCTTTTTATGCTTCTCTTGAGTCTTGTATTTAAAAGTAATTTCTATTTAGTTCTGGTCTTTTCATGAGGAATGATTGAAACTCCTCTATTTCATTATATATCCATTTTCCCTTCCCCTCTGAAGAATTATACTCAGTTTTTCTGGGTAGGTGATTCTTGGTTTTAATCCCAGCTCCTTTGACCTCTGGAATATCATATTCCAAGCCCTTTGATCCCTCAGTGTAGAAGCTGCCAGTTGCTGTGTTATCCTGATTGTGTTTCCACAATATTCAAATTGTTTCTTCCTGGATACTTATGATATTTTCTCCTTGAACTGGCCACTCTGTAACCCGGCTATAATATTCCTAGGAGTTTTCTTTTTGGAATATTTTTCAGGAGGTGATGGGTGGATTCTTTCAACCTCTATTTTGCCCTCTGATTCTAAAACATCAGGGCAATTTTCCTTGAGAATCTCTTGAAGGATTATTTCTAAGTTCTTTTTTTGATCATGGCTTTCGGGTAGTCCAATCATTTTTAAATTCTCTCTCCTGGATCTATTTTCCAGGTCAGTGGTTTTCCCCATAAGATATTTCACATTGCCTTCTATTTTTTTTCATTTGTTTGGATCTGTTTGATAGTATCTTGATTTCTCATAAAGTCACTAGCTTCCATTTGCTCCAATCTAATTCTGAAGGAACGATTCTCTTCAGTGAGCTTTTGAGATTCTTTTTCCATCTGGCAAATTCAGCTTTTTAAGGCATTCTTCTCCTTATTGTCTTTTTGAGCCTCTTTTGCCATTTGAGTTAGTCTATTTTTTAAGGTGCTATTTTCTTCAGTCAGGTTGTTGACTCTCATTTCATAATTTTCTTGCATCATTCTCATTTCTCTTCCCAATTTTTCCTCCCCTTCTCCTATTTGATTTTCAAAGTCCTTTTTAAGCTCCTCTATGGCCTGTAACCAGATCATATTTTTCTTGGAAGCTTTTGGTGCAAGAGCTCTGACTTCATTGTCTTCCTCCTGTTCCATGCTTTGATCCTTTTTGTCCCCAAAATACGAGTGTAAAGTTGGGTTGCTCTGTTTGCTTTGCTTCCTTTGCCTGCTCATGTTGCCACTCAATTACTTGACTTTTGGGCTTTTTGCCACAGTAGGACTTTGCCACCGGACAGGAGAGCTTCTTCCTAGATGTTGGGGTTTTCTCAGTTGCCAAAGGTATTAGTTGAGTGCTCTCTCTGAAGCCTCCACATGCTCTGGCAAGCTGGTCACACAGCCCAGGACCTCCAGCCTAGACAGAAATCCAGATCCAAGCAGGTTAGAGCAAGAGTGATTACCCCTCAGACTGGTCACTTGGTTCCCCTACAATCTGCAGGCCAG
This sequence comes from Gymnobelideus leadbeateri, assembly GCA_011680675.1. Taxonomy (NCBI): domain Eukaryota; kingdom Metazoa; phylum Chordata; class Mammalia; order Diprotodontia; family Petauridae; genus Gymnobelideus; species Gymnobelideus leadbeateri. Next base: position 398,393 of record WOXC01006596.1, on the reverse strand, counting down.
GAGCTGAAGCTGCCACATGGTGGTGGCTGCACGACCATAGTACCTCGGTGGCCTCTCGCCCCAGGGGGAAAGGCCAACCGCACTCCCCAACTACTGGATCCCAAAGTCCACACTGCACTGACCTCTCACTTTGTCCTTAGCATCTATGGGTTGATAATTTTGGAAACTGCCACAGCTGCTGGTGATTTTTAGTCCCTCCAGCCAGGGCTGATTGTGGCCACCCTGAGGCTAAAACCTCAGACTCTAGTGGAACTAGGGGCTCCCAGAGCACTGTGCTGGCCACTTACTGACAGCCTGCCAGGCTGCCCTCACCAGGAGGTTAGCTTCTCTGTGTCATTTTGTGGGTGTAGCTCCAAAGTTTGTTCAGAGTCACCTTTTACATCAATTGGAGGAGGTGAGAGTGGGAGCCCTGCGGAAGTCCTGTTTCTACTACACCATCTTGACTCTGCCCCTCCCAGTAATTGCTTTTAAAAAAGAATTTCTATCATATCCTAGCTCTTGATTATCTATGACTCATAGCATTTAATAACAGTGAAAACTAACATTTTATAGGAGCAAGAGAAGATAAGGCAATAAAACCCAGGGACAATGAAGTATAGTAGAAATTGCACTAGATTTTGAGGCAGAGGCAGCACTGGGTTCATTTCTGACTCTTGCTACTTATTACCGGTGTCAAATACACACGTCCTGCAATACTTCCGAAGGACTGAACCACATTATAATGCAACTGGGAAACATTTAACAAAATAAATAAGGACATAATAGGACATATTATATTAACATTAATATATTAATACATTAATAATACCTGCCTTGTGGGGGCGGAGTCAAGATGGCGGAGTAGAAACAGGACTTCCGCACAGCTCCAGCTTCCACCTTCCCCAATTCATGTAAAAGGGGACTCTGAACAAATTTTAGAGCTACAGAACCCACAAAATGACACAGAGAAGCTAACTTCCCACTGAGGACAGCCTGGCAGCCTGGCAGGGAACAGCCAACACAGCACTCATGAAGCTAGCCTGGGCCCATGTGAGCTAGAGGTTTTAGCCCCAGGGCGGGCCTGACCAAACACCAGCTGGAGGGACTCCAGAACACCAGCAGCTGTAGCCATTTCCAGAATTATCAACACATAGATGCCAAGGACAAAGTGAGAGATCAGTGCAGTGTGGACTTTGGGACCAGTAGTTGGGAGACCATTGGCTTTTGCCCCCAGGGCAAGAAGCTGCTGAGACACCTCAGTGCAGCCAGCGCCATGTTGCATCTTCAGCTCCTGGCCTGCAGACTGTAGGGGGACCAAGCAACCAGTCTGAGGGGTAATCACTCTTGCTTTACCCTTCTTGGATCTGGATTTCGGTCTAGGCTGGAGGTCCTGGGCTATGTGAGCAGCTTGCCAGAGTGTGTGGAGGCTTCAGAGAGGGCACCCAACTAATACCTCTGGCAGCTGAGAAAACCCCAGCACTTGGGACAGAAGCTCCCCTGGCTGGTGGCAGAGTCCTAGTGTGGCAACAAGCCCAAAAGTCAAGTAATTGAGTGGCAACATTACCAGGCAAAGGAAGCAAAACAAACAGAAGAATTCAATATTAGACTTCTATTTTGGGGACAAACAGTTGCTGATGTGTATTAGTAATAGAAATTCCCTGGCCAGAAGTTCCCTAAAGCCAGTGAAATCATAGGTCCATACTACCTCAAACGCCACCCTGGTGCCTACTCCAAACAATCTGAAGTCACAACTTTTCAGGGCCTCAGTTTCCTCATCTGTAAAATGAAGGGGTTGGACTCTCTGACTTCTCAGGCTCCCCTTCCAGCTCTAAACCCTGTGGCTGAATAACTGCAGTAGCTTCAGCTATTACCTGAGCAATCTTCATTCCTATTCAGTGATGGTAACTGCTTCTGTAAGAGCAATGTGCACATTTAGTATTGCTGGGCTCCAGATCTGCAAGGTCAGTCTTAGGAGGTCCTGCCTGACCAGGTTTACCCTGACCAGGCTTTTGTGAGGCAAAAGTTGGGCTTTTGAAAGAGCCTTCAAGAAGTTCACAAAGTCTAGCAGCAAATCCTTCTTCATTTCTTCGCTTTACAATATCAAACCCCAAATTTCTTGTTATTCCAAGGAGAGAGGAGACAACAGCACTTGCATTACCTTTCCAGGAGCTATACATGGTTTTGCAATAAGGCTATCTTACTTCAACTACTCTGCAACTCTATGTAAGCTAAACTGATTCCTCCAAATGTTAGCTGATCATCTACCACGTTCAGTTAAGATCTAATAGTTAATTCTAATTCTTATCTGTGGTAGATACAGTGCTGGGTCTGGCAACAGGAAGACCTGAGTTCAAATTTGGCCTCAGACATTTACCAGCTGTGTAACCATGGGCAAGTCACTTCACCTCTGTTTGCCTCAGTTTTCTCATCTGTAAAATGGGGTTAATAATAATAATAATACTAACTTCAGAGGGTTGTTATGAGGATCAAACAAGATAATATTTGTAAAATGCACTTAGCACAGTGCCTGGCACACAATAGATACCAAATAAATGTGAGCTACTGGGGCAGCTGGGATGGAGTGACTGGTCTAAAGTCTAAAGGACCTGAGTTCTAATCCAACCTCAGACATTTATTAGCTGTGTAATTTTTCACATGCTACTTAACTCTGTTTGCTTCAGTTTCCTCATCTCTAAAAGGAGCTAGCGAAGGAAATGGGGTCAGAAGAGTCCAATATGACCAATGACTAAACACCAACAAATGTGAGCTATTACTATTATTATTATTATTAGGTTCCTAGATAGAAAAGCAGATTGTACAGCAAATGAATGGTCTCCAAGTTCTTCTTTAAAGAGATGGACAAAGAATTTTAAAAAAAGAAGTATTCCCAAATACCAAAAAAGGCCTAAAGTCACGTGGTTAAAGAGTGTTAAGAGAGGTAACTTACCAATCCATTCAAGTTCTTTATGTTATTCCTTCCCAGTGACAAGATCCGCAAGTTTTCTACAATAGAGAGAAAATGATTTTATGTTTATTAAATTTTTAAAAATTTCATTAATTATATCCTTATAGTGCCTGGCACATAAGAGACACTTAATACATGCTTATTAATATTTTTAAAAAGCCACTTATTAGGTGCAAGGCAAAACAAAGATTTAAAAAACTCTCTACCCTCAAAGAGCTAATCTTGAAGGAAGTTAGTAATCCTAAGAAGCAGAGATAATGTGTAAAGGTATGGTGAAGGCAGGAAAAATCCCCCATTCAGAGACAGCAAGTTCATTAGTTTGGCTAGATGTATAATAAATAAAGGAAATAGATTTGACCTTTATAATGGATTATTCTATTTATAATATACACTGCTATAAATGTGATGACAGAAATTTACACAGCACTCTGTAGTTTGCAAAATTTATATAGTATTGTTAGATACAATCTTATTTGATAGTACAAATATACTCAGCACATATACAACGTTTGTAAAGATTCTTATACTATGAATAAAGGACTCAATCTGGGTCCTAGTGTGCAAGTGAGGAGGAGAAGGGTAGGGAGGGGAGGGGAGGGAGGGAGTGTGTCAGAAGTATAGTTACCAAAAAGAGAATACCAAATGACAAATCAATAAAAGTATTATGGCTTCTGTAATCAAATACCAGGCAAATACGTTGGCAACCCCAGGTAGATTTCAATCAATCACTAACTATTTATTGGGTTCCTATTGTACACCAGCACTTTTGGCTTGCCTGGGACCAAATGGGATTCTTACCAAATAATTGCCCATGGCAGGTTTCCTGTCACATCCCAGACATGAGTTGCAATTCATGAGCTTCCTAACTCCTTCAAGGAAAGGAGTATTTGTACTTAAATGATTCAGAAGTTGTAGGGATAGATATTGGTGTTCCTGAGACCATAGCAAGACTAACAGAATCATGATTAATGTTTGGCAACCGGAGTTTGTTCCAGAGTATGGGTAGCTAACTGTAATTTGGGGAGCACCCTTTCTTCCTACTAATAGTCCCCCTCAAGCATTGCCATGGATCCCAAAATGATGCAGCATCACCACCCTAACCTACTAACCTAGGTCATTACTTTGGAGGGTCCCATAACGGTGGGGCCCACCTATCCCCACCATTGCCTTACTTAGTTGCCTCCTCCTCTGGGGGCGGGGAGAATGATGTGTCAGGAGCTGTAGATTGTATAGTGGAAGGACAGGCTAGATTCTCTTGGTAGATTATCTATCTTTCCCCCAGCATAAATACTGTCTATCCTCCTAGTGCCCAAATGCTAAAATACCTTCTTATGTCCCAGGTAAGCTACTGACTATTTGCACTCTCTATATTCCCTCCTCTGGCAGCAGATCCATGGCATCGTAGGATCTGATTTCATGAGGGATCATTCTAATGTTTTTGGTGCCCTGCCTTGGGGCCTTATGTTCTAAAGTCTATTACCTTTTCTCTCGAAGGACCCCTGGTCACTAAGTCCTCCTGTAGCTCTGGTTTAAAATGTCAGCTTTTTATATGCATTTAGAAATGTAAATGATTAACTAAACCTGAGATTTCTCACAAACTTACAATTGCATCTATCCCAGGTGCTGTGGTCACTAGGTACAGTTCTCTCCATAAACTCTCCTTCTCAAGAATTTATTTCCCAACTCTACAGCTTAGTTCTCCCCATCTTGGAGGCTCGGGGCATCTGCTTTAAGTTTAACAAAAGTTTGCTAAAAAAAAAAAAAAAGCCCAAGGGAATTTGTTGTAATAGAAAAAACAATGAACTTGGAGAAGGGAACTCACATTTTAGTCCCAAGCTTTGCCATTGGTTAGCTGTGTGACTTTGGGCAAATCACTTTCCCACTCTAGGTCTTAGCTTTCTCAACTGTAAAATTAAAGGACTGGGTCAGATAACCTCTCAAGTCTCTGAGGGGGACCTCTATTAATCTATCCATTTAGGAATTAATGAAGCTGATTGTCCTAGCAGGAAATAACACTGATGGCTCTCCCACATAAAACCTATAGGCATGACTTTTAACTGCTTCCTGATGAGGATGTTCAATTATTGGTTGTAGAAAGCAATCAAGTAACAGCTGAAGGGAGGCTGCCACTGACTCTAAGAAGCCTTCCATAGCATGAAGATATACACAATAAAAAATAAAATAACTAACTTCATTTTGTCTTTTAAAAAAATCTATACTTTCAATTATGTTGAAAAAGGATTATAAGCAAATCACTGAACATCTTCTCTCCTCAGCTATAAGTATCATTACTTTGAATTAAAGCTTATGTAATTTTCCATATTCTTATTATCACAATTTAGTTTAAATATGGTTGTTTCTTGGAACCTTATAATCAATTCTCAATGTGTGTATGCTCTGATTATGAGAATTAGTGAGTTATTCTTTGGCTTTTTTTCTTTCAAAAAAAACTTTGACATTTTAAGTCCTATATAAATATGAGGCATTATAAAAATATGAATTAAATCATTATTATTTATAGGAATCAAGGGTTCCTATAATCTTATAGAAGTTTCTCCATAAGGAGAAATCTGCTATGTTTGAAAAATCAAATTAGAATTTTAATTAATATTAATATATAAGCTTATCAAGGAGAATGAAAGCTTTGATAAATTATATTTGAAAAAAATATATGAGAAAATAGTGATGAAAAGCTAAAAATATCCTTCGGTATTTACTGTTAATGAATAAATTATTTTATAGTGGCATTAACACCAAAGAACTATTAAATGTTTTCTTTTTTAAGCAATTGGGGTTAAGTAACTTGCTCAAGGTTACACGGCTAGTCATTATTTGTGTGTGGGTGCTCATTTTCTGAGGCCAGATTCAATCTCGGGTCATCCCAACTCAGAGGCCGGCGCTCTTACTCACTGCGCCACCTAGCCACCCCTAAATGTTTTAATATAAGGCATTGCACATTTTTCCAATACTTTATGATGCCATGTAAAGTGGCTACTCTTAGAGACAATGAACTAACTTTTCACAGCAGTTCCCAATGAAACCAAATCACTGCATCTTTGGATTCCACTATTTTGGTGGTGAAAAGCTTAAGCTGCAGACAAGGAATATTTTTTTTTTAGAACTCACCACTACAAAGAATTTTTTGTTTAGATTATAGTGTGAATTCCCCTGATTTAGAACATAGTGTTAATGGGACCAAGGTTGCAAGCTCAGTTCTTTCTTCGAGGGGCTAGTTAGGGACTATCACTCTGTTACAATAATCCCGTAGTATGCAGACCTAGCCCCAACATACCGCCTTGCAAATGTACAAAAAGAAGTTGGAAAAGTGCATGTGGATGATCATTCATCAAAAACTATCCCAAGCAAATGATGCCAAACAATCTTTAAACTTAAAAACAAAAAACCATGTGCATTGAGAGGATTGAACTACATGATTCAGAAGACCCTTTTCAGTTCTACATTCTGGGATTTTAGGATAAAAAGTATGCTGTCTTTTGTACCATAATGAAGCAACTTTACAATTAATCATTATGTCCATTTTCATAGGATCATAGAATCAGAGTTCAGAAGGGACTTTAGAGGCCATCCAAATCTTGACGTCATTTTACAGGTAAGAGACCTGAGGGCCAGAAGTTATGTGATTCGCTCAAGGCATAGCAATGAAATATCTCAAATGCTTACTAAGTCTGCAAAAAAACAAGAGAAGATCCCACCATTTCAATTATATGCTCTAATAATTAGTAATTACTCCTCAAAATCAAGTAAACACTACAGTATATCTGAACTTCTCAGATCTCCCTAAGCTCCAACACCATCTGGTTCATCTGAATGTAGGAAACATACAAAATCCCTGTGTTTCTGACATGTCAAATTTAAGACTGCTTAATAGTTATTTCTACAGTTCTCTTATTAAGATCTTAGGTATTGTCATCAAACTTTGGAAAGCTTATTTCAAACAGCTAGAAAACTCAAACAACTGATAGATTACTTACTTAAACCATTCAGATTGGCAATTTTTTCAATGCAGTTTGTAGACAGCGAAAGCTTCCTTAGAAAGAATAAAAACTTAAATTAATTGGAACATCAAAAATGTTATAGCAAAAATTCCTTAATACTCATTACTATAAGAATGCCATGATTCTTTAAGTCTTTGGCTATATCTTAAATCAAAGTCTCATATCCAAATCCCTTAAAAACCTTCCTAATGAGAATAATGATAACCATTCACATTTATATTGTTGTTGTTCAATCATTCGATCATGTCCAACTCTAATTGACCCTGTGGACAATGTCTGTAGGGTTTTCTTCACAAAAATACTAGAGCTGCTTGCCACTGACTTCTCCACTGTGTCCTCATTTTACAGATGAGGAATTGATGCAAAAGGGTTTAAATGACTTGCCAGGGTCACAAGGCTAGTAAGTATCTGAGGCCAGATTTAAACTCAGATCTTTCTGATTCCAAGACCAGTGCATCATCTAGCTGCCCTCACATTTATATGTACTACTTTAAGGTTTAGAAACTAAGTCTAAAGTCAGTGTTTAAGGATAATTATTGACTTCTTTTGCTGCCCTAAAGTAATTTTAAAATGATTCTTTAAAAAATAAAAATTCTTGGTAATTTCATGTTTTCTAGTTACCTAAAGTCAACTGGAGAAGTAGATAGCTCAATGTGCTGTGAATATGGCTGGTAACTAATTCTCTTAAGGTCTGGGAAGGGATAGCTTACTCAAAGTATCTGTCAGCACATGAATGAAGCCCTACAGATAACTGACAACTCCTTTCCAATTCCATTTCCAAGGATTCTGATCCTGAGCTAAAAGGCCCTAAAGATTTTTGTCTTTGGAGATGGCTCCATTAAGAAAAGAGAACATCTGAGTACCATAATTAACAACACTGAAGAGGCCTGTTTGATAGCACAGTGTTTTCCAAATACATCAAAATAACAACAATAATTCACTTTAAGTAGTGCTTTATGGTTACAAACTGAAAATACTACAGTTACCTCACTGTATCTTCACAATTCTGTGAAACAAATGGGTCCTAGTTTCCCCATCTGCAAGCTGAGGGGTTCTACTGGATGATTTATAGTTGAGAGGTAATATAGTATAGTGGAAAGGGTCCTGAAATAGAAGCCAGGAGATCTAGGTTCTAATTTTGCCTCCTCCATTTACTTCCCTAGGTACCTGGGGCCACTTTACCCTGGAACATCCCTCCATTTCTGCAGTCTTCTCACCCTAGAATATCCCTCCACCATGCTGACCACCTCTTCCCAAGGGTGAGTTCCTTCCAGGGGCCTCCATTTTTGGTAGAGTCCAGGTGGTCAATTCTTATTCTTCACCTGACTTCCCAACTTTGACACCATGCTTCCTCTGAGGGTACCTCTTCCTCAACTCTTTCTTGTGTGTTATCTTCCACATTAGAGTGTAAGCTTCCCAAGGGGAGTGACTGCCTTTCTACTTGTGTCTTAGCAAAGGATGTATCCATAGAAACTCCTTCATAAATGCCAGCTGCCCACTGGCCTTACCAGTGTGACCATGTTCAGGGCACTGCATCTCTCTGAGTATGCTAAGTATCCTCAAATGACAACCCCTGCACCACCTGCTTCATCAGACTGTGGTAAAGAAAGCTGTTGTAAAGCTCAAAGCCCTCAGAACTGGAACTCAGACCTCATGAATCTTAGGCCAACATTCTTACCATGCTACTACAGCTGCCTCAATGAAGAACATCATGTTTCATAGGAGCAGAGATGGCATGGAAGGGATGACTTAGACATCAAGTTGAACCTCCACATTTTATAAATGAGGAAACTAAGTCCCAGAAACATTAAGTGACTTGTTCTGGGTCACACAGCTAGCAAGTGTCTGTGGTGGAATTCAAATCCATGTCTTCTTAACTCTAAGTTGAGCATTAGATGGTACCGCCTCCACCTTGTCATGTACTCATTCTCTGTTAATGTGGCTAGATGCAGGATGTCCCCAAAATCTCAGTGCAGCTTTAAGATAGTAAAACTTAATACTTCACTATGACTTTTAGGACACCTTGAATCTAGGATGGCATCAATGCATAAAATGGGCTCAAATGGACCACCCTCATTTAGCCATTTTACTCCCTCATAAATCGGCTCTTTCTCACTTCTTAGGATCTACAATAGAAACTTACTCTCTTTCCTTGTACATAACCTAATAAAAACCTCCTCTTTGTGCAGACTCAAAAAAATGCTTAAAGAACTTCAGAAATAAAAAATATAGTTATTGTTGTACAAGACATTAGCCACATTTTACAAATGAGCAATTTGAGCTCTAAAAATTATGTCATTTGTCCAGTCAAAGAGCCAGTAGAGGAGCTAGAGCTAGAATTCAGGTCTTTGACTCGTAAGTCCAATGTTCCTTGCCCTACCCCCATGCTAACGTCCTGATTCACAGCATTTAGGAAAGAGAACAGAAGTTAAAGCTGGATGGAACCTTAGAGCTGATATAGCCCAATGACCTCATATTACAGTTGAAAAAAGGCTCTTGTGAATAATTAAATATGACTGTAGATCAGAATTGGTCAGGACAACACGGTATAATGGTTAGAAAGCCATCTCTGGAGTCCAGGAGACTGAGGCTCAAGTCCCCCTGACAACTACTGGCTGTGTGCCCCTGATACCTCTCTAAAATTATATATTCCAGTACAAAGACTGACCTGCAGTGGTAGAGGGACTTACCGTAGTGGGAACTCCCTCTATCAATGAAATCATAGGTCTAGTACTCCCCACCAAAACTAGTCAGAAATGGTTCTTTACACTTAATTTTCTAGAATTAGGTTAGGCTTCCTTCTACCCCAAAGCAATTCTCATTACACTAATTTTATCCAAATGCTATGTAACAGAGTCAGGAAGAGTATTATATAATAAAATACCATACAAGGTTGATCTCCAAGCTCTATGTCAAAGTCATTGTAGGTTAAAATGTTGGGTCACAGTTATATATGTCACAGTTATAATAGAAAGGAATTGAAATGATGATAAAATTGGTACATAGTACATTCTAATTTATTTTAATGTAGAACAAAAGAAGAGCTATGAGATGGAGCTTTTAGAGGGTTAAGTATAGTTTAGAGCTCATAACTGTGTCTGGGAAAGAGGTAATGTACAGATTTTGTAGTGAGGAAGCACTTTTTTTGGTCCCTCCATATTCTCCATGCTGATGATAATAAGATACAATGAAAAAAATGTACCTTTGGATATCACTCTATTAATGACCCTAGAAACTCCTAAATCAGTAGTAGTCTTCATGTGTTTGACTCTATCAGAGGATAAATTATGTACAGAAACATACATAAAGTGCAGAGAAAAACAAACATCTTTCTTATAGTGTTGTTTTTAAAAAAAGATAAAAAAGGAAATAATTCTAGAAGAACTGGCAAGACAAAATAATTGATTTTCTTTCCAGAACTTACTCGCAGTTAGCAAGCATGGACAAAGATGCATCCATCTTCTCTACAGGGGGAATCTGGGCATAAAGTTTCACCTCTTTGGCTTCTGCTGGCTTCTGACCTGATTTTTCTTCCTGTGATGAAAAAACGTAGGAAAAAGAATATTGGAGTACTTAAGTAAAATAGGGTAATAATTTCTAAGGATCCCTCTATTTTTACTAAAAAGAATTAAGAAAGCCCAATACCAATGATTATGCTTTCCCAATGAATGTTTTCATTAAATAAATACTGGTCCTCCTAAAAGCTTCCCTTACATTCAGGATTCCAGATTTCTAATATCAGCTGTTTTCTTTGGCATCTCTTCTTCCTTTTTTTATACCCTCAGTTCAATCTAAAGTAGGAATAAAAACATATATATAAGCGGCAGAAGCCTCATCTCTACCAGTGAGCTAGAGCAACAGCTTGGAAAACAACATGGTACATGCTAGATTTAGAGTCAGAAGTCATAGGTTAAAATCCCACTGGTCGCTTTGGGCAAGTCATTTCAACCTCTCTGGTGCTCACTTGATTGTAACAAGGGACTGGACTAGATGCCCTCAAAGACTTCTTTCAGTTCTGCATTTATGATCCTAGTTTCTTCTTATGATGGACTGCCCAGACACACCAAGTGCTTTATTTTTAATGTTTGATACACTTTGCTTTGTTTAATCCTTAACACCTCTGTGAATTAAATTTTGAGCTGAGTCTGAGAGTCAGAGATTAAGTGATTTATCCAAGTAGTAAAGCTGGGATTTAAACTTAGATTTTCTTCTTTCTCATTAGGTTTCCTGACCAGTCCCAGGGGAAAATGTGGTCAGGCCTGTTTTGTGAAGGAGGGGATTGGGGAAGGGAGAGGCTTCCTCACTAGGCTTCCTTAATAGACAAGTCCTACTCCCTGGGGCTTCTGTGTTGGACAAACCAACTCCCAAAACCTAGCAGTCAGGGCAGTTGAAGCCTATGCCCAACACAAATCACTGACCTTGAGTTTACTAGTTTAATTGCCTGCCTCCATCAGTAGTCTTCACTTTTACACTGCCTGGTCCCATCCTTCCTGTTCTTTCCATAGTCATGATACTGACCCCCTTTCCAACCTTAGCAGTTCATTCCCTCATCTCCATCTCTGTCTCCATCTCCATCTCCCTCATCCCTACCTAATACCCAACACCCAGCCCATTCTACATCTGCTGGCCCCTTCCCATGTGTCCTTGGGTCTGTCTGCTCCATAATTAACTAGCTGACTTTCATACGAAGCCTCTTTTATCATTCTTTCCATCTTCTGGCACTCACTGAGATGTGGTTCCCTCCTAATAACACTGCTTTTGCCATCCTTTGCAGATCCAGTTGTACTTTCACTCATACTCAACTCACTGATGATGGTGGTAGAGCCAGAATACATCATCTTCTAATGGCTACTTCTAGACTCTCTCTTTCCCACCATCACCAGTAATGTCTTCCCCTTTGGGGCTCATTTATTCCAACTTTACTACCCAATCTAGATTCTGGTAATGGTTACTGACCAATATCCCAGAGCATTATCCTTCCTTTCTTTTTTTTTTTTGAAGCAATTGGGGTTAAGTAACTTGCTCAAGGTTACACGGCTACTCATTATTTATGTGTGGGTGCTCATTTTCTGAGGCCGGATTCGATCTCGGGTCATCCCAACTCCGACGCCAGCGCTCTTACTCACTGCACCACCTAGCCACCCTTATCTTTCCTTTCTTAATGAGTTCAGTGCCTGGCTCAGTCTTTTTTTCTACCCCAAATCCCTCTCATTCTAGGAGACTTCAAAATACAAGCTGATCTTCATTTAAACACACTAACTTCCCACTTCCCCAATCTATTCAGTTTCTTTAACCTTCTTCTCAACTCTGTCTTGTCTCCACACAGGGATGATCATACCCTTTATCTTGCCATTGGCTACTAGTGTTTTGCTTCCAGCTTGCTGATCTAAACTTGTAACAGTTTTCCTGGTGGAGATCCTTTCTCAGTCTTTTTGTATAATCCCAAATCTGAAAGAAGGAGTTCACTGTTGTTTCTCTGAATATCTTGAGCATTACTAGACTTGATGCCTTTTTAATATCTTTGATAGAGTATACATGTAAGACCTGGGTTCCTCTACAACTTTTAACACTGACATTTTAGCTAGAAGACTTCTTCTACCTTCTCAAAGATGAAATTATCATCAAAGCATGTCAAGAATTTATCTAGCTCTGTATTTTCAGTAGAAAGAGATCTCCAGCAGATGTCTAGATAATTGAAGTCTTCTGTTTTACCTCTGTGCCAATTTTTGTGATCAAGAGAGTCAGTATGGTATAGTGAAGATAGCTGACTTGAGGCAAGAAAGTCTGGTAGTTCAAAGTCAATCTCCAACACATGTGGACTACTTGATCCTTTGAAAGCCATTTAATTCTGAGTCAGTCAGGTACCCAAGAGGGGTATAGATATTCTACACTGCAAAAAGAATTGTAGATTTTTTTAATAGAAGTTTCCTCTCCAAGAGTTGAAAAGAGAATCATTGGTCTGAAGCAAAAAATAAAGAATTTATGGTACATAAAATTTTATGGTACATAAATCTTTATGGTCTGTAAGATACTCCCATAATGCTATCATTTATATTCTTCTTATCCTCATTCAAATATCCACTACCTTTCTACCTCAAGTTCATGAACTTCCAAAAAGTCCACAGGCCTGTATCTTTTTTTTTTCAAACCAGACCAATAATTTCCTTTGGCAGAGAAAGCTCTTAGTGAATAATTTTCTCTACAAATGCAGACATTCTCTGCAAATTACAGTCTTAGAAAGTTTCCTGTGGTCATATAGCCTGTATGTATCAATTCTGTATTTTCTTTTAAATACCTTACTGGTTCCCCCTTTATTGGAACTGTTTTCTTTTGAAAAAAAGAATGTTATCTTTTCAGTGTTGGGTTACAGTTATGAGTTTTTCCCTGTCGTTTATTTACTTCTTTGTATTAAAATACCAAGGTTGCTTTGCTTAATGTTCATTCTCTGCATTTCTTTATTCAATTTGATGCTATTTTTAAGTTTTTGCTGGAATAGGGGCATGGGAGCTGAGTTTCCCATCACTGTTCAGGCAGCCATCTTGGCCAGAAGTCCAATTTAAATACAAAGTATTCGAAGTGCCTTCCTTTACCAAAACCTCAGGAAGTAGATACTTGGAAATATTATAACTTATATACTGGTATTATAACTAATCAGAACCTTTTAATGCAGAATTTTCTCTGAATAGCAACCAGACAGAATTGAATAAAAAGTAACTAAATAAATTAGTAAAACTAGTAAACAGCTGTATAAAATAAACAAGAATTGAAATACTGTGTTATTATATTTTATCCAGTGTAATCTGTCTTCCCCAAGACCTACAATTCTGGAAAAAACAATGAATACAAAGCTATAAGAGCTGACGTGAAGATAGAATTGATAAGAATTGGTAACTGAATGGATAAAAGGGTGAAGGAAAGGGAAACAAAAGGAGCAAAGGATAACCCTAAAATTGTGAATCTTGGTGACTAGATAGTGCTACCCTTATCAGAAAAGGAAGTTAGGAAGAAGTGTGGTTTATGGGGTAGAAATAACGAATTCTGTTTTAGCCATGTTGAATTTGAGATGCTGATGGGTCATCTTGATTGATACATATGTCCAGCAGCCATTTGGTAGTGTGGGACTGGAGGTTGGTAGACAGATAAGGGCTGGATAAATGAATTCACTAAGAGGGAGTCTATGGTGAGAAATGATGGCCTAGGAAAAAGCTCTAGGGTATATCCAAACACCAGGGTTAGAAAATGGATGATGATCCAGAAAAAAAAAGCTAAGAATCAAGTAATGTCACAAAAATACAAAAAGGAGAAAGTATACAGGAAGACATAGATATCATCAGTGTGAAAAGCTGCAGAAAGGTCAAGAAGGATAAATATCAAGGAAAGTTCAAGGGATTTGACAAACAGATCACTGGTAGACTTGGTGAGAGTAATTTCATTTGAGAGGAAGGATCGTAAACCAGGTATTAAGAGTTGAGATGTGAATGAGGGGTAGGGAATGTGAAGAAATAGAGACAATGGAGTATTGATAGCTTTTTCTAGAAATTAAATGATTATTGAGTGGATGCTTATTGAATGAAGATTATTATTGATTAGATATAATTGGGATAGTCAAATAATTATATTTTTAAAAGTTAATTAATCTGTGGTTCCAAATTTCTAGTAGTCAAAAAATATGCTTTATATAATTTTAAAAGAGCTCATATACTTACCCATCTGGCTAGGGCTTCTTTAATTGTTGTTGCTTTTGCCTAAAAAAAAAAATTTAAAGTAAGGTGCCTTTATTGGTATCTTCCTTGTCTTAGCTAATTTATGATATAATTTTTAAAATCAATCTTTTATTCGATTAAAATATTAACTTTTTTAGTATTATACATTGATAGTAAGGTATTTGCATTTTCTTTTTTTCTAGCTTTTTTTTTTGCTTGGTATTTGCATTTTCTATAGAAAAATCAGGGGTGCTTAACTTAAAGTTGTTGCAAAAAAATAATAATTGTGATTTCAGGGCTATCATCATACACAAAAATTCTACTCCTATGCAGTTTCTAAAGAAGAATAAACTGTTGAATACTATGTATTTAAGAAACATTTTACATATGGCAGGGCAGGTATAGATTTACATTAGTCTGGTTTTTTACTGAAATTTGTTTTAAGAATGAACCCCTAAAATGAAAGGTTAGCTATTTACATTACTTAACCTTAAAAAAAATAGTGGCTATCCACTGATTTTAAAAAACAAAACATTTTTAAATGGTTGTTTTTCAGTTGTTTCAGTTATTTCTGACTCTTTGTGATCTTATTTGGGGTTTTCTTGGCAAATATACCGGAGTGGTTTACCATTTCCTTTTCCAGTTAATTTTGACAGATAAGAAACTGAGGCAAACAGGGTTAAGTGACTTACCCAGAGTTACATAGCTAGCACGCTTCTAAAGCCAGATTTGAACTCAAGAAAATGAAACTTCCTGGTTGCAGGCCCAGCACTCTAGTGTGCCACCTAGCTGCCCCAGTTTTTTTTTTTAAAGCAACTGGGGTTAAGTAACTGGCTCAGGGTTACACGGCTAGTCATTATTTATGCGTGGGGGCTCATTTTCTGAGGCCGGATCTGATCTCGGGTCATCCCAACTCCGAGGCCGGCGCTCTTACTCACTGCGCCACCTAGCCGCCCCTTTAGGGCAATCGGGGTTAAGTAACTTGCCCAAGGTTACACGGCTAGGTTTTTGTTTGTGCGGATTAAGTGTCGGAGGCCGGCTCCGAACTCAGGTCCTTCTGATTCCAGGGCCGTCGCTCTCTATTCACTGCACCACCTAGCCGCCCCAACTGCCCCAGTTTTTAAACAGACCAGCTCTAAATTTTACACTCCCTCCATTCTCTGTATCCTGAAGGTGGACAATGAGAAAATGAAGCCAGACAAAAAATATTTTAAATGTTATAACATTACATATATTACACAATAAGGGTACTTAATAAATGTTTTGAATCATTTATTTGATTATGTGGGCAATCTGCCTATCTACAAATGCTAAATGAACTATTTTTCCTATGTAGCACCCATACACACGTAATTTTAAAGTAATATTTAAAATCATTCTGAAGTGACCTGGACTTTCCCAAAGTCAACAGGAGATAATTATACAGTTTATATTACTCCAAAGGATCCTAAATCAGCACTAACCTAGAACTTTATCATAAATAGTGTCAGTATATACTAAGAGCTAATTTTATGTAATAACAGTATAGCATAGAATCTGAGTTATAAGGGTCCAGAGAAGTCATCTAATCAACAAATATCTGAACAGAAATTCCCCCCATGATATACCCAACAAGGAGTTATCAACTTTACACCTGAAGACCTCCAACCTACTTTTAGACAGCTCTGTTAGAATTTTTTTTTTTTGTTTACTCCTAGCTGAAATCTCCTTCTCTGAAACTTTCCTTCATTATTCCTAGTGCAGCTCTCTTGGGCCAAGCAGAATAAATCTAATCCATTTTCTCTACATGACAATTCTTAACATATTTGAAGGCAGCTACCATGTCCTTCCCAAGTCTGCTTTTTTTCCCCAGGCTATGTATCCCCAAGTCAAGATACAGCTTGTCAAAAGTCCTTCCTGATATGTGGCACACCCAGAACTAAACACAGTACTCCAGTTGTTGTTAGGCCAGGGCAGAGTACAATGGGACTATCATCTTCCCTGGCCCCGACACTATTTCTCTCTTAAAATAGCCTAAGAGTGAACTAGTTTTCACACTGCTGACTAATTCTGAGTGTGTGGCACACTTAAATTCTCAAGCCTTTTCCACACAAATTGTCACAGGGCATGCCTCTCTTATCCTCTACGTGTAAAGTTGGTTTTTGAACCTAAGCACAGGGCTTGACATCATGCCCGTTCCACTGCCAATATCTTATCCTTGTTAGCTAATCCTCCTAGAATTGTGCTCTATGGGCCCAAACGTTAAGTATGCCATCTATGCCTCGATTCAAGGCACTGATAAAAGGGCCAATGGCAGATTCCACCTGCTGAAAACCTCCCTCTAAGCAGTGAGTTTTATACAGTATAGGCACTTAATAAATGTCTCCCACACCAGTGCCTTTGTTTAGCTCCTTGCTAAATCTCACACCTGTATGCTTTTATGTCAATAAAACTCCCACTGGCTAAAGAGGTCTAAGTGAATTCTTTCAGATCTGCCCCGCCTCTCCCAACTCTGACTTCAAGATTTCTAACTGAATTGATCTGTACTTTGTGGGGGCCCAAATTTTCTCTGTTATTTCATTGGTGTAGGAAATGCCTCCACTGGTGCAGCAACTCATCCATGGTTTACTATCTTAGAGAGTTTCCTTGGTGGAAGAAAGGTGAAATAATTTGCCTGTGGTCATCCAGCCAGGATGTAAAAGTAGACAGTCTTGAACCCAGGTCAGTCTGACTCTAAAGCTGCCTCTCCAGTCTAAATCCTACATCCTGACTCTTAATTAATGAGAATAATAACTTATATTTCTATATCGAAGCACTTTATATAGCACCTCATTTGGATCTCACAACAATCCTGTGAGGCAGCCCATTACAGGTGTCTTTCTAATTTTACAAATAAAGAAACAAGCTAAGGCTCAGAGAAGCAAGATTTACTAACTCCAGGTCCAGCACACTGTCAACCACACCCTATTCCCTCTCATATTAGTAATCAACAATGACTTCTTTGGTCTGGTCAACCATTTTTGAATTTGCCCCAGGCATTCCTTTAGATTGCCCTGGGGTAAAGTCTTTCCTCTGACTCGTATGAGTTGTTACCACAATGTCTTCAATTCCTAAGATTTTACCACAGAAATACCTACCAAGTAACTTAAATAAAACTAAAGTGTCTGCTTCAAAAGAAAAAAGAAAGACCTTCCTGGACTAGACTTCAATTCAATATTTATTAAAGACCTACTTTGTATTTAGTCTAGCTTATGGTTTTGTAGGGAAATAGGGCACATAGCTAAGAAACCATAAGCACCATGATTCATCAGAGGGGTACAAAAGAAGGCACCATCTTCTTTGTATTTATTCTGTATATGTTGTATAGGTACATATTGTCTCCCCTGATAGAATGTAAGCTGCTTCAGGACAGAGACTGTTTGTATCCCAAGGGCCTAATAAGCATAGTATCTGGCACATAGTATGTGAAATCATCTATAAAATGAGGAAGAGTGAATAGGTGGTATCTAAAGTTCCTTTCAACTCTAAAATCACATGTTGCTTGAGAGGTGGAGTAGGAAGTTGGAGAGGATAGGGGAATTTGAAATTAACTTGAAGCTATTGTTGGTGCAAATTTGATATAGGAGTCCCAAAAGTCATGTCACTATAAACACTTTTAGTTTAATTCAATCAGCATTGTGTACAAATGTTAAGTAACTTTTATGTTTGTACTTACGTAGATACAAGTTTTGTCTTCCAAGTGAAAACTCTTTGCAGTAATAATTTGATACTTAAAAATCAAATCAAAACTTTATTTAAATAAGGGTAAATTTATCTCAACACTGATGTTTTAAAAGTTTCTTTAATTTTCTTATTTTTTCCATATAAGGTTACTTCATCAAACAATTCATAATTTTGCAGTGCATCCTCCTAATACCTTACACATTAGCTGCTCAATCAACATTTGCTGAATGAATGTTAAACTTTGTTTCATTTTTAAGTCAAAATATGTATCATTCTAACTGTGATTGAGATGAACATGGAATTGCTACCTTCAAAAAGGATAGGAAAGAATTTTTAATTGTTTTAATATCATGTCACTGTCCCCCCAAAACTGACCAGAGAAATATCTACCAAATAAAAAACTGAGAATATTCTTCAACTTCTGTGAATAAAGTTTCACCTACACCTTAAGGAGAAAAACTCACAAATAGGACAAACAAGAAAAAGCTGTACAGCATTATTGGTACTTTCCCCACAAACCCATAATTCATGCATTTTATCACCTCCAACCAGGGGACTGCATGGATGGAATGGGATTTGGCATTTCATTGGTATAGGGTATCTGGATGTGCTGGTTGTTGTTTGGTCATGTATGACTCTTTATGACATGGGGTTTTCTTGGGAAAGATACTGGAGGGGTTTACAATTTCCTTCTCCAGCTCCTTTTACAGATGAGGAAACTGAGACAAACAGGGTGATGTAACTTGGCCATGGGTCACATGGTTAATAAGTGTCTGAGGTCAAATTTGAACTCAAGACCTCCAGACTGCAAGACACTCTATCAACTGGGCCACCTAGCTGCCTGGGGTATGAAATCAGCTCCAACTTTTTAGAAAGAGTCAAATGTTATATTTTCACTGGCAGACAGGTGTTGGAGCCAGATTAAATTGCTCTCAGAGATTATTTTTAAATTTTTGCTGCGAGTATTTATACCTTGGAAATCAGCAAACTACAACTTGGGGCATGATTTATTATTTTTTTGATTATCTAAACTGAAAAGTGTTGGAGAAAAAATTAACACAGTTATAATTTTTTATAGGGGAGGAGATGCTGGTTGTTAAACACAGCACACCTGAAACTCCTTCTACCAATGTAGATTAACATTTATTTCCTCTGCAACTCACAGCCTTAGAAAATTGTCTGGAGGCAAAGTTTAAATGACTTGCCCAGGGTTCCACAAGGCACTTGAACCCAGACAGTGCTCTATGCGCAAAGGCAAGGTGCTTCTCAGCTATTCGTTTTCTAGCTTGACTGGTTGTAAACAGAAGCAGTATGAAGTCACTGAAGGCATAATTGGACCTGCTAATTAACTTCCAGTACTCACACCTGAGGAACACTTAAGGCCGCATATCTCTGTTGCTAACTTTTAGGACTCAGCTCCAGGCTCGGACCACACACATGCAGGCGGGGTCTTCCTAAACAGCCCTTCTGGAGGGTGATCGCGCACTGCCCTGTCTTCTCTTTGGCCAGAAGAGTCTGGGAGCAAGACTCCCTTCCCCTTCCCTGCGTTTTCAGGGCAGTGAGTGAACAGAACGGCCCGCTCTGCATGGACCTTGGGACAGACTAGGCAAGGCTGCCGAGAGATGCAGGCGGCAGCAAGAGTCAGGTCCGCAGCATTGCGCCCACAGAGGATCCGCACCGTTAATTAGAGATAACAAGTGCACATCTCTGCTGCTCCAATCACAGCCGGAGCGCTCTCCATCTCTCTGGGGAGAACTCCGGTGCAGGAGGCTCGCTCCCCTTCCCTTCACCCTGTCCCTCCTCCAGCCCCTGCTCCTCCCTGGGCTCCCACTGCCCACAGCCCGAGCTACAGCCCCCCCCCCCCGCCCCACACACACCCTCCTCTTCCCCTTCGTCTTCGGAGGAAGTGTCCCATCACGCTCCTCACCGCTGCTTCTCCGCCCCCGCCCCCTGGTCCCCCCAACTCAAGGTTAGCCTTCCCAAACCCTGGAGGTTACTCACCATTCCGCTCCGTTGCTACTGTCACTGCGGCGGTTGCTAGGGCCCAGCTTGGGCCTGGGCGCATGCGCACTGCCTGGAGAGAGGCAAGCGCGCGCAGCAGCACCATCTTTCCTCTCGGTCGCGCGCGTGCGTAAAAAGACCTTGTGTGATGACTAAAGGGGTTGGCGGATTCCTTCCGCTCCAGCTAGCAAGAGGGAGGAGGGGGGGAGGAAGGAGAGGCGAGGGAGGGGGAAGAGACTCTCTGGTTGTGGAGGCCCGAGCCTGCTGCATCCAAGAGCAGTGAGTGGTTTCTGGGCTAGGCTGCGGAGGGAACGGCATCGTTTTCTTTCCCTTGTTCTGCCCTGGGTTGCTACACGGAATTAGCAGATGGAGAAGGATGCTGCTGCTGCTCCTTGCTTATGCATTTGTTCCTCAGAAGCAATTGAAAATTCATTTAGCCAAGTTCATCCAAAAGAAAACTTCCCCCCAAAACAAAAGTATTTGTCAAGAAATATAAAAATATGCAGAGACAGAGACAGAGACGGGGGGGGGGGCAGAGTGAGAGGGAAGAGAGTGAGACAGTGATAGAGACAAAGTGTGTGTGTGTGTGTGTGTGTGTGTGTGTGTGTGTGTGTGTGCGCGCCCGCGCGCTCACTCGGGGAGGTGAAGGGACAGAATACATATACAATAAATATATACAAAGTATACAACCCGCATCAGGCAATTACTGTTCCAGTTTGTTGCTCCAGTGCCATGGCTAACTGAATCAATCTGAAAAGCAGCTCACATACTAGGCTGGGGGCCTAGTGAGCTGGAGTACAAGATAGGCCCGGATCAGGTACTTTTAAAATAAAAAGGTCTAACAATAGGGGAAGGGTTCTTAACCTGGAGTCAACTGATTTCAGTGAGTCCACAAACTTGATGAGGGGAAAATGACATCTTTTATGTTCACTAAACTTTGGTTTCTATGTATTTTATGTATTTAAAAACATCATTCTGAAAAGCGGTCCACAGGCATGGCCAGAGGGACAAAGGGGTCCAGGACACAAGGGTCCTCAAGTGTGGCCCTTTGACTGAATCCAAACTTCACGGAACAAATCTCCTTAATAAAAGCATTTGTTCTGTAGAACTTGGACTCAGTCAGAAGGGCTGCATCCAAGGACCTAGAAGGGCCCCAGGTTCCCCACCTCTGGAAGAAGCCCTGAACTAGAGATTGGGAAACTGATCTTTGTTAATTAACAGTGCCACCTGAGTTGAATCTTCAGAGAGGGTAGGTGTTATAAGAGGCAGAGCTGAGGAAGGACAGCATTTAAAGCATGGTGGGGCAGTTTATGCAAATACAGGGTGGCTGGAGATGGAACAGAGTTGGGGAACAGTAAAAGTAGATCAGTTTGACCAGAATGCAAAGTGCATGAAGGAATAGTAGAAAGGTGGACTGGAGTCATATTCTGGAGGATTTTAAATGCCAAACAGAAATCTGGGATTATATTCCAGAGTTAAGAGGCTGTTGATGACGTTTCTTGAGCAAAAGAGTGACATGGTCATTAATCTGGAGGATATGTGGAGAACGGATTGGGGAAAAAGGACTTTAGGAGGAGAAAGGAATAGAATAAACATTTATATAGAACCTACTATGCCACTGTGCTTAGCACTGTTTACAAAGAGCATCCCATTTGTTCTTTATTCTTATATGTCAGGTTGGTACTATACCTATTTTTACAGCTGGGGAAACAGAGGCAGGCAGAAGTCAGGTGACTTGTCCAGGGTCACACAGGTAGTAAGTGTCTGAGGCTAGATTTTAACACAAGTCTTCCTGACTCCAGGCCCAGGGCTCTGCTGCTAGCTACTTCGCTGTGTCACTTTGAAAAAAGCCTTTTGAAAGCAGGAAGGCTAATTATGAGGCTATTTCAATAGCCTAGGTGAGAAGTGATGGTGCAATGTGAGTGGAATGAAGGGGAACAGATGAGAGTGAGATTTTGTGGAGCCAGAAGGAACACAACTTAGTAACAGACCGGATGTCTGGAATAAAGAGTTGAAAGTGACACTAGGGTTGTGAATCCAAGTGACTGGAAGGATAATGGAGTGGGGGTGGGGGGTGGGATGTGTTCTGCTTTTGACTTGAGTTTGAAATACAACTGGGATGCCCAGGTGATGCCCACAGGCATTTGGTAACATGGGACTGGGGCTTGGCACACAGATAAAGGCTGTATATAGATTTGGGAGTCATCTGCATAGAGATGGTAATTGAGTCATGGGAATGGATGAGATGACTAACAGTGAAGAGGGCCTAGGATGGCACCCAGGACACAGACTAAGAAGAAGGTGTTAGGAAGGCCTAGCGGGCAGCAATATCAAGAGTGGCCAGCATTTACACAGGAGTTTGTTTGCAAAGTGCTTTATACATCTGACTCATCTGAACCTTACAACTGCCTTGTGACGGAGGTGCTATTATCATCCCCATTTCACACATGAAGACACCAAGGTAAGAGTAAGTGATCTGCCCAGAGTTGCAGAGCCAGGGAGTGTCTGAAGCAAGCTGCACCCCTGAGATGCCTATTCTAGGAAGATTTTCCTTACATGTTCAATTGAATGAAACCTTCTTTCCTAGAGTTCACAGCCCCTTAAAAGCCAAACAGAACTAGCCTACTGTTTTCACACAACAATTCTTCGATTACTTGAAGGCAGCTATTATGTCACTCATGAATCTTTTCTTTTTCAGGCTAAATGTTCCCAGTTCCATCACAGTGTTTTTACTGCAAGTTTTTTTTTAACTGCATGGTATGACAGAGAACTCACTGGATTTGGATTCAGAAGGCTTAAGTTAGAAACCCAGCTACAGAGCTTTAGTTTCTTTATCTGCAAAATGGAGATAATACTTATACTACCTACTCTTTATGATTGTGAAGAAAATAGTTAGGTTAGATAATCCTCTAAGATTCTTCATTCTTTAACTTTCTATAATTCTAGATAGTCATTCAATCATAAATAAATGTTATCTTCTGGGGCGGCTAGGTGGCACAGTAAGTAGAGCATCAGCCCTGGAGTCAGAAGGACCTGAGTTCAGATCTGGCCTCAGACACTTAACCACACAGAAACAAAAAGCTAGCCGGGTGACCTTGGGCAAGTTACTTAACCCCAATTGCCCTCAAAAAAAGAAAAAAATATATATATGTATATGTATAAAATAAATGTTATCTTCAGGCTCAGAAACCAACATTTTATCTTATTTTTAAGATCTCATTTTACTGTTATCCTTGGCACCACAAAGACTTGTGGCTGAAAGTAATAAATTATGACTGACCAAAAGTAAACTGTATAAACTCTGCATATGTTCTTCAGAAATTTATTTGTCTTTGAAAATTAATTTAACAGTATTCTGTACACACATTTTATAGAAACATTTCTGATTTCAAATTTTTATATTTATGAAAAAAAAGTTATGTTGTGTTCTTTAAACCCTTAATATAAATAAACAAATAATTCACAGCATGAAGCTGGGTATCTGTGTGTATAATTTTTTAAAATATCCTAACACAAGAGATTTAAAGTTAAATAGCTCTATTTCTATCTAAACAAACAAACTTAAAAAAAAGGAAAATCAGTAAATAAGAGTATGCCAAAGATTTACAATGCTAACAATCAAAATCATTTAGAAGGATTCCATGAATTCAGGGGGGGAAAATCCATCTATAGGAGAAACTTTGAAAAGAATGCACAAAGTAGTATCCTATGACTGAAAATGGATACAACCAGTGAGAGTATGGTGAATATAAATAAATAGAAGAGTACTTTTGCTTTTTAAAATAAGTGCATAGTTTGAATGAGAGGGGAGAGAGAGGTAATTATCAGGTCTAATGGCCTGATTAAGGACAAAATACTGATTTGACATGCTTTATTTAAAATGCACATCAAAGCACAACTGAAAAATCTAGCTGTGTGATTAATGCCCCTTTCAGGACACTTAAACAGTCAAATTCATTCAAATTAAATTAGAATGAACTTCAAATGGCAACCTCAGATCATGGCTCTTAGTTTTTTAAAGGCACATTTTCCTTTACTGTTGTTTTAGAAAAGAGATTTCAAAAAAGCTGACTTGCCACTTTTCTATTTCTTACATGAAAAGCCCCAAGAAAGGACAGCACATACTCAATCTGCTGAGGTTTCCTTTTCTACTATCAGACATTTCAAAGTGTGACTTTACTTTAGAAAGAGGTAATGTTATAAAAAGTATTATACTTGTCCTGGAGTTCCAGGGGTGGTTCTGAACCCTACTGGCCAAACAATATATAAAAACTCAGTCACAAAAACTCCCATTTCCCGCCCCACACCCCCCACAATGAAATATGTGCATACATCAAGAAGGTAGCCTAAATGAAAACAAAAGCAAAAACTTTTAATATCCTCCAGCCCAAAGTACATGCTCTCAAAAATTCATAGTCTCAAACCCCACTAGATGGTGATTTAAAAGACAAAGAATCCCTCCTTCACCAATAAATTTTAGTCTACTGGGGTAGAGGAGGAAGGATTCTGACCTCCCCTTAGAAAAGTCCAATTTCTGTACTGCAATTGTTTATTCTGGAAGGACAATCTGAATTCAATAAACTTTTGAAACTTCAAATATGTATAAAGACAGAAATAGGAGGAAAAAGGTGCTACAAACATTGAGACCCATTCTCAGCATTTGACTGCTATTTCCTGGAGAAAACATTCAGATTTTCTAAGAATTTTTTCATAGTGAAATCTTTGCTGACTCTTAATAAAAGGTGACTTCCATAAAACCCAAGATCAGCTCTTACAGCTTCATGTTGACCTTTACGTCCCCAAATAAAGTTCCTTATCAAAATTTGAATGTATTCATTATTAAGACCATATTCAAGTATATACCCTGGTCAAAAAATTGTACAAATACTTCTGTGGCAGATAAGAATATTTTGCTACGAATAAAAAAGAGCATAGAAAAATAGAAGGCAGACAAGACACCAGTATACAAATTGATTTTTAACACCAAAAGGGGCCACAATGAAAATTATTTTTGCTCTTTCATTTAATAATTCTCTCTCCCTTTACAGCTAAAGCTTCTACCTTCTCCTGGATAAGCCAAACTAAAACCTTATTCAATAGATAGCTTAAGAATGACAGGTTCTGGTAAACACAAAACTGAAATACTTTTGACCCTCTGAATCAGTTTCCTTGAACTGCTACAAAAAAGTACTATTTCCTTAGTAATTTTACACCCCCAAAAAACATGTAGATGAATATGAAATCTCAATTTTCATTTTACAATGCTATATAGATTCAGACCTTTAGCTTCCCTTGAAATCAATCTGTCGCATTGTCTGGGGATTTACTTCAACTCAACTTTATGGTTTTATAGCCTTCATCCTAAATGCATCTTCAGAAATTCTAAGATCTTCTTCCAAGATTCCTCCTGAGCAATGGCATGGGCTCTGCACTGACCCCCACCCAGAATTGGGACCCCCAGCCACCGGTCCAAGGCAACTGGAAAAAATGGGCTGTTGGGTGGATCAATTCGATGACCTGCATTTGGGTAACTCAGAAGAGTGTAATTTTTTTTCCCGTGCTCCTCTAAACGCTTGATTGCCAAGTCAGCATACAAAGAGCTATTCCATTGTTTGTCATCCTCTCCAACCACAAAGAGGAAGTGAGAGTTAGCTTTTTCTATGGGGATGAGGCTGTCTCCATAAGCAGGATCCAAGGGGTCTACAAGGGCTTCTTTAACGTCGTACACTCCTGAGGAAGTGACAGTGATTTTATCCAGATCAAAGGGGAGCCCTGGAATGATTACTTGGCCGCACTGAAGAGCAGTGCCTGTGTTGGAGATGCAACCATTGATACTGACCACAGCAGCCACATCTGGAAGGAAAGTAGCCATTGAGAAGGCTAGTTCTGCTCCTTTACCTGATCCAATCACTCCAATTTTGGGACCTTTGACCTTTAAAGAAAAAGAAAGAGAAAGAAAGGGACAACAGAGTTACAAAGTCTGCTATGGATTGATCTTTACTCTCTTGTTAAGCTACTGATTTATTATTCACATGGCACATATTTTACCAACTACTTATGTTACCATTTTTTCCATTCTTCTGAGGAGTGTATTTCCTTCTGTCACACCACTTACCTTTGGGTGATTCTGCACAAATTTAGCTGCTTGAGCAAAGTAGTCAATATTTAAATCTTTCATGATAGGAGGTAGATCTTCAAAGGCAAAATATGGCAAAGCTAGAGTGGCAAAGCCTCGACAAGCAAGAAGGCTAGCCCGAAATTCATGTAGTCCCCCTTCATCACCAAACATGTCAATCACACCAGGAAATGGACCATCCCCTACGAAAGCAAGGATAGGATGTAAGATGACAGTGTTATTCCTGATCTCATATAGAACAATCTGGATCACTAAAAGGCCAATATTTACTAAATATGATACTCAGATGCACCTTCAAGCTCTATTTGTTTGCTCTTAATCTACATGTTATTTTTTCTTCCATAGAAGTGCATGTATTCAAATATTTGAATAAAAGCATAAGAAAGAAGGAGCACATAAGAGAAAATGAAACAAAAAACTCCAAGAAATTATAAATTATCGCATTTGTCTATAACTTCCATTATTTACCCATCTAAAAAGATGTTTGTGCTTACTATATCACAGCAATACCCACTTCATACTTATTTTTCTTGTCCTTTTCTGCTCTTTGCTGTAAGAATTTGTTGCAGTTTTGTATCTTTAAGCATGTTGAGTCTATTCTTTTGTTTCATTACTCTTTGGGCTGAACTGACTTTTTAAACTTTCTCAATGAAACCTCTTTCTTCATGGCGGAAGTTCACTCCATCCCTGGATTTCACTTACATAAGTATCTTTGTGGCTTCCCCCTCTGACTGGCTAGTTCCTCCCAGAACCTGCATTCTGAGAAAGATGCCTAGGCAAGTCATGTCTTCATTCCTCTACAGGCTAACCTCGTCTCTCTAGACTTTCTCTACTATGCCCCTGCACTGGTGCCTTCCTTCATCTCTTTCATCTTGTCTTCTATCACCCCCACCTTTTCAGCTTGCTGCCTTCCCCTATCAGAATGTAAGCTCCCCAAGGGAAGGCACTATTTTTCTTTCATCTTGTATTTATATTCCCAGCTATTAGCACCATACCTGGCACAGAGCAAGCCCGTAATGTTTGCTGACTTGACTTGATTCTGCTTTCTTCACCTAGTTTTAAATAAGCATTTACAGGAGCCCTACTTTTAAAAAATTCTTCACATTCATAATGTTTTGGGGGCATAGGGAGATGGGGTTAGATTTCTAATTTCATTAGTGTACACCATAGGTGTCAAACACATAGGCCACAGGCCACATGTGGCTCACAATACTTCCAAGTGCAGCCTAAATCAGGTTAAAATGTAGTTTCTATCTGATTTTATATTATAAACACATATTGTTTTCTAAGTCAATATGTGAACCACTTCGATCCTCATGGACAACTTAGTTTTTCCCAGTTCTATTTGAGTTTGACACCACTGGTATACAATGGGAAATTCCAATAAGGAAACCCCTTCGATACAAATACGTTTTTTCCAGCTTTAGAGAGCTGTCCTGAGGAACAGTGATGAGTTAAATGATTTGTCTTGGGTCACAGAGCCAGTATGTATCCGAAGCAGGTCTTGAAGTCAGGTCTCCCTGACTCTGGGATTAGTTCTCTTGCTAGTATACTGTACTGCCTCTTGTAATTTCTTATGCTGCAGTAATATTCTATCATATTCACATAGTGCTGTCAATAACACTTTTGTAAATTGATTCTCTCCCTTGTCAATAACATCCTTGGGGTATATCCCCTGCAGCAGAACCACCAGATCAAAGGATCTGCACACTCCTAACTGTTAATGTATCATTCCGTACTGCTTCCCCGATTTCAAAAGCAGCTCACTTCACAACCCCACCAGTAGGATAATATCATGCCTGTTTTACAACAGCCCTACCAGTTGTCATCTTTTGTCTTTGTCAATCTGGGACTCAGGTGGCTCTGAGTTGTTTTAATTTACATTTCTCTGATTAGGAATTTTGAATATTTTTTCATGTGACTGATGATAGCTTGTAATTCTTTTGAGAACTGTATCTGTTCCTCTGACAACTTACCAATTATAAAATAGCTCACACTGATAAAAGTGTCAATTCTTCATACATTTTGGATGTCACATTTGTTTTAAATCATTTGATGCAATAATTTCCCCTGGTTTGTCTCATCCTCTCTTATTCATTGGTTTATTTTATACAAGGGCTTTTCATTTCTATGCAATCAAATGCAAGCATTTCCTCTCTCATAGTTTTCTGAATCAATTTGAGAATTTATTCCTTTTCCAGCATTGTGAAAGTTTTAATCATTTCTTGTCCCCTAATTTTTTATGATGTTTACAACTATAAATTCTTAGACTATTTGTATGTGTGTTGTGATTTGGTTTGCTCTTTTTCAACAAATTGCCATCTAAATATTTGCTAACAATTTTCATTAAATATGTCATAACAGATTTCATTAAATACTTCTCCCAGTGGTTTACGATTCAAGTTTACTGAACACTTCACCATCTAAATCTAGCTCTGGCTCATTACTATCTAACCTATTCACTGATCTGGTATTCTATGTTTAAAAAAATCTAGCACCAGACAGTTTGGATAATGACCAATTTGTAATATAATTTGAAATCTAAGGTACAAGGTCCCCCTTCTTCCTTTTTCTTTTAATTGATTTCCTCTGATACTCTGGACCTTTTGCTCTTCCATATGAATTATTATTTGTCTAATTCTACATCCAGTGGGTATTTTAATAGAAAAAACAATATGCCTATAAATTAATTTGGAAAAGCGGCATAATATTATAGTATCTCAGTCTAAATGTAAACAATAAATCTCTTCAATTTTAATTATTTTATTTCTATAAGATTGGTTTGTGGTTGACTTTACATATGTTCCATATGTTTTAAATTAAATTCAAATCAACAAGCATGTATTAACTGACCACTATGACCACTAGGTACCATTATGTACCACTGTGCCAGCTGCCAGGGCACAAAGACAAAAATGAAAAACAGGTCCTACTTTCAAAGCTTATATTCTATTAGGTAAGAATTCCCAGATATTCAACATATTTTGTAATTACTTTAAATGGCATTTCTCCATTGCTTTTTTCCTTTTATTTTTTTATTGGCGGTATTTGTTTGACTATTTTACTATAGGTATCTGAGCTAGGTTTGTTGATTGTCTTAGGTTTTCTTTTTTTTTTTTTTTTAAAGCAATTGGGGTTAAGTAACTTGCTCAAGGTTACACAGCTAGTCATTATTTATGTGTGGGTGCTCATTTTCTGAGGCCGGATTTGATCTCGGGTCATCCCAACTCAGAGGCCGGCGCTCTTACTCACTGCGCCACCTAGCCGCCCCGTCTTAGGTTTTCTTAATAATCATATTGGCATGGTGATTCAAAAGTTGACCTTGGAGTCAAGAAGACCTGGGTTCAAGTCCTGCCTTCAACATAAAATGGTTGTATGGCCCTGGCCCAGTCACTGTGTCTCTCTGTTGTAGGTGGTTGTCTAAGACTGTTATGTTGCAGAGAATATGCCCACCTGTATTAATAGAAGTTTCCCCATTTGGGAGTTCCACAGGTCTCATCCCTGTCCCTGTCGTCCATGGGAGAATTTTCTAAGGTTTCTCCACTGCATGTAATTCTGGCCCCTGGGTTCAAATAAAGGCTTCTATGGTAATGAAAACTTCCATTCCTAGTTATTCTAGTGTTTTTAATATAAAGGGTTTTACCAAAAGTTCTTTATCTATCGATAAGATAGAATTTCAAATATTTTGCTAATACAAACTCTCATGCTGTTTCCTGACATTAAGTCATATTAACATTCCTGGCGTAAGTCCTGCTTGATCACCTGACCAATTTTTAAAATACACTATTGTGTTATGTTTGCCGTGATATTTTTGCACTCTGTATTCATTAATAACATTGGTCTATAGTTCCCTTTATATGCTTTAGATGGTTTGAAGACCAGAATTGAATGCCATCTTTTTCCATTTTTGAAAACCATTTCTATAGTATCAAAAGTATTTGTTCTTTGATAAAATGCACTTGGGAATCATGTGTGTGCATGTGTGTGTGTGTGTGTGTGTTTGCACTGTAATTCATTAAGGGTTTGCATTTCACTGGATTGATCAATTTGAGTATTTTATATTTTTCTGAATATAATCCATTTCTTTTATGTTCTCAGTTTTTCTAGTATATGACTGCAAGTTGTTTTGTTACTATCTTCACTATTCAAGTAAGTATTTTTTGTCCTCATTTTTTAATTTCAGTAATTTAATTTTCTCCCCTCTTATTTGGTTAGTTAATGGTTTGTCAATTTTATTAGACTTTAAAAAATTCATTTCTTTTAATTTAGCCATGTTTGCTTTCAAGTATGTTTATTTCTCCTTTTGTCTTAGTGATATCTTTTATTTATTTTATTTGCATTAATTTGCTGATTTTCTCATTTTTGAAATTGAAAACTCATCTCAACCTTCTCTTTTTCTCTTTTGTTAATGTAAGAATAAAAATTTTTATCTCCAAGAATTACCTTTGCTACAACCCATAAATTTTGGTATGCTGCATCCTTACCTTCTGATGTCAGAGATGCCCCCCCAAAAAAACACCAACTACCAAATGAATCTGAATTTAGGACATCTTGATGAGGCTATTAGTAGACATTTTGACAATGGACCACATCATTATCATGTAACAATTGCCTGAAAGATATAAAGAATTACTTGCTATACTCTCTTGGTTCTGCTCCCCTCACTCAGCATCAGTTCATATAAGTCTTTCCAAGTTTTTCTGAAGTCCACCTGCTCATCATTTCCTATAGCACAATAATTCCATTACATTTCTATACCACAACTTTTCCAGCCATTCTCCAATTGATGGGCATCCCCTCAATTTCCAATTTTTTGCCACCACAAAAAAGAATTGCTACAAATATTTTTGTAAATGTGGGTCTTTTCCCGTTTTTATGTTCTCTTTGGGATAAAGGCCTAGAAGTGGTATTCCTGGGTCAAAAGGTATATACAGTTTTATAGTCCTTTGGGCATAGTTCCCAATTGCTTTCCAGAATGGCTGGATCAGTTCACAACTCCACCAACAATTCATTGGTGTTCCAATTTTCCCCGCCTCTTCTCCAACATTTATCATTTTCCTATTTTGTCATCAGATAGGTGTGATGTGGTACCTCAGAGGTGTTGTGATTTGCATGTTTCTAGTCAATAGTGATTTAGAGCATTTTTTCACATGACTAGAGATAGCTTTAATTTCTTCCTGAAAATCTTTGACCATTTATCAATTGGAGAATGACTTGTATTCTTAGAAATTTAACTCAGTTCTCTATATATTTTAGAAATGAGGCTTTTATGAGAGCCACTGGTTATAAAAATTGTTTCCCAGCTTTGTGCTTCCCTTCTAATCTTTGCCGCATTGGCTTTGTTTGTGCAAACCCTTTTCAATTTAGTGTAATCAAAATAGTCTATTTTGCATGTTATAATGTCCTCTATCTCTTGTTTGATCATAAATTTTCCCTTCTCCATAAATCTGACAAATAAACAATTCCTTGCTCTCCTAGTTTGCTTATAGTATCAGCCTTTATATCTAAATCCTGTACCCATTTTGACTTTGATAGATTTAGTTCTTCTCAGTAATGCAAGGATCTAAAACAAATCTAAAACACTCATGATGGAAAATGCTATCCACATCCAGAAAAAGAACTTTGTAGGCTCAATGCAGATAGAAACACATTATTTGCTTTTTTGTTGTTGTTTTGTTTCTTCTTTCTCATGGTTCCTCCCATTGGTTCTACTTCTTTATAACATGACTAAGGTAAAAATATGTTTACTATGAATGCATACATACAGTCTATATCAAACTGCATGCTGTCTTGGGGAAGGGGAAGAAGAGGGAAGAGAAGAAAATTTAAAACTCAAAATCTTACAGAAGTGAATGTTGAGAAGTAAAAAGAAATACATTTTTAAAAATAATTACTTCCTATAGTTTTCCCTGAAATTTTACCTCTCCCCCTCTCTTTGTTGGAGAATAAGTACCTCAACCAGGATAGAAGTGCAGTGGCCACTCACAACCCTGAACCTTTTGACCTGCTCTATTTCCAACCTAGGGGCAGTTCATCCCTCCTTCCTAGGGCTCACCACATTGGTATTGGCATACTCTCCCAAGTACTTTCCCTGACAATCTATCTTAGCCTATTACAGTTCAGAAATCTCAAGCAATCTACTAACCTCAGTATTCCCAGTAGCAGGAATTATGGGGTAAGCCACTACACCCTAGCCCCCTTTCTTCTTACATACACTCCAAGCCACACCCACAATACTAGCCAGTTTCTAGACTGATTCAATTAACTTGCCAGATTCGAGTCCCCACTCCTCCTACCAAACACATACCCTTAAGGGTCTGCTCCAATCTCTCACCTTTCCTAAGATCATCAACTGTTCCATACTCTCCCTTTTTCACTCAATATTTATGATATCTACAATCAAAGAATTCCTCTTCTTGATCCTTTTCTCTTTGCTTAAAACAAACAAAAACAGCAAAGTACATGAATGTTTTTTGTTACTGATCTTTCTCACCATGCTCCATTCTTTTGTGATTTTAGTTGTCGGTCAAGATGATTTAGCTCCTAGCCTCTTGTTAACTAAGTTAAAGCCCTTGTTGCCTTGATGTTCTCCTTCAATTTTTGGTTATTACAAGTACAACAGCAGAATGTATATACTAAACTTTGAGTATAAGGAAAGCCCTTCTAGTTTATCTATCAAATACAATTTCACCCTTAACTTTTCTCACATACACAATTTAACATTTTAAGCCATCAAGAATAATATAAATACAATCTACAATACTGCCCCCAATAACTTACACACATGACAATTTTCCATTTTAACTGATGTTGCTGCAAACTGTAGTAACGTGTCTGGGATTTTGCATACCCTGAGTAACACTGGTGATATTTCACCCCTACTCAGATTTAAAAAACAAAAAAGGAATATTCTTTTTAAACTAAATCTCTCCTAGTTTAGGTGGATAGAAAATTTCATGAATTTAAGTATGGTTCACCTTGACTTCCAGTAAATTATGTTCCAGTTTTTCCCACTCTTTTTCCCCCCATATCAGATAATTCTGGAAGATACAAATTGGATACAAATTACAAAGTACTTTATGGTAGGTAACATGATACTTCTCTTTAAGACATCTGGTGAATTGTAGACTTGTTCCACTGTCCTACTGATTTAAGGCAAAAATTTTTGACCAATTCCTAATGATGATTAGATTCTTC
Organism: Gymnobelideus leadbeateri; assembly: GCA_011680675.1. Taxonomy (NCBI): domain Eukaryota; kingdom Metazoa; phylum Chordata; class Mammalia; order Diprotodontia; family Petauridae; genus Gymnobelideus; species Gymnobelideus leadbeateri. The sequence continues at coordinate 364,694 of WOXC01006596.1, read as the reverse complement.
CTTATGGTCATTAGATCTGTATTTTTCCCACTAACCCCATAATTTTTAGAATTCTCTGAGCTCTGTCTTCCAGAGCTATTATCTTTACTTGTAGTGTTTTCTACTTTCAAATAAAGTTAGTTGTTGTTTGATCTCATTTTATTGCATTTTCTATCATCTCTTCCTTAATGGCCTTCTAACCTGAGAATTTTTTCTCCAGTGATTCCATTCCTTCATTCAAATTTTCTACCACTATAACTTTTATAAGTTTTACTTACTCCATTTTACTGATGACAGATCCTCATTGGAGAGGCCAGATGTTACTTTACTGAAAAAAAGAATATTCTTCATTTCCTTTCAAGAACTTACTATTCAGTCTGTTGTGTCCCAGGTTAGGTTCAGCTTCATAAACTAGGTCATTGTAGAGGCTAATCTGTGACTTTCTTCTGAGGACTTCTTAAATCTTTTAACTCATAGTATTTGTTAATCATATTGGAGTTTTTTCTTGATGTTTGCTCATTTCTTAGCTCTCTAAAAGGATATTCTCTTCCTAGGTCCTTTTACTCTACATCTTTTCCCTCCTTTCCCTTACTTATTGTATCTATAGGGGAGGGGTAGACAGGAAGAATGAAAAGATGAGTTCCATGACCTTTCTCTTCACCTTCTTGCTAGAACAACACTAATCTTATATGTCTCTTTCCAATCTCATCAATCTCTATTTTGATTGGAAGGAATTCTGACTGAAATAAGTACTTTATTTGGACCTATTCTGAAAGAAAGCATTTAAAAAACAATTTTAAAATGTCTAGTTTTGCACAAGATGTGAAAGGCTGTGTAAACAATTATTTTTCAGATTATGTCACGCCTTCATTTCCTCATCTATCAAATGGCATCTACCTCCCAAGGTTGTTATGAGGGTAAAATGAAAAAATATTTATAGTACTTCATTATTTTTGTTATAGAAGCACATAATTAAAAGGGGGGGGAAAGTAGATGGACTCAACAACAGCAAAAAGAGAGATTTGCCAAAAAGTCTCTACACTTGTTCTATTTACAGGATCACAGATTTAGCCTTAAAATGGATGTCAAGAATCATCTATTCCAGTGATTCTTAAAGGGTATGCCTCAAGACACCTCCCTACATCCCAACTTTTCCACATTCCCTGGCTTCCAAGAGCCAGGTGCAATTTGCTGCCTGTTCTTCCCAGCCCAGTGTCAAGAAAGCCACAACAGCAGCTTTATCCATTTAGGTACAAAGCTGCCTTTTCTCATTAGAGGTCTGGAGAAGTAACAAAAAAAGTGATGGGGAAGAGAAGAGTTAATAATAGTAACAGCAGCTAGCATTTATGTAGCAAAAATTATCACAACTTTGGGAGGTAGGTGCTATTATGATGGCCATTTTACAATTAAGGAAACTGAGGCAAACAGGGGTTAATTGATTTGCCTAAGGTCATACTACTAGTTAGTGTCTGGGACTGAATTTGAATGCAGGTCTTCTTGACTGCAGGCTCAATGTTCTACCCCCTGTAACATTCAGATGCCTCTTAGGAGAGTCAAGGACAACAGGTCCTGGATAACAGGTCTGGAACCCTTCGTTGTTGCCAACTTAAACATTTAGTGTGCTATAATTTCTCACAGCAAAGAATGCTGTTCTATAAGCAGAAAAAAAAAAGGTTGGAGAATCAGATTTTGGTTCAATACTTTCATTTTACAAATGTGGAAAGAGGCCCAGAGAAGTCCAGTGACTAGTAAGGAACAAACTAGGATTTTAATTTGGGTTCTCAATACTTTTTTTAAAAAAGGAACTGAACTTTATGCCAAAGAAAAAGGTTTAATTATTTTCTAAACTGTTAAGTTTAATGTTATGTAAATGTCACATGCATGCTGGACCTGATTTTAGAATACCTGAGCCAGAATCCTGGCTTTGACACTTACTACCTCTGTGACCTGGAATAAATCACTTAATCCTTTTCAGCTCTACAGGCTTCTGACTAACTGGAGAGCTAACTTCTCTTGCTTCCAAATTCTTCTTTCTGGTACAAACCGGAAGACATATGTTTGGTCAATCCCTTTCCTGCCCTCCAGCCCCTTCATTCTGGAGTGCCATGTTATTTAATAAGTTAATCAGAGACCTAGAGACAAGCTCCCAATGGACCACTTCCTCCTCCCTGCTTTGATTTCAGATACAGGTAAATAGGCTAGGACAGCAGGCCAGCTTTTTGCATTCAGTTCCTATGTATAAGCATCCTCCACACTAAAATGCAAGCCTTTCTCCCCTCAGGCTCTTAGAATCCCTAAATTCCTTCAGGTTCAGTTCAGGTACACTGTCCTCCCCTCCCCCCACCCCAAGCCTTTCTTGATTCTCCTAATTCTTACTCTCTTCTCCTCCTTAAGTAGCTGTGCAAATGGTGGTGTAGTGGATAGAGTACTGGACTTGGAACCAGTACAGCCTGAGTTCAAATCTGACCTCAGACACCCCCATTACTTAATGCCTAAAACAGAGACAAGAATAGCACCTATTTCCTAGGTAAGTGGAAGGAGAAAATATCTAGGAAATAGGTGTTATTATTTATCCTCATTTTGTGAGGATCACCTGGAACTCCTCTCTACTCACCTCCCTGGTTTCAAGTCCCAACTAAAATCTTTTGCCATTTACGTAAAGTCTTCCCCAACCCCTCTTAATTCTAGTGCTTTCCCTCTGTTAATTATTTCCTATTTATCCTATATATAGATTGCTTATATATTTAGGTGCATGTTGTCTCCCCCAATGGATTGTAAGCTCCTTGAAGGCAAAGACTGTCTTCTGCCTCTTTTTGTATTTCTAGCACTCCACACAGTGCCTGTCTCATAGCAAGCACTTAATAAATGTTTACTGATTGATTTCTCTCTTTTATTTATTTCCTATTTTTTTCCTGTATATAGCTTGCTTTGTCTCCCTTGTCTCCCCTGTGCTAAGCTCCTTGAGGGCAAGGACTGTCCTTTGCCTCTTTTAATATCCCCAAAACTTAGTACAGTGCCTGGCCCCATAGCAGGTGCTAATGTTTATTAAGTGATTGTTTTCTCTTAATTATTTTCTATTTATTTTGTGTATAGTTTGCTTTGCATATATTTGCAGGTTGTCTCCTCCATTAGATTGCAAGTTCCCTGCTTGCAAGGGCTGACTTTTGCCTCTTTCTACAGCGCTTAGCACAGTATCTGGTACACAGGAGGTGCTTAATAAATGCTAACTGATTTTCCTCTTTTAATTATTTCCTATTTATCCTATATATAGCCTGGCACATAGCAGGCACTTAATAAATATTGATTAATGTTTATAATGTGCATTTTGGACATCTTAAAAGTGCTCCGTAACTATCTACTCCTCTGTGGAAGGTACAACACTTCAATGTCCAGGTATCCCCAGCCCACTGCACCTTAGAAAAAAATGTTTACTGAATCGGATTGCATCTTGGTGGGGTTCCTAGAAAGCCCTGCTGTGCCATTTCCTACAAAATAAAATAAAATGCTGCTTAGTGCGGAAAGGGCTGAAGGTCTCACGCACCTGGGGGCAGGAAGAAGGAGCCTCGGACCGTGCCCTCGCGGACCCTGATGGCCCGGATCTCGGGGGTGGCGTACCAGCGCTCCACCCGAGCCGAGGCCAGCACCTGGCCCAGCAGCAGCCCGGTTTGGGTGTGCGCCTGGTGGACCGTCACCTGCAGCTTGAGGGGCTTCTTGAGCACGCTGCGCTGCACCATGCGGACGTAGGGGTTCTCCATGCCGGCCGGGGACAGGCTCCACATCAGCCCCATGGGCTCCACGCCCGTGTAGTCGCCGCCCTGGGAGGGGTCCCTGGTCAGGTCCAGCGCCCCGACGCTGTCGGCCTCGTAATGGGCGCACGACTGGAAGAGGCGGCCGTAGTAGCTGACGGCCAGCGCCCGCACAGTTACGGGCTCCCGGGGGCTCAACCCCCGCACCTGTATGTGCAGCGGCTCGTCCGCCAGGCCCACGGGGGGCGTCACGCTCAAAGTCACGCCCTTCTGGGCGCCGCGGAGAGACGCGGACAGCGTCCGGAGCGGCTGCCGGCCCAAGCGCAACAAGCCTCGCAACGCGGCCCCGGCCGCCCGCCACATGCTGCTGCCGGCTGGCGCGTGAGCCTGTTACTCCCAGCCCCGGCACGCTCCAAGAGCCGCCGCCGCCGCCAAGGAGGGCGCCGGGGCAGGAAGGTCAGGGCAGGCGAGATCTGGCGCCCGCACCTGCCGGGACCGGGATCTGCCGGCGGCAGCACCGCCCACCCCGCGCCGGCCCGTCCTCTGCGTCAGTGCGTGCGCCCCCGCCAGCCCGGGCTCCGGCTGGGGCGAGGAGGCCGAGCAGGGGCCTGGGGGCCGGGCCGGGGAGGAGCCGTTCACCCGGGGAGAGAGAAAGGGGGCGCTTCCAGCAGGGGAGAAGGTCCTGAGAAAGCGTCTCTTCCAGCCCCTTTTCGTTTAGCCAAACGAAGCGCTGACGTGCTCAAGGTCATAGAGGTCAGCAGCGGCAGGAGCCGCTTGTGCGGGGCTTTTATTTTCATAAAAAAGGGTGAACATTCAGAAAACGAACTGCAGATTATCAACAGGATTTCAGGTATATTTAAAATTATAAGCTGAAATACCTCTAAATTTCTACATCCTCCTATCTAGCGTACATTAACTTGGATTAGGACTTTTAAATAGAATTGAGTAGCCCATATTGTCAAGGAGTTAACCCCTTGAAATAGGCTTTGGCTAGATCTAGTCTGAATGATACACAATCAGATGGCTCCATTCAGTATCTTCCCCACAGAAGCTACACCACCCCCACTCCCACCCATCCCCCACAGACAGTAAATGTCCCAGGTCAGATTTGAACTCAGGAAGATGAGTCTTCCTGACTTCTTGAACTCTATCCGTGCCCCATCTAGCTGTCCTAGCTTGGCACATAGTAGGAGCTTAATGCTTGATAAATGGGTTATTTCCCCACTACATTATAAGCTCACTGAGGTTAGGGACTGTCTTTTGCCTCTTTGTATCTTCAGCCATCTGGCACATAGTAGATCCTTAATAAATGTTGATTGAGTGTTGTCTTTCCATTAGATTGTACACTTCTCAAGGGCAAGGACTATCTTTTGCCTCTTTGTGTCCCCAGCAAATAGGTGCTTAATACAGGGTAGATTGATAGTAGATAGATAGTAGTCTCCTCTCCGTGAGGGCAGGGATTGTCTTTTGCTTCTTTTTGTTTCCCCAACACTTAGCACAGGGCCCGGTACCTAGTAAGAGCTTAATAAATGTTGACTAATTAATTGTTGGATGATGTTCGGATGAAAAAAGCAAGAAGATGAGCAGGTTGCATAGATTGCCTCCCATGAGGGATGCAGATATTCAGTTGTGTGACTGTAAAGCCAAGCACAGAGGACTGCTGCTGTGAATAACTTTAAGGTTCTGATCACACAGTAGAGTGAACTCTATTTATTCAATAGCAAACTAAAGCAAAACATTCACAGAAAAAAAGACATAACATAACAACTTATTTACTAAAGTGGCCACATAGTCCACAAAAGGTATTCAATAAGTCCTTAATCATCCTCAAGGGGGACAAAGTACAAAGGTCTCCCACCCCTAGGTCACATTGTCGTTATCTCTCAGCCAGCACTAAGTACCCAAGTGAAGATCCTTTCATCTTGACTCAAGGCTGACTTCCAAACTCCAGGGTTCTTCTGTGCTCCCAGCTCTTGCTTGAATTCACCCAACTGTCACCTGGATTCACAGGTAGGCAGCTCCCAGCTCCTGCTCCTGTTCCTGCTCCAGCTCCTGCTCAAAACTCAGTGTCCAGTCCACCTCAAGCCCTTCACAGTTTCTGTTTTTGGGAAGACAAAGCTTAACAGAGCCACAACAAATATCTACACACACACATCAGGCTTAGCAGAGTTACAACAATGTTCACACGCATTGCCGGCACCATCATCAATTCCCTTTCTGCCTGTGTAATCAACACAGACTAACAGGCTTCTCAGAAGCCAAACACAAATCATCAGTAAAGTCCTAGAACCTCTGAAAACATCAGTAAAACCCTCCTTCAAGACTTCTGTAAACAGACATTTAGGAAGTCCTCTTTCAGGGCTTCTGAACCAGCAGTAAGGTCCCAAAGCTTCTGTAACAACAGCAACATCCTCTATCAGCAGACAGGTCTGACAAAGTAACATCAACACAGACAGAACAGACCGAGTGCCGGCACCACAGCCATCCTTCCTCCCAGTTCTGTTCAGTCCCAGCTCTTACTCGAGCTTTAATATCCTCAGCTCCTTCCTGTTCTGCCCTTCTCTTATGTCCTTCCTGTTCTGGTCTTTGGCAAGTTCCTCCCACTGTGGCCTTCACAGCTTCTGTTTCTAACAAAGGCTTGATATAATCCCACGTGAGGCTCAAAGGCAATTGAAGAGCTAAAAAAAAAAGGAACTAAGTGCTATTTTGCTTGCTATTACAGTGGCCTCCCCTCCACTCCCTTGGGAGTAAAAGGAATCTGTGATTTGGGGGTGTAAAATGCTTTTTGGATTAAGTGGCGCCTTCAGTAAAGCTCAGGGCGCCCACCAGGTGACACTGTTTCCCAATCCTGGTTATGTCAAACCCAGGAGTCACAGGAAGATCTCTTCCTGACTCTCAAAAAGCTGATTCTGTTAGACCTCCAAACGACAATTAATTTCACCCCCAGCTCAAGAAATGCTGCCTGGAGTCAAGTCCCAAAGATTTTTCACTGGAAGTTATAATAAAACAAAGTACTTTTTACTGCGGACTCCAGAGTCTTGTGTTTAGAGAGCAATTGAATGGAAGGTAAGCCTAAGGCATACATTCCCCAGAGAAACAGAGAAACTGTTAGTACAGCGCCCTTAGGGCAACCCTTTGTTCAGCAACCAACAGGTTTTAAAATTTTTTAAATTAAAATTTACAATTTGTACAAATGTTTGCTCTTCTCTCAATGCTCAGTACGTTGCCTAATAGATTGATAACAGATGGTGGCTCTAAAAGGAAGTCACATAAAGGATATTTTCTATTGTGGACACAGATACTGATTAAAAAATACAAAAAGGCAGCATAAAAGGGAAGTATGATTTTATAAAATGTAAAACTCATTTTATTCAATGATATTTGTGTTTTCTTTCTCATTAATGACATTTTGGTTAAAAAAGAGGGAAGAATAGAAGGAAACAAGCTGGTAAAAGTGAGGCCAAGGAGAGACCCTCCATGAAGTAGAATGATGGTCTTCAAATTTTTGATTGCTCACCCCTAACATATCCAAATATTGTTGTGGCTGTTTGTTTGCCCTTCCTTTTCGAAGAGGATCCGTGACATCATGGGTGATGTCTTGACTCACTTGTGAATTGTATTTAAGTGAGGCTGAGTTGCACAAAGCCATCAGCCTCACTCTCTCATCGAAGCCCAATGGCAGGACAAGTCAGGAAGACTAGTGATGGCCTCAGGGATACAGTGGATGACCTTGTCTTCAGTGTCCTACCAAGCTCTAAGTGTTCCACATTGCCTACTCCAGCAGCCTTCATGGCAGTTGGAATAAATTGTTTTCATCTGCCTGTTCCACTGGGGGAAATCTTCACATATTTGTAGTAGACACCCCACTAACGCACCAGTGGGCTTAAGGTCAACGGATTTAACCCATCTGCTGAGATTGTAGTAAACACCCAGTTCACTACACCCTGTAAGGGGTGTGGCTGCTGTGCATGCTACAGCTTCTTGGAGTCACAGGAGAGAGTTGAATGCCAGGTGCACACCAAAGGTAGATGAGCAGCTCTGAAAAGGGCTGGGCAAGCCCTCCCTAGCACCAGAAGTACTTGCCCTCCCTGAACATCCTGTATACCCCCATATATACATATATACATCCAGACATATATACATATATTTCTTTATTTGTTGTTTATATGCACATATCACCAAACTAATATCCTTCACTGGTGGAGAACAACTGCTTATTCCCCTTCACCAGAATGGAAGTAAAGTTGCCAAGAGTTTGTAGAATCCAGCCAAGGTGTTAGGGCCTGAATGGGAGGGGTGGCTTGTGAAAGTGGAATAAAGGGAGTGGATGGGATAGATGTTGTAGAAGTAGAATCAGCAAGGCTTGGTGTAGGGAGCCAAAGAGGCCTGAGCCAGGACTTCAGATAATTACCTTGATATCAGTGGACCCAAATATCAGAGACCTCTGAGAATTGACTTTTTCATCAAGTTTGCTCGTAAGGTCTTTTGATATGGGTTACACATATAAGGATGTTGTTTGAATTCTGAGACCAACAGGCTCTACCCCAAGATATATCTGATTCAGCACGCTGGTATCTTTGGGTGGCCAGCTCTAAACGTGTTGTCTTTTAAGGATTGCGCTTCAGCTTTGGAGTTTGCTCTCAATTGTATCCGTTTATGACTGTGGCTGCATTAACAGGTACCTGAGGCCTAGATCAAAGGGCTTACCCTAAGACTTTAGTCTCCTAGATAAGAAATCCTTATCAAATTATCTATTCTGTGCTACTTCCAGGATACAACAGACTAAGGTAATGATAGGAAAACTTGAGTCCCCTTCCTTTGTCTCATTGCTCTATAAAAACCTTGTCCTGAGAATCAATAAATGGAGTTCATGTTCCTTGAACTACCCACATGGCCTGGTCATTTCTTATTCACATCCCCAGATCATGCTAAGTGCTGGACACTGAGCAGCCCACAGCAGTGTGGCAACTAATTGGATATGTGGAGTAAAGAAGAGTTAGGGGTCAAGGATAATACAGAGTTTTCAGAACTGGGTGACCAAAAGGAGGGTGTGGTTCCCTATTTTAGGGAAGTTTGTAAGAGGGGTGAGTTTTGAGGTAAAGTGAATGAGATCCAGGAGGCAGATCAGCAACCCATGCATACCTGCTCAAGTAGCTTGTGCTACTTACTCTGTCCCATCAGAAGCCAACAGTGGGGCAGGGTTCTTAGTCACCAAGACTAAGGGGTCTATGCCTGGAAGAGAACAGGCAGTTTGCACAGCCATTGTAGTGGGCACAGTGGGGAAAGTATTAGGTGATAATGGGTAAAGGGCAAGTGGAGTTAAGATGGAGACAAACCTTCCTATCTAAAAGAGAAAGGAATTTTAGCCATTTCTTAGCCTTCTAATGGGTTATCTCTTGGCATTATGCTATGGCTCGATGACTGGGGGTGGGGAGAAGAATTGCCTTGGAGACCACTGAAGTAGGAGTAGAGATGGGAAGAAGGGAGGTAGAGAAAAGAGAGTACAGATGAAAATGTTTAAAAAGCAGTTGCCATAAATAAAAAAATAAATGAACAAATAAGTAAATAAAGGGAATGTGGGGTCCAGGTCCAGGCTGGACATGTGGCAGATATTAATAGAATTACTAAGACACAGCAGCTTCAGAATTTTAATGATCCAAAAGAATGTATTCTTTGACATGAGTCAGTACATCCATAAATCACTTTCAAATTCCTGAAAGCTCTTATCTAACTTTGCTGTTAACAAGAAAAGTTTTCATTATCAAATATGAGCATTATAGTAAACAGGTTGGGTTTTTTCCTAATCCTGAAATAACTCCTTCATCAATTACAATTAAATCAAGTAATAACTGGAAAATACTTTCTTTGTTCAGAGTCCTATGCTTGGTGCTGCATTTAAGAGACATAGGGGCTAAAACTACCATAAGATGTCAAACTGATCTTAAGGATTCTGAGCTGGAAAGGACTTCATTGGCCATCTAGTTGAATTCCTTCATTTTATTAATGAGGAAACTGCAACCCAGAAAAATGAAGTGACCCCTCCCACAATCATAGAGATACTTAGGGATAGAAAATTTTAGCCCTTCATTTTACTGATGAGGAAACTGAGGCCCAGATGGGTTCAGTGGGATTCCCAGAATCACAATTATAATAAATGGTAGACCTCTAGGTCTCTCAACCAGCAAGATGAAGGACTAGAACACTCTCAAAAATTCTCCAAAAAGATACAGGACAAATTAGCTGTCTCCATGGGCCAAAATACCAAGAAACCTAATAGACTAACAGCTTTGTGAATTAACAGCAGAGAATACTAATTCCCAATGTGCACATAGCACCCCATCCATAATCAAGCAATTTCTCTGCTGTCACACACTTCCCACCCCACCCCCCACCCTACCAGTCTGTGAGAATAACCAGATTTCAGTCCTTCCCACCCACTTGTGGAGGAGGAGGTATAAGAAGACCTGGGACAGAAGTCATTCACAGAACTAACAAACAGGAATCGGGGTGCCAGCATGTATATGGGGGCTGTACTGGGGATTAAGGAAGTGATGGGGTATGCTGGGGTACTTGGGTGCCTGTGCTTGAATCCCATTTTGTAAAATCACATTTCTCCCCAACCTCAAAACACTGTCTCAGGCAGTTTCTCTCTAGCTCAAGGGCAGCATACCCTAGCAAATATTTTTTTTACTTTTTTTTTTTTTTTTTAAGCAATTGGGGTTAAGTAACTTGCTCAAGGTTACACGGCTAGTCATTATTTATGCGTGGGTGCTCATTTTCTGAGGCCGGATCTGATCCCGGGTCATCCCAACTCCGAGGCCGGCGCTCTTACTCACTGCGCCACCTAGCCGCCCCTTTTAGGGCAATTGGGGTTAAGTAACTTGCCCAAGGTCACACGGCTAGGTTTTTGTTTGTGCGGATTAAGTGTCGGAGGCTGGCTCCGAACTCAGGTCCTTCTGATTCCAGGGCCGGCGCTCTATTCACTGCGCCACCTAGCCGCCCCCCCTAGCAAATATTTATCTCTCTTCCTGATGCAGTGGCCAGCTGCACCTATAGAATTTAGTAGTTTTACCCAACTGTGTACTGGCTGAAGTAGCTGTGTACTGGGTCACCCCTTTTGTATGTGTCCTAGATTCAGTCATTTGTATACTCCCTAGCTCATTATATGCATCCTGAATCCCTTGTTAGCTTGGGATATACATATACTCCCAACATCCATCTTGTCAAACACGATATTGATGGCTCGCAGCTTGTATCTGAATGGTTCAAGAGAAAAATCAGAATCTTAAAACAAACTAAAGGAAACCAAATGGCAGAATACATGGCCTGTAAAAATGAATAATTAGCAGAATAGAAAAAATCAAATCTACGATTGCAAATCTCTCCAAAGAAGTGAAAGAGAAAATAATTTATTGAAAAGACAAATATATGAAATTGGACAGTCTGGAAGAAGAGAAGCAGTAATGATAAAAGAACACAGGACCTCTATACAAGGAAATCACATCATTTTAAAAGAAAGGATAAATAGATAATAAGCAGGAGCTGGAATTTGAATCACGGCCCAAGTTCAACTTTGAACTGCAAAGTCAGTATAAATAGGAGCTATTCCCATTGCTGTTGTTTGTTTCTAAATGGACCTAAAGATAAGACTCTCACTGGATCTCAAGACACAAGGCAGTGAAAATAGAAAGGCAAAATCACCTGGGTAGAAAGGGTTTGAACAGAGAATCCAGAGACTCAGATTAAAGGTGTGAGACCTTGAAACTATCTCCTACTCTTTCTAGGCTTTTGCTTCTTCAATATTAAAATAAAAGTTCAATTCAACAAATTAAATTCATGTTAATAAACATTTATTAAGTACCTTTGATATGTAAAGTGATAAGGAATACAAAGACAAAACTGAAACTGTCCCTACCTTCAAGGACCTTACATTCTACAGGGATACACATAGTCATAGATTTTAGTGCTGAAAGAAACCACCTAACTCATCTAGCCAAACAGGTACTGGTAACAGTTGTTGGATATTTTTACATGTAATTAATATATTGACATAGAATATATTACAAGTATGTCATAATAATTATTTATGTTCATAAATAATATATTCTATATATTATATGCACTAATGTTAATATATGTTAAGCACATTATATATATATTATATATAGCACTATAAAATATAAATATATACCTATATAAATTCTAGTTCATATTATTATATAATCCAAATTGTCTATTTTATCTTCTGTGATTGTAATGGTAATGGTAATTTGAAGATCTTCCCTGCCCCTTAATAGGCCTAAGGGAATTTAAAGAACTTCCTTGCCCCCTAATAGGCCAAATGTAATCACATGGAGTCTGTGGTGGGAGGAGCTTACTGAAGGGTGGAGCAGAGCCCACAGGAAACTGGGAATCAGAGCAGTTAGAGCTGGAGGGAAGAGAGGGTACACACCCAAGGAGACAGCTAGGCTTGTGTTTATTTTCCCCCTGCTGTGATAGCTAGGCTTGTGAGTGTTTGTGGGAAGACTAAAGGATGATTCCCTGCTGTGTTATGGTTTATCAACTTCTTTGTTGTTTTGATGGATTTGGCTCCCTGGTGTCAGAATAAATGTTTTACTTCTGACTTATACATGGAGAGTCTGTTATATTTTGTGATTGAGAACTATGCTGGTATATTCATAGTTGTTGTTGGTTCTATGAATATTGTGTTAGCACTACAGTGTTCCTTTCTGTCCATTAGTTATGAAATTTTCCTCTATCCATAGTTGTAAAAGATCTTTCCTTCCTTGCTCCTCTAATTTGTTTAGGTTCTATATCTATTTTAAGCTTTTCTTGGTACATGGTGTGAGATGCTGGTCTAAAGTTTAGACTCTAAAACTAATTTCTACAAGATCATTTTCCAATTTTCCCAGAGATTCAAGGCCCTTAATAACATATAGCAATATACTAACAGCAATATACTAAGCAAAAATACATATATATTTTATTCTGGAAGTACAGTTATGATGATGTATAACTGGAGCTCTTTTCTGCTATGTGTTGATGAAGAAAATACTTCACTCAAAGACTCTTGGGTCCAGGAAGGAACCTCCTTGGAGCTGAGTTCACTTGCTTGTTATTAAATACCGTAGTACCTTAACACTCTTATACAGCAAGACCATGACACTTTCATATCATATAAAAAGGATCCTTCTTGGTAGCATGGAGTCCATGGTCATGAAAATAATTTGGCTATGGTGGGAACAATATCCTAACCCCTACCACTATTCAAGTTACCCTAGTTTTTCCTTAAATGATATTGAAACTATCTTCCAGACTTTAGTGGCTCAGGAGACTTAAAGGCTCAGACTCTTAACATCATTTGCTAGTTACCAGAGTACAAATCAGCCATGAGCCAAGCCTGATGCTTGGCTGGTGGAAAAGATGGGCAATACAGACAAAGGTGCTTCATTTAGCTGAGTCAACTTATGGTTTCCTCAGTGCCTATCCTTGAATACCCTAAATAAACCTCCTTTTGTTAACTGTTGATTATCGACCCATAAGTGTCTTTTTTCGTTCCAATTTTTGTTGCTGTTGTTCAGTCCTTTCAGTCATGTCTTACTCTCTGTGACCCCATTTGGAGTCTTCTTGGCAAAGATACTGGAGTGGTTTGCCATTTCCTTCTCCAGCATATTTTACCAATGAAGAAACTGAGGCAAACAAGTCAAGTGACTTACCCAGAGCCACGTAGCCAGTAAGTGTCTGAGGCTAGATTTGAACTCATGTCTTTTTGTTCCAATATCAAATATAAATAACCAGGGGATTGGCTTAAATCAGACCCAGACCAGAATAATGGGTCCTAAATGCTACATTTTGTTATGGAAGGTAGAGTCTTTACCCTTGAGGTATTTTCGGAAGAATGTTTGAATTTGCTCCCAACTGTCCACCTGTGCGTCGGAATGAGCCTTTGACTCACCTCCCCAGATCACTCCTTGGCCCACCATTCTATGCACAGACATTAAACATGGAGGAAAATAAGGAGGGTCAATGCAGTGCCCAGTCTTTGCATAACAGATGATTTGAGGTTTTTCTTTACCATGAGACTGTAATCGTTCAGAGGCCATATATGCATAGGATTCACTCTTCCAGTTATGATCATCTTGACCAACAATGAACAAGAAAGGCCCCTGGGCCTTTTCTATTGGGATGAGGCTTTGGCAGTTGTGCTTTTCTAATGGGTTACTCCAAATATCCACAAGATTTACAAGGCCTGACTCGGTGATCTTGAGTCTCTCTAGGTCACATCCAATATTAAGAAGAGTCATTTCCTTATAGTGCAGTGGGATCATTGTGTTGGCCACAGAGGCATTTATAAGCACTGTGGCTGTGACGCCTTTCAGGAAGGAGGCCATAGAAAGACACAAGTCACCTCCTTTGGAGAATCCAAGTAGCCCAATACCCGGGCCTGCTACCTGATGGAAGAGAGAATGAGAGAAAAGGCCATTCTAGCAATTAAAAATAGAAGAAATAGGGGCATCTAGGTGGCACAGTGAGTAGAGCGTCAGCCCTGGAGTCAGAAGGACCTGAGTTTGGATCTGACCTCACTTAGCCGTGTGACCTTGGGCAAGTTACTTAACCCCAATTGCCCTCCAAAAATGCAAAAAAAAAAAAAAAATAGAAGAAATAACAAGGTGATTTCTCAGAGTCAAAAGTCCTGGGTCTGAATTTTACCTCCAACATTTCCTAGCTATTTGATATTAGACAAATCACTTAACCTTAGACTCAGTTTCCTCCTCTGTAACATGGAGATTAATCCACATCACAGTGTTGTTAACCAATGTAATTATATTTCATCCTCTGCTCTTTAATCTTTTACTCCCTTGGACTATTGTGACATGCCTTGCTAACTCCAATCATAGAATAGTCCTACCTTCTGTCTTCATATATACTGATGTGCTGCTGAAAGGAGCTAAAGGAAATCACACAACTATGTTGATGGGGTCCCATATAAGTTAGTCAGTTAGTCAACAAATATTAAGGACTTCTTATTGCCAGAGTACAGTTTTTGGTTTTAGGCCCTGGCACCATGCAAGGGACCCTAATAAAGTCTGTAAACTATAGTTCACAGTAAACTATTACTGTAGTACAAAGGACAGACAGACTTCTGGATATAGAAAAGTATGATCTTCAGCAAAAGATAGATAGATAGATAGATAGATAGATAGATAGATAGGACAAGCCTCATGAGCCTCTCTAAATTTATCAAAATAAGACTTTGACTTAGCTATCTCATTATGGTATCATGGTAGGTAAAAGGTGAAATGACTGAGGAAACAAAGGTTTGAGCTTCTTAGTATATTGATTTATTAAGCAATGCATGCTAATTGCCTAACAAATCAGGACCAAGCCCCTCAGCTATGGCACTGAATGCAGAATACAGGGGGATAGTTTTATGCATTACTTTTATGCTTTTATGCATTAAAATAATTCATCAAATAAGACTAATTGATTAAAAGAAAACCGTTAACCATAATACAGCATTAGGGAATCTGATTTCTAATTGTAGAAAAGATTAAAGATATTCCAAGTTGGGAGGGGAAAAGGGAACAGATACAATTCCCTGAAATCAGAAAAAGTGGTGTCTTACTCTCCTCAAGTGTCTTTATTCAGTCAAGGAAACATGGAAACAGTAAATGATTGACCAGTACAAGATCATTTTTCAGATAAGACATATGGGTTGCTTGAGATATATAATTGTGAGAAAACTCCTTGTATCAGTCTTCAGCTCTAACTTGGGTTTCTGGTCAGCATAACCTAAATCCTTAGTTAAGAGTCACTAAATAGCAGGTAGAGGTGATCTAGCTTCCCAGTCACGAAGAGATAGGTTCAAATAATACAGTAACATTTTCTCACAATTCCCATAATTGAATAATGTTTTTTCACAAGATAGAAATTGGGCACAGACTCATAATTGATTAGAAAGGGAACTGAGCTAGCTCAAGAATTAAATCACAAGATGGAGTTAGTGTGGTTCACTCAATCCCACTACCACGTGTTCTGATTCCCTTTGTATGGAGGGGAATCCTGGGACTTCAAATGCTATGCCAAAAGAGTACCAGCTCCCACAGGTCTCAACTCACCTGGAAAAGTTTCCAGAAGGGACAGCAATGGGCTGTCCTCAGAGGACCAGCCCAAACAAGACATGTACAAAAAAACCTATGCTATGTATCGGAGCTGACAACAAATGACCACAATGATGTAAAGCAAAATAATATTAAAAGATATCAGAATTCAGTTCAATATAATGACCAATAGACTTGAGTGGGTTGATAATGATCCATGTATAGGTGGTAGACGGCAGGTAAAGAATAAAACATATGTTTTCAAACACAGACAATATGTTGGACTATTTGCTTAACCATACTTCTTTGTTAAAAGGGAGGGTTTTGTGGGAAATTGGGGTATGGTTTTGGGAAATGATTAAAAAAGAATCAATGAAACTTTTTTTAAAAGAACAGTATATATAAAATTAGGAATAAAGTGCTATGAGAGTTCAGAGAAAGGGATCTTTCATAAGGAGGGTCCATTTACATAATTCATTTTGCTCAGGAAGGTCATGGTTGAAACAAAAACAATGTAGCTAAAATGAGGGGGGGAAGCTATAAACTGGGGGGAAGCTATAAACTGGGGGAAAAGTCTTTGCAGCAAGTTTCTCTGATAAAGATCTCATGTCTAACATATATAGGGAATTGGGTCAAATTTACAAGAATAAGAGCCATTCCTCATTTGATAAATCATCAAAGGATATGAATAGGCAGTTTTCAGAGGAAGAAATCAAAGCTATCAATAGCCATATGAAAAATGCTCTAAATCACTAGTAATTAGTAGGGCTTTACCCCAAAGAAATAAAAAAAGAAGAATAGATTCATATGTACAAAAAACATTTATAGCAGCTGTTTTTATGGTGGGAAAGAATTGAAAACTGAGGTAGCTGAAATGACAGATCCAGAATCTGTACTGAATTTGGAAGTGAACATGGTGAGAAGAGCAGTATATAGAAACTGATTTAAATTTGAGCACGGTCTTCAGGGACCAAGATAGTATAGGGGAGAATGTACCCTAAAGTACAGGAGGAAAGTTTGTACAGTTATCCTTCCACGCCTTGGGAATTAGGAGTTAAAGTGCCCTCTTGATGTGGAAAGTCCATGTAAAATTTTTTTGGTCCCCCCTTCATATCAGAGAAATCTGAATTATGATGGTATTAAAAGGCAAAATATGTTGATATTATATAATACTATACATATATTTTATGCATTTCTAAGTTTCCAAACTTTTTCTGTGTCATCTGCTGGCCTTAGTGTGTTCTCTACAGCTTCTGCAAAATTCCCCCCAAATTCCCATTTAATTTCTTATGCCTACCTGTGACATACCAAAAGCTCTCTAGGGAAAGTCAAGATGTGGAAGGGATAACTGTACTTCCATTCTTGCTATATCTTTGAAGTAAATATCTGCTCATAAAAGCTAATTGATGTTAATTGGTTAAAAGTACCTGAGATGCCAATCACTAGCAGCTAATATCACCAAAATGGAGACTTGAGTCAATAGCATTAGAGAAAGACACCTCCAGTTCTTTATGGGTGCCTCTAAGACCCCAAGAAGATGTAGCTGGCGTCACTCTAGAGAAGTGAGTTCAGGGTCTTAATACACACACAATGATGTTTCTTTTATATAGAAACAACATAGAGTACTGAGGAAAAAAGAGGGCATTCTTGAAAGATTGATGTGGCTTATCATTAACCACATTGGATTTTTTTAAAAAGAAGCCCACAAAAGATGAAAGCAAAGGTGGAAATAAAAAGTAAATAGCATCTAAGACAATTCCAAAAGACTCATAATGGAAAATACTATCCACGTCCCAAGAAAGAACTATGGAGGCTGAATGCAGAGCAAAGCATACTATTTTCTTTCTTTTTCTTTTTTTTTGTTTCTTCTTTCTTGTGGTTTTCCCCTTTGATTCTAATTCTTTTTTGTAACATGACTAATGTGTAAATATGTTTAGTATGATTGTATGTGTATAGCCTATATAAGAGAGCATGCTGTCTTTGCAAGGGTAAAGCGGAACAAGGGGGAGAAAATTTAGAACTAAAATCTTATAGAAGCAAATTTTGCAAACTAAAAACAAATAATATTTTTAAAAAAGAATATTGAGGCTTACTATCCTTGTGACCTTGGGCAAGTCATTTAACCCCAATTGCCCTGCCCTCCCCCCTCCAAAAGGCAAAAAAAAAAAAAAAGAATATAGAGGAAAAATATAAAGGATAAATACAGAAATGTGGCTTAGTTGCATAAGAATGGGGTCAGGAATGTTGGAAGCATAGAATGAGCTGAGAAAGGCTTCAGTTTAAGGATTAGGTCTGGTTTTGGTTTCTGTTGTTGGTATTTTGGGGGGGTTGGTTTTTTGTTGTTGCTGTTATTTGTTTTTAGTTCGGTTAGAGAAAAGGATAGTCAAAGAAGAGAAAGGTATTTACTACTACAATCATGAGTTCCAAAGGGAGATGATTAAATGATGTCCCAAGGGATTGGAAAGATTAATGTAAATAATTATCTTAGGAACCTTCTCTGTCTTACCATAAAATAGTTCTCTTGATAGAACTTCTGGATAATAAATCTTTATGTTCCCATATTTATCCTACCCTCTTCCCTCCCCCAATCTCATTTGGTCCATTGGCACATTCATACTAATACCTTTGGATGCTGCAACATGTAGTCCAGGGCTTCTTCAAAATATTCCAGATGTATATCACTCAACTCTTTAGGGAGATCTTCAAATCTGAAATAAGCCAAAGCAAGCACAGCAAAACCATGTCCAGCAAGCAAACTGGCTCTATATTCACAGAGACCACCTCCAGTTCCATATAGATCAATGATTCCCGGGAAAGGCCCTGCTCCTGGAAGAGGTAACAAATCCTTAGTCCCAAAAGACAAATTTAAATTGCATTGCTAGGAACTGAAAGTAAAGACAACAGATTTAGACCATGTCTTTGATTCTTAAAATTAACTTCAACATTTATGAGATTTTATAAGGGTGAGCAAAGTCTCTTCTGGCACATAACAAAATTGTCCCCCATTTTAATAAATGGTCTCATGAGTTGTTCAGGTCCCAAAAATGTAACCTCTGGTGGCCAACGTTCTGCTCATGAATCTCTCTTAACTTTATGAAGCTGGGCATCAATGGGGTACATACTTAAAACTTGATAAGCTTAGTATAAGAGCTGCCAGATCTTATAGCATACCTGCAAAGCCCTGGAGAACCCAGGGTCACCATGAGGTCCAAAGTTGGGCTTTAGTGAAGGGTCTTTAAATCACCTTCCAGAACTACCACGTGAACAGTTTCATTTGTATGTGTACATATTATTTTATCTCATAAAGTGTAAGCTCCTTCAGGGAAGGGATGGGCATTTTTGTATCCCCAGAACCTAGTAAAATGCCTGGCACATAATACTTGATTAATGTTGCAGAAATGTTGAAAGATTAGTTAGGTGCTTGCATGTAAATTGCTGTACATAGTCATATTTCATTAGTCATTACTGTAGCAACAATGTTAAACAATACAGAGTAAAAAGTCAGACTAATAACTTTTATATTAAGCTTCAAAGTTTACAAAACACTGCATAAATACTATCTCATTTGATCCTTATAACAATCCTCAGAAGTAAGCAATATATATTATCTTCATTTTACATATGGGGAAGCTGAGGTAGTTAGATTTAGTGACTTGCCCAGGGTTATACAGTTATGAGGTGTCTGAATCTGGATTTGAACTCAGATCTTCCGGAATCTAAGTCTAACACTCTGCATATTGCAATGTATTAATAGAAGCATAAAACACAAAGGGCCAGGAAAAATATTTCTGTTGTCATCCTCTATTTCTTAGAACTAAATTGTGGAGTGTTTCAAATGCCAGGATGGGGAAATTGGAGTTTATTCTATAAACAATATGTAAACCATTGAGGGTGTCTTGAGGTAGGAATGGACATGGACAAAAGATACATATGCCTAGCAAAGTGTGCAGAAAGGATTGTAAAGGTTCAGGGGGAGAAACTGAGAATTCCTTTAGTTTTCAAAAATGAAAAATCATAGAAAAAATTTGGGAGAAAAAGTTTCCTGTCTATACACTGTCCCTCTGATCTCCTGCCTTTATCACACACATTCACAACTCTACCTATGAATACCAAGGTGATCATTTATGTGCAGATTAAGTTTTATATAGATAAATATCCCTAAAGAGACAGTGCAATATTAGGTCTCCCTAATAGGTGGTAAATGTTTCCATTTTTCACAATTTCCATTAAAAACAAACCAAGATTTTTAATTTTCCCTAAGCCTTAAACCTTACCTCGGTCTGATTAATAACAACTAAAGTTGTGATAAGCAGATCTCTAGGAAGAGAAGAGACAACAATCTATTCTGGGTGGATTATATGCTTGTAATCTAATTCTCCACAGGGCTTCTCTGGACTTCAATCTCCTTGCCAATTTGGTCCTTAAGGAAGCAAGTATAGCATCCATGACTCAAATGGTCATAAGAACATAGATTTAAAGTTGGAAAGGTCCTCAAAGGCCATTGATTCTCCTTATTTTATAAATAACAAAACTGAGACCGAAGAGGGTAAGTGACTTGTCCAAAGTCAAATAGGTTGTCAAGGGCAGAGACAGTATTCAATGACAGATTAGGTTTCTCTAGAAAAAGTGCTCTTTTCATAGTACCCAGTTATCTAAAAAATGGAACTGCTTCTTCGGGCACCTAAAAAGAAATTAATAGAATCTGGTTAAGGTTCCTAAGAGGTGTAATGTCACCAAGCCTAAGGAATGAGCTACACAAGGGGATGCAGGCAGTCCTGCTGGGAGGAAATCAGAGAGCCTGGGGAATGCTTTGGGAGAATTTGAAACAACTACTGCCACTACATTCCATCCCAGGAAAAAGAAAATGAGAAAGGCGAGATTCCAGCAACCCACCGGGAGGCAGGAAGAGGGTGCCCCGTACGCTGCCCTCTCGCACCGGGATCCTCTTCACCCCTAGCCGCAGGAAGCTCCGCTCGTGGGACACCTGTGCCAGCAGCTTAGTGGGTTGGGGGTCGTGACCCTCAAACACCTCCAAGTCCACGACGAAAGGGGTCTGCACGTCCCTCTTCAACAGTCTTTCAGAGGGTGTTTTGGGCTGCAGGGTTCGAAAGAGCCCCATGGGCTCCACGCCGCTGTAGCTGCCCCCCAGAGCGGGCGCCCGCTCCAGGTCCAGCTGTCCACCCGCGTCCGCCTCGTAGTGGGCCAAGGCCCGGAAGAGCACCCCTTTCTCATCGCGGAGGGAGGCGCGCAGGGTGACCCGCTGGGCCGGGGCCAGACCGTGCACCGCGATCGCTACGGGCTCGTCCCACAGGCTGCGGGGCCCGGGAGTCAAGTCCACTGTTACGGCCATTGAAACTGACCCTAGGCACCCTGGAGTCTTCCTAGACTTAGTAAAAGGGGCGGTCCTCTGGGTCCCATTGCCCCCCCCCCCCGGGGGGGGGGGCGGAATCTCTTGGGGGCTGTCCAATGGCTCTGTAGAAGCGAGAAAGCTCCTGGGAGGCGGGGAACCTGGGAATAGACGCGGGTCCGGTTCAAAGTCCTTTCCTCCTTTTCGTGGTTCTGTAGTTTTCGGGGAAAGCCCTAGAATTAAGAGTGCTTGGGAAAGCTATCTTGAAAAGATGGGATTATGCCAGGGAAGTCAGCAGGGGGAGGTGAGAGGGTTGAGCATGCCAAACGTGGGAGACAGCCAGAGAAAACCTCTGGAGCAGGGAGGAAGGGAGCGCCTTGTTAAAGGAATAACAGGGAGTCCAGTGTTACTGGCTCAGAAGATGGGAGGAGACTAAGTGCTAAAGGGCTGTGAATGCCAAGCTGAGCATTCTGTATTTGCTCCTGGAGGCAACAAGGAGCCTCTGGAGTTTACTGAGAAGGTGGTGAGGGTGTGACACCATCTGATCTGCACTATTTTGGTGGATGGAGAATGGATTGGATGGAGAGAGACTTAAGACTGACTGACCCTTTGACAGGTTATTGGCAGGAGGTGCTGAGGGCTTGCCCTAGAGTGAAGGCAGTGTCAGAGGAAAGAAGGGAGTGCATTTGAGATATGTTGCAAAATTGAAGTCAACAAGCCTTGGCGACAGCTTGGGGTGGTGAAGGGCTTAGAGGGAGAGAAGGGGAGGAGGGGAGTCAGTGGAAGAAGAGTAAGCAGTCTAGCCTGACACCTGAAAGGCAGCTGGAGAGGAGGGATTGAAGGTCAGGAGAGGATTGGGTCAAGCTGAGCAGATTTGAAAAGCATCAGCATAGAGATGGTAATTAATCTATGGTAGCTGATGAGATCACTAAGAGGGAGAATAGAAGAGGGCCCAGGACAGAATCCTGAGGGACACCTGCAGTTAGAAGCCATGATCTGGATGAGAACACAGCAAAGAAAACTAAGAAGGAGCAGTCTGATAAGTAGGCAAAGAACCAGGAGAGAGTAGTGTTCCTAAAACCCAGAGAGAAGAGTGATCAACAGTGTCAGAGGCTTTGGACAGGTCAAGGAGGAGGATTGAGAAGAGGTTATTGGAGTCAGCACCTAAGAGATCATTACCAGCTTTTAGAAAGATCAGTTTTAGTGGAAGGATAAAGCTAGAAGTCATATTGTCAGAGGTTAAGAAGGGAGTGAGAGAAAGTGGAGTCACCTATTGGAGACTGCCTTTCTGAGGAGTTTAACTATTGTGTTTGTTCTTCCTTCTATGATGTAACTTGGGGTTGACTTTGATTTGAGTAAGGAAGGGCTGTGTGAGGTCACCAGTCTCACTTTCTCCTCCAGAACCATCTGGATCCAGTGACCAGATATTCATCAGGACGGCAGGAGATGGCCCAGGATGCAATGGGAGACACACTGGCCCTTTTAGGCTAAGGTTTTGAAGGTTCTCACTTTAAGTGAGATAACACCCATTAGTGAATAGGGCTCTTTAAGAAGTGAGTCTAGGGAATTATTCCTTTAACAAAACAAAATCAAACTGGGAGGGGAAGACCCTCAAGGGTTGTTGACCAAAAGAGAAAGAGTTACTACTTAAAATTGACATTCACTCTGTGCTAGGAGGCAGAGGACATATAGGACAACAGTGGGGATGGAAAGATCAAATGAGGGCTTTTTCAGAATGGGGAGACATGAGCAGTAGATACGGAAAGATAAGGAAAAGGGTGAGTCTGACTCCTTATTACCTTCAGGATCAAATACAAAATGATCAGATTGGCAGTAAGTTGGAGGAGCCTGGATGGAATGGGATGGCTTGAGCAGGTTAGTCTTGGTAAGAAAAAGGTCTCCTGCCTCATCACATGAGAGGAGTAAAATAAGAAATTGTGGCAGAAAGCCTCTGAATGGCAGAGGGAGATGAAGAAGAGGGGAGGAAGGGGAACTCACAGTGAAATAATCTCATTTTTTTCTGTAAAATATTAGGCAAGGTTCTCAGCTGAGAGAGTGGGAGGGAGGGAGAACCATGGGAGGTTTCAGGAAAGGAGAAAAGGTTCTAGATTCAAAGCTGGAAGGGACCTCAGAGACAATTTAGTAAATCCCTTATTTTATGAATGAACTGAGGTCTAGAGAGAGAGAGCAGGAATTGACTTGTCTAAATTCATCATAACCTTAGTGGTGGAGAAAAGTTTTCTGGAAATCTGGCTTCTGGACTTGTGGAAGAACTGGGGAGCTAAGGAGAAATAAGAGTATACTAATTAGTACTTGTTTTTTTAAAAAAAGATCTAAAGCAAAGTATATACTTTTTTTTAATTGTTTTATTAATTTGTTGTTAACTTTGAGGGCAACTAGGTGGCACAGTGGATGGCATGTGGGTCCTGGATTCAGGAAGACTCATCTTCCTCAGTTCAAATCTGACCTCAGACACTTAATAGCTAAGTGACCCTGGGGAAGTCACTTAACACTGTTGACCTATTTTTCCTCATCTGATAATATGGAATCATAACTAAACAATAACACAATACTTTAAACTGATAAGATTTGATCTTTTAGGTTAATCTGGATTCTTCAGAAAGTGGGTGATGGGTGGGGTTACAAAGGTAGAGATAAAGCTTGACCGTTAGGCAAGTTTCTCTGGGATGTGGGTGATGGGTGAAGTTTGTAAGGAAAAGGAATTGATGGGGTGCTTGGGATCTATGTAATATCAGTTTGTAATATCAGTTTGTAACATCAATTTGTAAAAGAGGTGCTTGGGATCTATGTCTGTAAAATCAATTTGTAAAACCAGTCTGTAAAATCACATTTCCCCCCCAGCCTCAGAGAATTAACTCTGCCCCTTCCCCCTGCCAGCTCTCTGCCCAACAACAACTAATTGTTGTACCTTAATAAAAGCAAGACAGAAGATCTCCAAGATTAAATTTAAAAAGTGGATTTTATTACCGCAGAACACCATGGGACTGTCGGGGTACATGGTCACCCAAATCAGACAGCAATTTTGCAGAGACAGTGTACAGGTTTTATAGAGGTTCCATAGCCAGGTTACGTAAGCTGAAACTACAGTGATGTACGCTGAAACTCCAATGATTGGTCAGTGTACACTTGAAACTACAATTAGTGATTGGTCAGTATTCCCGCAGGCGCCAAACCCTAGGCTGGGACTCCCACCCACAGATCAATCAAGGGTAAGCAAGGGGTGGGGGTTCTGCCTGTTTACAGATTAAGTTCTCTGTTTCACAAATCAATGAAGGAAAGGTTGGGCTGCCTGTTTTACAACAAGGAAAGGGTGAGTGGATTTGTGTCTGACATTTAGGAAGGGCAAAGTGACAAATCAAAGAGGGAAGGGCAGAGTGGAGCTGGGTCCAACACACTAATGAACTGTTTATCCCTGCTTGGAACAATAACAAGCTACCTATGAATCCTTCACTAAACCATCTATAAACATTTTAGCTTAGGCAAATGTTATCTCCCCCCAGTAGTGGCCAGCTGCACCCATGAATCCTTCAATGCCCTATGTATAGGTTAACTCCTTACTGTGTTTCCATTAGCCTTGGTTCCCAACATCCATCTTGTCAAACATGACACTGATGGGTGGAAGACTAGGCACTTCTCAGTCAGCCCTGACAGCTGGCTGACTTAGTGACTTTTCAGGCCTAAAACCACACCTCCAGGTAGCCCCGCCCCCTTAGACTATTTCCCAGTGAATTATGGGCAATATGCCTGCGAAGTTGACATTAAAACATGTACCAACTTTGTGACCCTGAACAAGTCACTTGACCCTCTTTGCTTCAGTTTCCTCACTTATAAAATGAACTATAGAAGGAAATAGTAAACCCCTCCACTTCCCAATAAACACTTATAATAGGAGGTTTCATTCCTGGTATAATTTCTAAAAATGAAGAGCAATCAGAGAAAGCATTTACCCCCAGAATCAAAGAACTCCAAAGACAAGAGAAGTCACAAAATGAGAAAACAACCTGGGAATGGTTTTTCAGGTACTGGACCGCCTCTTCAAAGTATTCCAAATGAAGTTCCTTCATGTCTTTGGGGAAGTTCTTAAAGGCATAGTATGCCAGGGCCAGCACAGAAAAGCCATGTCCAGCCAACAGGCTGGCTCTATATTCAAACAGGCCACCTCCAGTTCCAAAGATGATCCTAGGGAAAGACCCTGAACCTATAAGAAAGTCAAAGTTACAAAGTCATAAAAATTCCCTTTAAAGTCTTCCCTCTGAATTCTAAGGATAGTCAAGTTGTTTGCTCTTAGATGACATATTCTGAGATACCCTAACACTCCTCCTTCACTACTGCATGTGCACTGGAAAGAATGTACCTGGTTACATCAACACAGTGTCATTAAAAACAACTTAATTAACTGGAAAATAAATAGCTAACAAGTATATAATGCTTACTGTGTGCGTGGCAATGTTTTCAGCATTTGATCCTCACAACAATCTTGTGAGGAAGGTTCTATTAGTATCACTTTCATTTTACAGGTGAGGAAACTGAGGCATCAGAGGTTAAGTGATTTTCCCAGAGTATATAACTAGTGTCTTGTTTCAATGGAAATTTAAGGAAAATGTAAATTGAGGCAAATCTCTGAGCAAGATAGCATTTATTAGCAAAGGCATGCTACCTGTCAATAAATGAGTCAATGGATAGTCCTCCATTAATGCCAGTCCTCAAACAAAAGGAACGTTTACCTCATGTGAGTTTTGGGAAGTTGTTGGTCCTTCATTCTCCAAGAGGACCTATGACATCAGGAGGGTGATATTTTGACTTGTTTGTGAACTGTATTTAAGTGAGGCAGAGCTGAACAAAGGTATCAGCCTCACTTTCTCCTCCAGAGTCATAGAATTCCAGCAGCAAGACAAAAGTTCAGATAACTGGCAATGGCCTGGAATGCAGGGGCAATGGTTAAGGTTGGAAGGAAGGGCACTCCGCTGGGGTTAAAGCACCCCTCCTCTAAGGCTGCATGACTTGGGGACATAGGCCTATTTGCCCAACCCCAGTTGCAGCTCTACCACAAAGAAGTTCTGGAAGTGTAGAACAAAGAATAGAACAAGGTAGATGACATGGAATTAAAGGCATCTTGAATGGTTACAGAGCTGAGACATAGGGCCAACATGATTGCTTGGAATTTTGGTAATGGGGACTAGCAATAACCCCCCTGCTTCTCTCATGAGTCCAAGAAGCACTCTCTGTTTGAGTCTAGGTGTGAGATAGTGGCCCAGACTTTTAGACAGCAAACTAGAAATCCTTGAAAGATAGTTTGGTGGAGCAAAGATATATATCAGTCCCAAACTCTCTTGCTTTCTCACACATTCCCAAATGTTAGCATAATTCCTTGAGCAAGAAAGCTGGATTTTTTTTACTTAACCCATTATGATTAAGATCCAGCTGAAATCTGAACTAAGTTCAGAGACAAAGAACCATAACTTAAGTAGGTACAGGTCAAAAGCAGTTATAGGGCAAAATCAATTACTTATAAAAAAGGATTAATAAGAAAATGTTACAGGATCAATCATTTTTTTATTATTTTTCAAAAATCTAGGACAACTTTTTTTTTGTCCTGTGCAGTTTTCATTTTTGATTTCTTGAAATATAGTTCTGAAAAAACAGGTTTTTAAAAAGCTCATTGCCTTTTAAATGGAGATACTAGACAATGCCTTCAAACCCAAATCACGCTGGCTTTCATTGGACAGTGAGAGCCCCAACCTAAGCCTCTGTGGCTTATTGTTTAGGTTTTGCTTAGAATAAATAGCAACTGTTCTTGTTTGGGCCAGAAACTGAGAGTCTATACCTCCTAGACTGACATCTTTATAAGGATAAATTGAGCCATCTTTGTTTCAACTCTTAGTTTTTGAATGGGTGCAACTATCTAATCTCCAATTGATTTTTTTTTTTTTTTTTTTTTGCTTTTTGGAGGGCAATTGGGGTTAAGTAACTTGCCCAAGGTCACACGGCTAGGTATTGTTTGTGTGTGCATTAAGTGTCTGAGGTCGGATCCAAACTCAGGTCCTTCAGACTCCAGGGCCGACGCTCTACTCACTGCACCACCTAGCCGCCCCTCTCCAATTAATTTTTAATCCTCACTTTAAAAATTTTAATTTTTTATCTGGAATTTAGATACCAAAAAGGGCATTTATATATAGATACACACACCTATATTTTAGGACATATAATAGAGGACTACATATGAAATCAGGAATTTCCACTTCATAAACAAAGGATATAATAAATTCCACTATAATGTCACTCTCAAAACTCTCCTACTTATCTATGCTTCCTTCTGAGTATCTTTCTATACTCTTCTGAACTTTAAAAAGTTTCAATGGCTCTTTTGGAAATGGTGGGAATCACTATTCTTATCATCTCTCTTCCTCCTATCCTAAATTAAAAACTGAGACGAAGTTGGGAGAATGCACTTGTGTAGCAAATACACAGTTAAGCAAAATGAATCTATACAGTGTCTATGTAAAAATTTTCTATTTCAGCACCTTGAATAAATTACCTCTCTGTCTCTCAGAAGGTTGGTAACATGCATCAACTGTGATAGAAATGGTCTCTGCATTCATCAGAGTTTTTAAGTCTTTCAAAATATTTTTTTCTTTTTTTTACATTGTAGCTATAACCCCTACATTCATATTTGTATGTTCTTCAAGTTCCTCTATTGTGGGAAATAACATATTCTACCACCTCTTATTCCTCCTATACACACTAGTGCATTTGTTTTATTCTCTTTTCTTTATATTTTTAAAATCCTCAGACTAGAATCAATCCATCTCCAGGATCTCTGTTTTCCTAAAGTAATTCTCTGAATATAGTTTGACTACATTAGATTCTGAAAGGAAACTTGTTTCTTCTCTCCCATAAAGATGTTAGCACTATATCATACTAATAGCTGCTTTCAATTATTAAAATAGATTTACTTTTCTAGATTTTCCTTGATTCTTGTTTTATATTTCAAAGTTCTTACTCAGCTTTTGTCTTTTTCTTGAGAAATGCTTGAAAATCCTCAATTAGATTAAAGATCTACTTTTTCCCTTGTTGCATTAACCTCAGTTTGGCACAGTTGCTTTTGGTTTGAAGCTAATGTAGTTTACCTTTTGATATGTTGTATCTCAAGGTCTTCTCTCATTGAAAGTAGAAGTTTATAGGTCTTGTGTGATCCTGAGTGTGGTTACTTGGTACTTGAATTGTTTCTGAATACTTGCAGTATTTTTCCTTTTATGTGAGAGCCCTGAATTTGGGCTCTGATACACCTAAGAATTCTCATTTTGTTATTTCTTATTCAAAATATGTTTTCTTGGCTTTGTTTGCTTTTTTTTTTCATCTCAGCACCACATAGAAATTTGAGAAAAATTGACTAGGGCACAGAGATATTTCAAACAAACATATAAAAGGCAGAAAGAATGTTCAATACATCATTTATAGATGATAATGCAATAAAAATAGTAATTGGTTCAGAGCCTACAAACAAAAGGTACAGACCCAAATGGGTGTCTGGGTGCAAGTCTTGAACATACAAGTCATTTCATTTCTGGGTCTCAGTTTCTTCATCTGTAAAATGAGAGGACTGGATCACATGCTAAACAAAGACTCTCTCCTTCCTAGATACTAGAAGTTCTCCAATCAGAACTGCTCAGATTTCTTTGGCCTGAACCCTCCTATAGAGAAGAGAAGCCACTTCCAATCCCTTCTAATAAACACTTATTAAAGCAGTGGCAATGAGCTTTTATATAAGAGCTTCTCTATGCCAGGCACTGTGCTAAGCATTTAAATGAATACTTACAAACTTACTTTACAATTGTTTTATTTGATTTATAGTTATTTAAATTTCTTTATAATTATTTGATTCTCCAAATAACTCTGCAGATATAGGTGCTACAGTTAAGCAAACTGAGGCAGACAAAGGTTAAATGACATGTCCAGGGTCACACAACTAGTAACTTTCTGAGGCTGGATTTCAAGGCAGTACTACCTGACTCCAGGCCTAGCACTCTTCTCTACTACATCACCATCTGCCTTTAGTACATAGGAAGCACTGTATTCGATTCTAGGATTATAAATACAAGCCAAAAATAGTCCCTTTCCCTTAAAGAATTTGTATTCTACAGATGATTCATTTACCTAGATAAGTCTATGCATGATCACCTTTTGCCTAGACAATTGCAATAGTCTCCCTGCCTCCAGGATACTTCCTCATAGCCAAAGAGATATTTCTAAAACTCGGGTCTGACAGGGTATGTCACTTCCCTTCTCAGGAAGTTCCAGGGGTTCTCCCCTTCCTCGAGGATCCATAACCCTTTACACTTGGCTCCAGTCCACCTTTTTACAGTTACCACATATGGCTCAGCATTACACACTCTCCAATCCACTCAAATTGGCCCACCAGCTTTTCCTCACCCAAGACATCCATCTCTCATCTGCATGCCTTTGCTGTCCCCTACACCTGGCCTTTAAGTATATAAATTCCTTCAAAGCTCACTATAAATATCACTTCCTACATAAGCCCTTTCCTGATTCCCTGGTGCTTCCTTTGCGCACCCTGAAATTATATTTATCTTGTATTTGGTTTTTATGGGCAACTAGGTGGCACAGTAGATATAGGGCTTGACCTAGAGTCAGGAAGATTCTCTTCCTGAGTCCAAATCTGACCTCAAACACTTACTAGTTCTGTGACCTTAGACAAGTCCTTAACTCTGTCTGCCTCACTTTCTTTATTTGTAAAATGAGCTGAAGAAGGAAATGGCAAACCACTCCAATAACTTTGCCATGAAAATGCCAAATGGGGTTGTAAAGAGTAAAAAAATGACAATAAAATTTTTTCTTTTTATATATTTTCTAACTACCTCAATGTTTATGTATTGTTTCCCTATGTTAGTTCCTTGACAGCAGTGTATATTTTATTTTTGCCTTTTTAATCTCCTTTCTTAGCACAAGTAATTCCTCGGAGTTTAAAGAAAAACTCTTTTATTCTACCTGCCATACTGTAAATCTATACTGAAGTGCCAGTTAGGTTCCCATAGTGCTAGCTCCTACACAAGGCCTCTCACAAGGCCCCTCAGGGGCCCCAAGGAACCTAGCCTAAAGGTATGACCCTTGTGAAACCTCACCCTGCACCTGCCTTGTAACCAAGATGTAACCAAAACAAAGATCTGTCCCATTAGCTTGCAGCCCACCCCTTAGTTTACATCCCTATGTAGCAACTGTTGCCTTGCTGACCACTGTTTGTTTCCGGAAATACTTTTTACTATATAAAAGCTTGCTGGACAGACTCCTCCGGACTGCCTTCCCTTCTGGGAGACAGCTGCTGGCTAATAAATAAGCACTCCTTAAAATTCTAATTGGCTATGCTGTTCTGTATTTGCCTCCATTGTCCATTACAATACTTTATTTAGAAAGTGTCTACACTGCTACTATATTATTGTTTTGGCTTGGCCACATCAATGAGATTATGCCTCAGATATTTGCTTCTTCCTTTGCTCCTACCAAAATCATTTTATAGATGTATTTTTATAACTCTTATTTGTATGAGTAATTCAAATGTCTATATATTGTTTTGTCACCACAATAAATATTTCTCTATCAATTTTCCACCTGTATTAGTGATATAAAAATTCCCTCAATTTGTCTCACTTTCCTGCCAAAGTCATTTATTACCTCAATTTTTTTCTCCATTCTCTTAGATTTTCAAAAACTACAAACACAATATCCACAGATAGTTTAACAGCTTGTTTGTCCATTTATTCCTGTAATTCCTTTTTATGCCCCTGAAGAGGGAAGGGTGATAAGGAGGGGGTGAGGGTAAGTGGTTCTGCCAGGGATACCTCCCTGGCATCCAGTCTGGAAGGAATTCACCAGGCTGAAGCAAACTTTGAAGCCTAAATTGTAGTTTATTGTTACGCTGTAGAGAACAGTGGGCTAGATTCTTATGGAACCTGCAAACTCCCAGAGGCCACAGGCATAGTTTTAAGGTGTCAATTATGCTAACTAGGTGAGTAAGGGTGGGATCAGGGAGGAGTTAAGGAGTGGTCAGTGCTCAAAGGACCATACACTTTTAATATCAACTGCGCAGGTGTATTACCCATGATTCACTGGGAAATAGCTCAAGAGGGGCTAACTGGAGGTGTGGTTTTAGGCCTGACACCCAGTCTGCCTCCCACCAAGGTCATCAGAGACAGTGTGGGTATATAATTGACTAAGGAGTTACCCTATAGATGAGGTATTGAAGAATTTCTGGTGGGGCTGGCCACTCTAACTAAGGGAGATAGTATTTACATAACTTATTGTTTCAAGCAGAGATAAACAGGTCATGAGTTGTTGCTGGGCAGAGTGCTGGGAGGGGGAAGGGGCAGAGTCAATGCTCTGAGGCTGGGGGGGTGGAAATGTGATCTTACAGACTGCTTTTACAAATTGATTTTACAGACATAGATCCCAAAGCACCCCATTTACAAACTGATGTTACAGATTGATACTACAGACATATATATGTATATATATATATATATATCTCACAAGGACCCCATCACCCCCACTTTTTTTTTTGTTAACTTACTTTAACATTTCTGGTAGTAATGATCTTGTATCTGGGGGGACAACCTTCCACTAACATAAAATACAATCCCTGTATAACTAAGGGTCTTCAAATTGTTAAAAAAGACTCATTATTGAAAGCTGTACTTTGGTCAGAAGTTTCCTCGAGGTTGGGATTTAGACAACAGAGACTTGTATTATCAGTGTTTGATGATGCCCCACGTAGCTTAACCTTCCATGAATAGCTTAAAGGTAATAGACCATCACAAATGTTTGCTTTATGGAATTGAGATTTGGAGGGTCTAGTGGTGGATTCCTGGGCTTGAACCTGGGACTTCAAACCCCACAGTTATAGAGCAGAAATCAGGATTTAGAATTGGAAAGGACCTTAGACTGACTTCCAAGCCAGCTCCTTAGTGCTTCTCTCCCAAAACCCGGAGAGAAATCCATCCATCCCTCTGAAATCTCGAGATTCTTTTAGAATGCCAGGGGGATCCGGGGAACTTCAGAATGCCAGAACATCCTGCTGTTGGAGATGGAAAGAAAGAAGGATGATCGGTGCTTAGATAAGGAGTCAGAGAAGAAAAGCAAGGGAGGGGCAGGAAGGAGAGGGATGTACAATGGAGGGGCACTCGTTGGGAGGCAGGAAGAGGGTGCCCTGCACGCTGCCCTCTAGCACCGGGATCCTCTTCACCCCTGGCCACAGGAAGCTCCGCTCGTGGACCACCTGTGCCAGCAGCTTGGTGGGCTGGGGGTCGTGACCCTCATACACTTCCAGGTCCACCAGGAAGGGGATCTGCACATCCCGCTTGACCAGCCGTCAGTAGGGCTTGTCGGGCTTCATGCTCCAGAAGAGTCCCATGGGCTCCACGCCGCTGTAGCTGCCCCCCAGAGCGGGCGCCCGCTCCAGGTCCAGCTGCCCACCCGTGTCCACCTTGTAGTGGGCTGAGGCCCAGAAGAGCACCCCTTTCTCATCGCGGAGGGAGGCGCGCAGGGTGAGCCCCTGGGCTGGGGCCAGACCGTGCACCGCGATCGCCACGGGCTCGTCCCACAGGCTGCGGGGCCCAGGAGTCAGGTTCAGGGTCATGGCCTTGGAAACTGACCCTAGGCGCCCAGGAGTCAGACTAGATATAGTGAAAGGGGCGGTCCTCTGGGTCCCACTGCCCCTCCTCCCGGGGGCGGAGTCTTTTGGAGGCTGTCCTGTGGTCTGGTGAGTTGGAGAAGAACCTGGAGTGAGGTGTGTTCCTAAAATCCGGAGAGAAGAGAGATCTACGGTGTCAGAGGCTTTGGACAGTTCAAGGAGAATGAGGATTGAGAAAAGGTTATTGGAGTCAGCACCTAAGAGATCATTAATGAGTAACTTTGAAGAGATCAGTATCAGTGGAAGGATAAGGCCAGAAGTCACATTGTCAGAGGTTAAGAAGGGAATGAGAGGAGAGAAAGTGGAGTCACCTATTGTAGACTGCCTTTCTCAGGAGGGAAAAGAGTATTATTTGGTACATTCAAAAGAGATCTAAAGTAAATGCATGTTTTATTTTTGTTGCTATTTTGTTCATTTTTATTAGCTTTGAGGGTAGCTAGGTGGCACAGTGGATAGATAGATAGATAGTGGTCCTGGAGTCAGGAAGACTTATCTTCCTGAGTTCAAATCTGACCTCAGACACTTAATAGTTATTTGATCATGGGCTAGTCACTAAACCCAGTTTGCCTCAGTTCCTCTTCTGTCAAATGAGCTGCAGAAGGAAATGGTAAACCACTGAGGGAAACAAAAGAAGGAATTCTGTTTCCACAGCATTAAAACTTCTCCCAGCTTTGAGTGATAACAGAATGTAAGTCAGAAGTGACTGGTTCTAATCAGAGCTGTGACCTAGCAGATCCAGGCTTCTGATTAGGTAAAAGGTCAGAAGCTTGTGCACATGCTTAACAAACTGTTTGAGGGGGAACATATCAAGTAAGAGATCATGAAGTAGGTGGTTCAGGAGGTTGCATCTAGGCAATGGAGAACAAGTGGGGAAATTCTTATTAGGAAATTTGTAAGCATAAAACAGCTTACATCTGTCTGAGCAAGCATACTCTCCACTCACCAGGAATGTAAAATAAAATGCAAACTTTCCTGGCTTCACAACAAGTATTGTTCTTTCTAGAATAAGCATATTTCTCACAATTTGAGGCCTCCTTAAGAAGATTTAATTTTAGAAAGGGGAACACACTATGGAGAACAAGTACCACCCAGTTGGTTTCCAAGGGCCTGAATATGTCCAGACAGGGGTTTCCCCTCTTTAGACTGCTAACTTCCTGGGATTATTTTTGGAAATTGCTGTGAACCTAGGAATGTGGGTAATAAGAGGCATTTATGCTAGGCCACCGGAAAATCCGGTGCACAGGTCAGGGTGAGAAAACTGACAATTTAAGCATCACCTTGATGGTTGTGGAATCCTTCAGGTTTAAGAAAGTTTCTGGTAATAGTGGACCTTGAGAGTGGCAAACCCAAGGTGGGTGACTTATTCCGAGCCTGTAAGAATAAGGGGGGGGGGGGGCGGCGGCTAGGTGGCGCAGTGAATAGAGCGCTGGCCCTGGAATCAGAAGGACCTGAGTTCGGAGCCGGCCTCCGACACTTAATCCGCACAAACAACAAACAAAAAACCTAGCTGTGTAACCTTGGGCAAGTTACTTAACCCCAATTGTGAGTAAGAGCTCCGCCCTCGGAGTTGGGATGACCCGAGATCAGATCCGGCCTCAGAAAATGAGCACCCACACATAAATAATGACTAGACGTGTAACCTTGAGCAAGTTACTTAACCCCAATTGCTTTAAAAAAAAAAAAAAAGAATAAAAGGGGGAAGTCACAGTGAATTTGTAAGATAGAAAGTCTCAGGTCAGGAAGGTAGGATGGGAAGGATAGAAAGGCACCCCTCCAAAAATAGTCCCTTAGGGGAGAGTTTGGAAATATCCCAGCATGGCCCTAGTGCTGGGGGAGTCACAGATTTCTGGGAATGATCCTCTTCAAATTGGCTAGAAGTCAGTCAGTCAAATTACAAATCTGAGTTTTTTACCAGTCTGAATTAGAATTCTAAATTGGTTTCTAAATAGGTGGGCACTCTGTAATGTCTTATCTGTGTGTTTGTGAAATGTTTCATGGTTTGTGTTGAGAGATTTTTTAAGAAGCAGCTAGGAAAACCTTTAGGGAATTTTTTTTTAAGACTGAGAGAGCCTGTGAAGGTGGAGCCAGCAGCTTTTAGAACTGATAGAGAATCAGAACCCAGACAGCCCAGAGGAAGCAAGGGCTGGGAAGGAAAAGAAAGCTGAGAGTTTGAATCCAGGTCTAATTACATCTCAAAGCTAAAGTTTGTATTTTCCATGTATCTGATATTAGGCAATGTGTTTAAAATTGCAAAATAAGGTGTGAAAATATGGTTCTTTTGGTTCATAAATTGTTAGACATTTAGCTCACTCTAGGTCCTAAGGTGCAGAAAAGCAGGATGAAATTGGTGAGTATGATTTTTTATTTATTTGAAATGAAAAGTAGGGTACACTAAAGTCTGAGGCCAAATTTGAACTCAGGTCCTCCTGTGTCCAGGGCCAGCACTCTGTTCACTGCACAACCTAGCTGCCCTGGAATCTCACATAGATAGTGAATGTGGTAGTCTATAAACCTCCAGGTTAACATACGTAAATATATCCTTAGATGAAACAAGCTTGAAAATCACATCCCTATTTTTTTTTTCAAGAAGCCTCATTTTCTCAATAGGAATTCTACAACAAAGACTTTTGCACAGAGTTCATAAGAACTTTAGGTGAAACTTCCTCTGAAATATAGATAAAACTTGGAAGTTTATCCTAGCTCATTCATTCTCTCCTATTTTTTTTTGCACAATTCTTAACCTAACATCTAGATTATAAGAGAAATTGTTTGATCACACAAATTAGAAATGTACAATGCCTTAATCATTATTATGTATTTAAAACTTGAAACAACCCATTATCAATATAGGTGAACAAATTTCCAAATTACCTTGCCCAGAAAATCATTCATCTCATAATTAATATGTGGAAATTATCACCCTAAACCACTGTATACATATTTATAATAACCAAGGTTTCAAATGGGAAATCTGCCATCATAGCAAACATCAGTATTAACATCACTACTTGTTTATAACCAAATATGGCAGTTTCAAATTATCCAATTTTTATCACATCCTTTTAAAACCCATTTGTCTACAACAAAATTCAGATTAAAAATTGCTTCAACACCATTTCTACTTCAAAATGTTCTCTCACATTTCCTTGCTGACAACTGGCTAAGGCCTGGCTCAATGATAAAGTTTGTAGTTTGACATACCTTCTGCCTGGAATTGATATGAAGTTGGGGAGATGATATTCCCTTGCTTTAGTTATGTCCCTAGTCACTTAATGGCAAATTTCTGAAATCAAAGATTTTTTAAGCAAATGTAATGGAAATGCAAATTTAAAGATCTTCCCTGCCCCTAGCTTAAGTGCACCTGGAGCCTGGGGTGGGAGGCTTGTTTTTCAGGAAAGCCCACACCTTGATACTTTGTGATTGGGCAGTGGGTCAAGGAGGTTGTTGCATTCTCTGAGCCAGGAGAAGGCTATATAAGCCCTGAGGAGAGGCTTTGCTTTGGGGCTCACTTTGAGAAGTGTTGTGTGATTTGACCAGATGAGACTCTGGGAAGCTGTTGTTGAGAGCCCCCTAGCTTTGAAAACCCAGATGTTGATGCTTCCCTCTCTGGTAACTGTGATTTGGTATTGATATAATGGTTGGACAGTTTGGAAGCCTGTCTGTTTGATCTGTAAGTTCTGTAACTCTGAAGTTTGGGGTGCTGACCTTTTTCCCCTGAAATGTGTGTTTGTTTGATTAAAGTAAGCTTGTTAACCCATTTTGAGTTGCTTTCCTTTTGAAAAGCAGATCTAAGAACCTGTGTTGGCAGTCACCCTGGGGATATTGGGGTGCTTGCTGCTACAGCAAAGTATCAAAAGTTTTTAAATAATTGATTCTGGAACATCTTAGGTTATTATGAGATTGAGTTGTTAGGCTTAGGGTTTTGGCACAAACAGCAACAAATAGTTATTTAGATTTAATATCTGTTGTTAATATAGGTATTCCTGTATAAGTCAGGGTCCTTTAGTTTTTTGTAATAGTATGGGGAAAACTAGGTTAAATGTGAGGCTTCTGAGAATATTATCCTGTTACCTCATTAATATCACTTTTGTCTCAGTTTTGTTATAATTAGTTAATGTTAAGAGAAGAATGGTTTGTGGTCTATTTTTTTATTTTTATATTTTTTTGTTCTTTTTTAAACAAATGCTTTATTAACTTCTGGTTTACATCATTCATTTCCGCCAGTTTTTGAGTTACAATTTTTTCCCCCGTTTATCCCTTACCCACCATCCCAGAATAGCAGTCCCACAAGATATCGCTTCCTCCAATCTGCTCTCTCCCATATCTTCTCCCATACCCCCTTCGACTTTTCCATTAGAGCAAGGTGAATCTCAGTGCCCCAATGCCTGCACATCTTATCTTCCAATTACATGCAAAAGAGTATTGATAATAGTATTTATATATATTTGAAACATTTAATTTTAAAACCTCGAATGTCAGATCCATTCCCTTCCTCCCTTGTCACCGATTCCCTCTGGGGAGATAAGTAATTCAGTATGTGTTGTACATGTCTAGCTATGCAAAACATTACCATAGTAGATATATTGTACAAGGCTGCTTATAATTCCCTCCCACTCATCCCACCCCCACCTGGTCCATTCCCTACATGATCCTGTCCCTCTTCTATAGTGGGTACTTCCAACCTCCCCTCCCCCTAAGGATGCCCTCCCATCCATCATCCCTCCTCTCATCCCCCTTCCCCCTATTCTGCTGCAGGTTGAGATATCCCATTTAGTATGTATGTCATTCTCTCCCTGAACCAAATTCAATGAGAATGTGGTTTTGCCTTTTTGCCTTCCTATTCTCCCCCTCCCCTGCAGCCACTTCCCCTTGCTTCTTCTACATGAGATAGTTTACCCACCCCTGTCTCTCCTCATTTCCTCTTGCCACTTTCCTCTCTCACCTCATAATTTCACCCCTTAAGTATTCTCCCTTCCCAACAAATTCAACCTATGCCCTCTATCCGTGTATAACTATAAACATATATACACACATTCACATATGTATTCATATGCCCATATACCCTTCTTCCATTATTTTCATACTGAGAAAGGTTTCATCAGTCACAGTTATTGTTTTTCCATGTGGTAATGTAAATAGTTCAACTTTGATAAGTTCCTTTTGATTTCTTTTCCCTGATTACCTTCTCAGGCATCTCTTGCTTCTTGTGTCTGGATGTCAAATTTTCTGTTCAACTCTGGTTTTTTCCTCAAGAATGCTTGAAAGTCCTCTATTCCACTGAATGACCATATTTCCCCCTGAAACAAGATACTCAGGTTTGCTGGGTAGGTGACCCTTGGATTCAGTCCCAGCTCTTTTGCCCTCTGGAACATCATATTCCATGCCCTTCAGTCCCTCAGTGTGGAAGCTGCCAGGTCCTGGGCTATTCTGATTGTGTTTCCACAATATTGAAATTGTTTCTTCCTGGCTGCTTGGAGTATTTTCTCCTTGATCTGGGGATTCTGGAACCTGGCTATAATATTCCTGGGAGTTTTCTTTTTGGGATCTTTTTCAGGAGGTGATCAGTGGATTCTTTCAACCTCTATTTTGCCCTCTGGATCTAAAACATCAAGGCAATTTTCCTTGAGAATTTCTTGAAGGGTGATTTCTAGGTTCTTTCTTTGATCGTGGCTTTCAGGTAGTCCAATAATTTTTAAATTGTCTCTCCTGGATCTATTTTCCAGGTCAGTGGTTTTTCCCATGAGATATTTCACATTGCCTTCTAATCTCTCATTTGTTTGGATCTGCTTAACAGCATCTTGATTTCTCATAAAGTCATTAGCTTCCATTTGCTCCAGTCTAACTCTGAAGGAATGAATCTCCTCGGTGAGCTTTTGAGATTCTTTTTCCATCTGGCAAATTTGGCTTTTTAAGGCATTCTTCTCCTCATTGCCCTTTTGGGCCTCCTTTTGCCATTTGAGTTAGTCTATTTTTTAAGGTGTTGTTTTCCTCAGTCAGGCTGTTGACCCTCATTTCATACTTTTCCTGCATCCTTCTCATTTCTCTTTCCAATTTTTCCTCCACTTCTCTTATTTGATTTTTAAAGTCCTTCTTAAGGTCCTCTATGGCCTGTAACCCTCTCATATTTTCCTTTGGGGCTTTTGGAGCAGGATTTCTGACCTCACAGTCCTCCTCCTGTTCTATGCTTCGATCCTCTTTGCCCCCAAAATAGGAGTCTAATGTTGCATTTTTCTGTTTAATTTGTTTCCTTTGCCTTGGCATGTTGCCACTTAATTACTTGACTTTTGGGCTAGTTGCCACAGTATGACTCTGCCACCAGACAGGGGAGCTTCCGTCCCAAACGTGTGGGGGGACAACTTTCGTTTCTGGCAAGCTGGATATCCATCCCACAACCTCCACCCCAGACCACAATCCAGATCCAGGGAGGTTAAAACAAGAGCGATTACCCCCCAAGACTGATCGCTGGATCTCCCGACAGTTCGCATGCCAGGAGCTGGAGCTGCCACTGGAAACTACAAAATGGCATGTCTCCTCAGCGGCTTCTAGCCCTCAGGGGAGGAAGCTGACATGTTCCCAAAATACTGGTTCCAAAGTCCATAGGGCACTAACCTCTCACTTTGTCCTAGGCATGTCTGTGTTAATAATTCTGGAATCGCTACGGCTGCTGGTGTTCTGGGGTCCCTCCAGCTGGCTGCTGGTCCTGCCACCCTGGGGCTAAAACTGTGGCTCAGGTGGGCCTGGGCTCAGCTCTCCACGGGCTGCCGGCTCCCAGAGTGCTGCGCTGGTCCTTCCTGCAGAGCTGCTGGGCTCTCCTCAGCAGAAGGTTAGCTTCTCTGTGTTGTTCTGTGGGTTCTGGGGCTCCAGGAGTTGTTCAGAGTCCCCTTTTACATAGTTTGGAGG
Source organism: Gymnobelideus leadbeateri (assembly GCA_011680675.1). Taxonomy (NCBI): domain Eukaryota; kingdom Metazoa; phylum Chordata; class Mammalia; order Diprotodontia; family Petauridae; genus Gymnobelideus; species Gymnobelideus leadbeateri. The sequence goes on along the minus strand of WOXC01006596.1, from coordinate 324,899 downwards.
TGATCTGCAGGGAGAGTGCCTTGGATGTGCTGTTTCTACTCAGCCATCTTGGCTCTGCCCCCATGGTCTATTTTTTAAATACTATAGAAAAGCACAACATGACCAGAAGCTGGAATTGGTTTTTTTGTTTGTTTGTTTGGCATGTATTCTGTTAAAAAGTAATTTCTTAATGCATTTATGTATGTATTGGAGCCTTTTAATAATTCCATAGTTATCCCCCAGTGGAGGAATTAATAATGGATTAATATAAAGTATAATAAATTGGGTTCTAATGTGAGTTTCTTAAGTAAGACAATTGGTCAAGGTTCCAGTTTTGATTTTGTAAAAATGACAAGGGTATAAGGTTTAGGAGTGATAATTTAAAATTGTTCCAAGGTCACTTTTGTAGGAGAATGAACAAAAGAAGGTGGAAGACAAAGAGTCTGAGATGCAGGGCTGAAGATGACTGGAACAAATACCTGAAGGACCAGAGAACTTCCATCACATGATTCCCCCTTACCCCCAGACAGTTGTGTGATAAGAGACTTTTGGACTTTGAAGGGACTATTCATTATTTCTTGTTATTTTCTTTGGTGTCTCTCTGGTAGTCCCCTCATAAAGTGGACTACCCCCTTATAATTTGTCAATGAATCAATTTTACCTAGAGGGGAGATGGGAGTTAGGATTGCCTTTTACATAGTAAGCAGGTTCATGAGGCTTCAGACAGTAATAGAGACTGTTACTAACCAAATTGCCAGAGCTTTAGACCTGTTAGCTGATCAGGCAGCTTAAACAAGAGAGGCAGTCATTCAGCAGTGGTTAGTGTTAGACTATTTGCTAGCAGAAAAAAGAGGGGTATGTGGTAAGCGGAACTGGTCAAACTTTTGCATAAAGATTGATGATAATGGAAAAGTGGTAATGAAATAACTAAGAATATTAGAAAACTAGCCCATGTCCCTGTTTGGCACATCCTGGATGGGCTGGTTCACTAGATTGTTGTGGAAGCAATTGTTAGGAATCATGTTGTTAGCCTTGGGCAGAGTAATCTTGCTACCCATTGGGATGGCTAGGTGGCACAGTGAATAGAGCACTGGCCCTGGAGGCAGGAGGACCTGAGGCCTCAGTCACTTAACACAAAAACTAGTCCTGTGACTTTGGCCAAGTCACTTAACCCCAATGGCCCTCCAAAAAGCAAAATAATAAAAAAAATCTTGCTACCCATGTGTTTCGATGATATTATTTGGTTAATAGCTCGAATAGAACAGGAATCTGTCAATAAGATAGGGTAGATACATGTATTCAATAATGGAGGGGTAAAGATTCTAATAGAAAAGACTCATGATTCCACTGTTGATGAGGAATGGGAGCTGATGTTGAAACAGTTTGAGGAAGGGGTAGCTTAAGGGGTGTGGAAAACAAATCTTTATTAAAAAGAAAATGGGGGAATTGTGAGAAATGCTAGTAGTCTGGTTCCCACGAAGTTCTATAGGAACAATGGGTGTTTCAGAAACAGATCCTGCATAGGTAATGCAGGAAGGTGTAAATAAGGATGAGGGGGGGAAGGACAGAGGGACTTTATTCAATCATATAGCTGGGAAAAATCTGTAAGTTTCCTCCTAGAAGGGGCCTGAGCTAAGCAGGCTTAGACTAGATGGGGGTCAAGGGATGGTCACCAACTTTTCATTAACATACATGCTTAACTAGCCTATGTAATGGGCAGGTCAGAAAGATTGTAACCCAGAAGAGCAGGGACCAATCCTATAGTTCTGAAGGGAGCAGTAAGGCGGAAAATTCAAATGGAAGCAGCATAAAAGGGCTTGCATTTTTCTGATTCTTTGTAGTCTTTTGAGGAGGCTATACACTTATTCAGAACAGAATAAATGTAAAATAAAGATAATGAAAACTTCCTGGCTCTCCAACAAGTATTATTCCTTCCTAGACTTAGCATGTTTATAACACACCCTTTTGTCTCTCTCACCTATTTATCTTCAACACCCCAATTCCACTCCCATTTCAAATCTTAAAACCATATTTGGACAAATAAAATGTCCTCAAGATATCCCAGATCAGGAAAGTGGGGAGTGGGGGGTGAGGGTGGGGATGGGATAGAGAGAGGTGTAGGGATCCTAGTTCAGGGATGAGAAACTCAGAAGAGGGTGGACTTCCAACTAAGGCTAAAAACAAATAAAACCATGAGACACAGTTCAATAAGTGGCATTCATCTACTTCCTTTTAATTTAAAGAGTTCTGGTTATTTGGTTACATGAAATTTCTTGGAAGAATCCCTGCCCTTAAATTGTTATACCAGCTGTTTACAATAATTTTTTTTAGAAATTAAGACCACAGACATATAGATATATAGATATCATATATACATACATACATATATATATAAACAGCCTTGTAATCTTCCACCTTTACACACACACACACACACACACACACACACACACACACACACACCCCAGGCATGGACCAGACAGAGCTCTTCTTAGGGTGAAGCATCTCTGCTTGACTCCTCAGATCCCTCTTCAATGGGCAGCTGCAGTCTTTACCATCTTCTGCTCCTGGATCAGGGAGACATGATGGTACTCTTGCAATGACCCTTACTTAAATATTGGAATGACAGAAGCCTTTTGTCTAAAAACTTCTTCAGAGTCCTGAGATTGCTCACCTCTAGAACAGAGATGAGAGGGGTCTCTACCCTCTCTTCTTTGTCCACCATTCCTGCTGCAGATGAGACTTCCTAAATTAAGAGATTCCATTTTGACTTATGATAATCAACCAAGTTTCCCTTCACAGACTCCAGCAGAGTGATTGGGGACCAAGCTAGGCCAGAAGTCTATGTCCAGGGGTAGATGCCTTATCTCAAAAGTCCCTTTTTATGCAACTGAACTTTTCCTGCTTCAGACCACATCTGAGGTGGAGAGTATTTTCTTTGTGCCTGAAAGGCCTTCTTCTTTCTAGCTCAAAGTCTCCAATTCTAGTAACCTCCAACCTAACAGGAATACCCTTACACTCTTATTTTCATTTTTTACTAAATCTCAGACCTTAGTGTTCTAATGGTCAATTTCTTCACTGCAGGCAGAGTAAAAAGGTATTATATTTTAGTTTATAACAAAATCAAACTGTTTTGAGGAAAAGATAATCATCAAATCAAGAGAGGGAATGTTCTTAATTCCCCCTACCCTAGAATTGGTGACTAGATCCAAAGAAGGAGGGAGTCTAAGTTTTTAATAATACCATTAACATACATATATGTGTATATGTTGAGCACAACTCCACCCTCCCCTTCCCCAAATTGATCTGTGAGCAGGCATTTCAGCCAGGGTAAAATCCCTGCTCCATTCTTTCCCTTGCCCCCCCCCCCAACCTGGTGTTCCCCATCTCCACCCATTCTGGGTTCCCTGTCCCTCAGCCTAGGGTAAACTTCACAGCTCGGGAAATTCAAATGTACACTGACCAATCACTGATTGTAGTTTTGGCTTATGTAACCTAGCTATTGAATCTCTTTAAAAACCAGCACACAATCCCTCCAGTCAGATTGGCTAAGATGACAAAACAAGAAAGTGACAAATGCTGGAGAGGATGTGGACAAATTGGAACACTAATACACTGCTGGTGGAGTTGTGAACTTATCCAACCATTCTGGAGAGCAATCTGGAATTATGCCCAAAGGATTATAAATAATTTCATACCCTTTGACCCAGCCATACCACTTCTAGGGTTATATCCCAAAGAGATCATAGAAGTGGGAGGAAGACCCATATGTATAAAAATATTCTTAGCAGCCCTTTTTGTGGTTGCAAAGAATTGGAAACTAAAGGGGTGCCCATCAATTGGGGAATGGCTAAACAAGATGTGGTATATGAATGTAACGGAATATTATTGTGCTATAAGAAACGAGGAGGTGATGGATTTCATAATTACCTGGAGAGACTTATACAAACTGATGCTGATCGAGAAGAGCAGAATCAGAAGAAATTTGTATACAATCACAGACATACCATATCTATGATGACCAACTATGACAGACTGGACTCTTTTCAGCAATGCAGTGATATAAGTTAATCCCGAAAGACTCAAGAAAGTGAGAAATGTGCCATCCAGAGATATAATTAGAAAGAACTGAGCCTGAATCCTGATGGAAGCAAACTAAATGATCTTGTTCTTTTCATTGTTTGGTTTTATTTCTTCCTTACCATCTTTCATCCCACCTAGTACAATACGCCTTTGTAATTGGAATAATGTCTAATATATTTGCAGATCCTATACTGGACTATATGCTGTCATGTGGGGAGGGGGAGGGGAAGGAAAGGAAATTTGAAAATCAAGGAACTATGGAATTTAATCTTGTTAACTGAAACAAAACTAATAAATTAATTAAAAAATAAAAGAAAAAAATTCAAAATGAAGCCAACAGAAGCTACAGTTAGTCATCCAGAGTTGCAGGTAGAAATGAGATTTGAACTCCAATCCTATTACTTCAAATCTCCTGCTCTGTTCAGTCTATCATATGATGGGGAGACATCTTTACAAGAGTTAAGTGATCTATTTCACTGAATCAGAAACAGACTTGACAACATACAGAGTTCTAAAAATGACACAAATGACATTTTATTTTGTAAACTATTGGAATAATTGGTTACTGGTAGTTTTTTATAGTTTCCTCATTTGTTTCCTTATTTTCCCATGGAAACTTGGTAAATATCAGCCTTTGATTTTGCACGTCCTTTGTCTTTCATTTCAGATTTCAGCCAAAAAGATGTCTTTTACTTTGATAGCAATTCTCCATAATAGACTATATTGTGACATACACAACATGTACATAATAAATGTTGTTGTTGATGATGAAAAAAAAAAAACAGCACACTGTCCATGGCAGCACTGTCTGATTTGGGTATGTAACCATGTAACCCTGGCAGTCCCAAGGCAATAAAATCCACTTCAAAATTTTAATCTCAGGGATCTTCTGTCTTGCTCCTTTGTGCTCTACACACACACACACACACACACACACACACACACATACATATGTATACAAAGAAATCTATTCACATGTGCTTATATCACACTTTATCAGAAGTGTGATAATCAGAACTTTGATACTCAGAATTTCTGTTAGACAAGACTAATCCCTCCCTACTATCTAGAGACTTTAAGATTCCCAGTGAAAATGTTGAGGAAATCAACCACCTCCCTAGACAACAGTGAGTAGTACTATCAATGATAATACTTGTGCAAAGACTTGAAGATAAATAGGTGAGACAAAAGGGTGTGTTGTAAACATGCTTAGTCTAGGAAGAAACAATACTTGTTGGAGAGCCAGGAAGTTTTCATTATCTTTATTTTACATTAATTCTGTCCTGAATAAGTGGGTAGCCTCCTCAAAAGACTATAAAGAATCAGACAAATGCAAGCTATTATCAAATATCTGATTTGATCTTCACAACAATCCTGTGGAGCAGGTGCTATTTATATTATCCCATTTATAGATGGGTAAACTGAAGCAGATAGAGGTTAAATGACTTGCCCAGGATCACATAGGTACTAAGGGTTTGAGGCAGGATTTGAATACTGATCTTCCTCCACTGTTCTATCCACTGTGCCACCCAGCTGTCTAGATTAGATTAAGATAATGTTTTTTGTCCTCAAGGGCAAAATATATTTTTATTGTTCCCTTTCGCTAAATAATTCAACAGACATTTGAAAATTAGGCAGTGTTTTTAGGCACTTAAGTGACACAACATATAGAGAGTTAAACTTAGAGTCAGAAAGACCTGAGTTCCTATCCAGGTTTAGACCCTTCCCTCAACTTCTCTTACTCTCATCTGTAAAATGGGAACAGTATTGGTCCATATAAGACACAGAATAGATGGAAAGTAACCATAGAGAGGAAGATTAGCTACTCTAAGCAGCTGAGCAGAAAATGGCCACAGTGAAGATAAGAAGGAACTAATTCATCCTTGAGCCAAGGACTGATTTAGTGGGTAGAGAAGGAGGAATAGCTTGCAGCAGCAGCAGCTACAGGAGAGTGGAAGATGGCAAGATGAGAATCCAAGGTGCCAAGGAGTTCAGAGCTGAATGGGTTAATTATGTCCAGGCAGGACTCTAGAGAGGCTTTCAGGAACTATCCAGTCCAAGCCTTACACAAAAGGATTCCCCATTATACTGTTACAGCATAACAGCCTCTGCTTCAAAATCTCCAAGGAGGGAGGGAGGATCCTCTTTTTCTCCAGGCAGGTGATTTCATAAACTGTATATTAATGTGATTTTAAAAATACAGGATGTAGGTGGTTTTCTTCTTCATGTGTAAAGACTGCTAATAATGCATTATTTAGTTTTGGTTTTTGTATCCCCAGAACTCATCACAGACTGTAGGACAGAGTACATACTTAACAAGTGCTTTATCCATCTTTATTTTAACTGTATTTCACCAAATTTCATTTATTTCTTGTCCTTTCTCATCTGGCTTCAAAACATCAATAGATTTTCCCACCTCTACCCTGGCTATAAAGTTGAACTACTGTATCTTAAAGGAAGATGCTGAGGGACTTTAGAGAGAATGAAGTGAGTTCCATAAGTAATATACCACAACTACTTAGGGCTCTCTGGATCCCTTATTGTTCTTCCAAACACACCCACACGATGCTACTTAGAGAAGCTTATTACTTTGTTTTTTGGTTTTGATTTTTTTTTGCTTTTTGGAGGGCGATTGGGGTTAAGTAACTTGCCCAAGGTCACATGGCTAGGTTTTTTTTTATTTGTATGTGCATTAAGTGTCTGCGGTTGGATCCGAACTCAGGTCCTTCTGACTCCAGGGCCAACGCTCTACTCACTGCGCCACCTAGCCGCCCTGAAGCTTATTACTTTGAAGCCTCATACCTCAGGTCTTCTAATAAACATCACAGAAGATCTTTAAAAGGTCAAATGGGTAGGAAATTGAGAAAACTCTGATCTGCAGATCCTTACAACCACTAATACTGCATTTTCTTTCTCTGACTTTAGAAACTACTCCCCCAAACTTCTAACAACTAATGGAACCAAGTTAAAAACAAACAAATGAAAAATCTGGAGTTATTTCTTAAAAACAACAACAACAACAACAACACTATGTCAGGAAATTGAGGTTATCAAGTGGACCCCAAACAGACCTCTAACCCATGGATGGCCAGAGTTGAACAGAGCAGGCTAGAGACAGGACAGTCAGGAATCAAACAGAAGTTTAATTTCAAAGTGAGGGAAATGACTTGTAAGCAAGGACACATTGCCAGGGCCCTGTCCCTAGTGGGGGGACCCAAGACAGTAGGGCTGAACTTTGATTTATATACTTGTGACTAGACAAAGAGTCAAACAGTGTAGTTTATCGATAGTGATGTGGCACAACAACAGTGAGACAAGGTTGGCCAGTGACAAAAAGTCCATTCATAGCAGGGCTTCATATCTGGGATTGTTGGTGCTTGCCCAAGGTCAGAGACCATCAGTTCCAGAAGGTGAGCACAAAGGATTGTTGTTATGCCAAGCTCAGGGCACAGCTTGCTTGCTGGGCCTTAGCTCTGGAAAACAGGGGGTCTCCTAACATCTTGACAAAGTATTGCTCAACTGAGAAGAAGATAAGGGGCTTAGCTGTTGTCATTGAAAGTACTGCCCAAGGTTGTCTAGGAAGGTGGTTGATTTCCTCAACATTTTCACTGGAAGACTTAAGGTTTCTGGATAGTAGGGAGGGGTTGGTCTTGACTAACAGAAATTCTGAGAATAAAAGTTCTGAGCACAATCAATTTATCAGTTAGGCTACCAGTAACCAATGAATTAGGCCAATCTCAATGACTAAAGACCTTGAATGAATGCTGACAGGACTTTTCTAATAATTAGCAAGATGGCAGGGCAAAATCTCAAGCAACATAGGTGTGCCTTCTTCTGATTGGTTATTGTGGCAGAATTGAGATTACATCATTTGGACCTCCCTTTCTGGATTCCTTTTAACCACAGCCAAGACATGTGAGAGAATCAAAGATAAAGGTTCTAAGGAGGTGGAAGCTGCTATAATACTTTAAGGGCAGCTACATGGTGCAGGGGATAGAGTGCTTGGCCTGGAGTCAGGAAGAGTCATCCTCCTGAGTTCAAATCTGGCATCAGATAATTACTAACTGGGTGATCCTGGGCAAGTCACATAACCCTGTTGACCTCTGTTTCCTCATCTACCAAGAAAACTGCAAATGGGATCACAGCTGAAGAACAACACAACACTTTAAACTGATAAGAGTTGATCTTTTAGATTAATCAGATTTCTCTAGAAAGTGGGTGATAGGTGGGGTTATAAAGGTGCAGCTGAAGCTTGACCTTTAGGCAAGTTTCTCTGGGATGTGGGTGATGAGTAAAGTTTACAAAGAAAAGGAGCAGCAAGAGAGAATATTAAAGCTAGTTTAAGTATTAGCAATATAGAATTAAAATTAATTTTTAATTTTATAGTCTATTAGAGGTCTTAGGATATAGAGATGGACTGTTATGTATTGGTATACAATGAGTTCATTGGTATGAGAGGTCCTGTAAATGGTGTATTGGTCTAAGTGTTGGGGAAAAGAACAGAGAGGTTTGGAGTCAGAGGATAGATACTAAAGCACCAAAGTGCTCACAGGGAGGGAAAAGAGATGAATGGGGCATTCCTCTCCCATACTGATATTCCCTCTTCTTTGTCTCACAGGAAGGGCAAGCCTAGGAAAGAATCCTTTTGCCTCTTTCATATACAGATGAATGCATAAAATAGACCAGGTCTGATCCAGGTTGGTCTGGTATCTCAGGTTTGAGATTGAAACAAAATGAGATACTCATAGAAAAACTGATAATCCATTGCAGGGGGAAGACATTCAGACCAGAAAAAGGATCTTTGGTGAGGATACATCCTTAATTCAGATGGTCACAACTTTTCTGCCTTTGGTGGTCTACTTGCCCAGCCTAAAAAAATAGCTGAATAGGGGTGGCTAGGTGGCGCAGTGAGTAAAAATGCTGGCCCTGGAGTCAGGATGACCCGGGATGGGTCCCAGCCTCAAAAAATGAGCACCCACACATAAATAATGACTGGCTGTACAACCTTGAGCAAGTTACTTAACCCCAATTGCTTTAAAAAAAATAGCCGAATCTTCTCATGCCCTGCCTTTTTTGTACTTTTTTTGTATATCAGGGCCATCTAGTACCAAATATGCCTGGTTGTCCTAGCTCCTAGAAACAGATGCTACACTTGGACCACTTCCATAAACAGGTAAAGAGATAAAGCTTTTGCTATGATCAGCACATCAAGATTGGTACCAGATCCTGTACCTAGCTAGCATCTCATTTGTTTATTTTAAGATCTGAAAACTTTCTTAAGGCACAGACAGAATATTTCTAGGAAAATTATAGGCAACTTATATAATCCTAGGAGATCTCTGTCAATTCTATGGGTTTATGGAGTTTATATCTCATGTAAGGAAAGTACTCTCTCTCTGTTCTTATCTTTCACAAAATTATTCTCTTATTCCTTGGGGAAAATGTTTACTTTATTTTTTTGTTATTGTTTTTTTGCTTTTTTGGAGGGCAACTGGGGTTAAGTGACTTGCCCAAAGTCACACGGCTAGCAAGTATGTCAAGAGTCTGAGGCCAGACTTGAACTCAGGTCCTCCTGACTGCAAGGCTGGTGCTCTATTCCCTGTACCTCCTAGCCGCCCCAAAAATGTTTACTTAAAAAAAAAAAAACAACTTTGACAGCTTTTAAAATTATTACTTTTGACGCTATCTTAGATGGTGAGAAAAAAATCCTATTCCAGTTATTCTAAAATAATCTCTCTAGCTGGTGTTATCTCAACACACCCTTAGCATATGCCAATTTAAATTCTAAGGAGAGAGTTACAGTTTGTGGGGCTTTCTTATCTGATCATTTCCTAAATGTTTGTGGAAGAAAGCTTGGAGTTGTTTCCAAGCATCAACTTGGGCCATGGAATGGGCCCTGATTTCTCCTCCCCAGATCACATGTTTGCCCACCAAACCATGAAGGGAAACTGGGCACACAGGGAAATAAGGGGGCTCAATATTGTGTCCTGTTGCAGGGTAGCAGATAATCTCAGGTTTTTTATTCCCATGGGCTTGTAACAATTCGGCAGCTTCATTGGCAAAGAATTCACTTTTCCAGTTTTGGTCATCCTGACCAACAAGAAACAAGAAGCAACTCTTAGCCTTCTCAATTGGAATTAAGCTTTTTTGGTTGGGCTCCTCCAAAGGATTGTTGAGAATATCAACGAGGTTTATAAACCCTTCTGCAGTCATCTTGAGCTGTTTAAAGTCATGTTTCAAAGGAGGAAAGATCACACCTTTATAGTGTAGTGGATATCCTATATTTGCCAGGGAGCCATTGATGGTGCAAGTGGCTGTGATGTCCTTCAAATGGGAGGCCATGGAGAGGCACAGATCACCTCCTTTAGAAAATCCAAGCAGCCCAACTCCTGGACCCTTTACCTGAGGAAGTCAGAGAGTCAGAAAGGGAATGAGAATAATGTTGTGACTAAGAAAAAGGGGCAGGTAGGAGATGCAGTAGAAAGAGCACCAGCCCCGGGGTCAGAAAGACCTGACTTCAAATCTGGCCTCAGATGCTTGACACTTACTAGCTGAGTGACCTAGCAAGTCATTTAATACCGAATGCGTCAAGCTGATGGATGATATAATTTGGAGGAGGTGGACATTCTGCATACCTCAAATCACTCCTCACTGATATTATTACTTGGGTCCTGAATCTGAAGAGATATCTCCTTTAACTCACTCATTTTGTATTTTTCTTAGTTTTCTCTTTCCAAACAGGAGAGGGATTGGCCAGTGTTAAAAGACCCTTTGGAAGTAGGGAAAATTTTCAAAGAAAAACAGGCATCAAGGTGACAAAGTTGATAGAGTGCCTGGCCTTAGTTCAAATCTGACTTCAAACAGTTACTAGCTATGTGACTCTGGATAAGTCACTTAAGCCTGTTTGCCTCAGTTTCCTCATCTATAAAATGAACTGGATAAGGAAATAGCAAGCCACTCCATTTCCCAATAAACACTTATCATAGAAAGGTACATTCCTGGTACAATTTCTAAAAATGAAGAACAATCAGAGAAAGCATCTACCCCCAGAATCAAAGAACCCCAAAGAAGAGAGAAGTCACAAAATGAGAAAACAACCTGGGAGTGGTTTTTCAAGTACTGGAAAGCCTCTTCAAAGTATTCCAGATGAAGTTCTTTCATGTCTTTGGGGAGGTCCTCAAAGGCATAGTATGCCAGGGCCAGCACAGCAAAGCCATGTCTGGCTAACAGGCTGGCTCTATAGTCAAACAGGCCACCTCCAATTCCAAAGATGTTGATGATCCCAGGGAAACCTATAGGAAAGTCAAAGTTATAAAGCATTCCCTGAAGAGTCTTCCCTCTGAATTCTAAGGATAGTCAAGTTGTTTTCTCTTTGATGACATTCTGAGACTACAGCATGAGTACTAGAAAGAATGTACCTAGGTACACCTGAGCAGTGTGATTAAAAACTCAATTAACTGGAAAATAAATAGCTAACATTTATATAATGCTTACTATATGCCACAAAATGTTCTAAGCATTTGACCTCACAACAATCTTCTGAGGAAGGTGCTATTACTATCACCTTCATTTTACAGCTGAGAAAACTGAGGCATCAGAGGTTAAGGGACTTTCCTAGGGTCACATAATTAGTGTCTTGTTTCAATGAAATTTAACAAAAGGATGAATTGAGGCAGGTTTCTAAGCTAGATAACATTTATTAGCATAGGCATGCTACCTGTCAATAAATGAGACCTGGCCCTCTATTAATGTCACAGACCTCTAAGAAAAGGACAGTTTACCTTATACAGATTTTGGGAAGTTGTTGGTCCTTCATTCTCTAAGAGGACCAATGACATCAGGAGGGTGATATTTTGACTTGTTTGTGAATTGGATTTAGGCAGAGCTAAGCATTAGCCTCTTTCTCTCCTTGAGAGTCATAGAAGTCCAGTGGCAAGACAAAAGTCGACTACTAGCAATGGTCAGGGATGCAGGCACAAAGGTTGAGGTTGAAAAAAAAACCTGCAAGGCTGCATGCCCTGGGGGCACAGCAGGAACCCCAGTTGCAGCTCTACCACAAAGAGGTTTTAGAAGTATAGAAAAAAGAATAAAACAAGGTAGATGACATGGAATTAAGGGCATCATAGCTGCTTACAGAGCTGAGACATAGGGAACAACATGATTGCTTTGGAATTTTGGTAATGGGGACTAGCAATAACCCCCCTGCTGCTCTCATGACTTTAACAAGCATTTTTTGTTTGAGGCTAGGTTTGAAATAGTGGCCAAGACTTTAGACAGCAAACTAGAAATCCTTAAAGGATAGGTTGGTGGAGTAAATATATATATCAGACCCAAATTCCCTTGCTTTCTCACACATTCTCCAAGGTTAGCAGAATTCCTTGAGCAAGAAAGTTGGATTTTTCCCCTTAAGCTGCTATGATCCAGTTGAACACTGGACTAAGTTCAGAGCCAAAGAACCATAACTCAAGCAGTTACAGGACAAAATCAATTGCTTATAAATAGCATCAATAAGAAAGTGCTCCAGGATTAATTCTTTTTTATTTTTCAAAAATCTAGGACAATTTTTGTTTCATCCTGTGGAGTTTTCATTTTTGATTTCTTTAAATATAATTGTGAAAAGACAGGTTTTTTAAAAGTCCATTGTCTTTTAAATGGGGCTACTAGACAATGGCTTTAAACCCAAATCACTCTGGCTTTCATTGAATGTCCATAATAGCCCCAACCCAAGCCTCGGTGGCTTATTGTTTAGGTTTTGCTTAGAATAAATAGTAATTGTTTCGTTTTTTATTTTTTCTTTGAGGGGCAGTTGGGGTTAAGTGACTTGCCCAAGGTCACATGGCTAGTTTTTGTGTTAAGAGTCTGAGGCCGAATTTGAACTCGTCCTCCTGACTCCACGGCCAGTGCTCTATTCATTGGGCCACCTAGCCACCCTATAGTAATTGTTTCTGTTTGGGCCAGAATCTATGAGAGTCTACCCCTCCTAGACTGACATCTTTGTAACGATAAATTGGACCATCTTTGTTACAACTAATCTCCAATTAATTTTTAACCTTTTTAAAAATGTAATTAAAAATTAATTTTTTTATCTGGGACTTAAGACACCAAAAAGGGCATTTATATCAATAATAAATAATAAAGACATATAGATACACACACACACACACACACACACACACACACATGAGCGCGCGCACACACCCACTTTACAGAGGCACACACATATATCTTAAAACATTAAAAGAGGATTATATATGAAATCAAGAATTTCCATTTCATAAACAAGAGATAATAAATTCCACATATCACTCTCAAAACTCTACTTATCTATGCTTCCTTCTGAACTTCTTTCTATACTCTTATGAACTTAAAAAAAAAGTTTCAGAGGCTCTTTTGGCAAAGGCAGGAATCACTATTCTTATCATCTCTCTTCCTTCTATCCCAAATTAAAAACTGAGACAGTGGGGAATACATCTTTGTAACAACATAAACGTAGTTAAGCAAAATGAATTCATACAATGTCTTGTGAAAAATGTTTATCTCTGCACCTTGAATAAATTACCTCTCTGTCTCCCAGAAGGTTGGGTTACTGCATTCATCAGAATCTCTAAGTCTTTCAAAGAATTTTTTTCCCTTCTACACAGTGGTGCTATGACTCCTTTATCCATATTTGTATATTTTTCAGGTACCTCTGTTGTGTGGAATAGCATGTTCTACCACCTCTTATTCCTCCTATATGCACTAGTGTATTCTGTTCTTTTTATACTCTTCTCATTCTCCTTTTAAAATCCTCAGAATAGAAACAATCCATCTCTAGGATCTCTGTTTTCCTAAAGTATGTTCTGAATACATTTTGACTACATTAAGATTCTGAAGGGAAACTTGTTTCTTCTCTCCCATAAGGATGTTAGCACTATATCATACCATAACTGCTTCCAGCTACTAAAATAAATTTGCTTTTCTATATTTCCCTTGATTCTTGTTTTGTATTTCAAAGTTCTTACTCAGCTTTTGTCTTTTTCTTGAGAAATGCTTGAAAAATCTCTATTTAAAGGATCAGCTTTTTCCCTTGTTGCATTATCCTCAATTTGTCAGAGTTACTTTTGGTTTGAAACAAATATAATTTACCTTTTAATATATTGTATCTCAATCTCTCATTGACAGTAGAAGTTTATAGGTCTTATGTGATCCTGAGTGTGGTTCCTTGGTACTCTAATTGTTTCTGAATACTTGCAGTATTTTTCCTTTGATGTGAGAGCTCTGAATTTGGGCCCCATACACCTAAGATGTGTCATTTTGGAGTTTCTTATTCAAAATATGTTTTCTTGACTTTATTCACTTTTTTCAACACACCATCACATAGAACGCTGTAAAAAAATTTTTTTTGACTAGGGCCCAGAGATATTTCAAACAAACATAAAAGGGGGAAAGAATATTCAATATGTCATTTATAGAACATAATGCAATACAAAGAATAATTGGTTCAGAGACTACATACAAAATATACAGATCCAAATGGGGGTCTGAGTGCATGTCTTGGACATACAAGTCATTTCATCTCTGGATCTCAGATTCTTCATCTGTAAAATGAGAGGACTGGATCACACGCTAAACAAAGACTCTCTCCTTCCTAGATACTAGAAGTTCTCCGATCAGAACTTCTCAGATTTCTTTGAAATGAACCCTCCTACAGAGAAGAGAAGCCACTTCCAATTCCATCTAATAAACACGTAATAAAGCAATAGCAATAAGCATTTATATAACACCTTCTCACTGTGCTAAAGACTTTTAAAATAGCACTTACAAAATTACTTTATAATTATTTAATCTTATACCTGTATTTGTATAGATCTTATGTATATTAGTAATTTAAATGTCTATATATTGTTTTGTCACCAAAACAAATATTTCTCCACCAATATTTCCATCTGCCTTGATTTGTCTCACTTTCGTGCTAAATAATTTATTATATCAATTTTGTTCTCCATTCTCTTAGATTTTCGAAAAGCATAATCACAACATCCACAGACAGATAATTTAATAGCTTTTTTGCCCATTTATTCCTGTAATTACTTTTTATTTCCCCAGTTGTTTTCCCACTAAACTGAATTTAATTTTTTCAAGTACCAATGATCTTATCTCTGGGGGGACGCCCCCCACTGGTATAAAGCACTATTCGTGTGTAACTCCTGGTCTTTGAATGGCTAAAAACAAAACAAAACACTGCTGAAAGCTTAACTGGTCAGGAGCTTACCTGGGCTGGGATTTGGAGGAGAGAGATGTAGTTCCACAGTGTCTGATGATGCCCCAAATAGCTTAACCTTCTGCTCACAGTTAAGGGTAAGAGACAATCACAAATATTTGCTTTTCGAAACTGAAATTTGGAAGGGTCTGGTGTTAGATTCCTGGACTTGAACCTGGGACTTCAGACCCCCAGTTATAGATAAGAAATCAGAGGATTTAGAATTGGAAGGACCTTAGACTGATTTCCAAGTCAACTCCTTAGTGCTTCCCTCCCAAACCCCTGAGAAGATGTCCATAGATCCCTCTGACATCTCAAGATTCTTTTAGAATGGCAGCTGGATCCTGGGAACTTCAGAAGGTTAGGTTTGCTGGGGGATGAAAAGAAAGAAGCATGGTCGGTGATTACCTGAGGGGTCAGAGAAGAAAAGCATCAGGGAAACGTGGTGAGGGGAGGAACACTCACCGGGAGGCAGGAAGAGGGTGCCCCGAACACTGCACTCTCGCACCGGTATCCTCTTGACACCTGGCCGAAGGAAGCTCCCCTCGTGGGCCACCTGTGCCAGCAGCTTGGTGGGTTGCGGGTCGTGACCCTCTTATACCCCCAAGTCCACGACCCTCTGGGCCGGGGCCAGACAGTGCACCGCGATCGCCACGGGCTCGTCCCACAGGCTGCGGGGCCCGGGAGTCAGATCCACAGTCACGGCCATTGAAACTGACCCTACGGGGCGGCTAGGTGGCGCAGTGAATAGAGCGTCGGCCCTGGAGTCAGAAGGACCTGAGTTCAGATCCGGCCTCAGACACTTAACCCACACAAACAATAACCTAGCCGTGTGACCTTGGGCAAGTTACTTAACCCCAATTGCCCTCCAAAAAGGCAAAAAAAAAAAAAGAAAAAGGAAAGAAACTGACCCTAGGCACCCTGGAGTCACTGTAGATATAGCGAAAGGGGTGGTCCTCTGGGTCGTATTGCAGCCTTCCCTCTTCCCCCCGCTTCCCGGTGGGTGGGATGGGGGTGAGTGGAGCATCTCGGGAGCTGTCCACTGGCTCTGTAGAGCCGAGAAATCCAGGAGCCTGGGATTGGAGGTGTTTCTGGTTGAAAGTTCTTCCTTCCTTTTCGTTGTTCCCTCGTTTACAAAGAAAGCCCTAGAATTATGTGGGCTTGGGAAAGGTTTCTTGGAAAGATGGGATTTCTGCCGGGGAAGTTGAGGAGGGAGAGCATGCCAAACGTTTGAGACAGCCAGAGAAAACTTCAGGAGCAGGGAGGGAATGGAGCGCCTTGTTAAAGGAATAAGAGGGTCCAGTGTTAATGGCTCAGAAGACAGGAGGAGACTCGGTTTAAAGAGCATTGAATGCCAAGCTGAGCATTCTGTATTTGATCCTGTAGGCAACAAGGAGCCTCTGGAGTTTATTGAGCAGGTGATGAGTGTGTGACATGATCTGATCTGCACTTTAGGAAAATCATTTTGGTTGGTGGCCGAATACATTGGATGCACAGAGACTTAAGGCAGACTGACATACTTTACTAATGTATGAGTCCAGGCATGAGGTGCTGAGGGCCTGCAGCAGAGTGACAACAGTGCTAGTGGAACGAAGGGAATGTATTTGAGGGACGTGCAAAAATGAAATCTACAGGCCTGGCCAACAGCTTAGGCTGGGGGTGAAGGGGGGTCAGAGGGGAAGAAGAGTGAGCAGTCTAGCCTGACACCTAGGTTGAAAATCTGAGGGATTGGGAGGATAGGGTTGCCCTCTACAGAAACAGAGAAGGAAAGCACAGGGGAGGGTTTAAGGGAAAAGATAGAGTTCTGTTTTTAGTAGATTAAATCTATGCTGTCTATTAGACAATCCAATTTAAGATGTCTGAAAGGCAGTTGGAAAGGAGAGATTAGAGGTCAGGAGAGAGATTGGGTCAGGATAGGCAGATTTGAAAGGTATCAGCATAGAGATTCAATCCATGGTAGCTGATGAGATCACTAAGTGAAGTAGTGTAGGGGAGGGAGAAGAGATAGGCCCAGGACAGAATCCTAAGGGACACCTGCAGTTAGAAGCCATGATCTGGATGAGAACACAGCAAAGGAAACTGAGAAGGAGCAGTCTGATAAGGAGTCAAGAACCAGCAGAGAGTAGTGTTCCTAAAACCCAGAGAGAAGAGTGATCAACAGTGTCAGAGGTGTCAGAGGCTTTGGACAGGTCAAGGAGGAGGATTGAGAAAAGGTTATTGGAGTCAGCACCTAAGAGATCATTAGTAACTTTGGATAGATCAGCTTCAGAGGAAGAATAAAGCTAGAAGTCACAATGTCCAAGGTTAAAAAGAAAGTGAGAGGAGAGAAAGTGGAGTCACCTATTGTAGACTGCCTTTTGGGGAGTTTAGCTATAAAGGACAACAGTGGGAATGGAAAGACCAAGTGTGATCTTTTTCAGAATAGGAAGATATGGACAGTAGGGAATGAATCAATAGATAGGGAAAGATTGAACATACATCGTTTGTCAGTAAGTTGGAGGAACCTGGAGGGAATGGGAACTCTTGAGCTAGTCTTGAGTTAGAAGTAAGGTCTCCTCATCATCTGAGAGGGATGAAGGAGCAAATAGTAGCAGAAGGACTCTCAGTGGTAGAAGGAGATGAGGAAGAGGTGAGAAGAGGGAGCTCACAGTGAAATGGTCACAACATTTCTTCAGTAATATATTAGGCAAGGTTCTCAGCTGAGAGAGTGGGAGGCAGGGAGAACCATGGGAGGTTTGAGGAAAAAAGAAAAGGTTCTAGATTCAGAACTGAAAGGGACCTCAGAGGCAATTTAGTCCAAACCCCTTATTTTATGAATGAGGAAACTGAGGTCTAGTGAACGTGAATCGACTTACCTATGTCCATCATGACCTTAGTGGTGGGAGAAAGGTTGCTATGCATCTGGATTCTGGAGTTGGGGAAGAACTGGGGAGCTCAGGAGGTAAAAGAGTACTAATTGTACTTTGAAAAGAGACCTAAATTAATGTTTTGTTCTTGTTGTTTTACAAATTTGTATTAGCTTTGAGGGTAGCTAGGTGGCACAGTGGATAGAGTCTGTGTCCTGGTGTCAGAAAGACTAATCTTCCTGAGTTCAAATCTGACCTCAAACACTTAATAGTTATTTGATCATGGGCTAGTCACAACCCAGTTTGCCTCAGTTCCTTATCTATCAAATGAGCTGCAGAAGGAAATGGTAAACCACTTCGGGAAACAAAAGAAAGAATTCTGTTTCCACAGCATTAAGACTCTTCCCATCTTTGAATGTTAACAAAATGTAAGTTAGAGGGGACTGGCTCTAATCAGAGCTATGACCTAGCAGAACCAGACTTCTGATCAGGTAAAAGGTCAACAGCTTATGCACATGCTTAACAAACATGCAACAAGCTGTTTTGGGGGGAACATAAGAAAGAGAATGTGAAGTGGGTGGTTCAGGATGTTGCATCTAGCCAATGGAGAAAAAGTGGGGAAATTTGGGGATGTTGAAAGAGTGCAAGGTTAGGGGCTGACAATGAAAATTTGTAGACTGATTTGTTAACTAACAGACCAAGTTATGGAAAGTTGGAAGGAATTATGTGCATCTGCCTTTCAGGATGTATCTGTGGGAGACTTTCATTGAATCTAATATGGCTATTGACTATGGTAAATACATTGGTTCAATTAATTATTGAACTCCAAGATTTCTGCTTGGGACGGAAGCTGACCACACCTTATTAACAATGACTCAAATTCCTTAGGTTATTTTGTCTGGAATAAATCCTTTAGCTAATGTGATTAAAGTTTTTTTTTTTTTTAAACCTTCTCAGAAGAATAAGAGTAAGGAATTGAAATGCCTAGAGCAGCTCTTTATCTGAAGTCCCAAAAAGGGCCCAGAACAGCTTGGGGTTTTTTGCTTTTTTTTTTTTTTTGAGGGGCAATGGGGGTTAAGTGACTTGTCCAAGGTCACACTGCTGGTTTGTGTGTGTGTGTGTGTGTGTGTGTTAAGTGTCTGAGTCTGGATTTGAACTCAGGTTTTCCTGACTCCAAGGCCAGTGCTCTATTCACTGCACCACTTAGCTTCCCCTTCAGCTTTTTAAGGAAGTAGAAGAGAGGTTATTCAGAGCTGGGAATATACAACCATGTGTCTTTTTAAGGGAATATATGAATTTGTGGATAATATTTCCTTTTAAAAGGCCAAGAGTATTGAACTTAAAAAATGATAATATATGTAGTTAAAATGTTTACATATTGTTATTTGGCTGGCACACGTTAGACACAATATTATTATCTCTTCAATTTAAGGTAATTGTTCTATTCCTGATAACTTTGAAGGTGGTTTTTAAATACCAAAAGTAATAAGAAATGCAATTGATATCATACAAATTTTATTGTTTTTGTTATCATTCTATTTCTAAATTATAGTGTATTTCTATAGTTCTCTTAGATTGTAAAATTTGAGAGAGCATTTTGAAGTAGAAATGGTGTTAAAACAATTTTTAATTTGAATTTTGTGGCATACAAATGGTTTTTTTTTAAGGATGTGATAAAAACTGGATCATTTGAAACTGTTATATTTGGTTATAAACAAGTAGTGATGTTAATACTAATGTTTGCCATGATGGCAGATTTCCCTTTTGAAATCTTGGTTATTATGAAAATGTATACAGTGGTTTAGGGTGATAATTTCCACATATTAATTATGAGATGAATGATTCTCTGTGCAAGGTGATTTGGAAATTTGTTCACCTACATTGATAATGGGTTGTTTCAAGTTTTAAATACATAATAATGATTAAGGCATTGTACATTTTTAATTTGTGTGATTTGGTAAACAATTATCAGTTATGTTGTTAAAAGCAATTTCTCATAATCTAGATGTTAGGTTAAGAATTGTACAAAAAAATAGAGAATGATTGAGCTAGGATAAACTTACAAGTTTTGTCTATATTTCAGAGGAAGTTTCACCTAAAGTTCTTATGAACTCTGTGCAAAAGTTTCTTTGTTGTAGAATTCCTATTGAGAAAATGAGGCTTCTTGAAAAAAAATATAGGGATGTGATTTTCAAGCTTGTTTCATCTAAGGATATATTTACATATGTTAACCTAGAGGTTTATGGACTACTACATTCACTATCTATGTGAGATTCCAGAATGGAATTAATTTCTAATGATATATTTAAAGACAAAGGAAAGCAAATGGTACTAAGTAAATTTTTAAAGGCCTGGAAAACTTTGTTATTGTCATAAGGCTAATTTAATTGTGTATGTTCTTCTAGACTCATAAAAACACACCTTTTTGACTAAGGAAATTTGTGATATCTAGGAATTCTGTATAATTCTACTAACTAGATATTTAGTTTGTTGTAATACTTTGGGAATTTATCTTACTTAAGGACATTTTACACCACCTCGGTTTTTTGTTTTTTTTTTTGGAGGGCAATTGGAGTTAAGTAACTTGTCCAAGGTCACAGGCTAGTTAGTGTGTGTGTGTGTGTGTGTGTGTGTGTGTGTGTGTGTGTGTGTGTTGTGTCTGAGGCTAGATCAGAACTCAGGTTCTCCTGACTCCAAGGCCAGTGCTCTACTCACTGCGCCATCTAGCCACCCCTATCCACCTCAGTTTTAATGAATTCCAATTTTAAAGATTATTTTTGCTTTAAGGAGGAAGAGAGAGATATCTATCATTTTCAAGTCATCCAACTGATTTTCTTCATAAAACTTTAGTGATTATTCCTTTTAACATCTGG
This sequence comes from Gymnobelideus leadbeateri, assembly GCA_011680675.1. Taxonomy (NCBI): domain Eukaryota; kingdom Metazoa; phylum Chordata; class Mammalia; order Diprotodontia; family Petauridae; genus Gymnobelideus; species Gymnobelideus leadbeateri. The sequence continues at coordinate 303,879 of WOXC01006596.1, read as the reverse complement.
ATAAATTTTGAAGTGTTTTTAAAGAAAGGGAAATACTTTTAGAAGAAATGTTTTGAGAAAGAAAAATCTTTTGTATGGTTTTCCAAAGACCTACTAAATTTCTATTGTAAACTAATTTGTTGTAGTAATTTGATACTGATGACAATTATGTTCAAACCTACTAGGAATTTTGAGTCTAGTGGTGAGACCCAGATATTTGGAGAATTATGCTTATATAAATGTTTATGTAGAGGCCTTATGGGGTTTAAAAATGAATGACAGGATAGGAGACATAAGATAGAGGAGAAAAGGGAAACTTTGTGACTCAGGATGGGAGGAAGACAACAAATTTTATGGTCCAAAATAAAGGGGACATTCTATGGTATTTCAAGTTAAGGGTGTTGTGAAGATGATAAGAGCAAGCTGAGATCAGGGTTTTTAGATAAATTTAGGTGTGGACTTATTAATCAAGCATGAGACTGCCTGGACTATACACTCAAATCAGGCAGCCCCAAACTGGGGTACAGGCAAGGCTTATAAAGGCAAAAACCACAATTGGGGAGGGGAGCTAGCATAAGTATGACATACAGAAGCCAAGAACAGCCATTGGTTGTATCCATAGTTCGGGGCTAATTTGGGAAACATGGCATAAGGGTAAAATGACATGACCAGGGTCCTTCCTAGAACAGGTAGAGGATACAGGGTGGAGGGCACAGGGGGAGTGGAATTTCCCAGAACAGGCTGGGGTCATGGAACAGGCCAGGGTCATGTTCTGGGTGAAGAGTGTGGGGGACCCTGTTGGGCCAGCATCCTGGGACAGGGTGGTCTCTTGCATGGGATAGACTTGCCCCATGATCTCTATACAGGCTTACACCATAATCCTTATACATGCTGCTGTTTCAAGGCTTACTGATTTAGGGAAATTCTAACTCAAGGAAACATAAGGGAGCTTAATGGTGGGCTCCAAATCAGGTGGCATGTGATTTGGGTTACCTTACAACAAGGGAAAAAGACTTTGGGAAACCTTCAGGTTAGAAAATAAACAAGGAAAGGGCAGTTCTTGACCCTTAGGGCATTGTATCCTCATTAGTGTTCTTGGATCAGCCTTAAATGGGTGCTTTCAGAGAAACAGGGTCATTGGTTCCTATTTTAAGTACCCTAAGAAAGGACACTAATCTCGTTCAATGCCTGTAATAAGAATGAGAATTTGAAGATCTTCTCCACCCCTTAATGGACCTAGGGGGGGAGTTTGAAGACTTCCCCTGCTTTGAAAGTAAACTCTGGGCAGCACATCACTGACCAGATTGGCATGTTTTGTTTCACAGGTTTGAAACCTGAGCAGGTGGAATGGCTGACCAAGGAGTTCTCTATCTATATGACAAAAGATGGTCACATTTCCATAGTAAGGGTCACATAGGACAATGTAGGATACCTTGCCCATGCCATTCACCAAGTCCCCAAATAACTCTCCCTGGTGAAATGAAGCAGAGATGACCTTCCCACCTTCAGACTCTGCTATTTGAGATTTAGAGAGATGATTAAGCTGGCAAAGATAGGAGTGGTGTGAGAATTCCTTTCAACCACAGTGCTTAATGCTCAGGCATTGAAAGTATCTCAGAAAAAGACCTGTGAGTAGGCTAAAGGCATCTAAAACTAGTGTTTGGAGCTTTGTGGGTCTAACCCAAACTCCACATCCCATCCTCCACAACTTTTCCAAAAGATTTTATGTTTACAGGAACTCTACCAAAAAACCAGAATTCCTCTCCCTCTCCCTTCCCCCAGTCTTAGATCTCCTGGCATTATAATGTTGTTCAAGAGCTTTAATCTAGGTTATATATATATATATATATATATGTATATATACACACACACACACACACACACATCAGGTAATACATATCACTTAGCCTATGTAACCAAAATCTCTGTGGTGTTAAAAGCTTCCAAAGAAAACTCTCCCAGTTCTGATTCCCACCTCTTACTGGCCTCCCTTAAGTGATGGAGGCACCATGGATCTTCATGGCCACTGTTGTGTAGCCTCTTGGCTTTAAGAAATAACAGGAAATGGGAGGTGGCTCTCACTCATCTGACAGCTAATACTTTTTAAACTTTCCCCTCATGCCCCGTTCTTATTGCTGTCTTTTCCCTTTGACCCAAAGATCCAAATCTGCCCTAGTTTCTCTCCCTCTGCTTGATTTGACCTTCAAATCCTTCCCATCAGGATCCATATACTTGAAGAGTTAAGTAAAATGTAATTTAAGAAATGAGCATTCCCTTCTCCCTTCCTCAGCAATGGATGGAGGAAGAGCATGTGGTAAAATTGGCATCATTGTAAAGTTCTTAACTGTCAACTTTATGCCACCTCCCCACCAAACCTCATCAGCATGGTTGTGCAATGAGTAGCCTGTTTATGACAGGTCTGTATGGGGCAGTCAGTCCTGGGAGATGAGTATTTTGATTGTAAGCTTCTCTGTGTTGTAGCCGAGTTCAGAGTTCAGCCTTGAAAAAATCACCCTCCATTATAATCACATAGGCTTTTATGCAGCCTGCTTTCTCTGTTGTAATAAAATTAATGTAGATGGGCGGGGGGGGGATGTAAACCATGGAGCCTGTGATGGGAGGAGTTTGCTGAAGGGAAACAGAGCCCTGTAAAGCGACACACATGAGGAGCTTTCCAGAAGACTGCTGCTGTGAACAGCTTCAATGTTCTCATTACATAGTATAGTGAACTCTCTATTTCTTCAATAACAAACCAAAGCAAAACATTCACAGAAAACAAAGTATATTCATTTACAATGTTCATAACAACATTAAAATGGCCATGTAGTCTTCACCAGAGTGGTCACATAGTTTTAAACAAAGCACATTCATTTAGTCAATCACAAAGTCCTTAATTCAATCACAAAGTCCAAAAGTCAAAGTTCTCCACCCTTAGGTCACAATAAATCATAATCTCAATCAGTACATGGAATCCAAGTGATGTCTTCTTTCAGCTTGGCTCAAGGCTGGCTCTCAGCTTCTATGGTTCCTCTTCCATGGTCCCAGCTCCAACTGTCACCTGGGTTCAAAGGCAGGCAGCTCCCAGTTCCTTGTCCAGCTCTTTGTCCAGTTCTTCATTCAGTTCCCATTCCATATTGAAGTTTACAGTGTCCAGTCCACCTCAAGTCCTTCACAGTTCCTGTTTCTGGGAAGACAAAGCTTGACAGAGACACAATAAGATTCGTGCACATTGCCAGCACCATCATCAATTCACTATCTGCCTGTGAAATCAACTCAGACACACCAACAAGGTCTGAGAACTCAACACAGACATACAAACAAGGTCCAAGAGGTCAACACAAATCTTCAGTAAAGACCCAGGACCTCCAAAACCCTCCTCCAGGACTTCTGTGAACAATACAACCAGAAAATCCTCTTTCAGGGTTTCCAGTGAGGTCCCAGGGCTTCTGTACAGAGCATCACAAACAAACATCAGTACAGACAGAGCAGACAGACAGAGTGCTGGGACACCACAATTTTTCTCCTTTTTGATTCTGACACCACAAGAGTCCTCTTCTCATTTCTGCTGTCTCTAGCCTGGTTGTTAGCTCCTCTCCTTTCTGTTGCAGGAGTTCATGAGTTCTAGGGTTCACAAGTTGTGGAGTTCACACATTCTGTTTCTTAACAGACTTGATATAAGGCTCAAAAGAAACTTGAACTGAAACAAGGTGTGAACTACTTCTGTGCTTGCCATTCCAAGCCCACAAGAAGCTGGTCAGAGCTAGCCAGAAAATGGGGGAAAGAGAGGACCCTCAGACAAGAAGAAAGAGAGGTTTGTGAGTAAATATTGATCTTGTCTTGGTTTGTGGGAAGGCTGAAGGATGCTGTGGCTCTCAGCATTATTATGGCTTCTGAATATCTTTGGTACTATGATAGAATCAGCTCACTGGTTTTGGGATTTGGTTTTCTGGTGTCTAAATAAATGCTTCAGCTCTATCCTCTATCTGGAGAGTTTGGTATATTTTACTATCACACATCATGCAGTACTTATTGTCATGTTCTTTATTGTGAACATGGGTGCTGTAAATATTGCATTGATGCTACAATACCCCACTTTAAATTTTTGAGTAGGAGTGAAAAAGTTGGGACAGCTAAAGGCTTCTTAGCCTTCTTTGGAAGTTTTGAGATTGAATGAGGAGTTTCAAAACAGTGTTCTTAAAGTTTCCTCATTCCCTCCCCCACACCTTAGTCAAGATAAGAAGACAGTATTACCTTTCCTCATGTGGCAAAATAGAAGGAGAGGGAAGGGGCAACTGTGAGGGCCACATAGGTGAGGGCCACATGACCCCTGGGCTTCTTGGGCTAACTGCTCTGACTCCCAGTTTCCTCCAGGCTCTTCACCACTAGCAAACTCTTCCTTCCTTCCCTCTTTTACCAGCAAACTCCTCCCTCCACAGGTTCCCAATACATTTGGCTTATTTGAGAGAGGGAAGATCTTCAAAGCAGAGAAAATCTTCTAACTCCAGTAAGCCTATTAAGGAGTAGGGAATATCTTCAAATTACCATTTATACAGCAGAGCAGAAAATGGCCACAGTGAAGATAAGAAGGAATTAATTCATCTAAGGATGGTTTGCCATCCTAGGGATGGTAGGTGGAGGAGTAGGTAGGTGGAGCAGCAGCAAGAGGATAGTGGGAGATGGCAAGATGAGAATCCATGCTGCCAAGGAGCTGAATGGGTTAGCTGTGTCCAGGCAGGACTCTAGAGAGGCCTTCAAAAATTATTGAGTCCAACTCATATTCAAAAGGAATTCTCATTACACCATTAGAGCATAATGGCCTCTGCTTCAAGGAGGGAGGGAGAATCCACTTTTTCTCCAGGTAGACCATTTCATAAACTGTATATTAATGTGGTTTTTAAAATGCAGGACATAGGTGGTTTTCTTCTTTATCTGTAAAAACTGCTAATAGTGCCTTACTTAGGTTTGGTTTTTGTATCCCCAGAACTCAGCAAACTGTCTAGGATATAGTATTTACTTAACAAGTGCTTTATCTTTATCTTAACTGTATTTCACCAAATTTCATTTATTTCTTGTCTTTTCTCCTCTGGATTCAAAATTTGAAGAAAGTTTTTCACCTCGACACTGACTATACAGTTAAACTATTGTCTCTAAGGGAAGATGTTGAGGGACTTTATAGAGAATGAAGTGAGTTCTATCAGTTATGTACTACAAATGCTTTCATCTCACTCTCTAACTTAGTGTTCTCTGGATTCCTTATTATTCTTCCAAACATACCCACACGATTGCTCCTTAGAGAAGCTTATTGTTTGAAGCTTCATAGCTCAGGTCTTCTAATAAGCATCACAAATCTTTAAAAGGTCAAAGAGGAAGGAAATTAAGAAAAATGTAATCAATGTGTAATCCCCTGTCCTTACCACCACCAAGTAATACTGCATTTTCTTTGTCTGAATTTAGTAATTACTCCCCCAAAATTTTGGAGGGTAATGGAATCTATTAAAAAGAAGACAACAAACTAGACTTATTCCTCAAAAAATGCAACACAATGTCAGGAGACTGAGGTTGTCAACAAGACCAAGCTGGCCAGAGCTGAACAGAGCAGGCTAGAGACAGGACAGTCAGGAATCAAACAGAAGTTTAATTTCAAAGTGAGAGAAATGGCTTACAAGCAAGGACACATGTTTTAGGGCCCTGCCTCTAGTGGGGGGACCCAAGGCAGTAGGGCTGAGCCTTGATTTATATACTTGTGACTAGACAAAGAGTCAAACAGTATAGTTTAGCAATAGTAATGTGGCACAATAGCAACAGAGACAAGGTTGGCCAGTGACAAAAAGTCCATTTATAGCAGGGCTTCATATCTGGGATTGTTAGTGCTTGCCCAGGCTGAGAGACCATCAGTTTCAGAACGTGAGCACAAAGGATTGCTGTTATGTCAAGCTCAGGGCACAGCTTACTTGCTGGTCCTTAGCTCTGGAAAACAGGGGGGTCTCTTAATATCTTAACAAGGTACTGCTCAACTGAGAGGAAAAAAGTGAGCCCAGCTATTGTCATTGATAATACTGCCCACTGTTGTCTAGGTAGGTGGTTGATTTCCTCAACATTTGTACTGGGAGACTTAAGATCTCCAGATTGTAGAGAGGGGTTGGTCTTGATTAATTAAAAATTCTGAGAATCAAATTTCTGAGCCCAATCAATTTATCAATTAGGCTAGCAGGAACCAATGAATTAGGTCAATGGCCTCTTTCCATGACCAAAGACATTGAGTGAAGGCTGACCGGGTCTTTTATAATAATTAGCAAGAGGGCAGAGAAAAATCTCCAGCAACATAGGTGGGTCTTCTTCTGACTGGCTAGTAATGACATAGTCAGAATTGAGATAACATAATTTGGACCTCCCCTTCTGGAACCTCTTTAACCACAGAGAAGACATGTGACAGAGTCACAAGACACAGGTTCTCAGGAGATGGGAGTTGCTATAATACTTTAAGGGAAGCTAGATGGTTCAGAAGATAGAGTGCTTGGCCTATAGTCAGGCAGAGTCATTTCCCTGAGTTCAAATCAGGCATCAAACACTTACCAGCTGGGTGACCCTGGGCAAGTCACCTAACCTGTTGATGTCTGTTTCCTCATCTACCAGGGAAACCCTAAATGGGGTCACAACTGGAAAACAACACAATACTTTAAATTGATAAGATTTGATATTTTACATTAATCATTTTTCTCCAGAAAGTGGGTGATGTTTGGGGTTACAGTAGAAGCTTGAACTTAGGGCAAGTTTCTCTGGGATGTGAGTGATGGGTGAAGTTTACAAGGAAAAGGAACCACATTAGGGAATGGGAAATCCAGCTTGAATAAGTCTCAGTAAAATAAAATTAAAATCCATTTTCAATTTTATAGTCTATTAGAGATCTTGGGACATAGAGATGGTATATATATATATATATGTATGTATGTATAGAATGGATTCATTTCTATGATAGGTCCTGTAAATGGTGGAGTGGACAAAGTTTTGGGGAGAGAAACAGAGAGGCTTAGAGGCAGCAGAGAGATACTAAGGCACCAAGGTGCTGACAGGGAGGGAAAAGAGCTGATGGGGCATTCATCTCCCACACTAAAATTCCATCTTCTTTGGTTCACAAGTAGGGCAGGACTGAGAAAGAATTCATTTCCCCACTGCTGCATACAGGTGAAAGCATATAATAAACCAGGCCTGATCTAGGCTGATCTGGTACCTTGGGTATGAGAAAGAAACAAAATAGGATACTCACAAAATAACAGACAACCCATTGCAGGGGAAAGACATTCAGAACAGAAAAAAAAACCTTTGATGAGGACACATCCTTCATTCAGATGGGTACAGCTTCCCTGTCTTTGCTGGTCCACTTGTCCAGCCTAAGGAAGTGGCTGAACTTCCTCATGCCCTGTTTTTTTTGTACTTTTTTGTATATTATGGCCATCTAGCACAAAATACACTTCTGTATCCTAGCCCTTGGGATCAGTTGCCACACTTGGACCACTTCCATAAACAATTAAGGATGTCTTTACTGTGGCCACCACATAAAGACTGGTACCAGATCCCATACCTAGTATCTTATTTATTTTTAAGATCTGATAACTTTATTTATTTACTTATTTACTTTTTGTTTACAACATTCAATTCCATAATCCCTTAAGTTCCAAATTTTCTTCCCCTCCCTCTCCTCATCCTTTCCCCCCCATGGCAGTATGCAACCCAATATAGGTTCTACAAATACCTTCACATTAAACATTAGTCAAGTTGTAAAGATGAGTTATAACCAATGGACTAAACATTGAGAAAGAAGGAACAAAACAAAATACAAGAGAGAGAGAGAGAGAGAGTGAGAGTGAGCAAGTCGTTTGCGTCAATCTGTAGTACTTTTCTCTGGATGTGGACATCCCTTTCCATCATGGGTCTTTTGGAATTGTCTTATAACCTTGCATTGCTGAGAGGAGTCCAGTCTATCAAAGTCAGTTGTCATAGACAAGATGTGTCTGTAACTGTGTACAAAGTTCTCCTGGTTTTGCTCTCCTGACTCAACATTAGTTTATATAAGTCTCTCCATGTTATTATGAAGTCTGTCTGCTCCTCATTTCTTATAGCACGATAGTATTCCATTACATTCATATACCACAACTTGTTTAGCCATTCCCCAGTTGATGGGCATCCCCTTGATTTCCAATTCTTTGCTATTAGAGGTGCTATAAATATTTTTGCACATATGGGAGGTGCTATAAATATTTTTGTACATATGGGACTTCCTCCTACTTCTATGATTTCTTTGGGATATAGCCCTAGAAGTGGTATTGCTGGGTCAAAGGGTATGCACATTTTTATAGCCCTTTGGGCATAGTTCCAGATTGCTCTCCAGAGTGGTTGGTTCATTTCACAACTCCCCCCGAAATGCATTAGTGTTCCAAATTTTCCACATCCCCTCCAACATTTATCATTTTCCTGTTTTGTCATCTTAGTCAACCTGACCAGTGAGATGGGATACCTCAGAACTGTTTTGATTTGCATTTCTCTTATCAATGGTGACTTAGAACATTTTTTCATATGCTTATAGTTATCTTTAATTTCTTCCTCTGAAAACTGCTTGTTCATATCCTTTGACCATTTATCAGTTGGGGAATGATTTGTATCCTTATAGATTTGACTCAATTATCTGTATATGTTAGAAATGAGTCCTTTATCAGAGACATTGGTTGTAAAAATTCTTTCCCAATTTTCCACTTCCCTCCTAATCTTGGTTACATTGGCTTTGTATGTATAAATCCTTTTCAGTTTATGGAAATCTATCTTGCCCTACTAGAAAGTTGAGGGTGTGGGGGAGGATATAAGGGAGAACAGATTTGAGGGAAGGGCTTGCTATTTTGGGGTGGGATAGGGGAAAAAGGGGTTGAAAAATTTGTAACTCAAAATCTGGTGGAAATGAATGTTGAAAACTAAAAATAAATAAATAAATTAGAAAAAATCTTTTCAGTTTAATGTAATCAAAGTTATTCATTTTGCATTTTTTAATGCTCTCTTTCTCTTGTTTGCACATAAATTCTTCCCTACTCCATAAATCTGACAGGTAAATTATTTCTTGCTCTCCCAGATTGCTTACAGAATCAGCCTTTATGTCTAGATTGTGCACCCCTTTACAATTGATTTTGGTATATGGTGTAAGTTCTTGGTCTATGACCAGTTTCTGCCATGCTATTTTCCAGTTTTCCCACCCGTTGTTGTCAAATAATGAGTTCTTATGCCAGAAAGCGGTGTCTTTGGGTTTACCAGAGATTACTATAATCATTGACAGCTGTTTCTCCCACACCTAATCTATTCCATTGATCCACTACTCTATTCCTCAGCCAATACCAAGTAGTTTTGATGACAGCTGCTATATAATATAGCTTAAAATCTGGCATGGCTAGGCCACATTCCCTAGCATTTCTTTTCATTAATTCCCTTAATGTTCTGGACCTTTTGTTCTTCCAGATGAATTTTGTTACTATTTTTCTAGCTCTATAAAATAATTTTATGGTAGATTGATTGGAATGGCACTAAATAGGTAAATTAATAAAATTGTCATTTTTATTATATTAGCTCAACCTAGCCACAAGAAACTGATGCTTTGGGGATAGAGTCAAGATGGTGGAGTAGAAACAGGACTTCCTGGAGGCTCCTGTTCCCACTTCCTCCAATTCATGTAAAAAATGACTCTAAACAAACTTTGGAGCTACAGAACCCACAAAATAACACAGAGAAGCTAACCTCCTGCTGAAGACAGTCCAGCAGGCCATCAGGCAGGGGCCAGGGCAGCACTCTAGGAGCCAGGCTAGCCCCACTAGAGTATGAGGTTTTAGCCTCAGGGTGGCCACAACCAGTCCTGGCTGGATGGACTTCGATCACCACCAGCTGTAGCGGTTTCCAGAATTATTAACCACAGAGGCTAAGGACAAAGTGAGAGGTCAGTGCAGTGTGGACTTTGGAACCTGGGAGTTTGGGGGTGTGATCTGGCCTTTGCTTGCAGGGCAAAAAGTGACTGAGGCATGGTGGCAGTCCAGCCACTGACACATGGCTGCTTCAGAGCTCCTGGCCTGCAGATTGTAGGGGGACCAAGCAACCATTCAGAGGGGTAATCCCTCTTGCTTTAACCTGCTTAGATCTGGATCACTGTCCTAGGTGTAGATGTCCTAGGGTGTGTGAACAGTGTGCCAGGGCATGTGAAAGCTTCAGAGAGGGTACCCAATGTAAAAGTAATGGAATTTAAAGATCCCCCCATATTGGCTTGGTTTTCAGATTGAGTGTTAAAATCCAGAGCTTGTGAATCCCACTTGTGGGATGGACTTGTTGATGTGAAAAGAGAGGGCTGAACTGGGAGGAGCTGGTGCCTTGGATTTGGAGAGGCACAAGCAGAGGAAGAGAAGCAGAATTTTTTGAAGCAGCATAGTGGAGGCAGAGAGAGAGAGGATTGCTGAGGGCCAATTCAAGCTGCCCAGGATTTTTGAGAGCTGCCACCCGGAGCTGCCAAGGACTAAGGAAACATGGCTGTGATGCCAGTATTTTGTCTGTCTATTTTGATGTTGTTTTGCCAAATTTGTCAACTAGTGAAGGCCAGTGCTGTTGTTGCAGAGATTCTGGAACCTTGCTGTTGGTTCAGAAACCCTGAAAAAGGATTTTCTTGTTATATATTTACAGAAATCCTGGAAGAGGGTCTTGCTAATGTTTTCAGGGTTCCTAGAACTGTTCTGCAGGCAGAGAATGAATTAATGAGGACACTAGCAATGTATCTTGTGGCCTTGTTAAGCTTTGTCTCCCCAGGAACATATTGCTGAGATTGCCTCGATTCAAGATGAAGAAAAGATCTCTCTTTGGGTATTAAATGCTGTGTTGATATCCTTTTTTTTTTTTTGCTTTTTGGAGGGCAATTGGGGTTAAGTGACTTGCCCAAAGTCACATGGCTATTTTTTGTGTTAAGTGTCTGAGGCCGGATTTGAACTTAGGTCCTCCTAACTCCAGGGCCAGTGCTCTATTCACTGTGCCACCTAGCCACCCCTGTGATGATATCTTAACCTTGTTGTAATTCAGGGGTAGATGGCCTTTGTGCTCTCTACTGCACCTTTTGAGTGCTTGGTGTTAACTGATGATAATTGTAATTCAGTTGTGATCCAGGGGTGGGAAACTTTTGACTTTTTTTGTGCTCTGTGACTGACCAAATGAATGTACTTTGTTTATGATTGGAAACTAATCTCCATTTGAGAAGAGGGTCTTTAGGATTGATTAAATGAATGTACTGCCCAGGGGTGGCGTAGTACTTGAAAATTATTGAATTATACTTGGTAAATGCTGTATTTTGAATTATACTGTATTTTGATTTTCTCTGTTCTTAATTTGTCACTGAATAAAATGGAGAGTGGCTATACTGGTGTTTTTTAACCTTTGGAAGTTGCCTTTGCTTGGCATTACATAAAACAATACCACTTGTAAAAACTGACCCTCCTTCTAAAATAGCTATCAGAGTAACTGAAGGATTTGGTTCTACTGATAGAATAAAATTGGGAGCTAAAGTATGGGTAAAACGGAAGCCAGATGATGTTTCAAAGGCTGCAGAGATTATACCCCATGGGAGGGATAACACTGTAACTATTGTTTATTCTGGAGAAGACGTTTATAAAATTGTACCCTTAACTCACATATTCTACCATAAGTGAGGCTACAATAGTCTGGCTATTGCTTCTTTGCTTCTTCTTGGCTTTTTGTCTGTTCACCTTGTTTGATAGATTTGTTTCCACAGGCTTGGTACCCTCCACCTGTAAGATGCCTGATAGCTTAAGCTGGATTTCACCTCCTGGCTGAAACTGTGACCCATGGATGTGGCATCAAGCACATTAAGAACTTACCTCTGGGGGCGGGGGTGGAGTCAAGATGGTGGAGTACTAACAGTATTTCCATGCAGCTCTGGTCCCACCACTTCCAAATTTATGTAAAAGGCAACTCTGAACAAACTCTGGAGCTACAGAACCCACAAAATGGCACAGAGAAGCTAATCTCCCACTGAGGACAGTCCGGCAGGGAGTGGCCAGCAGCCAGCACAGCGCTCTGGGAGCCACACCCAGGCCCGCATGGGTTACAGGTTTTAGCTCCAGGGCGGCCTGACCAGCAGCCAGTCGGAGGGACTCCAAAACACCAGCAGTTGTGGCGTTTCCAGAATTACCAACACATAGATGGCTAGGACAAAGTGAGAGGTCAGTGCAGTTTGGACTTTGGAACCAGTAATTGGGAGCATGTTGGCCTCTTTCCCCTGGGGGTCAGAAGCAGCTGAGTAGTCGCGCTGCACAGCCCGCCATGTTGCAGCTTCAATTCCTGGCCTGCACACTGTAGGGGGATCCAATGACCAGTTTGTGGGGTAAGTGCTCTTGCTTTAACCTTCTTGGATCTGGATTACAGTCTGAGGTGGAGGCAGGGGCTTGAAACCCTTTTTTTGAGCCAGCCAGAATTTCTGCTAAGGATTTTTGCTGAGGACTGCCAGGGACAGGAAATGCAGGGGGACTGGAGCTGCTGGGAGCATGTTTCCTGGATGATAAGCAGCTGCTGTGAGTGGGGAGAAGAGGACCTTTGCCTGAAGTAGCCTGTTCTGTTTTGAAGGCTTGAGAATGTGGGTGTTTACTACATTAACTACATGTGCCAACTTCACAACTACTGTGATGGTTTTGACTTTCTGGTTTGGGGACTCAGTTTTCTGGTATTTGAATAAATGTTCTAGCTTTGCATGTAGAGAGCCTGGTATGTTTTTCAATTAATAACCATATCAGCATATTTATAGTTACTGTAGGCATTGTGGATACTGCATTGTTGATATACCCAACTAATAGCTCCAGCAGCTGAGAAAACCCCAGTGATTTGGGACAAAGCTCTTCCCTCTGGTAGCAGAGTTCTACTGTGGCAAAAAGCTCAAAAGTCAAGTAATTGCGTGGCAACATGAGCAAGTGAAAAAAGCAAGGCAGGAACAGTGGTCTGACTTTGGTTTCCTTTTTTGGGGACAGAAAAGACCGGGGCATTGAACAGGAGAAAGACAACAAAGCCAGAACTCCTGCAACAAAAGCTTCCAACAAAATAATAAGCTGCTTACAGGCCATAGAGGAGCTAAAGAAGGATTTTGAAAACCAAATAAGAATAGTGGAGGAAAAATTGGGAAGAAAAATGAGAATGATGCAAGAAAATCATGAAAAGAGAGTCAACAACCTGACTGAAGAAAATAACACCTTAAAAAAAAGACTAACTCAAAGGTCAAAAGAGGCTCAAAAAGCCAATGAGGAGAAGAATGACTTAAAAACCCAAATTTGCCAGATGGAAAAAGCATCTCAAAAGTTCACTGAAGAGAATCATTTCTTCAGAATTAGACTAGAGCAAATGGAAGCTAGTAACTTTATGAGAAATCAAGATAATATTAAACAGATCCAAACAAATGAAAAAAATAGAAGGCAATGTGAAATATCTCATTGGGAAAACCACTGACCTGGAAAATAGGTCCAGGAGAGATAATTTAAAAATTATTGGACTACCTGAAAGCCATGATCAAAAAAAGAACCTAGAAATCATCCTTCAAGAAATTTTCAATGAAAATTACCCTGATGTTTTAGAACTAGAGGGCAAAATAGAAGTTGAAAGAATCTACTGATCACCTCTTGAAAAAGATCCTAAAAAGAAAACTCCTAGGAATATCGTAACCAGGTTCCAGAGCTCCCAGATCAAAGATAAAATATTACAAGGAGCCAGGAAGAAACAATTTGAATATTGTGGAAACACAATCAGGATAACACAGGATCTGGCAGCTTCTACACTGAGGGATCAAAGGGCTTGGAATATGATATTCCAGAGGGCAAAAGAGCTGGGATTAAAACCAGGAATCACCTACCCAGCAAAACTGAGTATCATGTTTCAGGGGAAAATATGGTCATTCAATGGAATAGAGGACTTTCAAGCATTCTTGGTGAAAAAACCAGAGTTGAATAGAAAATCTGACATTCAGATACAAGAAGCAAGAGAAGCATGAGAAGGTAAACAGGGAAAAGAAATCATAAAGAACTTATCAAAGTTGAACTCCTTACTTTCCTACATGGAAAAATGATAATTATAACCTATGAAAGTTTTTCAGTATGAAAATAGTTGAAGGGAATAGAAATGTAAACATATATGTATACATACATATATATGTCTATATAAGAGGATATATGGGCAATATATATATATATATATATACACATACAGATATATCTATATAGGAAGGTATATGGGTATATGAATACATATGTAAGTGTGTGTATATATGTGTACAGATATACATAGACAGAGGGCACAGGACCAATTGAATAGGAAGGAATTATATTTAAAAGGTGAAATTAAGAGATGAGAGAGGAATATGAGAGGAGATGAGGAGAGATAGAATGGGGTAAATTATCTCATATAGAAGAGGCAAGGGAAAATTGTTATAATGGAGGGGAAGAACAGGAAGATAAAAGGGAATGAGTCAACCTTATTCTCATTGAATTGGGCTTAGGGAGGGAATGACACACACACTAAATAGGGTCTCTCACCCTACAGGACAGTACGGGGGAAGGGGAGAAGAGGGAGGATGATGGAAGGGAGGGCAGGCTGGGGGGAGGGAAGTTGGAAGCACCCACTTTTGAAAAGGGACAGGATCAAAGTAGAGAATAGAACTTGTGGGGGGTGGGATAGGATGAAGGGAAATATAGTCGGTCTTTTTTTTTTTTTTTTTGCTTTTTGGAGGGCAATTGGGGTTAAGTTACTTGCCCAAGGTCACACAGCTAGGTTTTTTTTTGTTTGTGTGTGTTGTGTCTGAGGCTGGATCTGAACTCAGGTCCTTCTGACTCCAGGGCCAACACTCTACTCACTGCACCACCTAGCTGCCCCCTATAGTCAGTCTTTCACAATCTATCTGCTATGAAAATGTTTTATATAACTACATATGTACAACCTATATTGAATTACTTATCTTCCCAGTAAGGGTGAGTGACAAGGGAGATAGGAGAAGAATCTGTAATTCAAAGGTTTAAAATAAAATGTTTAAAATAAATGTATATTATTGTTATTATTATTATCATTATTTTGCATGTAACTAGGAAATAAGATATACAGGCACTGGGACATACACAGAGATCCAACATGTCCTAATGGAAAGTCAGAGTGGGGATGGGGGAAGATATGGGAGAGAGCAGATTGGAGGAGGGGATATTCAGTGGGTAATCCCTGTTTTGGGGTGGTGGGTGGGGGAAAAATGGGGAGAAAATTTGTAACTCAAAATCTTGTGGAAATAGGGCTGCTAGGTGGCGCAGTGAGTAGAGCGCTGGAGTCAGAAGGACCTGAGTTCGGATCCGGCCTCAGACACTTAACATGCACAAACAAAAACCTAGCTGTGTGACCTTGGGCAAGTTACTTAACCCCAATTGCCCTCCAAAAAGCAAAAAAAAAAAAATCTTGTGGAAATGAATGATGTAAACTAAAAAATAATTTTAAAAAAAGAAAAAATAAAGTAAACAAAACAAAAAGAAACTGATGCTTTTCCAGTTATTTAGATCTAACTTTATTTGTTTGAAAACTGTTTTCTAATTATGTTTTATAGTTCCTGAGTTTGTTTTGGTAAGTAGGTTCCTAAATATTTTATAATGTTTACAGTAACTTTAAATGGAATTTCTCTTTCTATTTCTTGCTGTTGGACTTTGTGTAGCAGCAAGCACCCCAATATCCCCAGGGTGACTGCCAACACAGGTTCTTAGATCTGCTTTTCAAAAGGAAAGCAACTCAAAATGGGTTAACAAGCTCACTTTAATCAAACAAACATATATTACCTAGTTCAGGGGGAAAAGGTCAGCATCCCGAACTTCAAAGTATACATACAGATCAAACAGACAGGCTTCCAAACTGTCCAACCATTATCAATACCAAATCACAGTTACCAGAGAGGGAAGCATCAACATCTGGGTTTTCAAAGCCGGGGGGCTCTCAACAGCTGCCCAGGGTCTCATCTGGTCAAATCACACAACACTTCTCAAAGTGAGCCCCAAAGCAAAGCCTCTCCTCAGGGTTTATATAGCCTTCTCCTGGCTCAGAGGATGTAACAACCTTCTAGACCCACTGCCCAATCACAAAGTTTCAAGGTGTGGGCTTTCCTGAAAAACAAGCCTCCCACCCCAGGCTCCAGGTGCACTTAAGCTAGGGGCAGGGAAGATCTTTAAATTTGTATTTCCATTACACTTTGTTATAAATATATAGGAATGCCAAGTATTTATGTGGGTTTATTTTATATCCTGCAACTTTGCCAAATTTATTTATTATCTCAAGTAATTTTTTTACTTCATTCTCTAGGATTCTCTAAGTATATCATCATATCTGCAAAGAGTGATAACAGTCTCTTCTTTGCCTAATCTAATTCCTTTGATTTCTTTTACTTCTCTTATTTCTACAGCTAACATTTCTAGTGCCAAATTGAATTAAAGGGGCAATAGTGGACATCCTTTTTATCCCTGATCTTATTGAAAATGCTTCTAAAGGGGCAGCTAGGTGGCACAGTGAATAGGGTACTAGCCCTGGAGTCAGGAAGACCTGAGTTCAAATGCAGTCTCAGACACTTGACACACCTACTAGCCATGTGACTTTGGGCAAGTCACTTAAACCCAACTGTCCTCCAAAAAAAAGCAAAAAAAAAATGCTTTTAGCTTGTCCCCATTACATATAATACTTGCTGATAGTTTTAGATAGATGTTAGTTATTATTTTAAGGAAGTCTCCATTTATTCTCATAGTTTCTAGTGTTTTTAATAGGAATGGGTATTGTATTTTGTCAAGCTTTTTCTGCATCTATTGAGATAATCATATGGTTCCTACTAGTTTTTTTGATGATGTGATCTATTATACTAATAGCTTTCCTAATATTGAACCACCCTTGCATTCCTGGAATAAATCCTATCTGATCAAAGTGTATTACACTAGTGGTAAGCTGCTGTATTCTTTTTGCTAACATTTTATTCAAAATTTTTGCATCTACATTCATTAGGGAAATTGGTCTATTTTCTTTCTCTGTTTTGGCTTTTCCCGATTTATGTATCAGTACCATATTTGTGTCATAAAATGAATTTGGTAGGACTCCTCCATTTTTCCAAAATAGTTTATAAAGTACTGGAATCAATTTTTCTTTAAATGTTTGATAGAATTCACTTGTAAATCCATCTGGCCCTGGAGATTTTTTCCTAGGGAGTTCATTGATGGCTTTTTCAATTTCTTTTTCTGAGAGGGGGTTAAGTATTTTACTTCCTCTTCAGTTAATCTGGGCAACTTACATTTTTTTAAATATTCATCCATTTTACTAAGATTATCAAATTTATGGGCATACAAATGAGCAAAATAATTCCTAATTATTATTTTAATTTCCTCTTCATTGTGAAGACCGTAATTGAGTGAGACAGAAGATCCCTGAGATTAAAATTTGGAAGTGGATTATATTATTATCACAGGACTGTTGGGATTACATGGTTACCCAAATCAGATAGTGGGTTGGCACAGACCGTGCTGGTTTTTAAAGAGATTCAATAGCCAGGCTACATAAGCCGAAACTACAATCAGTGATTGGTCAGAGTACATTTGAATTTCCCACCAGGTGTGGAAGTGTACCCTAGGCTGAAGCACAGGGAACCCAGAATGGGTGGAGATGGGGAACACCCTGTAGGGGCAAGGGGGGGCAAGGGAAAGAATGGAGCAGGGATTTTACCCTAGGCTGAAACTCCCACCCAGAGATTAATTAAGGGAAGGGGAGGTTGGAGTTGCCTGCTTACAGATCAATTAGGGGAAGGGGAAGGTGGAGTTGTCTGCCTACAAATCAATTAGGGGAAGGGGAGGGTGGAGTTGTGCTCAACAATTGGAGGTCAATTCATTGGAGGGCAATTTGCCCTTTTCATTTTTGATTTTGGTTTTCTTTTTTTTTTTCTCAAATTGACTAAAAATCTTTCAATTTCATTAGTTTTTTCACAAAACCAGTGTATGGGATGAAAAACTCCATTAAATATTTCATCAAGAACATGGAGTTTTCTCAGGATAAAAGCAGGAAATTTTTATTCTCTTCACCCATGGAAAGAGGACAGTCCTCTCCATGATGGATCAGGGAGAGGAGGTGTGTTACAGAGGACAGAACTAGAATTTATACTCTAATGCAGTTAAATCACACACACACACACACCCCCCCCCCAAGCTGTCCCTTCCCTCAGATCTATAAGGCAGGCTTACAGTCTTGGAGAGAAATCTTCCCCGATGGCAAATAGCAAAGAAGCTGGCCACTATCTGCTATTGGCTGGGAGGCAGGCAGGAAAACAGGGTATTGTTCATGTCCTAATTGGGCAAATGCTAAAGTGAGGGGGATGGGGGGAAGGTCACAAGCAAAGGTGGAGGTCAAAAGCCCCTTAAGGGCCTAATGCTGATAAGGGTGTGGCAAACAAGGGTGAAGGTCTAAAGACTACAGAAAGGGGCCTTAATGCTAATGTGGCCAAAGCAAAGAAGGGGGAAGGGTGAAACAAACACTGGAGCCTGCTACTAAATTCCAGGACAAAGTCTGAGAAGTTTATCACATCCCCCATCACCAGTTCTTAGTTTTATTTATTAGTTCAATAGTTTTCTTATTTTCAATTTTATTAATTTCTCCTGTGGTTTTCAGTATTTCTAATTTAGTATTTAATTGGGGATTTACAATTTGTTCTTTTTCTAGCTTTTTCAGATGCACGCCAAATTTATTGACCTCCATTTTCTCTATTTTATTCATGTATGCATTCAGAGATATAAAACTTCCCCTAAGAACTGCTTTTACTTCATCCTACAAGTTCTGGTATGCTGGCTCATTATGGTCATTCTCTTAAATGAAGTAACTGATTGTTTCTATGGTTTTATGATTTTGCTGCTGTCTGCAAATTCCCCTGATTGTGTGAAGGTATGCCTGAGGTTTGGGTGTTAGTGGTTGTTGCCTCCACTCCACTGGGGTTCAGGATCTCCTGCTGGTAGGCTGAGATGGGGCTTGCTGGGAAGCCTCCCACCCTTCACTTTAACCTAGGCACAGCCACAGCTTTGCCTTTCCTCTAGGACTCCCAAGCCTGCTGCTGGCTCCACTATTTTAGGATTTTGCCATGGGGCAATATTCTCTGGGTTTTCAGGATCAGAGAGGGGGATTAGCTAGGGTTTACTCCAACATCTTGATTCCAAGAAGTTCAGGTAGGTGGTTTTTAAACATCCAGGCTGTGGGTTGATAGCCCCAGGAGTAGCTGTTGTCAATGCCACAGGCCCTGGGCTTGTCTCTTACTCTGCTCCAGCAGATCCCCTGTCCTACTGTGAGAGGTCTGGGAATTGCTCCCGTGGTGGTAAATCAGCTTACGTGGGCTAGCTCTATCTCTGTGCTGGTGAAGGCCCTATACTTCTGACAACTTTCTTAAGGCACAGAGAAGATATTTCTAGGAAATTTATAGGCAGCTTGTACAGGCCTAGGATATAAATATAACCCAATTCTATGGGTTTATGGAGTTTATATCCTATGTAATGAAAGTACTCTCTTACTGTTCTTATCTTTCACAAAATTATTCTCGTGTGGTTTAGCTTTGTTTTGTTTTTATTTTCTTTTTGGAAGGCAATTGAGGTTAAGTGACTTGCCCAAAGTCACATGGCTAGTTTTTGTTTTAATTGTCTGAGACCTGATTTGAACTCAGGTCCTCCTGACTTCAGGGCCGGTACTCTATTCACTGTGCCACCTAGCCACACCATCAAAATTATCCTCTTATTCCTTGGAAAAACTGCTTACTTAAAAAAAACACTCAAAGTTTTAAAATTATTATTACTTTCAACTTTTATCTTAATGGTGAGAAAAACATCCTATTCCAAATCATTTTAAATTTTAAATGGTGAGTTACAATTTGGGGGGATATATTATCTGATTATTTCCTAAATGTTTGTGGAAGAAGGCTTGGAGTTGTTTCCAAGCATCAACTTGGGCCATAGAGTGGGCCCTGACTTCTCCTCCCCAGATCACATGTTTGCCCACCCCACTGTGAAAGGAACCTGGGCACACAGGGAAATATGGGGGCTCAATGTAGTGTCCTGTTGCAGGGTAGCAGATAATCTCAGGTTTTTTCTTCCCATGGGCTTGTAACAATTTGGCAGCTTCATTGGCAAAGAATTCACTTTTCCAGTTGTGGTCATCCTGACCAACAAGAAACAAGAAGCAGCTCTCAGCCTTCTGGATTGGAATTAAACTTTTTCGGTTGGGTTCCTCCAAAGGATTGTTCAGAGTATCAGTGATGTCTGCAAACCCGTCTTCAGTCATCTTTATAAATTTTAGGTCACGTTTCAATGGGGGAATGGTCATACCCTTATAGTGTAGCAGACACTGTACATTTGACAGACAGCCATTGATGGTGCAGGTGGCTGTGATGTCCTTCAAATGGGAGGCCATGGAGAGGCAAAGATCACCTCCTTTAGAAAATCCAAGCAACCCAACTCCTGGACCCTTTACCTAAGAAATTCAGAAAGTCAGAGAGGGAATGAGAAGAATGTTGTGACTAAGAAAAAGGAGCCTGTAGGAGATGGGTTGGAAAAAGTACCAGCCCTGGAATCAGGAGGACCTGAGTTCAAATTTGGCTCTAGACACTTGACACTAGCTAGGGACCGTGGGCAAGGCATTTAACCCTGAATACCTCAAAAAAAAAAAAAACCCACCCCAAATTTTAAAATAGCTTCACTTTAGCCCTAAGAGACATTTTTGTACCTTACTGAATTCTGAGAAACTCCAGCTCATATCAACAAGACTTGTAAAGCTAGCATTTTCATTATAGCCATATATTAGAAATATTATAATATCTGTTTTTCAGATAGGAAACTGAGGACCAAATAATTGTTCACAGTCACGGTGAACTAAAATTAAAAAAGGCAGGTGGTACAACAGAGCACTAGATCTCCTCCAGTCAGATCAAATCAGACAATATTTACAAAGCACTCAGGCTGGCACCTAGTACAGAGTAAGCACTTAATGAATCCTTCTTTCCTTCCTTCCTTCTGGCCCAAGGCAACACCCATACCTATGGTAGAGAGCTGATTATGTATTTTTTTTTTTTGGAGGGCAATTGGGGTTAAGTAACTTGCCCAAGGTCACACGGCTAGGTTTTTGTTTGTGTGGAGTGTCTGAGGTCGGATCCGAACTCAGGTCCTTCTGACTCCAGGGCCGCCGCTCTACTCACTGTGCCACCTAGCCGCCCCCCTGATAATGTATTTTAATTGAGGCCTTTTCAAGAAAACTCTCCCCTATAAATGAGTGTACTAAAGAGACTAACAGGCTGATGGATGATGAAATTTGGAGCAGGTGGACATTCTGCATATCTCAAGTCACTCCTCATTCATATTTGTCCCTGGAACCTAGATCTGAAGTGGACCTAATTCATTCATTTTACAAATAAGGAAACTATAGCCCAGAGAGGGTAAAAGCCTGTGTTTTCCAAAGGCCACACAGATAATCATTACCAGAGGTGATTTGCATTTGTCTCAGTTTTCTCTTTCCAAACAGGAGAGGGATTGGCCAGTGTTAAAATACCCTTTGGAAGAAGAGAAAAATTTCAAAGCAATACAGGCATCTAGGTGGCAAAGTTGAGAGAGTGCCTGGTCTAGAGTCAGGAAGACTTCTCTTGAGTTCAAATCTGGCCTCAAAATCTTACTAGCTGTGTGACCTTGGACAAGTCACTTAATCCTGTTTGCCACAGTTTCCTCATCTATAAAATGAACTGGAGAAGGAAATGGCAAACCATTCTACTTCCCAATAAACACTTCTAATAAGAGGGTTCCTTCCTGGTACAATTTCTAAAAATGAAGAGCAATCAGAGAAAGCATCTACTCCCAGAACCCCAAAGAAGAGAGAAGTCACAAAATGAGAAAACAACCTGGGAGTGGTTTTTCAGGTACTGGACAGCCTCTTCAAAGTATTCCAGATGAAGTTCCTTTATGTCTTTGGGGAGGTCCTCAAAGGCATAGTATGCTAGGGCCAGCACAGCAAAGCCATGTCCAGCTAACAGGCTGGCTCTATATTCAAACAGGCCACCTCCAGCTCCAAAGATGTCTATGATCCCAGGGAAAGGCCCTGAACCTATTAAGAAAGACAAAGTCATAAAAACTCCCTTTTAAGTCTTCCTTCTGAATTCTAAGGATAGTCAAGTTGTTTGCTCTTAGATGACATATTCTGAGACACCATAAGACTGCTTTTTCACTACTGTATGTGCACTGGAAAGAATGTACCTGGTTACATCTACACAGTGTGATTAAAAACAACTCAGTTAACTGGAAAATAAATAGCTAACATTTACATAGTGCTTACTATATGCCACACAATATTCTATGCATTTGATCCTCACAACAATCCTGTGATATACATGCTATTAACTGTCACCTTCATTTTATGGTTGGGGAAATTGAAGAATCAGAGGTTAAGTGAATTGCCTAGGCTCATATAACTAGTGTCTTGTTTCATCTGAAAGTTAACAAAAGACTAAATTGAGGCAGATCTCTGAGAAAGGTAGCATTTATTAGCAAAGGCATGCTACCTGTCAATAAATGAGTCAATGGTTAGTCCTCCATTAATGCCACAGACCTCAAACAAAAAGACAGTTAAACTTATAAAGGTTGGGGGAGTTTCTTTGTCCTTCATTCTCCAAGCTGACCAGTGATGTCAGTGAAGAGGGTGACATTTTGACTTCCTTGTGAATTGGATTTAAGTGAGGAAGAGTTAAGCAAAGTCATCAGCACAACTCCCTCCAGAGTCATAGAAGTCCAGTGCCATGAGAAAAATCAAGACTACTAGCAATGGTCAGGGATGCAAGTGCAATGGTTGAGGTTGGAAGGAAGGACACTCTTGGGGTAAAAGCACACCTTCTCCAAGGCTGCATGCCCTGGGGGCATAGCACTATTTATCCAACCCCAATTGCAGCTCTACCACAAAGAGGTTTTGGAAGTATAGAACAACTAACAGAACAAGGAAGCTGACTTGGAATTAAGGGCATTATGACTGCTTACCCAGCTGAGACATAGGGACCAACACAATTGGTTGGAATTTTGGTAATGGGGACTAGCAATAACCCCCCTGCTTCTCTCATGAGTCTAAGAAGCACTCTGTGTGTTTTGAGTCAAGGTGTGAAATAGTGGCCAAGACTTTTAGAGTGCACAATACACATCCTTGAAGGATAGATTGGTGCAGTAAAGATATATATCAGACCCAAACTCCCTTGCTTTCTCACACATTCCCCAATGTTAGCAGAATTCCTTGAACAAGAAATCTAGATTTTTTAACTTAAGCCATTATGGTCCAGCTGAACTCTGAACTAAGTTCAGAAACAAAGAACAATAACTTAAGCATTTATTTACAGGACAAAAGCAATTATACAAAAAATCAATAACTTGTAAATAGGGTGAACAAAAAATGTTATGGGGGGCGACTAGGTGGCGCAGTGAGTAAGAGCGCCGGCCTCGGAGTTGGGATGACCTGAGATCGAATCCGGCCTCAGAAAATGAGCACCCACACACAAATAATGACTGGCCGTGTAACCTTGAGCAAGTTACTTAACCCCAATTGCTCTAAAAAAAAATGTTATGGGATCAATTATTTTTCTTTTTTTTTCACTAAGTAAAAGCAAGACTTTTATTTCTTTTCTTTTTTTTAAACAAATGCTTTGTTAACTTCTGGTTTATATCATTCATTTCTGCCAGATTTTGAGTTACAATTTTATCCCCATTTTCCCCCTACCAAACACCCCAGAAGAGCAGTCCCACAAGATATCCCCTCATCCAATCTGCTCTCTCCCATATCTTCTCCCACACCCCCTTTGACTTTTCCATTAGGGCAAGGTGAATCTCTGTGCCCAATGCCTGCACATCTTATCTCTCAATTACATGCAAAATAGTATTAATAATGGTATTTTTATATATTTGAAACATTTAATTTTAAAACTTCGAATTTCAGATCCATTCCCTTCCTCCCTTGTCACCCACTCCCTCTGGGAAGATAAGCAATTCACTATGTGTTATACTTATAAAGATGTGCAAAACATTACCATAGTCGATACATTGTAAAAGACTGACTATATTTCCCTCCCACCCATCCCACCCCCCACCTGGTCCATTCCCTACTTTGATCCTGTCCCTCTTTGAAAGTGGGTACTTCCAACCTCCCCTCCCCCCAGAATGCCCTCCTCTCCATCATCCCCCCCTCTCATCCCCCTCCCCCCTACTCTCCTGCAAGGTGAGATATCCCATTTAGTATGTATGTGATTCTCTCCCTGAGCCAAATTCAATGAGAATATGGTTTTGCCTTTTTGCCTTCCTGTTCTTCCCCTCCCCTGCAACCACTTCCCCTTGCTTCTTCTACATGAGATAGTTTACCCTACCCTGTCTCTCCCCGTCTCCTCTTGCCACTTTCCTCTCTCACCTCATAATTTCACCCCTTAGGTATCATCCCTTCCCAACAAATTCAACCTATGCCCTCTATCCATGTATAACTGTAAACATATATACACACATTCACATATGTATTCATATGCCCATATACCCTTCTTCAATTATTTTCATACTGAGAAAGGTTTCATCAGTCACAATTATTGTTTTTCCATGTAGGAATGTAAATAGTTTAACTTTGATAAGTTCCTTTTTATTTCTTTTCCCTGATTACCTTCTCAAGTATCTCTTCCTTCTTGTGTCTGGATGTCAAATTTTCTATTCAACTCTGGTTTTTTCCTCAAGAATGCTTGAAAGTCCTCTATTCCACTGAATGACAATATTTTCCCCTGAAACAAGATACTCAGGTTTGCTGGGTAGGTAATTCTTGGTTTTAATCCCAGCTCTTTTGCCCTCTGGAATATCATATTCCATGCCCTTCAGTCCCTCAGTGTAGAAGCTGCCAGGTCCTGTGCTATTCTGATTGTGTTTCCACAATATTGAATTTGTTTCTTCCTGGCTGCATGTAGTATTTTTCCCTTGATCTGGGAATTCTGGAACCTGGCTATAATATTCCTAGGAGTTTTCTTTTGGGGATCTTTTTCAGGAGGTGATCTCTGGATTCTTTCAACCTCTATTTCCCCCTCTGGGTCTAAAACATCAGGGCAATTTTCCTTGAGAAATTCTTGAAGGGTGATTTCTAGGTTCTTTCTTTGATCATGGCTCTCTGGTAGTCCAATAATTTTTAAATTGTCTCTCCTGGATCTATTTTCCAGGTCAGTGTTTTTTCCCATGAGATATTTCACCTTGCCTTCTATTCTTTCATTTGTTTGGATCTGTTTAACAGCATCTTGATTTCTCATAAAGTCACTAGCTTCCATTTGCTCCAGTCTAATTCTGAAGGAATGAATCTCCTCAGTGAGCTTTTGAGATTTTTTTTCCATCTGGCAAATTCAGCTTTTTAAGGCATTCTTTTCCTCATTGCCTTTTTGAGCCTCTTTTGCCACTTGAGTTAGTCTATTTTTTAAGGTGTTATTTTCCTCAGTCAGGCTGTTGACTCTCATTTCATACTTTTCCTACATCCTTCTCATTTCTCTTCCCAATTTTTCCTCCACTTCTCTTATTTGGTTTTTGAAATCCTTCTCAAGGTCCTCTATGACCTGTAACCCATTCATATTTTCATTTGGGGCTTTTGGTGCAGAATTTCTGACTTCACAGTCCTCCTCCTGTTCCATGCTTTGATGCTCTTTGCATGGAGTCTAATGTTGAATTTTTCTGTTTATTTTGTTTTCTTTGCCTAGGCATGTAGCCACTTAATTACTTGACTTTTGGGCTTGTTGCCACAGTAGGACTCTGCCACCAGACAGGGGAGCTTCCATCCCAAACATTGGGGTCTTCACAATTTCCGGAGGTATTAGTTGTGTGGCCTCTGTGAAGCCTCCACACACTCCAGCAAGCTGGATGCCCACCCCATGACCTTCCCCACAGGCTGCAATCCAGATCCAGGGAGGTTAAAGCAAGAGCGATTACCCCCCAAGACTGATCGCTGGATCTCCTTACAGCTCTCAGACCAGGAGCTGAAGCTGCAAAATGGCGTCTGTGCTGTGTCTCCTGAGCCGCTTCTCACCCCCAGGGGAAGAAGCCAATGCCTTCCCCAAATACTGGTTCCAAAGTCCATAGGGCACTAACCTCTCACTTTGTCCTAGGCATGTCTGTGTTGACAATTCTGGAATAGCCACAGCTGCTGGTGTTCTGGGGTCCCTCCAGCTGGCTGCTGGCCCAGACACCCTGGGGCTAAAACCGCAACTCAGGCGGGACTGATTTCCAGGTCAACTCCTTAGTGCTTCCCTCCCAAACCCTGAGAAGATGTCCTTACATCCCTCTGACATCTCAAGATTCTTTTAGCATGCAGGGGTGTCCTGGAAACCTCAAAATGCCAGAACATCCTGCACTGGGAAATGGAAAGAAAGAGGGATGATCGCTGATTACATGAAGGGTCAGAGAAGAAAAGCACGGGGGGAGCAGTGGTGAGAAGAGGGGCACTCACCGGGAGGCAGGAAGAGGGTGCCCCGCACGCTGCCCTCTCGCACCGGGATCCTCTTCACCCCTGGCCGAAGGAAGCTCCGCTCGTGGGCCACCTGTGCCAGCAGCTTAGTGGGTTGGGGGTCGTGACCCTCATACACCTCCAAGTCCACGACGAAAGGGGCCTGCACGTCCCGCTTGACCAGCCGCCAGTAGGGCTTGTCGGGCTTCATGCTCCAGAAGAGCCCCATGGGCTCCACGCCGCTGTAGCTGCCCCCCAGAGCGGGCGCCCGCTCCAGGTCCAGCTGTCCACCCGCGTCCGCCTCGTAGTGGGCCGAGGCCCGGAAGAGCACCCCTTTCTCATCGCGGAGGGAGGCGCGCAGGGTGACCCGCTGGGCCGGGGCCAGACCGTGCACCGCGATCGCCACGGGCTCGTCCCACAGGCTGTGGGGCCCGGGAGTCAGGTCCACAGTCACGGCCATTGAAACTGACCCTAGGCACCCTGGAGTCTTCCTAGACTTAGTAAAAGGGGCGGTCCTCTGGGTCCCATTGCCCCCCCGGGGGGGGCGGAATCTCTTGGGGGCTGTCCAATGGCTCTGTAGAAGCGGAAAAAGCTCCTGGGAGGCGGGGAACCTGGGATAGATGCATGTCTAGTTCAAAGTCCTTCCCTCCTTTTCGTGGTTCTGTCGTTTTCTGGGGAAAGTCCTAGAATTACAAGGGCTTGGGAAAGTTTTCTTGTAAAAATGGGATTTCAGCCAGGGAAGTCAGCAGGGGGAGGTGAGGAGGGAGAGCTCGCCAAACGGGGAGACAGCCAGAGAAAACGTCTGGAGCAGGGAGGGAATGGAGGGCTTTGTTAAAGGAACAGCAGAGTCCAGTGTCACTGGCTCAGAAGATAGGAAGAGGTTAGATCCTAAAGGCTTTTAACGCCAAGCTGAGCATTCTGTATTTGATCCTGAAGGCAATAAGGAGACTCTGGAGTTTACTGAGAAGGGGGTGAGGGTGTGACACCATCTGATCTGCACCTTAGGAAAATCACTTTGGTGGGAGGGAGAGAGACTTAAGGCAAACTGACTCATTAGCAGGTTATTGCATGAGTCCAGGCATGAGGTCCTGAGGGCCTGCCCTAGAGTGATGGCAGTGTTAGAGGAAAGAAGGGAGTGCATTTGAGGTGTGTTGCAAAAATGAAATCAATAGGCCTTGGCAACGGCTTGGGTCTAGGGGGAAGAAGAGTGAGCAGTCTAGCCTGACATCTGGATTGGAAATCTGAGGGACTGGAAGGATGGGGTTGCCCTCTACAGAAACAGAGAAGGAAAGAGCAGGGGAGGGTTTAGGGGAAAAGATAGAGTTCTGTTTTGAGAAGATTAAATCTAAGCTGTCTACTGGACAATTCAATTTGAGATGTCTGAAAGGCAGTTGGAAATGAGAGACTGTAGGTCAGGAAAGAGATTGTGTCAGGATGGGCAGATTGAAAAGCAACAGCAAAGAGATGGTAATTAAATCCATGGGAGCTGATGAGATCACCAAGTAGAAATAGTATAGAGGGAGAAGAGAAGAGGGCCCAGGACAGAATCCTGAGGGACTCAGAGGAGTTACCAGTGCTAAGAAAGGAGATTAAAAAGGCAAAAATAAAATATACACTGCTCTCAAGGAGCTTACATAAGGAAACAATACATAAACATAGAGGTAGTCAGAAAATATATAAAAAGCAAATTTTTATCATTATTAAGTCAGTCTTTACTCTTCCTGACCCTATCTGGCATTTTCTTGGCAAAGATACTGGAGTGGTTTGTCATTTCCTTCTCCAGTTCATTTTACAAATAAGGAAAGTGAGGCAAGCAGGGTTAAGAGACTCGTCTAGGGTCACAGAACTAGTAAGTGTTTGAGGCCAGATTTAGACTCAGGAAAAGAGTCTAATTCTACTGTTAGAAGCCATGATCTGGAAGAAAACACAGCAAAAGAAACTCTGAGGAGAAGTGTGGTAAGTAGGAGAAGAACCAGGAGAGAGTAGTGTTCCTAAAACCCAGAGAGAAGAGTGGTCAGCAGTGTCAGAGGCTTTGGACAGGTCAAGGAGGAGGATTGAGAAAAGGTTATTGGAGTCAGCACCTAAGAGATCTTTACCAGCTTTTAGAAAGATCAGTTTTAGTGGAAGGATAAAGCTAGAAGTCACATTGTGAGAAGTTAAGAAGGGAGTGAGAGAAAGTAGTCACCTATTGTAGACTGCCTTTCTGAGGAGTTTAGCTATGAAGGGCAGAAGACATACAGGACACAGCGGGGATGTAAAAATCAAGTGAGGGATTTTTCAGAATGGGGAGACATGAGCAGCAGGGAATGGGCCAATAGATAGGGAAGACTGAACATAAGGGATAGAGGGAGGCTGACTCCTTATTGCCTCCAGGATCAAATACATAATGCTCTGGCAGTAAGTTGGAGGCTTGAATGGAATGGGATGGCTTGAGCAGGTTAGTATTGGTAAGAAGTAAGGTCCCCTCATCATATGAGAGGGTTAAAGGAAAAAGTAATGGCAGAAGATGAGGAAAAGGGGAGAAGAGGGAGCTCAAAGAGAAATGGTCACATTTTCTTCTATAAAATATTAGGAAAAGTTCTCAGCTGAGAGAGTGGGAGGAAGGGAGAACTGTGGGAGGTTTGAGGAAAGAAGAAAAGGTTCTAAATTTAGAGCTGCAAGGGACCTCAGAGGCAATTTAGTCTAAACCCCTTATTTTATGAATAAGGAAACTGAGGTATAGTGAGCATGAATTGACTTGCCTAAGTTCATCATGACCTTAGTGGTGGGGAAAAGGTTGCTAGGGATCTGGCTTCTGGAATTATGGAAGAATCGGGGAGCTCAGAAGAGAAAAGAGTACCCTACTAATTAGTACTTTTAAAAAACATCAGAAGAAAAGTAAATTGTTTTTTTATTATTGTTTTATTATTTTGTGTTAGCTTTGAGGTCAGCTAGTGACACAGTGGATGACTTGTGGGTCCTGTAGTCAGGAAGACTTATCTTCCTGAGTTCAAATCTGACCTCAGACACTTAGTAGTTCTGTGACCCTGGGCAAGTCACTTTGTTTGCTTCAGTTTTCTCATCGGGCAAGTGAGCTGGGGAAGGAAACAGCAAACCACTACTGTATCTTTGCCAAGAAAATACCAAATTGAGTCTCAAACAGTGGGAAACAATTAAACAAATTTGTGTGTGTATATATATATTTTAAAGTCTGATTCTCCCTATCCAGTAAAAAAATAGTAGATACTTAATAAATACTTGTTGACTTGACCTGACTCCATACTTCTCCCTAACTGGAAGTGTACAGGTTTGCTCCTTAGACAACTTGGTTACTACCTCCCTCTTCTAGGAAATCCTTGTGCTTGACAGTATAGATAAGGAATAGACATAAACTTTTTTTTAAACATATTTACACATTAGTCATATTGTAAAGAAGAATCACAACCTTGGGGCGGCTAGGTGTCGCAGTGAGTAGAGTGCCGGCCCTGGAGTCAGAAGGACCTGAGTTTGGATTTGGCCTCAGACACTTAACACACACAAAACAAAAAAAACCTAGCCATGTGACCTTGGGCAAGTTACTTAATCCCAATTGCCTTCCAAAAAGCAAAAAAAAAAAAAAAAAGAAGAAGAATCATAACCAAAGGAGAAAATCATGAGAAAGAAAAAAAGAGAGAAAATAGTATGCTTTGATCTGCATTCAAACTCCATAGTTCTTTCTCCAGATTAGACATAAACTCTTGCAGCTCAGAAGAGCACCAGTTTCTTGACTCACTGGTAGCTAGACTCAGTGACATGCAGCATCAGTCCTGTCTGTCTTTGATTTTTATGTAAACAGTTCTGATTATCTGGTTACACACTTCTTGGGAGGTTCCCTTTAAATTGTTTTTGTTGTGATTAAGCTTGCAATAAAAATTATCTAAACAAAATTATAAAGACCTGAAACAAATATTTAATCAGCCCTGCCATGTTTATATATTTAACATAGTTTGAATAATATATTAAGTATATATTTAATCAGGATCCTTCCTTCCCCAAAATACAAATGTGTACACTCTTATGCCTATCTTTTTCTCCTTGACTGCCTTTGATGTTCATAATCATTTTCACCTCATTTGTTCCACCTTGCCTTCAGGGAGTGGGTGGTCCTAGACAATTAGTCTCAACTATGGGAGATGTCCTCAAAATACTTGCCACATCCTTTGTGTCCCCAACATTCATTATTCTCACTGGGCACTGATGCTTATTAGGGGCTACCTTAACATGCCCCAGGGAGCTTGGTCTAGGAGACTTCTTCAGAGATCTGACATTGCTCACCTCTAGGACAGAGATGATAGAGGTCTCTACCATCTCTGGTTTGACAATCAATCATTCCTGCTACAAATGGGAATTCCTAAATCAAGAGATTCCATTTTGACTTATGATAATCAACCAAGTTTCCCTTCATAGACTCCAGGAGAGTGACTGGGGACCAAGCTATGCCAGAAGTCTATGCCCAGGGGCAGGTTCATTATCTCAATGGTCCCTTTTTATGCAATTGAACTTTTCCTGCTTCAGACCCCATCTGTTTTCTTGGTGCCTGAAAGAACTTCCTCTTTCTAACTCAAAGTCTCCAACTCTGGGAGAAGAGCCAAGATGGCAGTGTAGAAGCAGGAAAACTTCCTGTGATCCCCCCATAACCACCTCAAATACATATAAAATGACTCTAAACAAACTTTAGGGCTACAGAACCCACAAAGTGACAGAGAGAAACAAATCTCCCACTGAAGACAGCCCAGCAGGTGGATAGGAAGGGTTCATCACAGCACTATGGGAACAGAGCCCAGCCCTGAGTGAGCCTATGGTTTTAGCCTCAGGACAGCCCGACCAGCCATGGCTAGAGGGACTTCAGGAGAGTAGATCACCAGAAGCTGTGGGGGTTTTGAGAATTATCAACCCATAAATGCCAAAGAAAAAGTGAGAGGTCAGTGGACTTTGGGAACAGGGGGTCCAGGAGTGTGGTCTGACCTCCCACCACCCCCCTCCCGAGAAGCGGCTGAGGCACAGCAGCCCTGCAGCCACCACTGTGTGACTGCTTCAGAGCTCCTAGCCTGCAGATTGTAGGGGGAATCAAGCAACCATTCTGAGGGGTAATCACTCTTGCTTTAAGCTGCTTGGATCTGCATGATAACTTTGAGAGTTGATGACTATAGCTTGACCTCTGGATTGAATATGATAATTTTGGGAATCAATACATGATAATTCTGTGGTTACAAGATAGTCCTATTTTTACAAGAGAATTTCTTCATAGGTCAGCTTGTTCTGGTGATGGAGAAAGATAGTTTGTTTTTATTGGGGACTCGCTCACAAGTAATTGTGAGGAAAGGTAGTTTGTCTTACTGGTATCCACTCATGAGTTATTGCTATGCATAGTGTCCTTGGACTGGGGAGAAAACTGTCAGGGATAGTGTTTTGAGGTTAGAAAGAAATGTAATTTTAGAATTGGGGTCCAAGCACAAGCACCCAAGCACCCCATCTGTCTGAGTTTGAAAGATTAGGAAAGAGAAATAAAAGCTTGAGCAAAAATATGGAAGGTAGAAAAGAAGAAAAGAAAAAAAAACTCTGTGTGTGTGTGTGTGTGTGTGTGTGTGTGATTTGGAGAAAGTCAGAGGTGGGCAACAGTGAGCCCATGTGCTCTCAGCTACTTGCTCCCCCATCCTGCTAATTGTTGTTCTGGCCATCCTTGTGCTGGTTTCAAATGGTTTAATACAAATATTGGGTATGGTAAAGATATTGGTTATTGGATTTCAGGGGCAGAGCCAAGATGGCAGAGTAGAAACAGGACTTCAGCCTGGCTCTGGCTTCCACCTCCTCCAATACATGTAAAAAATTACTCTAAACAAACTTTAGAGCTACAGAACCCACAAAGTGACAGAGAGAAACAAATCTCCCACTGAAGGAAGCCCAGCAGGCCAGCAGGAAGGGTCTCTTGCACCAAGCTGGGAGCCAAGGGCAGTCCAGACTGAGCCATGGTTTTAGCCCCATGGTGGTCCCAACCAGCAGTGGCTGGAGCAGACTTCACCAGCAGCTGTAGTGGTTTCCAGACTTCTCAATCCACAAATGCCAAAGACAAAGTAAAAGGTCAGTGTAGAACTTTGTTGGAATAGGGGGATGAGGTCTGGCTGCTACTCCGGTGGCGAGAAGCTAAGGAGACACAGTGGCTGCAGCTGCTGTCACATGGCTGCTTCCAGCACTCCTAGCCTGCAGATTATAGGGAGACCAAATGACCATTCAGAAGGTAATCACTCTTGCTTTAACCTGCTTGGATCTGGATCACTGTCTTGGGTGGTGGTCCTGGAGTGTGTGACCAGTGAACCAGGGCATGTGGGGACTGTAGAGAAGTAGTCCATCTAATAGCTCTGGCAGCTGCAAAAACCCCAGTGATTTGGGACATAGCTCTCTCCATTCTGGAAACAGAGTTCTACTGTGGCAAAGAGCTCAAAAGTCAATAATTGGCTGCCAATATGAGCAAACAGAAGCACAAACAGATGATAGAATCCTTTTTTGGGGACAAAAAGGATCAAGGCATGGAGCAGGAGGAAGACAATGAAGTCAGAACTCCTGCATCAAAAGCATCCAAGAAAAATATGAACTGGTTATAGGCCATAGTTACAGGAGCTCAAGAAAGATTTTGAAAATCAAGTAAGAGAAGTAGAAGAAAAATTGGGAATAGAAATGAGAATGATGCAAGAAAATCATGAAAGGCAAGTCAATAATCTGCTAAAGGAGACCCAAAAATACACTGAAGAAAATAACACGTTAAAAAATAAACTAAATCGGGGGCAGCTAGGTGGCGCAGTGAATAGAGCGCCGGCCCTGGAATCAGAAGGACCTGAGTTTGGATCCGGCCTCAGACACTTAATCCGCACAAACAAAAACCTAGCCGTGTAACCTTGGGCAAGTTACTTAACCCCAATTGCCCTAAAGGGGCGGCTAGGTGGCACAGTGAGTAAGAGCGCCGGCCTCGGAGTTGGGATGACCCGAGATCAGATCTGGCCTCAGAAAATGAGCACCCACGCATAAATCAAATGACTAGCTGTGTAACCTTGAGCAAGTTACTTAACCCCAATTGCTTTAAAAAAAAAAATAAACTAAATCAAATGGCAAAAGAGGCCCAAAAAACCAATGAGGAGAAGAATGCTTTAAAAAGCTGAGTTTGCCAGATGGAAAAGGAATTTCAAAAAGTCACTAAAGAGAATAACTTAGTTTGGAACTAATTAGTTTGGAACAATTGGAAGCTAATGACTTTATGAGAAATCAAGATACTATAAAACAGATCCAAACAAATGAAAAAATAGAAGGCAATGTGAAATATCTCATTGGAAAAACCACTAACCCGGAAAATAGATCTAGGAGAGAGAATTTAAAAATTATTGATCTACCTGAAAGCCATGATAAAAAAAAGAGTCTAGACACCATCCTTCAAGAAATTATCAAGCAAAATTGCCCTGATATTCTAGAACCAGAGGGCAAAATAGAAGTGTAAAGAATTCACTGATCATCTCTTGAAAAAGATCCCAAAAAGAAAACTTCTAGGAATATTATAGCCAAATTCCAGAGTTCCCAGTTCAAGGAGAAAATACTGCGAGCAGTCAGGAAGAAACAATTTGAGTATTTTGGAAACACAATCAGGATAATACAAGACCTAGAAGCTTCTACATTAAGGGATTGAAGGGCTTGGAATATGATATTCTGGAGGTCAAAGGAGCTAGCACTAAAACCAAGAATCACCTACCCAGCAAAACTGAGTATAATGCTATGGTCATTCAATGAAATAGAGGACTTTCAAGCATTCTTTATTTTTTGCCTTTTTTTTTGGAGGGCAATTGGGGTTAAGGGACTTCCCAAGGTCACATGGCTAGTTTTTTTTTTTTTTTAAAGCAATTGGGGTTAAGTAACTTGCTCAAGGTTACACAGCTAGTCATCATTCATGCGTAGGTGCTCATTTTTCTGAGGCCGGATCTGATCTCGGGTCATCCCAACTCCGAGGCCGGCACTCTTACTCACTGCACCACCTAGCCGCCCCTTTAGGGCAATTGGGGTTAAGTAACTTGCCCAAGGTTACACGGCTAGTACATGGCTAGTTTTTGTGTTAAGTGTCTGAGGCAGGATTTGAACTTAGGTCCTCCTGACTCCAGGGCCTTCACTGCTCCACCTAGATGCTCCAAAGGATGATTTCTAGGCTCTTTTTTTTTATCATGGCTTTCAGGTAGTCTGATAATTTTTAAATTATCTCTCCTGGATATATTTTCCAAGTCAGTGGTTTTTCCAATGAGATATTTCACATTGCCTTCTATTTTTTCATTTGTTTGGATCTGTTTTATAGTACCTTAATTTCTCATAAAGTCATTAGCTTCCACTTCCTCTAATCTAAATTTGAAGGAATTATTCTCTTTAGTGAGGTTTTGAAATTCTTTTTCCATCTGGACAATTTGGCTTTTTAAGGCATTCTTCTCCTCATTGGCTTTTTGGACCTCTTTTGACATTTGAGTGAGTCTATTTTTTAAGGTGTTATTTTCTTCAGTGTATTTTTGGGTCTCCTTTAGCAGACTGTTGACTTGCTTTTCATGATTTTCTTGCATCATTCTCATTTCTCTTCCCAATTTTTCTCCCACTTCTCCTTCTTGATTTTCTTTTTTTTATTTTTTTATTTTTTTTTTAAACAAATGCTTTATTAGCTTCTGTTTTACATCATTCATTTCCGCCAGATTTTGAGTTACAATCATTTTCCCCCCATTATTCCCCTACCCAACCTCCCAGAATAGTAGTCCCACAAGATATCGCTTCCTCCAATCTGCTCTCTCCCATCTCCTTCTTGATTTTCAAAATCCTTCTTGAGCTCCTCCATGGCCTGTAACCAACTCATATTTTTCTTGGAAGCTTTTTTTTTTGAGGGCAATTGGGGTTAAGTGACTTGCCCAAAGTTACATGGCTATTAAGTGTGTCAAGTGTCTGAGGCCGGATTTGAACTCAGGTCCTTCTAACTCCAGGGTCAGTGCTCTATTCACTGTGTCACCTAGCAGCCCCTTCTTGGAAGCTTTTGATGTAGGAGTTTTGACTTCACTGACTTCTACTGGTTCCATGTTTTGATTTTTTTTGTCCCCAAAAAAGGATTCTATGGTCTGATTGCACTTCCTCTGCTTGTCATCTTACCAGCCGATTACTTGACTTTTGAGCTCTTGGCCATGGTAGAATTCTGCTTTCAGAGTGCAGAGAGCTATGTCCAAAAATGTTGGGGTTTTTGCAGATGTTGTCAGAGCTATGAGGAGGGCGCCCTCTCTACAGACACCTCAAGCTCTGGCACACTGGCCACACACCCCAGGACCACCATCCAAGACTGTGATCAAGATCCAAGCAGGTCAAAGCAAGAGCGATTACTCTCTGAATGGCCACTTGGTCCCCCTAGATCTGCAGGCCAGGAGCTCTGGAGGCAGTCCCATGGCAGCAGCTGCAGCCATTGCACCTCCTCACCTCTTGTCCCAGGGACAGGGGCCAGACCATGCTCTTCCATCACCCAGTTGCAACAGAGTTCCCCACTGACCTTTTACTTTCTCTTTGGCATTTATGGTTTGAGAAGTCTGGAAACTGTCACAGCTGCTGGTGATTCACTCTCCTGATGTCTACTTCAGCCAGTCTGTGCCAA
The DNA here is from genome assembly GCA_011680675.1 of Gymnobelideus leadbeateri. NCBI lineage: Eukaryota > Metazoa > Chordata > Mammalia > Diprotodontia > Petauridae > Gymnobelideus > Gymnobelideus leadbeateri. Next base: position 267,689 of record WOXC01006596.1, on the reverse strand, counting down.
GGGTCAGGGCCTCCCCAGGTCTGGTCGATCTGGTCACAAGCAGTTCAAAGGGGACTGTGCTTGGCTCCCAACTTGGTTTGATAGACCCTTCCTGTTGGCCTGCCAGGCTGCATTCAGCAGGAGATTTATTTCTCTCTGTCACTTTGTGGGCTCTGTAGCTCTAAAATATGTTTAGTCATATTTTACAGGTATTGGAAGTGTTTGGAGTGGGAGCTGTGCGGAGTCCAAACAACAGATTCTCAAATAGGCAGAGGAAGGGGTATGTCTTAAGATATCCCTTAGTTTCCCCTTAGATGCCCAGGACCCAATGGGTCAAAGAGTAGGTAGAGCCAAAGTAATTGGTTAAAACAGAGAATGTAGACATGATAAAGTGGGTAACCTTACCTTCAGCTTTGATTTTTGCCCAGGGCTTGGTGAGAGAGATGAAGGAAATGGGAGTGCTGCTAAGTCCCAGGCTTCTCTGTCATTCCCAGTCTTTAGAACTGACCAAAGGATAGGATACTGGGGGACAGCTACACCACTTTTCCTCCAATGTCCCTCCTGGTCACATATTGGACACAGTCCTGGAGACATAGGTTCCTGGGGCTCCCTCTAGGGGAGGGAGTGTCCTGGAGGGGCACTCCTTGGACCAGTGTCCTTTGTGGCATCAAAAGCAGGTTTCCCCACTGTGCAAGTTGCCAGAAGCACCCTCAGGCCTTTTCCTGGCCATGGCAGCAGCCAAGAATTGAGCATATTCTTTGTCTCTAGCTCATTCCCTTAGTTCTCTTTCCTCTGCTGTAACTAGGTCTCTATTGTTAAAGACTCCAAAGATCAATAATTGGGCCTGAGGTGTTTGGGGTCCCATTGCCAATTTTTGTAGTTTCTTCCTAATATCTGGTACAGACTGATGAATAAAATACATGCTAAGGATTGCTGCCCCTTCTATAGAGACAGAATCTACATTTGTATATTTCTTTTTTTTTTAATTAATTTATTAGTTTAGTTTCAGTTAACAAGATTCAATTCCATAGTACCTTGATTTTCACATTTCCTTTACTTCCCTCCCCCCTCCCCCCATGACAGCATATAGTCCAGTATAGGATCTGCAAATGCATTCATATTAGACATTATTCTAATTACAAAGGCGTATTGTACTAGGTGAGATGAAGGATGGTAAGGAAGAAATAAAACCAAACAATGAAAAGAACAAGATCATTTAGTTTGCTTCCATCAGGATTCAGGCTCAGTTCTTTCTAGTTATATCTCTGGATGGCGCATTTCTCACTTTCTTGAGTCTTTCGGGATTAACTTATATCACTGCATTGCTGAAAAGAGTCCGGTCTGTCATAATTGGTCATCACAGATATGGTATGTCTGTGATTGTATACAAATTTCTTCTGATTCTACTCTTCTCGCTCAGAAATGTGTATATTTCTTTTTCTTTTTTTTTAAGCAATTGGGGTTAAGTAACTTGCTCAAGGTTACACGGCTAGTCATTATTTATGTGTGGGTGCTCATTTTCTGAGGCCAGATTTGATCTCGGGTCATCCCAACTCCAAGGCCGGCGCTCTTACTCACTGCGCCACCTAGCCTCCCCTTTTAGGGCAATTGGAGTTAAGTAACTTGCCCAAGGTCACACGGCTAGGTTTTTGTTTGTGTGGGTTAAGTGTCTGAGGCCGGATCCAAACTCAGGTCCTTCTGACTCCAGGGCCAACGCTCTACTCACTGCGCCACCTAGCCACCCCAATTTGTATATTTCTTAATGGCTTCTACCAGCCAGTCTTGGAAAAGGGCAGGGTTTTCCTTTTCTCTTTGAGTAATTTCCCTAATTTTCTGAAAATTTATTTGCTTTGGAAATGCAGTTCTTAGGCCTTTTAAGAGGCAAATTACCATATCATCTCTCTTTCCCCATCCCTACTCTTGACAGTCCCATCCTGGGTTACTAATGGGAACAGCAGCTGGTCTAGGGGGAAATTTTGTATTGAATGGTAAAATTCCCAAAATGGGCTATAATCTGTGATCCTCTAGTTGATACTGAGGCCTAAGTGAGATGCCAGAGAAAACTAGCATTTTCTTTTTAAATTCTGTAGAGAAACTAAATTTTTCTCAATTTTGTAAAAGAAAACCCAAAGGTGAACTTTTGGGAACTGAAAAGGAATGACCCATTATGGGCATGGGGGCTAGATCATCCATAAAGGATGATCTAGAAGTAAGCCTCAAGAAACAAACTAAATAAAACAGGATAAAAAAAAACCAACACAAAAAGGTACCTTAAGTTTTCCCAATTCTCTAGTGCTGAGAGAATTGAAAAATCGACATATACTTCTAGATGGGGCATCTGTCCTTGTCCTTCATGCTTCAGAAGCTGTGCCCAGGTCCATGACCTCCCACATAACCACTGGACTGAGAACCTAAAAGTGTCAGGTTGAGTATGAGCCAGCATCCTAGCTGTCTGACCTAAGGGGACCTGAAAAGCACCTCCAAAGTACCTGGAGAGATGGGGAATAGAGATGGGGATAGAGAAAGGGGATAGAGAGATGGGGAAGCTTACATACCTAGTCTTGGCTGGAGAACTTGATAATAAGCAGTGTTTCCCAGTAAGGGAACCATATGTTTAAGTTTAGGTTAAGGGGTACTCAGGTTGCCAAAATACCAACATGCTGGGAGCTACTGAATTAATTCAAGTCAAATCTTCTTTAAGGCAAAGTGATGGCGGGGGTGGGGTGGGGGGGGGAGTGGCAATAGGTTATACAGGGGCTCTAATCAATGACCAGAGTCCCTGAGTCTGAATGAATAAATTCACTAGGCTCAAGCAATCTTGAAGTCAGGATTCTAAAAGTTTATTGTTACGCTTTACAGCAGGCAGGGGTTCTTGGGGAACCTGAAAACTTAAAGAAGACACAGGTATAGTTTTAAAGAGTCAAGACACTAAATCAGGTGTCAATTATGCTAACTAGGTGAGTAAGGGTGGGATTAGGGAGGAGTTAAGGAGTGGTCAGTGCTTAAAGGAACATGCACTTTTAATGTCAACTGCATAGACATATTGCCCATAATTCACTGGGAAATAGCCCAAGGGTAGGCTGCATGGAGGTGTGGTTTTAAGCTCAAAACTAAGTCACTAAGTCAGGTAGCAGCCAGGACTGACTAAGAAATGCCTAGTCTGCCACCCATCAGTGTCATGTTTGACAAAATGGATGTTGGGAACCAAGGCTCAGTATGTGTATAGTTGGCTAAGAAGTTAACCTATAGATAGTGCATTGAAGGATTCATAGATGCAGCTGGCCACTATACTAGGGGGAGATAACATTTGCCTAAGCTAAAATGTTTATAGATGGTTTAGTGAAGGATTCATAGGTGTAGCTTGTTATTGTTCCAAGCAGAGATAAACAATTCATGAGTTATTGCTGGGCAGAGTGCTGGCAGGGGGAAGGGGCAGAGTTAATGCTCTGAGGCTGGGGAGGGGGAAATGTGATTTTACAGACTGGTTTTACAAATTGATTTTACAAACTGATGTTACAAACTGATATCACAGACATAGATGCCAAGCACCCCCTCAAAAATAAAACAAAGTTTGGTTTTTGTTTTTTTGCAGAGGGGAAGGTAGGGCAATTAGGGTTAAGTGACTTGCCCAAGGTCACACAGCTAGTTTTGTATTACATGTCTGAGGCCAGATTTGACCTCAGGTCCTCCTGACTCCAGGGCCGGTACACTGTGCCACCTAGCCACCCCCTTTTCACTTTTTTTTTTTTTTTGGTAAAACAAAGTTTATTAAAGATTCACCATATTGGGTAGACTCTTAAAGAGCCTAAGCATTTGTGACACTTGTATTGACAAGAGGGCAAGACAGAATCTCAGCTAGACTGAATTTGAGCCTGGAGAACTTTTGAACACCCAGGCTAGAAAAATCCATCAGTTTTTCTGGGGGGAAGTGAAAACTTCTCAGACCTTCCCTCTCCCCTCCCCCACCCCTACACTTCTGCTGTTAATCAGCAGCAAGCCCTTTTAGGAGGCTTTCTGATTTCCTGTCCCTGTGGGTCCTTCCTCCCGGCCAGTGGGGGTCAGGGACAGCCCGAGCTCATTCCTCCCCCATTCCTCCCCCATTGCTTTGGGACTCTCCCCACCCCCTTTCCTTACCTGTCAATCCTCATCCTTGTTCTTTGTAAGCCATAGTGGCTGGCTCCTCTATTGTTACCATTGGGGAAGATTTTGTCATTGAGACTTGACCCAACCTCTCAGCCAATGGGAGGAGGGATAGCCAGGCAAGGGGTTTGATTACATTATAAATTCTTGTCCTGCTTTTTGTAACATGCCTCTTCCTCATGATCAGTCATGGGGAAAACCACACTCTTCTCCCAGGGAAGAGAATAAATTCCTGTTCTTATCCTAAGAGATCTCTATGTTCTTGATTAAATTTTGGATGAGATTTTTCATCACAAACAAGATGATGTTCCCCACCCCTACTCTCTCAGGCAGCTGTATGAAATGAGACTTCTGAATCTTAAATGGACAACTGATTGTGCATTTTTTTCTTTTGGGTCTCTATATCTGTACTTACTAAAGGAACTGTCCCTTTTGATTTGTCAATACATCAATTAACCTTTCCCCTTTCCCCTCTTCCCATATTTGTTTATCTATACTTACTTAAAGGGGAGATGGATGAGAATAATTCAAATGAGAAAAAGAGTGAGGAAGTATTAATTAAATGTAAGAAAGATGTGGAAACAAAAACTTTGTATACAAAAAGAGGAGGGATTGTAATGGATGACTGAATTTTGTTTCCGCAGAAATGATGTGATACATAATTTGCAAAACCTAAAGTGTCATATTTGTCAGAAAGTCTCCTACTTATTAGGTACTTCAGGAAATAAAGATTGTGGCAAGGAAGGTAGCTCAGAATCCATTCTCTTTGTTCTCTGAAGTCTTTTTCTTGTGACAAAACAAAAGCTGCCCGGCCAGGTGAAGCTCACTAAGAATGAGACCTATTTACCCAGACCCTGTCTTAGATGATGGGACTTTTCTTTTGGATGTCCTGGGTTGAATATTCAACTCACACTTATGTCAACCCTCTTAGCAGTTGAGAAAATTCCTTTCTTATGCTATGGAGATCATAAAATCAAAGTGACGAAGACTAAAAAGTATTTATTGCTTGTCATTCTTTTAGTAAATAAAGCAAAAAGAGAATGAGGACGGGGGAGGGCAGCTGTGAAATGTGAAATGAAAGCATGGGCAGACACCCTCAAGGGGGGGTGGGTTTTTAGGTGTTTTTGGATAGAATGGAAACCTTGAAATACCCAGCCAATGGGGAAGAGTGGAGGGAAATGCAGATCAGGATATGGAATAAAAGGTTTTGCAATTGTCTGAAAGGATGTGACTTTTACTAGTGGTAACACATCCCAAATGATGTAAAAGAAAAACTTTTTTCCTGAATTTCACTGATGGCCATTTGGAGTTCTTGGTAAGACAATTGTTTCTCACAATTTGAATCCAGATCTTCAATATGCCACTCAACTGTCTAGTTTAGATTAAGATAATAGGGGGTTTTTTTCTCCTCAAGAGCAAGCTTAAATTTCTATTGTTCCCTTTTGCTAAAGAATTCAATAGCCATCTGAAAATGAGGCAGTTAAGTTAGGCACCTAAGTGACACAATGTATAGAGAGCTAAACTTGGAGTCAGGAAGAATGGAATTCAAATCCAGTTCAGACCCTTATTAACAGTATGGCCCTAGACAACTACCTTAACTTCTCTTGCTCTCATCTGTAAAATGGGAACAGTATTGGTCCATACAAGATACAGAATAGATGGAAAGTAACCATAGAGAGGAAGACTGGCTACTCTAAGCAGCTGAGCAGAAAATGGCCACAGTAAAGAAAAGAAGGAACTAATTCATCCTAGAGATGGCCTGCAAAAAACTGATTTAGTAGGTGGAGGAGGAATAGCTGCAGCAGCAGCAGCAGCTACAGGAGGGTGGGAGATGGCAAGATGAAAATCCAAGGTGCCAAGGAGTTCAGAGCTGAGTGGGTTAATTATGTCCAGGCAGGACTCCAGAGAGGCTTTCAGGAACTATGCAGTCTAAGCCTTACACAAAAGGAATCTCCATTAGACCATTAGAACATAGTAGCCTCTGCTTCAAAATCTCCAAAGAGGGAGGATCTACTTTTTCTCCAGGCAGGTCATTTCATAAACTGAATATTAATGTGATTTTTAAAAAATTATTTTTGCTTTTTTGGAGGGCAATTGGGGTTAAGTGACTTGCCCAACATCAGACGGCTAGTAAGTGGGTCAAGTTTCAAAGTTACAAGGCTATTAAGTGTGTCTGAGGCTGGATTTGGACCCCGGTCCTCCTGACTCCAGGGCCAGTGCTCTATTCACTGCACCACCTAGGCACCCCTATTAATGTGATTTTTAAAATGCAGGATGTAGGTGGCTTTCTTCTTTATGTGTAAGGACTGCTAATAATGCATTATTTAGTTTTGTTTTTCGTATCCCCAGAACTCAGCACAGAGTCTAGGACATAGTATGTACTTAAGTGCTTTTATCCATCTTTATTTTAACTGTATTTCACCAAATTTTATTTATTTCTTGTCCTTTCTCATCTGGCTTCAAAACTTCAAGAGATTTTCCCACCTCTACCATGGCTATAAAGTTAAACTACTGTATCTAAAGGAAGATGCTGAGGGACTTTATAGAATGAAATGAGTTTCATCAGTTATATATCACAACTGCTTAGGGCATTCTGGATCCCTTAATGTTCTCCCAAACACACCCACATCATTGCTCCTTAGAGAAGCGTGTTACTTGAAGCCTCATAGCTCAGGTCTTCTAATAAGCATCACAGGAGATTTTAAAAGGCCAAATGTACAGGAAATTGAGAAAACTATGGTCTATAGGTCCTTACAACCACTAATACTGCGTTTTCTTTCTCTGACTTTAGAAATTACTCCCCCAAACTTCTAAGGATTAATGGAACCAAGTTAAAAACAAACAAACCAAAACCCCAGAGTTATTTTTTTTTTTATTTCCCAGAGTTATTTCTTAAAAAAAAACCAACACCATGTCAGGAAATTGGGGTTAGAAACTGGACCAGACCTCAAACCCATGGATGGCCAGAGTTGAACAGAGCAGGCTAGAGACAGCACAGTCAGGAATCAAACAGAAGTTTAATTTCAAAGTGAGGGAAATGGCTTGTAAGCAAGGACACGTTGCCAGGGCCTTGTCCCTAGTGGGGGGACCTAAGGCAGTAGGGCTGAACTTTGATTTATATATTTATGGCTAGACAAAGAGTCAAACAGTGTAGTTTAGCGATAGTTAATGTGGCACAACAGCAACAGTGAGATAAGGTGGGCCAGTGACAAAAGTCCATTCGTAGCAGGGCTTCATATCTGGGATTGTTGGTGCTTGCCCAAGGTCAGAGACCATCAGTTCCAGAAGGTGAGCACAAAGGATTGTTGTTATGCCAAGCTCAGGGCACAGCTGGCTTGCTGGGCCTTAGCTCTGGAAACAGGGGGTCTCCTAATATCTTGACAAGGTATTGCTCAACTAAGAAGAACATAAGGAGCTTAGCTATTATCATTGATAGTACTGCCCACTGTTGTCTAGGAAGGTGGTTGATTTCCTCAACATTTTTACTGGGAGACTTAAGGTTTCTGGATAGTAGGGAGGGGTTGGTCTTGACTAACAGAAATTCTGAGAATAAAAGTTCTGAGCACAATCAATTTATCAGTTAGGCTGGCAGGAACCAATGAATTAAGTCAATCTCCTCTCTCAATGACCAAAGACCTTGAATGAAGGCTGACAGGACTTTTCTAATTAGGAAAATGGCAGGACAAAATCTCAAGCAACATAGGTGTGCCTTCTTCTGATTGGTTATTGTGGCAGAACTGATTACATCATTTGGACCTCCCTTTCTGGAGCCCCTTTAACCACAGCCAAGATATGTGAGAGAATCAAAGATAAAGGTTCTAAGGCGATGGAACCTGCTATAATACTTTAAGGGCAGCTACATGTGCAAGGGATATAGAGTGCTTGACCTATAGTCAGGAAGAGTCATCTTCCTGAGTTCAAATCTGGCATCAGATCTTATTAGTTGGGTGACCCTGAGTAAGTCACCCAACACTGGGGACCTGTTTCCTCATCTACTAAGAAAACTGCAAGTGGGATCACAACTGAAGAACAACACAATACTTTAAACTGATAAGAGCTGATCTTTTAGATTAATAGGTTTCTCCATAAAATAGGTGATAGGTTGCCTTTAAGCAAATTTTTCTGGGATGCATTTGATGGGTGAAGTTTATAAAGAAAAGGAATTACAAAAGAGAATATTAAATCTAGTTTGATTAAGTCTTAGCAAAATAGAATTAAAACTAATTTTTAATTTTTTGGGATACAAAGATGGACTGTTATGTATTGTCATAGAATGGGTTCATTGGTAGGAGAGGGCATATAAATGGTGGACTAAATGGTGCAGAAAGGAATAGAGAAAGGCTTGGAGGCAGGGGATATATATTAAGGCACCAAGGTGCTGACAGAGAAGGAAAAGAGATGATAGGGCATTCCTCTCCCACAATGAAATTCCATCTTCTTTGGCTCATAAGTAGGGCAGGTCTGGGAAAGAATTCATTTGCCCACTGACACCTACAGGTGAATGCATATAATAGATTAGGCCTGATCCAGGCTGGTCTGGTACCTCCGGTGTGAGACTGAAACAAAATGAGATGCTCATAGAAAAACTGACAATCCATTGCAGGGGCAAGTCATTCAGAACAGAAAAAGGATCTTTGGTGAGTATACATCTTTAATTCAGATGGGCACAACTTGCCTGCGTTTGGTGGTCTACTTCCCCAGCCTAAGGAAGTGGCTAAATCTCCTCATGCCCTGCCCTTTTTTGTATATCAGGGCCATCTAGCACAAAATATGCCTGGTTATCCTAGCTCCTAGAAACAGATGCTACACTTGGACCACTTCCATAAACAGGTAAAGAGATAAGGCTTTTGCTATGACCAGCACATCAAGAGATCCTGTACCTAGCTAGCATCTCATTTGTTTTTTTTAAGATATGATAACTTTCTGAAGGTACAGACAGAATATTTCTAGGAAATGTATAGGCAACTTGTCATGATCCCTATCTTTATCATGTCTTGTCTTGATCCCTGTCAATTCTATGGGTTTATGGAGTTTATATCCCATGTAAGGAAAGTACTCTCTCACTGTTCTTATCTTTCACAAAATTATTCTCTTATTCCTTGGGGAAAATGTTTACTTGGAAAAAATAAACTTTGAGAGCTTTAAAATAATTATTACTTTTGACTTTATCTTAGATGGTGGGAAAAAAATCCTATTCCAATTATTCTTTAAACAAATACTTTATTAACTTCTGTTTTACATCATTCATTTCCGCCAGATTTTGAGTTACAATCATTTTCCCCCCATTATTCCCCTACCCAACCTCCCAGAATAGCAGTCCCACAAGATATCGCTTCCTCCAATCTGCTCTCTCCCATACCTTCTCCCATACCCCCATCGACTTTTCCATTAGAGGAAGATGAATCTTTGTGTCCCAATGCCTGCACATCTTATCTCCCAATTATAGGCAAAAGAGTATTAATAATAGTATTTATATATATATTTGAAACATTTAATGTTACGACCTCGAATTTCAGATCCATTTCCTTCCTCCCTTGTCACCCATTCCTTCTTGGGAGATAAGTAATTCAGTATATGTTGTACATGTCTAGCTATGCAAAACATTATCATAGTAGATATATTGTACAAGGCTGCTTATAATTCCCTCCCACTCATCCCACCCCCCACCTGGTCCATTCCCTACATGATCCTGTCCCTCTTCTATAGTGGGTACTTCCAACCTCCCCTCCCCCCAAGGATGCCCTCCCATCCATCATCCCTCCTCTCATCCCCCTTCCCCCTATCCTGCTGCAGGTTGAGATATCCCATTTAGTATGTATGTCATTTTCTCCCTGAACCAAATTCAATGTGAATGTGGTTTTGCCTTTTTAGCCTTCCTTATTCTCCCCCTCCTTTGCACCCACTTCCCTACATGAGATAGTTTACCCTACCATGTCTCTCCCCATCTCCTCTTGCCACTTTCCTCTCTCACCTCATAATTTCATCCCTTGAGTACTCTCCCTTCCCAACAAAATCAACCTATGCCCTCTATCCATATATAACTGTAACCATATACACACACATTCACATATGTATTCGTATGACCACACCCCCTTCTTCCATTATTTTCATAGTGGGAAGATATCATCAGTCACAGATATTGCTTTTCCATATAGGAATGTAAATAGTTCAACTTTGATAAGTTCCTTTTGATTTCTTTTCCCTGATTACCTTCTCAGGCATCTCTTGCTTCTTGTGTCTGGATGTCAAATTTTCTATTCAACTCTGGTTTTTTCCTCAAGAATGCTTGAAAGTCCTCTATTCCACTGAATGACCATATTTTCCCCTGAAACAAAATACTCAGTTTTGCTGGGTAGGTAACCCTTGGGTTCATTCCCAGGTCTTTTGCCCTCTGGAATATCATATTCCATGCCCTTCAATCCCTCAGTGTAGAAGCTGCCAGGTCCTGGGCTATTCTGATTGTGTTTCCACAATATTGAAATTGTTTCTTCCTGGCTGCTTGTAGTATTTTCTCCTTGATCTGGGGATTCTGGAACCTGGCTATAATATTCCTGGGAGTTTTCTTTTTGGGATCTTTTTCAGGAGGTGATCGGTGGATTCTTTCAACCTCTATTTTGCCCTCTGGATCTAAAACATCAGGGCAGTTTTCCTTGAGAATTTCTTGAAGGGTGATTTCTAGGTTCTTTCTTTGATCATGGCTTTCAGGTAGTCCAATAATTTTTAAATTGTCTCTCCTGGATCTATTTTCCAGGTCAGTGGTTTTTCCCATGAGATATTTCACATTGCCTTCTAATCTTTCATTTGTTTGGATCTGCTTAACAGCATCTTGATTTCTCATAAAGTCATTAGCTTCCATTTGCTCCAGTCTAACTCTGAAGGAATGAATCTCCTCAGTGAACTTTTGAGATTCTTTTTCCATCTGGCAAATTCGACTTTTTAAGGCATTCTTCTCCTCATTGCCCTTTTGGGCCTCCTTTGCCATTTGAGTTAGTCTATTTTTTAAGGTGTTGTTTTCCTCAGTCAGGCTGTTGACCCTCATTTCATACTTTTCCTGCATCCTTCTCATTTCTCTTTCTAATTTTTCCTCCACTTCTCTTATTTGATTTTTAAAGTCCTTCTTAAGGTCCTCTATGGCCTGCAACCCGCTCATGTTTTCCCCTGGGGCTTTTGGAGCAGGACTTCTGACCTCACAGTCCTTTTCCGCTCTATGCCCCCAAAATAGGAGTCTAGGGTTGCATTTTTCTGTTTCCTTTGCCTTGGCATGTTGCCACTTAATTGCTTGACTTTTGGGCTTGTTGCCACACTATGGCTTTAAGGCCAGATAGAGGAATTTTCGTCCCGAACGTGTGGGGGGCAACTTCCGTTTCTGGCAAGCTGTAAACCCACCCACAACTTCCACCCTAGATCACAATCCAGATCCAGGGAGGTTAAAGCAAGAGCGATTACCCCCCAAGACTGATCGCTGGATCTCCCCACGATTTGTAGGCTGGGAGCCGGAAATGCCTATGAAAACTACACAATGGCGTGTCTCCTCAGCGGCTTCTAGCCCCCAGGGGAGGGAGCTGACGCATTCCCCAAATACAGGTCCTAAAGTCCATAGGACACTAACCTCTTACTTTGTCCTAGGCAAGTCTATGTTGATAATTCTGGCGTCTCCACAGTTCCTGGTGTTCTGGGGTTCCTCCAGCCGGCTGCTGGCCCTGCCGCCCTGGGGCTAAAACCTCGGCTCACGTGGACCTGGGCTCGGCTCGGCTCCTGCGCTCTGCGCGCTGCCGGCTCCCAGACCACTGCGCTGGTCCTTCCTGCAGGGTGCTGGGCTGTCCTCAGCGGGAGGTTAGCTTCTCTGTGTCGTTCTGTGGGTGCTGGGGCTCCAGAAGATTTTCAGAGTCCTTTTTTACATTGTTTGTGGAGAATCTGGGGGCAGAGAGGCTTGGATGAGCTGTTTCTACTCCGCCATCTTCTCCAATTATTCTAAAAATAATCTCTCTAATTGGTGTTATCTCAACACACCCTTAGCATTTTAAATTCTAAATGGCGAGTTACAGTTTGTGGGGCTTTCTTATCTGATCATTTCATAAATGTTTGTGGAAGGAGGCTTGGAGTTGTTTAAATTTAAATTTAATTTCTAAATGGCGAGTTACAGTTTGTGGGGCTTTCTTATCTGATCATTTCATAAATGTTTGTGGAAGAAGGCTTGGAGTTGTTTCCAAGCATCAATTTGGGCCATGGAGTGGGCCCTGACTTCTCCTCCCCAGATTACAAGTGTGCCCACCAAAGGGTGAACTGAAACCAGACATACAGGGAAATACGGGGGCTCAATATAGTGTCCTGTTGCAGGGTAGCAGATAATCTCAGGTTTTTTCTTCCCATGGGCTTGTAACAATTTGGCAGCTTCATTGGCAAAGAATTCACTTTTCCAGTTGTGGTCATCCTGACCAACAAGAAACAAGAAGCAACTCTCAGCATTCTCAATTGGAGTCAAGCTTTTTCTGTTGGATTCCTCCAAAGGATTGCTGATAGCATCAATGATGTCTACAAACCCCTCTTTAGTCATCTTGACACGTTTGGGGTCAGTTTTCAGTGGGGGAATTGTCACACCCTTATAGTGTAGCACAGCCCCTATGTTTGCCACTGCACCATTGATGGAGCAAGTGGCTGTAATGTCCTTCAAATGGGAGGCCATGGAGATGCACAGATCACCCCCTTTAGAAAATCCAAGCAGCCCAACTCCTGGACCCTTTACCTGAGAAAGAGAATCAGAGAAGGAATGAGAATAATGTCATGACTAACACAAAGGGGCAGGTAGGAGGTGCAGTGGAGAGAGTATCAGCCCTGGAGTCAGGAGGACCTGAGTTCAAATGTGGCCTCAGAAGCTTGATACTTAGCAGCTGTATGACCTGAGCAAGTCATTTAATCCTGAATGCGTCAAAAAAAAGTAGCACAAAAAACTTAACAATACCTCTACTTTTGCCCTAAGAAATATTTTTGGATCTTACTTTTTGCAGTAACCAGTGCTCATATAAACACGTATAGCTCAAGTTACACAGCATTTTCATTGTAACATTATATCAGAAATATTATGGTATCCATTTTTTCAGATAGGAAACTGAGGAACAAGTACTTGCCTACAGTCACAGAGTGACTTAAAATTCGAGAAAGCTGGATGGTACAACAGATGGAGAACTTGACCTCTTACAGTGAAAAAAACCAGAGTTCAAATCTTGCCTCAGACACTTATCAGCCAAGGGACCCTGACCAAGTCACTTAATCTCCATTTGCCTCAGTTTTCTCAATTGTAAATTAGACAATATTTACAAAGCACTCAGTATGGTACCTAATAGGCACTTAATAAATCCTTCTTTTCTTCCTTCCTTCCTTCCTTCTTTCCTTCCTCCCTCCTTCCCTTCCTTCCTTCCTTCTTTCCTTCCTTCCTTTCTTCCTTCTGGCCCAAGGCAACTCACATACCTGTGGTAGAGAGCTGATTATGTATCTTAATTGAGGCCTTTTGGAGAAAATGTCTCTCCTCACCTCTTTTCCAACCTAATAATGACTCTACTAAAGAGATTTACAGGCTGATGGATGATATAATTTGGAGCAGGTGGACATTCTGCATACCTCAAGTTACTCCTCCCTTATATTCTTCCTTGGGTCCTGGATCTGAAGAAATGTCTACCCTAACTCACTCATTTTATAAATAGGACAATTATAGCCCAGAAAGGGTAAAAGCCTGTGTTTTCGAAAGGCCACAACAGATAATCATTACCAAAGGTGATCTGCATTTGTCTCAGTTTTCTCTTTTCAAACAGGAGAGGGGTTGGCCAGTGTTAAAATGCCCTTTGGAAGTGGGGAAAATTTTCAAAGAAAAATATGCATGTAGGTGACAAAGCTGATAGGGAGCTGGGCCTCAAGTCAGGAAGACTCCTCTTCCCAAGTTCAAATCTGGCCTCAAACATTTACTACCTGTGTAACCTTGGACAAGTCACTCAACCCCATTTGCCTCAGTTTCCTCATCCATAAAACGAACTGGACAAGCAAACAGTAAACCACTCCACTTCCCAATAAACACTTGTAATAGGAGGGTATATTACTTGTACAATTTCTAAAAATGAAGAACAATCAGAGAAAGAATCTACCCCCAGAATCAAAGAACCCCCAAAGACAAGAGAAGTCACAAAGTGAGAAAACAACCTGGGAGTGGTTTTTCAGGTACTGGACCGCCTCTTCAAAGTATTCCAGATGAAGTTCCTTCATGTCTTTGGGGAGGTCCTCAAAGGCATAGTATGCCAGGGCCAGCACAGCAAAGCCATGTCCAGACAATAGGCTGGCTCTATGTTCAAACAGGCCACCTCCAGCTCCAAAGATGTCGATGATCCCAGGGAAAGGCCCTGAACCTACAAGAAAGTCAAACTTACAAAGTCATAAAAATTCCCTTTAAAGTGTTCCCTCTGAATTCTAAGTTTGTTTGCTCTTAGATGACATATTCTGAGACACCATAAGACTCCTTGTTAACCACTGCATGTGTACTGGGAAAATGTACCTGGTTACATCTGCATGGTGTGATTTTAAAAAAAAACTCAATTGGGGCAGCTAGGTGGCACAGTGAATAGAGCACCAACTACGGAGTCAGGAGGACCTGAGTTCGGATCCAGCCTTAGACACTTAACACAAAAAAAACTAGCCGTGTGACCTTGGGCAAGTCCCTTAACCCCAATTGTTCTCCAAAAAGCAAAACAAAAAACCAAACTCAGTTAACTCGAAAATAAATAGCTAACATTTATATAGTGCTTACTATGTGCCAGGCAATGTTCTAAGCATTTGATCCTCACAACAATCCTGTGAGGAATGTGCTATTAAATTGATCTTCAATTTACAGTTGAGGAAACTGAGACATCAGAGGTAAAGGGACTTTCCCAGAGTATATAACTAGTGTCTTGTTTCAACTGAAATTTAATAAAAGGGTAAATTGAGGTAGATCTCTGAGTGAGATATCAATTAATAGCAAAGGCATGCTACCTGTCAATAAATGAATCAATGGCAAGTCCTCCATTAACACCACAAAGTTCAAACAAAAAGATAGTTAAACTTATAGAAGTTTGGGGGAGTTTGTTTTTCCTTCATTCTCCAAGAGGACCAATAATATTAGGAGGGTGATATTTTGACTTGCTTGTGAATTGGATTTAAATGAGGAAGAGCTAAGCAAAGTCATCAATCAGCCTCAGTCTCTCCTCCATTCAGAGAATCCTAGTGGCAAGATAACAGTCCAGACAACTGGCAATGGCCTGAGATACAGGGGCAATGGTTGAGGGTGGAAGGAAGGATACTCTCCTGGGGTAAAAGCATCCCTCTTCCAAGGCTGCATGCCCTGGGGGCACAGCCCTATTTGCCCAACCACAACTGCAGCTCTACCAGCAAGAAGTTTTGGAAGTATAGAACAAAGAACTGAACAAGGTGGCTGACTTGAAATTAACATGACTGGTTACAGAGCTGAGATAAAGGGACCAACATGATTGTTTGGAAATTTGGTAATGGGGGATAGCAATAATCCTCTCTGCTTCTCCCAGGAGTCCAAGAAGCACTCTTTGTTTGAGTTTAGGCGGGAGATAGTCTCCCAGACTTTTAGACAGCAAACTAGGCATCTTTGAAGGATAGCTTGGTGGAGTAAAGATATATATCAGGCCCAAACTCCCTTGCTTTCTCACACATTCCCCACGGGTAGCAGAATTCCTTGAGCAGGAAAGTTGGATGTTTTTCACTTAACCCTTTATGGTCTAGAGGAACTCAGGACTATGTTGAGAGACAAAGAACCATAACTAAACCATTACAGGACAATAGCAATTACAGCACAAAATCAATTACTTGTAAATAGGGTCAATAAGAAAATGTTACAAGATCAATTATCCTTTTTTATTTTTTAAATTTTTCAAATACCTAGGATAATTTACCTTTTGTCCTGTCGGTTTTCATTTTTGATTTCTTGAAATATAGTTCTGAAAAGATTGGTTTTTATGAAGCCACTAGACAATACCTTTAAACCTAAATCACTCTTGTTTTCATTGAATGGCCAACAGTAGCCCCAACTCAAGCCTCTGTAGTTCATTGATGGCTTAGAATAAATAGCAATTGTTTTCTGTTGGGGCCAGAAAGTGTGAGAGTCTACCCCTCCTAGACTGACATCTTTGTAAGGATAATTTGGGCCACCTTTTGTCTCAACTCTGCCCTAGCCCTTCATCATGGAATGGGTGTAGCTTCAAACAAAATGAGACTTGGGAAAGACCTTAATTTTGAAGGCCAAGATCACCTATTGCATCCTGGGCCACTGACAGTCATTTGACTTTTGTCTTGCCACTGAACTTTTATGACTCTGGAGAAGAGAGTGAGGCTGAAGACTTTGCTCAGTTCTGCCTCACTTAAATCCAATTTATGGGCAAATCAAGACATCACCTCATGATGTCACTGGTCCCTTTTTAGAATGAAGAACCAACAACAACTGGATCAATTTTAATCTTCTCAGGCTGAGGCCACATCTGAACTCAGGTCTTCCTGACTACAGGTCCAGTGCTCTATTTACTGCAATCCCTAGCTGCCACCATCATGCCTGGTCTTTCAGGTGTCTAGATTTCCATGGCTATACTGCCTAGGCTGGGAAATCTTCTTCTCTCCTCTCCATAGCTGAGACAAGGATGGATTTTTCAAAAGGGGTTTTTTCTAGGAAATCAAGGGAAAAACAACACAAAGAAAGAAAACATAAAAGGACTGACCAAAATTGGTTTATGAAGTGAAGATTCTTTAACTGATATTGAACCACAGACTGACTGCCTTGGTTATAACACACATTCTCACACATTACTAGCCATATGTTCCCAGAACCTAATGGAAAGGCTGGGTAGAGAACTAGAAAGAATGCTGGCTTTGGAGTTAGAAGACCTATTTTTAACCCAGGCTCTGACACTTATAAGTGATGCTAAACAGAGCCTTAAACGTCATTTCTTCCATTCCCTTTTTTGACAGGTGGGGAAATTGAGATTCATGACAATAAATTCTATATTCAGTCTTTCAGATGATTCATAGATCTGCATTTCCAACTCTAGTCTTTCTCCTCAGCTCCCACTTCACCAATAGCCTTTTAGATATCTTGTTGGAAACCCTATAGGTATGTCAAACACTGTGTGTACAAAGAGAACTCATGACCTTTCATTATCAATAAAAACTGCAATCCATTCTGCCATTACTCAGTTTGTGAATATTCCCTTTGTTGCTAGTTCCTTGCTACAACAAAAAAGAGTGATATAAATATTTTTGTTATAATTTCTACTTTTTCATTTTTGGTATTGTTTATTAGGTTTTTCTGTTTTCTCTTTTTAAAACATCAGAATGGGAGAGCAGAGTCAAGATGGTGGAGTAGAAACAGCACTTCTGAGGGGCTCTGGACACCACCACTTCCAATTTATGTAAAAGGGGACTCTGAACAAACACTGGAGCTACAGAACCCACAAAATGACACAGAGAAACTAACCTCCCACTGAGGACAGCCCTGAAGCCTGGCAGGGAGCGGCTAGTGCAGTGCTCTGGGAGGCAAGCCCAGGCCCATGTGAGTCAGGGGTTTTAGCCCCAGGACAGCCTAACCAGCAGCCAGCTGGAGGGACTCCAGAACACCACTAGCTGTGGAGTTTCCAGAATTATCAACACATAGATGCTAAGGACAAAGTGAGACGTCAGTACAGGGTGGACTTTGGGACTTACTAGTTGGGAGAGCAAGTTGGCCTCTTCCCCTCAGGACGAGAAGCCGCTGAGTAGCCGAACGAAAGCCTGCACCCAGGTGCAGCTTCAGCTACTGGCCTGTGGACTGTAGGGGGATCTGGTAATCAGTCTGGGGTGAGGGTAATTGCTCTTAATTTAACCCTCTAGGATCTGGATTGCAGTCTGGGGTGGAGGTCTTGGGGTGTGTGACCAGCTTGTCAGAGTGTGTGGAGGATTCAGAGAGGGCACCCAACTAATACCTTTGGCAGCTGAGAAAACCCCAGTATTCAGGATGGAAGCTCCCCTGGCTGGTGGCAGAGTCCTACTGTGGCAACAAGCCCAAAAGGCAAGTAATTGAGTGGCAACATGCCTAGGCAAATGAAACAAAATAAACAGAAAAATTCAACATTAGACTCCTATTTTGGGGGCAAAGAGGATCAAAACATGGAACAGGAGGAGGGCTGGGAAGTCAGGACTCCTGCACCAAAAGCCCCAAATGAAAATATGAGTGGGTTACAGGCCATAGAGGACCTTAAGAAGCAGATAAGAGGGGGCAGGGCCAAGATGGCAGAGTAGAAACAGCTCATCCAAGCCACTCTGCCCCCAGATTCCCCCCAAACTATGTAAAAGGGGACTCTGAACAACTTCTGGAGCCCCAGCACCCACAGAACGGCACAGAGAAGCTAACCTCCCGCTGAGGACAGCCCAGCAGCCCTGCAGGAAGGACCAGCGCAGTGCTCTGGGAGCCAGCAGTACGCAGAACACAGGGAGCCGAGCCCAGTGGAGCCCAGGTCCACGTGAGCCGAGGTTTTAGCCCCAGGGCGGCAGGGCCAGCAGCCGGCTGGAGAGACCCCAGAACACCAGCAGCTGTGGCGACTCCAGAATTATCAACATAGACATGCCTAGGACAAAGTAAGAGGTTAGTGCCCTATGGACTTTGGGACCAGTATTTGGGGAATGCGTTGGCTTCCTCCCCTGGGGGCTAGAAGCCACTGAGGAGACACGCCATTTTGTAATTTTCAGAGGCAGCTCCAGCTCCTGGCCTGCGAACTGTAGAGAGACCCAGAGATCAGTCTTGAGGGGTAATCACTCTTGCTTTAACCTCCCTGGATCTGGATTGTGATCTGGGGTGGAAGTCGTGGGTGGGTTTACAGCTTGCCAGAAACAGAAGTTGCCCTCCCACAAGTTCAGGATGAAAATTCCCCTATCTGGCGTCTCAAAAGTTCATTGAGGAGATTCACTCCTTTAGAGTTAGACTGGAGCAAATGGAAGCTAATGACTTTATGAGAAATCAAGATGCTATTAAGCAGATCCAAACAAATGAAAGATTAGAAGGCAATGTGAAATATCTCATGGGAAAAACCACTGACCTGGAAAATAGATCCACAAGAGACAATTTAAAAATTATTGGACTACCTGAAAGCCATGATCAAAGAAAGAACCTAGAAATCACCCTTCAAGAAATTCTCAAGGAAAATTGCCCTGATGTTTTAGATCCAGAGGGCAAAATAGAGGTTGAAAGAATCCACTGATCACCTCCTGAAAAAGATCCCTAAAAGAAAACTCCCAGGAATATTATAGCCAGGTTCCAGAATCCCCAGATCAAGGAGAAAATACTACAAGCAGCCAGGAAGAAACAATTTCAATATTGTGGAAACACAATCAGAATAGCCCAGGACCTGGCAGCTTCTACACTGAGGGATTGAAGGGCATGGAAGATGATATTCCAGAGGGCAAAAGAACTGGGAATGAACCCAAGGGTCACCTACCCAGCAAAACTGAGTATTTTGTTTCAGGGGAAAATATGGTCATTCAGTGGAATAGAGGACTTTCAAGCATTCTTGAGGAAGAAACCAGAATTGAATAGAAAATTTGACATCCAGACACAAGAAGCAAGAGATGCCTGAGAAGGTAATCAGGGAAAAGAAATCAAAAGGAACTTATCAAAGTTGAACTATTTACATTCCTATATGGAAAAGCAATAACTGTGACTGATGATATCTTTCTCACTATGAAAATAATGGAAGAAGGGTATATGGTCATGTGAATACATATGTGAATGTGTGTGTATATGGTTACAGTTATATATGGATAGAGGGCATAGGTTGAATTTGTTGGGAAGGGAGAATACTCAAGGGATGAAATTATGAGGTGAGAGAGGAAAGTGGCAAGAGGAGATGGGGAGAGACAGGGTAGGGTAAACTATCTCATGTAGAAGAAGCAAGGGGAAGTGGTTGCAAGGGAGGGGGAGAATAGGAAGGCAAAAAAGGCAAAACCACATTCTCATTGAATTTGGTTCAGGGAGAGAATGACATACATACTAAATGGGATATCTCAACCTACAGCAGAATAGAGGGAAGGGGGATGAGAGGAGGGATGATGGGTGGGAGGGCATCCTTGGGAGGGGAGGTTGGAAGTACCCACTATAGAAGAGGGACAGGATCATGTAGGGAATGGACCAGGTGGGGGGTGGGATGAGTGGGAGGGAATTATAAGCAGCCTTGTACAATATATCTACTAAGATAATGTTTTGCATAGCTAGACATGTACAACATATACTGAATTACTTATCTCCCCAGAGGGAATGGGTGACAAGGGAGGAAGGAAATGGATCTGAAATTCAAGGTCTTAACATTAAATGTTTCAAATATATATATAAAGAAGCAGATAAGAGAAGTGGAGGAAAAATTAGGAAGAGAAATGAGAATGATGCAAGAAAAGTATGAAATGAGAGTCAATAGCCTGACTGAGGAAAATAACACCTTAAAAAATAGACTAACTCAAATGGCAAAAGAGGTTCAAAAAGGCAATGAGGAAAGGAATGCCTTAAAAAGCCAAATTTGCCAGATGGAAAAAAGAATCTCAAAGGCTCACTGAGGAGCATCTTTCCCTCTGATTTAGAATGGACCAAAGGGAAGCTAGTGACTTTGTGAGAAATCAGTTTTAAAATCAAATGTTTAAAAATATATAAATACTATTATTAATAGTATTTTATATATAATTGGGAAATAAGATATACAGGCATTGGGGCACAGAGATTCACCTTACCCTACTGGAAAAGTCTAAGGGGGTATGGGAGAAATTATGGGAGAGAGCAAATTGGATAAGGGGATATCCAGTGGGACTGCTATTCTGGGGTGGTGGGTAGGGGAAAAATTGTAACTCAAAATCTGGTGGAAATGAATGATGTAAACCAGAAGTTAATAAAGCATTTGAAAGAAAGAAAGAAAAAAAGGAAAAAAAATAATAAAACATCAGAATAATTATTAGTTTCCATTTTTTGTTTTTTTAAAGTACAGCTTCTAATTTTATTTCTCAATTCATGTTTCTCTCTCCAATTTGTTAAGTACTTCTTTGATTTTCAGGATTTATATTCTGATATTTAGTTGGGTTTTTGAACTTGTTGGTTTTCAAGGGCTTTTTAAATTTTAGTTGCATGTCCAATTTATTAATCTATTTTTCTGTAGAGAACTTTCAAAAGTCTCTCTGCTTCACTAATGAAATGTTCCCCTTCCCTATATTATTGCTTTAAAGGTTACAGGGCAGACAAGTGTAATGGAAATGCAGATTTAAAGATCTTCCCTGCCCCTAATTTAAGTGCACCTGAAGCCTGTGGTGGGAGGCTTGTTTTTCAGGAAAGCCCATACCTTGTTACTTTGTGATTGGGCAGTGGGTCAAGGATGTTGTTACAATCTCTGAGCCAGGAGAAGGCTATATAAACCCTGAGGAGAGGCTTAGCTTTGGGGTTTCCTTTGAGAAGTGTTGTGTGATTTGACGAGATGAGACTCTGGGCAGCCGTTGAGAGCCCCCTGGCTTTGAAAACCCAGATGTTGATGCTTTCCTCTCTGGTAACTGTGATTTGGTATTGATGTATGTAATGTTGGGACAGTTTGGAATCCTGTCTGTTTGATTTGTAAGTTCTGTCTGTATAATCTGAAGTTCGGGGTGCTGACCTTTTCCCCCTGAACTAGGTAATATATGTTTGATTAAAGTAAGCTTGTTAACTGATTTTGAGTTGCTTTCCTTTACAAAAGCAGATCTAAGAACCTGTGTTGGCAGCCACCCTGGGCATGCTGGGGTGCTTGCTGCTACAACAAGTAGGAGGATGTGTTATGGAAGATGTTTTGGGGTTCCTTGAGTTATATTTCCCCATCCTATATAGTTACCTGCAAAGGTTACAGGGCAGATAAGCAAGAGGGCATGTATTCCTTTTTGTTTATGCCTCTGGATCTGGTCCTAGAATAATACCCTAATAAGCAACTAACCCCAGCAAGGGTAAATAGTCAACAGGATTAAAGGAGGCTCCTTCTACATTATCTGCATTCCTTTGATGGAGGATTCTACATTGTCTGCATTCTTTTGGGGTGTCTACATTCTCTTGGGGAAGCATAAAATCTCTGTGAGCTCCTTGCATCTTTGGCTCTGTATGAAATGGTCCTGTAATAAACAGACTATTGTTTACACCCTTGTCTCGTTATTCTCACTGATTTCTGGACCACCAACTGCGCTGGCCGCAGTATCTTTCTCTTCTTTGATGAAAGCTCTACCACGAGTTGGGCACAAATAGTCCATATGAATATTTGGAGTGGAAATGTCTCTAAATTTGTACAAAGATAAATATATATTATGTTATGTGATAGTATAGCATACAATACATTATTCTATAATATATTATTTATAGCTATATAAATACAAGCTCTATGGGTGTCCATCCAAATTCATGTTGACACCAGATCATCAGGCATCCTTTATCCATTTTCTTTCCAGTGTGGAAAGACAAACCAAACTCCTTCAATTAAAGATCTCTTCCAGGAGATTTTATATTGTTCTGGGCTTATCTGTATTAACTAAAAGTGGAAGTATCCAATCATGTCAGCTCAGGACAGTCTTCATCTTTGACTCCTTCAGGGCCTCTTGCATATTCCAGGTCTAGTATTTCTGGAAAAGAGGGCAACTCAAAAAGACAAGTTAAGTTGGCTTCAGGGTCATATCTGCAATCAACTCAAAAAGACTGGCCATGATGAGGCATCACAGTACGATTTTGTAGAGGTACATAGGCAGTAACCAAAAGAATTCCCATCAGCAGTAAAAGAAGAGTCATTTACACACACACACTCCTTTTCTGGTCCCCAATCATGCTCCTTTTAGGAGAAGCACAATTTGGTTTTGTTTTTTTTTTCCTTTTTGGAGGGTAATTGGGGTTAAGTGACTTGCCCAAGGTAACATGGCTAGTTTTTTGTTTTGAGTGTCTAAGGCCATATTTGAACTCAGGTCATCCTGACTCCAGGGCCAGTGCTCTATTCACTGCGCCACCTAGCTGCCCCTGAAGAAGCACAATTTGGCCCAATCTCCCATACCTTCTCCAGTGATGGTACTATGCTAATAATAATTTGTGGTCACAACCACTGCCCCAAGACATTGTAACATTCAAAATAAATTAGGTTATTATGCCCTCCTCAGGTCAGAAGACCTGGCTTGGACATACAAGTCATTTCATCTCTGTATCTCAGTTTCTTCATCTATAAAATGAGAAGAGTGGATCAGATGCTAACCAAAGAATCTCCTTCCTAGATACTAGAAGTTCTCCAATAAATGTAAAGGGAAGAAAGGGAAGGAAATAAGCATTTATGTAGCACCTTCTCTATGTCAGGCACTGTGCTAAGTACTTTAAAATGAGCACTTACAAACTAACTTTATAATTATTTAATTAAATTTATAGTAATTTAAACTTCTTTTCAATTATTTGATTCTTGCAACAACTCTGCAGAGATAAGTGCTACAGATGAGCAAACTTAGGCAGATATGGGTTAAGTAACTTGTCTAGGGTCACACAGCTAGTAGCTTTTTTTAAAAAATTATTTTTAATTTTCAACATTCACTTCCATAAGTTTTAAATTTTCTCCTCCTTCTTCCTTCCTCCTTCCCCAGGTGGCTGACAATCTGATATGGGCTCTACACATGCATTCCCATTAAACATATTTTCATACTAGTCATGTTGTATAGAAGAATTGTAACATTTAGGAAAAACCACGAGAAAGAAAAAAGACAAACAAAACAAAAAAGAAAACAGTCTGCTTTGTTTTGCATTCTGACTCCATAGTTCTTTCTCTGGATATGGCAGGCATTTTCCATCATGTATTCTTTGGAATTGCTTTAGGTCCTTGTAATGCTAAGAGTGGCTCAGTGTATCAAAATCAGTTCTCAAACACCATGACTGTTACCTTGCACAATATGCTCCTGGTTCTGCTCCCCTCACTCAGCATCAGTTCATATGAGGTCTTTCCAGGTTTCTCTGAAGTCTGCCTGTTCATCATTTCTTATAGCACAATAGTATTCCACTACATTCATATACTACAACTTGTTTGACCAATTCCCAACTGTTGGGCATCCCTCGACTTCCAGTTCTTGGCCATCACAAAAAGAGCTGCTATAAATATTTTTGTACATGTGGGTCCTTTTCCCATATTTATGATCTCTTTGGGATACAATCAACAAGAAGATACAGAAGTGTGCAAGGGTATGCACAGTTTGATAGCCCTTTGGGTATAGTTCCAAATTGCTCTCCAGAATGCTTGGGTCAGCTCACAGCTCCATCAACAATCTATTAGTGTGCCAACTTTCCCACATCTTCTCCAACATTTGTCATTTTCCTGTTTTGTCATGTTAGCCATCTGATAGGTGTGATGTGGTACCTTAGCGTTGTTTTGATTTGCATCTCTCTAATCAACAGAAATTTAGAACATTTTTTCACATGACTATAGAAAGCTTTAATTTCTTCCTCTGCAAACTGCCTGTTCATATCCTTTGACCATTGGAGAATGACTTGTAATTTTGTACATTTGACTCAGTTCTCTATGCATTTTAGAAATGAAGCCTTTAGCAGAGACTGATTGTAAAAATTCTTTTCCAGTTTTCTGCTTTCCTCCTAATCTTGGTTGCTTTGACTTTGTGCAAAAACTTTTAAATTTGGCTAATAGCTTTCTGAGGCTGGATTTCAAGGCAGTACTACATGACTCCAGGGCTAGCACTCTTATCTACTGCATCACCAGCTGCCTTTACCACATAGGAAGCACTGTATTAGATTCTAGGATTATAAATACAAGCCAAAAATAGTCCCTTTCCCTTAAAGAACTTGTATTCTACAGATGATTCATTTACCCAGATAAGTCTATGCATGATCACCTCTTGCCTAGACTATTACAATAGTCTCCCTGCCTCCAGGATCTCCACTCACAAAGAGATATCCCTAAAACTCAGTTCTGACAGTGTATGTCACTCCCCTTCTAAGGAAGTTCCAGGGGTTATCACCTTCCTCTAAGATCCAGAACCCTTCACTACCTGATTCCAGTCTACCTTTTTACACTTACTACCTATGACTCAGCATTATATACTCCCCAGTCCATTTAAATTGGTCCACCTGCTTTCCCTCACCCAAGACATCCTTCTCTCCTCTTTATGCCTCTACTGTCCCCTACACCTGGTAAATTCCTTCAAAGTTGTCTATAAATACCACTTCCCACATAAGGGCTTTCCTGATTCCCAGTAGCTGTTGGTGCTTCCCCCACCCATTCTGAAATTATATGTACCTTGTATTGGGGGGTTTTTTAATGCTTTATTAACTTTTGGTTTACATCATTCATTTCCGCCAGTTTTGAGTTATAATTTTTCCCTGTTTTTCCCCTACCCACCACCCCAGAATAGCAGTCCCACAGAATATCCCCTCATCCAATCTGCTCTCTCCCATATCTTCTCCCATACCTCCTTCGACTTTTCCATTAGGGCAAGGTGAATCTTTGTGCCGCAATGCCTGCACATCTCATCTCCCAGTTACATGCAAGATAGTATTGATAATAGTATTTATATATATTTGAAACATTTAATTTTAAAACTCTGAATCCCAGATCCATTCCCTTCATCCCTTGTTACCCACTCCCTCTGGGAAGATAAGCAATTCAGTATGTGTTATACACGTATACCTATGCAAAACATTACCATAGGAGATATATTGTAAAAGACTGACTATATTTCCCTCCCACCCATCCCACCCCCCACCTGGTCCATTCCCTATTTTGATCCAGTCCCTCTTCAAAAGTGGGTGCCTCCAACCTCCCCTCACCCCAGCATGCCCTCCCCTCCATCATCCCCACTCTCATCCCCCTTCCCCCTATTCTTCTGCAGGGTGAGATATCCCATTTAGTATGCATGCCATTCTCTCCCTGAGCCAAATTCAATGAGAATATGCTTTTGCCTTGTTGCCTTCCTGTTCTTCTCCTCCCTTGTAACCATTTCCCCTTGCCTCTTCTCTATGAGAGAGTTTACACCATTCTGTCTCTCCCCATATCCTCTTGCCACATTCCTCTCTCACCTCTTAACTTCACCCCTTAAGTATCATCCCTTCCCACCAAATTCGACCTGTGCCCTCTATCCATGTATACCTGTAAACATATATACACACATTCACATATGTATTCATATGCCCATATACCCTTCTTCAATTATTTTCATACTGAGAAAGGTTTGATCAGTCACAGTTATTGTTTTTCCTTGTAGGAATGTAAATAGTTCAACTTTGATAAGTTCATAGTGATTTCTTTTCCCTGTTTACCTTCTCAAACATCTCTTGCTTCTTGTGTCTGAATGTCAAATTTTCTATTCAACTCTGGTTTTTTCCTCAAGAATGCTTGAAAGTCCTCTATTCCACTGAATGACCATATTTTACTCTGAAACAAGATACTCAGTTTTGCTGGGTAGGTAATTCTTGGTTTTACTCCCAGGTTCTTTGCCGTGTGGAATATCACATGCCCTTTGATCTCTCAATGTAGAAGCTGCCAGGTCCTGTGCTATTCTGATTGTGTTTCCACAATATTGAAATTGTTTCTTCCTGGCTGCTTGTAGTATTTTCTCCTTGATCTGGGGATTCTGGAACCTGGCTATAATATTCCTAGGAGTTTTCTTTTGGGATCTTTTTCAGGAGGTGATCTCTGGATTCTTTCAACCTCTATTTCCCCCTCTGGGTCTAAAACATCAGGGCAATTTTCCTTGAGAATTTCTTGAAGGGTGATTTCTAGGTTCTTTCTTTGATCATGGCTTTCAGGTAGCCCAATATTTTAAATTTTAAATTATCTCTCCTGGATCTATTTCCCAGGTCGGTGTTTTTTCCCATGAGATATTTCACATTGCCTTCTATTCGTTCAATTGCTTGGATCTGTTTAACAGCATCTTGATTTCTCATAAAGTCACTAGCTTCCATTTGATCCAGTCTAATTCTGAAGGAATGAATCTCCTCAATGAGCTCTTGAAATTCTTTTTCCATCTGGCAAATTCAGCTTCTTAAGGCATTCTTCTCCTCACTGCCTTTTTGAGCTTCTTTTGCCACTTGAGTTAGTCTATTTTTTAAGGTGTTATTCTCCTCAGTCAGGCTGTTGACTCTCATTTCATACTTTTCCTGCATCCTTCTCATTTCTCTTCCCAATTTTTCCTCCACTTCTCTTATTTGGTTTTTCAAATCCTTCTTAAGGTCCTCTATGGCCTATAACCTTCTCATATTTTCATTTGGGGCTTTTGGTGCAGGAGTTCTGACCTCACAGTCCTCCTCCTGTTCCATGATTTGATGCTCTTTGCCCCCAAAATAGTAGTCTAATGTTGTGGTGCTGACCTCATTATTGTGTGTCTGTGAAACCTGGACATTATACCAGCACCATGCCAGGAAACTGAATTGCTTCCATTTGAATGGTCTTAGGAAGATTCTGAAGATCACCTGGCAGACTAAGGTACCAGACACTGAGGTCCTCACTCAAACTAAACTGCTAAGCATTCAAACTCTGCTTCAGAGAGCGCAGCTTCAATGGGCTGGCCATTTTGTTTGAATGCAAAATGTATGCTTGCCAAAAAGACTGTTTTATAGAGAACTCACACAGAGTAAGCACTCACATGGTGGTCAGAAGAAGTGATACAAGCACACAAGGTCTCTCTCAAAAACTCTGGAATTGACTGGAATTGACATGGAAGACGCTGGCATAGGACTACTCAGCATGGCATACCCACATCAGACAAGGGGCTGTGCTCTATGAGCAAAGCAGAATTGAGACAGCTCAAAGGAAACGCAGAATGTGCAAATTTAGAGAATCTACCTCAAATGTACACAAGGACTATTTGTGCCTGACCTGTGGTAGAGCATTTTGAGCTTGTTGGTCTGATCAGCCACAGTCTCACACATTGAAACTTGACTCTACCATAGTGATGTTCTTTTAGTCTTCTTTGAGAATGAAGGACAATTAATGACAATACTGCTACTGTATTATTGTCTTGGCTTAGCCATGTGGATGAGATTATACCTATGTATAGATATAGGTATATATAGGTATAGCCATTTATTTCTTCCTTTGGTCCTACCAAAATCATTTTCTAGTTCTATTTTTATAGATCCTATTTGTATCAGTAATTTAAATGTCTATATATTCTGTTTTGTCACCGCAATAAACATTTCTCCATTAATTTTTCCACTTTTGAGTTAGTGATATAAAAATTCCCTCAATTTGTCTCACTTTCCTGCTAAAATCATTTATTACTTCATTTTTTTCTCCATTCTCTTTGATTTTCAAAAAATACAATCATAATACCCAAAGAGAGATAGTTTAACAGTTTGTTTGCCCATTTATTTTTGTAATTCCTTTTTATGTAAACTTACATTAATATTTCAACTAGCAATCATCTTGTCTCTGGGGGGCCCCCTCCACTGACATAAAGCACAATCCCTGTATAACCAATGGTCTTCAAAAATTGCAGTGGCTAAAAAACTCACCATTGAAAGGTGAACTTTGGTTAGGAGCTTACCTAAGCTGAGATTTAGAGGAGAGAGATGTAGTATCAGTGCCCAATGAAGCCCCAAATAGCTTAACCTTCCACGAATAGCTTAAGGGTAACAGATTTTCACAAATGTTTGCTTTATGGTATTGAGATTTGGAGGGGTCTAGTTGTGTATTCCTGGACTTGAACCTGGGACTTCAGACCCAGCCAGTTATAGATCAGAAATCAGAGGATTTAGAATTGGAAGGGCCGTCTGATTTCTAAGTCAACTCCTTAGTGCTTCCCTCCCAAACCCTGAGAAGATGTCCTTACATCCCTCTGACATCTCAAGATTCTTTTAGCATGCAGGGGTGTCCTGGAAACCTCAAAATGCTAGAACATCCTGCACTGGGAAATGGAAAGAAAGAAGGATGATCGCTGATTACATGAAGGGTCAGAGAAGAAAAGCACGGGGGGAGCAGTGGTGAGAAGAGGGGCACTCACCGGGAGGCAGGAAGAGGGTGCCCCGCACGCTGCCCTCTCGCACTGGGATCCTCTTCACCCCTGGCCGAAGGAAGCTCCGCTCGTGGGCCACCTGTGCCAGCAGCTTGGTGGGTTGGGGGTCGTGACCCTCATACACCTCCAAGTCCACGACGAAAGGGGCCTGCACGTCCCGCTTGACCAGCCGCCGGTGGGGCTTGTCGGGCTTCATGCTCCAGAAGAGCCCCATGGGCTCCACGCCGCTGTAGCTGCCCCCCAGAGCGGGCGCCCGCTCCAGGTCCAGCTGCCCACCCGCATCCGCCTTGTAGTGGGCCGAGGCCCGGAAGAGCACCCCTTTCTCATCGCGGAGGGAGGCGCGCAGGGTGACCCGCTGGGCCGGGGCCAGACCGTGCACCGCGATCGCTACGGGCTCGTCCCACAGGCTGCGGGGCCCGGGAGTCAGGTTCAGGGTCGCGGCCAAGGAGGAGGAGGCCGTGCGTTTAGCTGAGACCCAGAAGCTGCAGCAGAGGGTCGGAGGCTCCGGGCCACTAATCAAACGCGGATAAGCCCGCGGGTCCGGCCTGCGAGCAAGGGGCGGCCACAGGACTTTCGCCCACTCTCCCAACCGCTTTCCAAACAGCCGCGGATTTCTCATGAAAGAGGACATGAAGAGGCCGAGGGAGGCGCAGGTTTTCGAGCCCTGGCTACAACTGCCGAATACCCCGGAGCCCAGGGTCAAAATAAACTCGGGGCGGCGAGTAATGGCACGAGATCACAACCTGCAACCTCCTAAACCTGGGAGCCTGGCCCCAGGAAGGCCCAAAGGCGTGAGTCTTAGGGAGAAGACCCCGCGTCAGTGCAGGCTCCCGGGGACAACTCCGCCCCACTCACCTCTCACCTCCTTTCTAGTTGGGTTTGTCCCAGAGCCGGGAGCCGGCTGCTTCTGTGTATTTCAGTTTATACTCAGCATAGTTCACTAGAAATGTTCTCCAGTGTTTTGAATTCTAATTTTTAAAAAATCTAAAGATTTCTTACCGCTTGTGGGGGAAGAATTTCAATTTGCCAATTAAAAGCAAACCATTAGAGGCATCACATATTACCTCAACATTTTGTTAAGGGGAATTCACTTTTTTTGTTAGATTTAGTTTTCGTTTTCAGGATTCGCTTCTATAAGATTTTGAGTTCTAAATTTTCTTCCCCTCCTAAACCTCCCCCCTCCTCAAGACAGCGTGCAAACTGATTTAGGCTATCTGTGGTCATGTGGTAAAGAAGAACTAGAACCAATGGGAGAAAACACGAAAAAGAAACAGAGATGTCCAGACAGAGGGAGACAGTCAGCTTCGATCTGCATTCAGACTCCACATTTCTGACCTTGGCATCTTCAAATTCTGCCTTTGATAATATTCTGACCGTGTGACTATGGGCACCTGACTCTCTAAAACTGTAATTTATAGAGGCACCATATGGAATAAAATTAGAGGTATGAAACCTCCTCCCTAAAAAAAAGAAATGATCCCTCCAAGATACAGCATGTCTCAAAAGTCTTAGTGCAATTTTTAAAAAATAAATTTATTTAATTTAAGCTTTCAACATTCACTAACAAGTTTAAAATTTTCTCCTTCTCCTCCACCCTTCCCCAGATACCATCGGATCAGTCTTTCAAGGTTTTTCTGAAGTTGGTCTGCTCATCATTTCTTATAGTATAATAGTATTCTATTACATTCATATACCACAATTTGTTTAGCCATTCACCAATGAGTAGTCATCCCCTTAATTTCTAATTCTTGGCTGCCACAAAAAGAGTTGCAATAAATATTTTTTGTACATATGGGTCCTTTTCCTGTTTTTATAGTCTCTTTGGGATACAGCCTTAGAAGTGTTATGCTGTGTCAAAGGGTATGCACAGTTTGATAGCCCTTTGGGCATAGTTCCAAATTGCTCACCAGAATGGTTGGATCAGTTCACAACTCCACCAATAAAGCATTAATGTTCCAATTTCCCCACATCTTCTCCAACATTTATAATTTTCCTGTTTTGTCATGTTAGCCAATCTGATAGGTGTGATTGAGTTGTTTTGATTTGCATTTCTCTAATCAATAGTGATTTAGAGCATTTTTTAAAATATGACTATAGACAGCTTTAATTTCTTCATCTGAAAACTGCCTGTTCATATCCTTTGACTATCAATGGGGGAATGACTTGTATTCTTATAAATTTGGAGAATAGAGATTCTTAACCAATCCCATAAACAGGTTATACTTACTTCTCCCTGCCCCTCCCCCCAAGTAGAAGGCAAACTCTTTGAAAGAAGGAACATTTTTTTCATTGTTACCTTGGTAATACTAGCTACTATAGGAGAAAACATTGTACACTTTGCATTTTTTATGTTTTAATACTATTTTATTTTTTCTAGCTATATAGACAATTCTAGCTATAAAGACAATTTTAGCATTCATTTTTACAAGATTGTGAATTTTACAAATTTTACAAATTTTTCTCCTTCTTTCCCTCCCTCCCCTCTTCCTAAAATGGTAAACAGTTTGATATAGGTTATATATTATATATAATATGTGACATGTATATTATTATAGCAGCAAGCACCCTAGCATACCCAGGATGGCTGCTAGCACAGGTTTTTTGATCTGATTTTCTAAAGGAAAGCAACTCAAAAAGAGGTTAACAATCTTACTTTAATCAAACATATATCATTTACCTAGTTCAGGGGGGAAAGTCAGCACCCTGAACTTCAGAGAAAACAAACAGAAGTTACAAGCAGATAAAAAGACCGACAGACAGAGCTTCCAGCTATCTGATCATTACATCTATACCTAGTTAGTTACCAGAGAGAGACACACCAATATCTAGGTTTTCAAAAGCAGGGGCTCAATGGCTGCCCAGAATCTCATCTGGCCAAATCACACAACTCTTCCCAAAAGCAAGCCCCAAAGCAAAACCTCACATCAGGGTATATATAGCCTTCTCCAGGGTCAGAAAATGTCACAACCCTCATGACCCACTGCTCAATTTCTGAGTAACAAGGTGTGGGCATTCCTGAAAAACAAGCCTCCCTCCACAAGCTCCAAGTGACCACATTCAGCTTATTAGGGGGCAGGGTATATTTTCAAACCAGAGAAGGTTCTCAAATTCACTTAAACCTATCAAGGAGCAGGGGAGATCTTCAAGTTACCATTACCATTACAATTATATGTGTATACATAATTAAAATATGCATTTTAAAGCAATTTGTTTGGGAGGACATCCAGACTAGCAGCTAAACAGAGAAGTTGGATTGAAAGGAGCTCTAACTTGTTACTTATGGGGATCTGGAGGCAAAAGATTAATAGCATGATATGGAAATGTTCTATGTTATACTTTCAGTGAGGAAAACTTAAGGGCTTCAAGGTGGGGTTAAACAAAGCCTCTGGGGACAGCTATGTGGCATAGCAGAGAGAGCACTGACCTCAAAGTCAGGAGGACCTGAGTTCAAATTTGACCTCAGACACTTATTAGCTGTGTGGCCCTGGACAAGTCACTTAATCCCCATTGCCTAAAAAAAAAAAAAAGAACAAAGCCCTTGACTCTTCCCTCCCTGAGACTCAGATACCTCATACTCCAGGGGAGAACAAGAGAGATTTCATGGTAATCCTGGGAGGATGTGACTAAATTAGAATTGACACAGTACAGAATTAGATTAGCTTGGAGAGGCTCAAGTCTTCCAATGCCAACCTTGCAGGTAAAAGGAAGGGCAAAGGACTTGTATTCAGGAAGATCTGGGTTCAAATCCAGCCTCAAATACTTAGTAGCTATGTGACCCTGAGCAAGTCACTTAACTTTTATCTCCCTCAGTTTGCTCATCCACAAATGGGGATAATAATAATAGCACCTACTTCATAGGATTTTTGTGAATAACGATTCATATAATGTTTGTAAAGTGGGATATAAGAGCATGTATATATTTGTATGTATACATATGTGTGTGTATATATATCTAGTATATTTATATATAAGCTAATGTTATTAATTAACAAATTAAGAGATCATCCTTCTTTTGATTTGTCACTAGTTCTGGTGTAGGGGGAAACTGAGGTTAAGTGACTTGTCCAGGATCACATAGCTAATAAACATCTGAGGTAGGATTTGAATTCAGTTCTTCTATCTTTTACACCATCTAGTTGCCTCTTAAGGGTAGTAAGGGAAGTGTAAGCATCATTCTTTCACTTGCTTCACAGTGCCATCCAGGAGAAGGTATCAAAACTGTCAGTATGGTACCATCTTACACAAATCTTTACATTGTGTCAATGCTGTACTTCTTTACCAAGTGAGTTTGGGTTATTTGGGGTGTTGTCTAGGAAATAATTGAAGAGAAGAATTGATTTGATTCTTCTGTCCATATTACTTCCCATTACCTTCTAAATTAGAGCTTTTATGATTTAAAACAAAATGGCCACAGTCAGGCAGGCCACCCACAGAACTTAGGTATCCTAATAAAGTTGGTTAATTATTAATTAATAATATTATTAATAAATGATAATCAATCATTAATAATAATAAATTGACATATTTTTTGCATCTAGAAGAGATCAAAGAAGGTACAGACAGGATATAACCACTAAAGTTGAGCCTTTATCAGTATCCAGGCAGTACAAAGACATATTATCTCAGATTAGCTTATTGGGGGGAAGGAGCAGCTCCCAGATGGAGCTTATATCACCAAAGAAGGAGTGACAGCACCCCAGACTGGGACAATAGTACAGAAAATAGGTCACCTGCTTTTCCTCTTTATACAGAGATGTTAGGGGGCCTAGATTTAGCAATATAGCTATGTATAAATGGGTGCATGAAACAAAATCAATTCATTCCAAAGATCAGCATTTGCAATTTTAAAAGTCCTAAATAGAGATGTGGCTTTATAGACATTTTATAAAGAGGTATAGGAACTACAAACCAGACATCCTCTAATATCATACAACAACTTTGGTTTAGCTAATGAGGCAGCTATGTGACTCAGTTGATAGAGGAATGAGCCTGGATCCAAGGAGATCTGAGTTCAGATCCAGCCTCAGCGGTGTGACCCTTAATCTACTGGTGAAGAAAATGGTGTGCCACTCCAGTATCTTTGCCAAGAAAACCCTATGGACAGTATTGATGTGCTATGGTTCACAGAGTCACATAGAGTCAGCAACAAACACATAGTCATGGTCTGAGTTTGTTTGCTTCCCCATGGCTGTGACCCCTATGAGCTAGTTAAAGAGTATATAAATGACTCCTTTCTACAGGATATTCAATTTACACTTCTAGTAGGACTGCTTATCTGATGCAGAGGATTTAGAAGTATGTATGGATTCATAGATCTTGAGATCCCAGACATGGTGTGACCTGCTGTCAAGGAGAGCTCCCTGCTCTCCCCTGTCTGGTCACTGACCTCTGCTGACTTGTAACTTCACAGAGAAGGCTGAGGAGACTCAGCAGGCAGCCTCATCAAAGAACAGTACTTATTCAAAGAACATCAAAGAACTCACTTATTAAAAGAACATACTTGTTCCTCTCTCCTCCCCTGAGCTTGGCACCTTGCTCCTACCCAAGATAAACCTCTCCCTTCACTTCCTATCAACCCCCCAGCCAAATTCCTTGGGCTTAAGTAGCAGGATGGGGGAGGGGCAGATAGTGAGAGATATGCTACAAGGTCAAGAGGGCTCAAACTAGAGGAGGGAATGTATGAATGATGAGGTGGGAACAGAATGATGTGAGCAACCTGAAAAATGGACACCAAAAAAGGCATCTAATTGCCTTTTCTCAGTCCTCATCTTTCTCAACCTCTCTACAGCATTGGACATTTATTTACTACATTCTCCTCCTGGTTGCTATCTCTTCTCTGAATTTTTCTGACACTGCTCACTTGATTCTCCTACAGAGGAGGCAAACTATTAGCTCAGTGGATGAAGTGCTGAGCATAGAGGCAGGAAGACCTTTGTTCAAATCTGACCTCAGACGCTAACTAGATGCACGACTCCTGGCAAGTCACTTAACCTCTGTTTGCTTGTTTCTTTAACTGTAAAATAGGGATAATAATAGCACAATAGGGTTGTAATGAAGATCAAATAAGATACTATTTTTTAGTAAATTCATATTCCTTCCTTCCTGTCTGTCTTAATCCTTCACTGTTTCCTTTGTTGACTCATTTTCTATGTCACACCCCTTAACTGTGGGTGTATCCTAAGGCTCTCTTCATTAGGTAGAGACTCAACTGAAGACTCAGAGGGACCATAGTGGTCAGATCCTGGCTCTAGCCCTTCTGAGACCTCTTTTGGATGCAAAGAATAACTTTTAATGAATCTTATTAGGATGCCTAAGTTCTGTATGTGGCCTTTCTTACTATGACCATTTTTAAAAATCATAAAAGCTCAAATTTAGAGGGCAAATTACTGCTAATCATAGGAATGTGGGCAGAAGAATCAAATCAACTCTCCTCTTCAGTTATTTCCTAGAGAGCACCCCAAATAACCTGAACCCATTTGGGAAAAAAAGTACAGCATTGACCTATGTAAAGATTGTGTAAGAGGAGGCCACAATGGCTACTTTGATACCCTCTCCTGGATGGCACTAGGAAGCACCTTTTCTTGCTCTTATCTAAAGAACTCAGTCATTTTTGTGTATTTTTGTAGCACCTTTTAATCCATATAACTTCTCCAGTTCTTGTTTGTTTTCTGCTTGGGTGAATGGGGTTTATTCACTATTTGCCAATCTTGATAATCTTTTGTGTAAACAGCATTTAATGGTTAGACTTTGTAGAGTTAACTAGAGTGTTTCTTAAGCCAGCTCTAAACTGACACACTAGCCTGTGAAAGTGTGAAAATAATAGTGGTCCAGACAGGTGTGATTGATCAATGCAATCTATTTATTGATACCTTGAGCAAGGTTTTTATAGAGTAATGAAACAAAGAAGGTAATTATAGTTCACTTAGTTTTCTAATACTGCTTTGTTTAATTTCAAGATGCCAGACATTGATGTCAATTTAGGCCTTGAAGATAACCATGTCCTTGATTTCAATACCCAAAGAATAGTATATAAAAACGTATGGAAGAGCTAACACCTTTTGTCTAGAAACCCAGAACAGGGCATAGACCTGGATCTCAGGATATCAGACAGGCTTTGATTTGCAGGTACATCAATGGGAAAACCAGGACTGGACACTTAGGACTGCCCTCTGGAAAGCCCAGAGCTAACTTATATAGGACCAGCCTGATTCCTGGATCAGATGTTTTGGTTCCCTTCAAGACTTACTATTTGTGTGACCTTGGCAAGTCATTCTCTCTCTGGGCTTCAGTTTCATCACTGCAAAATAAGGGATTTGAATTAGATGATCTTTAATGTCCCTTCCAACACTAATATACGGTCTTAAGATCTGTCAGGATATTAGGAGGCACTGTTTTCTAGAGCTAAGTGGTTTGAGTTTTAAATTAAACTTCTGTTTGATTCCTGACTCTCCTGTCTCTAGCCTGTTCTGTTAGACTCCAACCATCCACAAATTGGTCCAGTTGACAGATTTGAACCCTACTTTTCCTAGATTCAACTCCAGCATTTTATCTACCTCTCCATACTGGAATGAGAGGAGAGAGTGCTTGGCTGGTTGACTTTTGTCCTTTGTTCTTAAAGAGGACCAAAATGACACCACTATGCTAGGGTCAAGTTACAGTGACTGATCCGACTGTGACTGATCCGACCAATACAAGCTTGGAATGCATTACCACAGGTCAGGCACAAATAGTCCTTGTGATCATTTGGAATGAATTCTCTAAATTTGCGCATCTCATGTTTCTTTTGAGTTACTTCAATTCTGCTTTGTTCATAGAGCATAGCACCTTCTCTGACATGGGCATGCCATGCTGAGAAGTCCTGTGCCTGTCTCCCATGTCACACAATCAATTCCAAAGTTCTTGAGAGGGACCTTGAGAGTGTCCTTGTATCCCTTCTTCTGACCTCCATGTGAGTGCTTGCCCTCAGTGAGTTCTCCATAAAATAGTCTTTTTGGCAAGTGTATGTTTTGCATTTGAACAATGTGGCCAGCCCATCAGAGTTGCCATCTCTGAAGCATAGTTTGAATCCTTGGCAGTTTGAATCAGGAACTCAGTGTCTGGTACCTTATCCTACCAGGTGATCTTCAGGATCTTCCTAAGGCCATTCAAATGGAAGCAATTCAGTTTCCTGGCATGGTGCTGGTATAATGTCCAGGTTTCACAGGCACACAACAATGAGGTCAGCACCTCAGCTCTGTAGACCTGCAGTTTGGTAATCAGTCTAATACCTCTTCTCTCCCACATGTTCCTTCGGACCCTCCCAAACACTGAGCTAAAACTCTGGCAATGTGTGAATTAACCTGTACATGTTACAATGTACAGGTTAATTCACACATGTGTACATCTCTGGAAAGTACACTACCAAGGTAATCAAAGTCATCCACAGCATTCAAAACTTCTCCACTTGCTGTAACCTATAGTTCCACATATGGATATGGGGTGTTGGTCGATGGATCACCTGTGTTTTCTTGTTGCTAATTGTTAGGCCAAAATGAACACAAACAGCAGAGAATCAACCCATACTTTGTTGCATCTCAACTTCAGAGACTAAATTATCACAATCATCTGAGAACAGAAAACCATGCACCAACACTCCCTCCACTTTGGTCTTGACTTATAGCCTTTTCAAGCTGAAGAATTTGCCATCAGTGTGGTAGATGACCTTGATTCCATGTTTATCCTCATTGAAGGCATTTGACAACATGGCTGAAAACATCATGCTAAAAAGCATGGGAGCAAGCACACAGCCTTGTTTTACTTCATTAGTGACAGGAAAAGTGCAGGAGCATCATCCATTATCCAGAACCAATGCAAGCATGCTATTGTGAAATTGATGTACAATACTGATGAACTTCTCCAGGCAACCACATTTTGACATAATTTTTGAAAGCTCTCATGACTGACTGTATCCATGCTGAAATGAGAGCAGAAATTGCTAGCACATAGTGTCTATAAAATCTTAGCATAAAGTCATTGGTTGTCATGAGTTGATCCATTTTGTCATGGGAACAATGAGGTAAATGAAAACAGAAGGAGCCAAGAAGAAGGGTTCTGAACTCTGAGGGGCCTGGGTTCTCCTTCTACAAGTTCATCTTGGAATTCGTAGAGGTGCTCACAAGTATTTTTTTCTGGCCCATGGGATGAATGCCCTTCCCTTTCTCTCCAAACCCTTTCCAACACCAACTGTTCTATTCCTACTTCTACCCTCTAAGGCCTGGCCTACTTTGTGGAATCCTTCTCCATCCTGCCCAGATGAAAGTGATCCTTTCAATTCTTGCCAAGATTACTGGCTCATCTGCATTTCAGTCCATAGTAAACTAATACTGCTTAGCTTCCTGAGTCTGTCAAACTCTAGAAATTAAGTCTAAGGAGAGTGAGGGGGTGTTAGAAGCTTCTTCTCCCTTTCTGTCACATAGTAGGTTTGAGGCTTAATCCCTTCTTGGATCAATGAGCCAAATGAACCTTATCCATATGTAAACCAAGAAATAGTTATCCTTTCCAGATTGGGGGAGGAGGGAGAAGGAGGGAGAATTAGGGGCATGGCGCCCTACCCTACTCCCATCTGGAAAATCTGCATAAAAATTTTTGGCCCTCCCTTCATTCTAGAAAAGTCTGAATTTTTTTCTTTTTCTTTCGTGGGGTGTTTATAATACTTTATTGTAAAATTTTTGTTATGTATTTGGTCAAAAATTATGTGTCATCTTCTGGCCTTCGAATGTCACCTTGTGGCTTCCACAAAACTTCCAAAAATTCCCATTTCATTTCTTCCACTGACCTGAGATATTTCAAAGCTGAGATGGGGAAAATTGCAATGTGGAAGGGATAACTGTATATCAAACCATGGCAAATGGAACACAACTGCTTCAAGAAGGGTAATTGGTTGTTCTTAAAGGGAAATTTTCTGTAAAACCAGATGTGTCTGATGTGTCCTCAGATTAAGTCCTTAGGTTCTGAGAAAGATGATAGAACACAAAAGAACTTGTTGGTTGCTTGGTAACAACTGTAAACAGCTTTAGAAAGAGGGAGCTAAAAGAGCCTTAAAACACTGACTCCTATTCATTCTGCCAGGACAGTGTGAGGAAAGAGTCATTTAAAAGGTAAATCTGACATGCTGTGCAGCTCCTCATTCCCACAACATAAGGAAAGTTCTTTTAAAAAAATTAATTTGGGGTGGGGGTAGGGAAGTGATGGGGAGAAAATTTGGAACTCAAAATCTTCTGGAAATGAATATTGAAAACTAAAAACAAATAAATTCTGAAAAAAATTAATTTTAATTAAAAAAAAACAAACTTTTTTTTTTAACCAGAAGGAGGGTTCTTAATATCAACTGATAAAAGTTAGCATTTCCAAAATATGGCTTCTTTCTGGGCTGGAGACAAGAAGTACTTAGAACAAGAAATAGAAATTGGATAGTAAAAAAGAGAGTTATCATATAGGTTTTCAAACCTGCAGAGATCTTTTGGAAATCATCTGGTCTAGAGGTGTCCAACTCATGGCCCCAAAATTCCCAAGTGAGGCACTTCATTAAAATGTACTTTGGAAATATTTAACAAATAGGTAAAAATACAATACAGCATAGATAATGTTAACCTGTGGTTTTCTAAGTCAAAATGTGGATCTATATTCATTTGAGTTGGGTGCCACTCATCTAGTCCAATACTTTCTTTTTTACAAATGAGTTCACTGAATTTCAGAGAACTAAAGTTCATAATGTTAGTGAGAAAACCAAATTGATTCCATTTGTATCCTTGCCAACATTTTGTACAGCTGCTGGAATTAATCTTGTTTTCCCGAGTTAAGTTTAGTTTTATTAAACTATGTAAATTATGTAAACTATGTAAATTACTATGTAATTTCAGAGAAGTTATTTATTACTGTATCACTTACTGTTTTGTAGGATGCAACCAAACAGAGTCCTCAAACTCTGGAATATCCCTAAATCTAAAAAGAGTAACTGTACTTTACTATAAAAACCTTTATAAATCCCTCTTTAGGGTCCTTGTGCCTACTGAGGAGGCCCTGGACCTGATTTGTTGTATAATTCATGCCTTGCCAACAAATCACATTTCTTGGACTTTGTTTCCTCAGTTTATCTCAATTCTGTCTTGACAATTGGCAACTATATAGGGATAGAGAGGGGACCCTTGCTCCCCCAGGGTGGCATCTCTGAGGAACTTCTTAGAGAACTCCCCCTGACTTTCTTACCAAAGTATTTCTCCACATAGGACTGAGGTCTGACTCCCTCTCAATTTCAATTCTTCCCAGCTAAGGTAAGCCCCAACACTGTTGGGGAAAGATATCCCCAGAAAGATTCCCCTAAGGGAATATAGGATTCCAGCATTAGTATTCCTCCACATTGCTGAGGAAGATTTCCCATTGGAGAATAATGGGTGCTGGTAGTAGTGTAGGGTAGGATTCCTTCCTGAAGAAATTTCTTATAACTTGGCCAGGGGAAGCTCCTGGATAAAGCCAGGAATGATTAAGAAATAAACAATTAGATTATATGAAATTTAATTTAAAACTGTGGGAGATTCAGCTGATAATTTGTTTTGACCTCAAGGAAATTAATTTCTGATCCCACATTTTATATTTGATTTTATACTGTAACAATTCTGTTAAATCTTAAGCCTCTTCTCTGAGGTTTAGGTGGAGAAAGGTGTGCTGAAGCCCCAAACTCCCTCTCTCTGATGTTAGATATGAATTATACAATAGCACTAGTTAAAGGAAAACTGTTCTCAATACTCTCATAAAACAGTCTCATCATCTCTTGCAAGGTTTGTGGGGTATTCCTAAGAAACTAGGGCTACTTAACTAGGACAGCCTGACCTTGTCCCATCTTTAACAGCTAAGATGGTCTTTCTTTGATGCAGCCAACAATGATTTTCATCACTGTGATGTTGGCCAGTTAGGTGGTTTCTGTTCTGTTCTTTGTTCTATGCTTATAAAATATATATTGCCCCCATTAGCCATGTGACCTTGGGCAAGTAACTTAACCCCAATTGCCCTCCAAAAGGCAAATATATATATTGCCCTCTTAATTCAGGTTCTCTTGGCCAGAGACAGTGCCATTAGACCTATGCTATATTATCAGGTTGCATGCCCCTTATAATAAATTATATCTAGCTCAGAAATCTGCCTCAGTTTATCCTTTCTATAGAAACAGTCTTAATTTGGTACCTTTGAAGTACTGTAAATTAAAGATGGGGGAGGGGCGGTGAGTAAAGCGACTGCCCCAGAGTCAGGAGGACCTGAGTTTGGATCCGGCCTCAGACACTTAACACACACACACACACACACACACACACACACACACACACACACACAAAACGTAGCCATGAAACCTTGGGCAAGTTACTTAACTCCAATTGCCCTCCAAAAGGCAAAAAAAAAAGATGAGGGGACCACCAACCCCAACCAGAGCCACATGGGACTATATGTCTGTCTTATCAGGTTGTCTGTGTTTGTGTCTCAATATAGTAAACTAATTTTTCCCCATGGACTAATCAGTCAAAGGAAAAAAGGATTTAAAGAGTAAAAATTTTTCTATAGAAAGGCTCTATTCTTTGAATTCCTAACTCTGGCTAAGTTGGGGAGACAGATAAGAAAACACATATAAGAGGACAGGGAATCTTTGTTCCCAGATTGCAGAAATTAGTGGTCTTATAAACTAATTAGAAACTAAATTGACTGAAATATAAGTTCTCTACTGAGAATTTCCAAATTGTGGTTTGGATGTTTATATAAATACTGAAAAATTTTAATGAGTTTTGAGGTATCACTCTATAGGATTTGTTTTTAGGAAAACAAAGGAAAAAATTCATGAAAGTTGCATGAAAACAGCACTTTTTATCACTCTTTTTCCTGGATAGATTTACTATTTTAGTGCAAGGGAAGAAGGTTATTTGACTGACTAAAGGGAAAAAGGGAACTGAATCTAGTTTAAAAACAGTATCAGTGGGGTGGCTAGGTGGCTCAGTGAAGAGAGCACTGGCCCTGGAGTCAGAAGGACCTGAGTTCAAATCTGGCCTCAGCCACTTAACACGTACCATGTGACCGTAGGCAAGTCACTTAACCCCAACTGCCCTGCCCTCCCCCCTCCAAATAGGAAAAAAAAAGAAAGTAGTATCAGTGAAGTTCCAGAGTGAAAAAAAAATGAGTTTGTAAACTGCCTGTTATTTATTAACTCATCTCTTGACCATAAACAAGGTTGTTTAAATCAGTGAACAACTTGAAAAAATTAGTAAAATTTATCTTGGGAGAATATTTTCCATTACTCCTGTATTTTCTTCTGTGAATAATTTAGTTGTTACATGAGGAATACAAAATTCTCATAGGTTTGAAATTTGTCCTGAATGCAACAGCACTTTTTTCCAACACTGTGTGTATGTGTGTGTGTGTGTTTGTGTGTGAATGACATGATAAAAAGCAGTGTTTCAAACTATTATAGGTCTTCCAATGTTGTTCAAGATAGAAAGCGTTATAGTTTCTTTAAACTCCCAGGGAGCTGTTCTCTTTCTGCTCCAATAGCATGATAAAGAGACATGTGTAGAGCCCCCACTGAGTTTTTTAAATTACATGTTTGTTGATAGGACTTTTAAATAATAGATTTTATTGATATCTTTTCTCTTTATATTGTCTCCATATGTCTTCCTTTCCCTGTTCCCAGAAAACCATCCCTTTATAACAAAGAATTTTTTTTTTTTATTAAGCAATTGGGGTTAAGTAACTTGCTCAAGGTTACACGGCTAGTCATTATTTATGCGTGGGTGCTCATTTTCTGAGGCCGGATCTGATCTCGGGTCATCCCAACTCCGAGGCCGGCGCTCTTACTCACTGCACCACCTAGCCGCCCCCAAAGAATTTTTTAAAAAGAGGAAGAATAAAAAATAATATTCAGCAAATTCAAACACTATATCAAAAATAATTTGATGTTATATGAAATGTTCCACACCTGTGGATCCCCACCTCTACAAAAGAGTGTACCAATAATCAGAATTATAATAACTAGCATTTATGTAGCATTTAGTATGTGCCAGGCACTGTACTAAGCACTTATATAATGTTTTATGATGTAATACATTATAATATTATATTATGATATACCATATAATGTCTTAAATATTATATGAGGGAATTGAGTGAACCATACTGAATCAACCTTGTGACTCAATTCTGGATCTAGCTCAGTTTCCTTTCTATTTAATTATGGGTTTAGTTCAATTTCTGTCTTGTGAGAAAACTCTATTCATTTATGGGAATTATGAGAAAACTTTATTGCATTGTCTGAGCCTAACCCTGAATGACTGGGAAGCTGGACACTTCTACCTGTTACTTAGAGACCCCTAACTAAGAACCTAGATTATGCTGACCAGAAACCCAATCAAACCCAAGGACTTGATTCAAGGAGTTTTCTCACAGTTATACATCTCAAGCAGCCCATATGTCTTACCTGAAAACTGGCCCTGTGCTGGTCACTCAGATACTGTTTCCTTTTTTCTTTGACCTAATGCAGACACCTGGGGGGAATAGGACACCTCTTTTTCTGATTACCAGGAACTACACTGGTTTGTTCTCCCCATCTTAACTTGGAAAGCCTAATCTTTCCTCAAATTAGAAATCAGGTTTTGTATCCTGCTTATTGTTATCTCTTAATGCATAAAAACAGGTTCTCTCCTGTATTTATGGTTCAGTGCCAAAGCTAAGGAGGTTTGGTCCCAATTTGTTAGGCAATTAGTATGCATTCCTTAATAAATCAATATGTGCAGAAGCTCAAACGTTTGTTTTCTCAGTCATTTTATCCTTCATTACATAATTTTATAATAATATAACTATTATAATAGATGACATTTGTATGCCACCTATTATATAGTAGTTAAGAATTTATACTTTACAAATATTATCTAATTTAATTCTCACAACATCACTGAGAGGTAGGGGCTCTTTTTCCCATTTTATAGCTGAGGAAATGGAAACAAACAAAGGTTAAGTGAATTTCCCAGGGTCTCAAGGCTAGTAAGTATCTGAGGCCAAATTTGAACTCAGGTTTTCCTGACTTCAAAGTCAGAGATCTATCCATTGTGCCAGGAAAGTCAATTTAGATAGATAGATAGATAGATAGATAGATAGATAGATAGATAGATAGTCTTTTTTGGAAAAAAAAACTCACTATGATTTCCTAATGACTCTCCCCTTATATTCCACATCCCCAGCAGAATAGTAGTCTCTTTTTTTTTTTGCTTTTTGGGGGGCAATTGGGGTGAAGTAACTTGCTCAAGGTCACATGGCTAGGTTTTTGTTTGTGTGTGCATTAAGTGTCTGAGGCCGGATCCGAACTCAGTTCCTTCTGACTCCAGGGCCGACGCTCTACTCACTGTGCCACCTAGCCGCCCCGGAATAGTAGTCTCTTACAACAAATTATAACTAAGCTAAACAAATCTGGTGCAGCTTGATGGTTCATAGAATAGAGTGGTGGGCCTGGACTCAGGGATACTTGAGTTTAAATCTGGCTTCAGATACTTACTAGATGTGTGACCCTGGGCAAGTCACTTAATCTCTGTTTGCTTTAATCCACTGAAGAAGAAGATAG
This sequence comes from Gymnobelideus leadbeateri, assembly GCA_011680675.1. Classification (NCBI taxonomy): domain Eukaryota; kingdom Metazoa; phylum Chordata; class Mammalia; order Diprotodontia; family Petauridae; genus Gymnobelideus; species Gymnobelideus leadbeateri. Next base: position 222,907 of record WOXC01006596.1, on the reverse strand, counting down.
TAGACCACTCCAGTATCTTTGCCAAAAAAAAGTATGAACAGTATTGTCATGCAATGGTCCATGGGGTCACAAAGAGGGCACAACTGAACAACAACAACAACAACAACAAAACAAATCTACAATTGACCAAGTCTGACAACTTGTACCCAGTTATGTACCCATCATTCCCTGCTTTTCTCTATACTCACTATCTGTTTGCTGATAGCATGATGATACCTTGGTCAGAGTTCTGGAGTTTTTCTGTGTTATTTTCATTTATATCACAGTATAAATTATTCCAATTGTGTGCTTTGCTCTGTATCAATTCAGACAAATAATTCCCAAGGCAACTCAAATTCTTCATATCACCAATACTCTTTATTCCCTCAATAGGTTCCTTTGTGTCTCTGATCCAGCCCTGGCCCCTCACTCCTGACCTGGAACAGCATGCATAGCTCTATGAGCTTGGATCCTGCTGCCTCCCATTCACAAGACAAGCATGCCTTTACTCGATTAGGATGGGGCATGGCACTTTGCTGTTTTAAGTCAGGGAGCAAGTTACAGTGTCACTCATTCTCAGGTGTGCCACCTGTGTCCCCCAACATTTCCCAGCACTGTGCCCGCCTGAAGAACCAATATCTCAAACAGGCATCTGCAGAGCTATCATTCTCGCAAGAAGTATTGCAGCAATGGGGGCTGCCCTGCATACCCTATTCCCAGTATAATTTTGACCATATCTACAACACAGAAAACATCATCTCTTTGCCCAAAAGCAGAGAGTTCCAAGCTCAGAAGGCCCCCAAACTCAAGCCACTGTTATCTTCATCCATAATGGATCTGCCATCCTTACCAGCCCTCCAATCAACAACTAAAAGTGTTAAGACACCAAAGAAACACAAACTAAAGAGGAGGTCTAAGAAAGAAAGCTCACCCAGTGACTCCCCAGCTAGGTCTTCCTCCAGTCCTGCTTCCGAGATTATGGACTCCCAATCAACAATTCTGTCAAGTACTCCTGAGTGGAAACTGGAACAAAGGGAAATATGGCTTAAACCAGCAGAGAGAGAGGCCAGAGGTTGGGAGAATATTGTGCTCAAAAAACTGAATAAGCGCACAGCTCGATGGATCTTAAACAAGAGACCCCCACGGCCCGGGGTCCCTCCCAGCAAATGGCAGAGTTTCTTGAGACATCAGTATGACTGGAGCCATATCCGGGATGAGCTTTCCTCTGCTAGTGACCTGGAGTTGTTGGCCCAGCTCGAGGCTGAAGAGACAGCAGAACTTGAGGGTATAGAGACTATTACTCCAACCCAAGAGGAAAAGAAACCAGAGTTATTACTCCCTATTTACTTCAGGTATTTCAGCTCAGGCTTCAGAGGCTATATTTGGTAGTTTTTAAACTCTTTTCTATAAGGGTGGGGTTGAAATTGTGCTGCTTTTAGCTCTGATACCTTAACTAGATAAAGGCTGGAGGTCCTGGGGGTGGAATATTAGGTTAGCTGGAACAAAAGTTGCTTTTGCAACATCTAAGTAATGGGGCACAAGGTAGGAAAGATATTATGGGACCAAATTATGGAAGACCCTGAATTACAAGTTTTGATTGAGTCATACATTCAGACGTGAATAGGAACAAGGTCTACACAACTACTTAAATCAATCAAAGCCATTGTGTGGAAGACTAACACTTCATTTAGATTCTCTGAGGTAGTGGTTTTTATTCCAAAGCTTTCTCTGTAAGGTTAATATAATGCTACTATGATTTCTCCAAGGCTCATGCAATGGGTATATGGCATTTACCACTGAAAGAGACCAGCTTCTCCTGGGGATTATACCCCTTAGTAAATTCTGATGTCAACAAACTCCATTCACTGGCAGGAGTCCTCAGAATTAGCACTGGGCTACAGGATCATAAGTTTAGAGATAGATGACCCTTAGAAGTAATCAAATGCAACCCCCTTATTTTACAGATGAGGAAATTAAGGTCCAGAGAGGTTAAGTTTGTTGTTTATTGTTTTTGTTGAGTCACTTTTCAGTTGCGTTAAATTCTTCATGACCTCTTTTCTCAGATTTTCTTGGCAGAAATACTAGATTTCCTTCTCTAGTTCATTTTACAGATGAGAAAACTGAGGCAAACAGGATGAAGTGACTTGCCACAGGTATGTCTGAGGCCAGATTTGAACTCAGGAAGATGTGATGCAAGGGTCAAGGAGTTCAGGAACCCCAATAACCAGAGTCCCTGGTGAAGTGGAAGTTAGATTCCCATAGTGCTAGCTTCTACACAAGGCCTCTCACAAGGCCCCTCATGGGGCCCCAAGAACCTAGCGTAAAGGTATGACCATTGTGAAACCTCACCCTGCATCTGCCTTGTAACCAAGATGTAACTAAAACAAAGAACTGCTCCATTAGCTTGCAGCCCCCCCTTAGTTTACATCCCTATGTAGCAACAGTTGCCTTGCTGACCACTGTTTGTTTCAGGAAGTATTTTTTACTGTATATAAGCTTTCTGGACAGACTTCTCAGGGCTGCCTCCCCTTTTGGGGACAGCCGCCAGCTAATAAAAGCACCCCCCCAAATATTAATTAGCTATGCTGTCTTATATTTGCATTAATTGTCCATTACACTGGAAAGCAGTCTAGAATGAATTCATGGACTCAAACATTCTCTAAGTCAAGGTGACAAAGATGTAGTGTTACATTATTCAGAGGGCAAGAGTTCTTAGGGAATCTGCAACCTTAGAGGGTACAGTTAAAGTTTATATAGGATATTCTATAGTAAAACCCGTGCCAAATATGCTAACTAGATGAGTCAGGGTGGAATTAGGGAGGAGTTAAGGAGTGGTCAGTTCTTAAAGTTCTTTTAATATCTACTGCATAGGTGCATTGCCCAGAATTCACCAGGAAATAGCCTGAGGAGGGACTGCATGGAGGTGTGGTTTTTAGGCTTCAAATGTCACTAAGTCAGTTAGCAGTCAGGGTTGACCAAGCTGCCACCCATCAATATCATGTTTGACAAGATGGATGTTGGGAGTATATGTATATCCCCAAGCCTAAGATATATATAATGAGGGATTCAGGTTGTATATAATGAGCTAGGGAGTATACATAATCCTGAGTCTAGGATATATACTCAGTGAGTAGTAAATATCTTTTTTTTTCCCAAATGCTTTATTAACTTCTGGTTTACATCTTTCATTTCCATCAGATTTTGAGTTACAATTTTCCCCCATTTTCCCCCTACCCACCACCCCAGAATAACAGTCATACAGGATATACCCTTAACCAATCTGCTCTCTCCCATCTCTTCTCCCATACCCCCTTCGACTTTTCCAGTAGGGTGAGGTGAATCCCCACGCCCCATTGCCTGCACATCTTATCTCCCAATTATATGCAAAATAGTATTAATCATAGTATTTATGTATTTTTTTAATTTTTTATTTTAAAAGGAGGAGAAGCAACTCAGTATATGCTGTACATGTGTAGTTATGCAAAACATTACCATAGTAGATATATTGTAAAAGACTGACTATATTTCCCTCCCACCCATCCCACCTTCCACTTGGTCCACTCCGCACCTTGATCCTGTCCCTTTTCAAAAGTGGGTGCTTCCAGCTTCCCTCCCCGCCAGCCCACCCTCCCCTCCATCACCTTCCCCCATCCCCCTCCCCTCCACACTCCTGTAGGGTGGGATACCCTATTTAGTATGCATGTCATTCTCTCCCTGGTCCAAATTCAATGAGAATAAGGTTTTTCCTTTTTGCCTTCCAGTTCCTCCCCTCCCCTGCAACCACATTCCTTTGCCTTCTCTACATGAGACAGTTCACCCCATTGTCTCTCCCCATTCCCCCTCACCACATTCCTCTCTCACCTCTTAACCTCACCTTTTAAGTATCATCCCTTCCTATTAAATTCGACGTGTGTCCTCTATCTATATATACCTGAAAACATATATACACACATTCACATAGGTATTCACATGCCCATATACCCTTCTTCAACTATTTTCATACTGAGAAAAGTTTCATCAGTTCCAGTTATTGTTTTTCCCTGTAGGAATGTAAATAGTTCAACTTTGATAAGTTCCTTTTGATTTCTTTTCCCTGATTACCTTCTCAAGCATCTCTTGCTTCTTGTATCTGCATGTCAAATTTTCTATTCAACTCTGGTTTTTTCCTCAAGAATGCTTGAAAGTCCTCTATTCCAATGAATAACCAAATTTTCCCCTGAAACATGATACTCAGTTTTGCTGAGTAGGTGATTCTTGGCTTTAACCCGAGGTCCTTTGACCTATGGAATATCATATTCCATGCCTTTCAGTCCCTCAGTGTAGAAGCTGCCAGGTCCTGTGTTATCCTGATTGCGTTTCCACAATATTCAAATTGTTTCTTCTTGGCTGCTTGTAATATTTTCTCCTTGATCTGGGGATTCTGGAACCTGGCTATAATATTCCTAGGAGTTTTCTTTTTGGAATCTTTTTCAGGAGGTGATCTGTGGATTCTTTCAACCTCTATTTTGCCCTCTGGGTCTAAAACATCAGGGCAATTTTCCTTGAGAATTTCTTGAAGGATGGTTTCTAGATTCTTTCTTTGATCATGGTTTTCAGGTAATCCAATAATTTTTAGATTGTCTCTCCTGGATCTATTTTCCAGGTCAGTGGTTTTTCCCATGAGATATTTCACATTGCCTTCTATCCTTTCATTTGTTTGGATCTGCTTAATAGCATCTTGATTTCTCATAAAGTCACTAACTTCCATTTGCTCCAATCTAATTCTGAAGGGATGATTCTCCTCAGTGAGCTTTTGAAATTCTTTTTCCATCTGGCAAATTCAGCTTCTTAAGGCATTCTTCTCCTCATTGCCTTTTTGAGCCTCTTTTGCTACTTGAGTTAGTCTATTTTTTAAGGTGTTATTTTCCTCAGTCAGGCTGTTGACTCTCATTTCATACTTTTCTTGCATCTTTCTCATTTCTCTTCCCAATTTTTCCCCCACTTCTCTTATCTGCTTGTTAAGGTCTTCTAGGGCCTGTAACTGAAGAGGGAAGGGTGATAAGGAGGGGGGGAGGGTAAGTGGTTCTGCCAGGGAAACCTCTCCTGGCATCCAGTCTGGAAGGAATTCACCAGGCTCAAGCAAACTTTAAAGCCGAAATTGTAAAGTTTATTGTTACACTGTAGAGAACAGCGGGCTAGATTCTTATGGAACCTGCAAACTCGCAGCGGCTGCAGGCATAGTTTTAAGGGGTCAATTATGCTAACTAGGTGAGTAAGGGTGGGATCAGGGAGGAGTTAAGGAGTGGTCAGTGCTCAAAGGACCATACACTTTTAATATCAACTGCGCAGGTGTATTGCCCATGATTCACTGGGAAATAGCTCAAGCGGGGCTAGCTGGAGGTGTGGTTCTAGGCCTGATACGTCACTAAAGAGTTCCCAGTCTGCCACCCACCAAGGTCATCAGAGACAGTGTGGATATATAATTGACTAAGGAGTTACCCTATAGATAAGGTATTGAAGAATTTATGGTGGGGCTGGCCACTCTAACTAAGGGAGATAACATTTACATAACTTATTGTTTCAAACAGAGATAAACAGGTCATGAGATGTTGCTGGGCAGAGCGCTGCAAGGGGGAAGGGGCAAAGTCAATGCTCTGAGGCTGGGGGGGGTGGAAATGTGATCTTACAGACTGCTTTTACAAATTGATTTTACAGACATAGATCCCAAAGCACCCCATTTACAAACTGATGTTACAGATTGATACTACAGACATATATACATCACTAGGACCCCATCATTCCCCCCTTAAACAGATGGCACCCAAAATCATTTGGGGACAAGGGGCAATGGTCTCAGCTTCCTGAACTGCTTCTCGCTGGGAAGGGGCGTAGAGCTGTCCCTGCCTCACAGGGTTCCATCTTTCAAGGGGTGGGGTCTATGGCCAATGTCCGGAATCTGGCTGATGCTAAATCCAAGGGGTGATGAGTAGCAGCTTCGGGCAACAGTTGGTACTCAGTCTGAGCAGTCATCTGCAGATGGAAAGCACTGAGCCTAGAAGAGATAAACCTAGCAAGGAGGTTAAGCAGGCAAGAGCCAAAAATAAGTAAGAGAAAATTGACCAGAAATGGGGTGAGGATGGGCTAGCATAAGCCATTACTCAGACTATTTCACTTTCCTTCATATTTCTACATACTACATATTCTTTTACCAACATAACTGTACTGCCTTTAACAAAGGAGGTTCCTAGCTAGGTTACTTAAACTGAAATTACAGTGATGTAGGCTGAAACTCCAATGATTGGTCAGTGTACACTTGAATTTCCCACTGGCGCCAAACCCTAGGCTGGTTCTCCCACCCACAGATTAATCAAGGGTAAGCAAGGGGTGGGGGTTCTGCCTGTTTACAGATTAAGCAAGGTGGAGTTCTCTGTTTTACAAATCAATTAAGGGAAGGTTGGGCTTCCTGTTTTACAAATCAAGGAAAGGGTGAGTGGATTTGTGCCTGACATTCAGGAAGGGCAAAGTGACAAATCAAAGAGGGAAGGGTAGAGTGGAGCTGGGGAATAATGGGGATTGTGGGGGGCCTCGCAAGGAGGTAAAAGGGGAATCAGGGAGAGGATCGGATAGTCTTAGCTTTAGGGGGTGCTCGTGGACTTCTGTTTTCCATTCTGAGGTGACAGCAGGCTTCACTCTGGTGTAATGTTGTCATGTGGGGATAGTCCACTTTGACAGCAGTAGGTGTAGTGGGGATCATGAAGTGTGGTCCCTTCCACCTCTGCTCCAGACCATGAATTTCTTTTTACCATCACAGAATCCCCAGGTTGAAACAGGTAAGCTGAGGCAGAACTCGGGATCCGGATCAGGAGAGCTGAGGGAAGGAGTTTTTTTTTTCTGAATCTCCTGCAGACCCTGAAGGAACTTGATAAGGGAAGAGTTAGTGATTTCAGCTTTTAGGTCTTCCCAGATTAGAGGAAGAATGGGTGGTAATCTTCCATATGTTAGGGAATGGTCTGGACTTTCTCAGCCTTGAGTTCTGAGCTCTGAGAAAATTTCAGATGCCGGCTGCTCAAGGAAGTCAAAGCTGAGAATCCAAGGACCTGATCATCTCCCCCTTAAACAGTTGGGACCCAAAATCATTTGGGTAGATCTATGTTTCATAGGAAGCTGGGTACACAGATTATATATACAGTATACAGTATACAGTGAATACAGATTCACTCAGGAAGAAAGATAATTCAGAAACTGAATCCTTAACATACTTTCAGTTACAAATGTTAACTTTTGCTTAGAGCATGAAACAACTACAAATTCGGATCAAAATAGCCAGATCTCTTCTGTTTTCACAACTCATTACATTCGTTTAGCAATAAATTTATCTTGCAAATGAAAGTTTTAAAGGCCTCTTAAAATGACACTAGAGATTTGAAAATTTCTTCTGAAAGTATTTTCCCTTCTTTTAAAACAGTTTCAAGATTTATAATTGATCACTAAACTTTTATGAAGAAAGTTAGTTGAAAACTTTTAAAATGATCTTAAGCAATTTGCATACTTTCTGCACATGTTCCAATTCCAAATGAAAAATATTAGATTTTCCAGTGAGCTTACACGAAAGAACCCATATCTGTTACTACTTGCTCTGATCATGGAAACTTGCTATAGAAGGAAAAAAAGCAGGGATATGTGACATTCCAAATATGACAGGATAAAACATCCTTGACTCTGTTTAAATTCAGGTAAAGTCACAGATATCCAACCATGCAGTATCTGTTCCATCTTATAGCTAGACTCAGGAATAGGTGGGAAACTTTCCTTTTCAAAGGAATCCCATCGGTAAACTGAGCCAGGAGGGATCCCATCCCAGACAGAGGCTAAGATTGTCCCTTCGGCCTTTACCAAATGTAGACTTCCACCTATCAGCAGTACAGGATCACATTCCCTCTGAGTAGCTTGTGGCATTTTCTCTGAGATACTGATTTAATGCAGACAACTATACCCAAATTCAAACTCAAAATAAAATTTAGTTATGGTCCCAAGTGCCTTTTACCTTAAACAACAAGCTTCACCGATCACAGCTTAAAGCTAGTTAGTTATTTTTATTTTCATGGAGCTGCACTGAGCAATGATGATTCATCAGGTCTCACAAATGTAAAGAATTCCATTTACCATCTTTCCTTCTGAAATCTAAAAGCCAATTGATAGAAATCCTTCTAATCTTTGCAACTTCTTAGCAAGTTAGGTTCATTTAAAACTACACTTAAATAAATTCCTTTCACAGGCTGAATGACCTTGCCTAATAGAGATAGTTTCTAGGGGATTTGGAAGTTTTACAACATAAGGAAAATTTATATGAATTCTAAGGAGGAGAGACTGGGGGAAGGGCTAACAATGATGCCCCCGCTTAACCAATTCTCATACGAGCAGGAGGACTGTTTAGAATGGGCAGAACTAGTCAGAATAAAGTTTTCATCCAATCTCCTCCTTTCCACATACAGTAATCAATTAACAATTTTAGATTTTAACATTAAAATTGTAGCCAAAATAACTTAGTTAACAATCTTACAAGTTTTAAATAGTCTTAACTGAAACTTCCTTTTAAACAAAGACAGACTTGGAAGCTTATGATTTCCCAAAATACAATACTCCGAGACTTTAAGAAAAACTGCTTCTTATAGAGCATAGATAATACAACTTTTTACCAGTAACAATATCATAAACAATTATCATATTCTTAAATTTGAACTTTGAAATAAAAACAAATGAATTACCAATCTGGTGACCTTAAAAATCAAGTTTTTGAAGTTACGCAGAACTAAAATTTTCTTGTTGCCACACACCTGATCAACTTATCACTAAAAATTAATTACATTCTGGAATCTCACATAGATGGTGAATGTGGTGATCCATAAACCTTCAAATTAACATAAATACATCCTTAGATAAAGCAAGCTTGAAAACCACATCCCTATATTTTCCTTTTTTCCCCAAGTTTCTCATTTGCTCAATAAGAATTCTACAAAATGCCTTTCCAATTCCTTGTGTACATTCACTTCATCTCACTGCATATTTCCAGAATAGCCAAGTTAAATGAACAACCAGCTATCACAATAAATATCAGCAGCATTATTACTACCTATTTGTATCCCAAATATAACAGCTTTAAATTGTCAAATCTTATAACATAAAAAATCCAATTCACATGAAATAAACAGAAGACAGAATTAGCAGAACTGATAAAGTACCATAGCTGGTTTTACAAAACTTTTCTCCATCTTTTAGTTTCAACAAAATTCAGATTGAAAATTGCTTTATCTAACAACATTTCTGGCTCACAATGGTCACTCAAACTTTTACAGTATAAGAAGATTTTACAATTTAGAGATACCATAATAACACAATGATATTATGACATTAATTGCACTTCCAATTCATCACATACAAAAATTACTGGTAGAAAAATTGGGCTTACCAAGTACAGAGGCTTTTCTTCTCTCCCCACAACTGCAGAGCCTGGTTGAGGACCCAGGCATTTCAAAGGAAAGAGGGTCATCCTCATAGCCTGGAGGTGTGGGCTTCGGGGTACCCTGGGGTGTTGCCAGGCCCCTCAATATAGCTGCAGCTCCCCCTTCTTTTTCAAGTGGGGGAGCTTAACTCAAATTCCCTATTCTTTAGCACGCTCTATTTTTCTTCTAGAATGAGAGACTTTAATAAATTTTTGTAAAATGTTTTCAGCAGATTTAACTTTTACTCCAATAAACTTTAAGTTATGTGTCCACTCCTTATAAAACCTTTGAAAGTGATATCTTTGACCTCTCCAGCAAGTGATATTGGGGGGGGGGGGCGCCTTCCCCCTTTCTCACTACTAGAGAACCCAAAAGAAAATTCACTTTTTCTTATCAAATCTTAGAAAATATTCCAATTTGCCTAAATGCCAAATAGTAAAATGAATTCTGACTTATCTTTAGCATCAAATTAGGAGTGACACTTTTTTACTTCTCACATGAATTCAATTGACTTACAGTTTTATTCTAATACACAGATTTTTCCTCTTTTAGGTAGAGGCAGGAAATAGTTAAATTTTCATCTGCCTGCCTCTTTGATTTGAGGGGAGAAGATTCCCTCATTATTTCTTCTCCTCACTCCACTTGGCCAGAGTGGAATGAAGAGGAGGAGATTTTCAAACTTTTTTTTTTTTTTTAAAAGCAATTGGGGTTAAGTAACTTGCTCAAGGTTACACGGCTAGTCATTATTTATGCGTGGGTGCTCATTTTCTGAGGCCGGATCTGATCTCGGGTCATCCCAACTCCGAGGCCGGCGCTCTTACTCACTGCGCCACCTAGCCGCCCCTTTAGGGCAATTGGGGTTAAGTAACTTGCCTAAGGTTACACGGCTAGGTTTTTTTTTTTGTTTGTGCGGATTAAGTGTCGGAGGTCGGCTCCGAACTCAGGTCCTTCTGATTCCAGGGCCGGCGCTCTATTCACTGCGCCACCTAGCCGCCCCGATTTTCAAACTTTTAAAGATCTTAAAACTTCTGTTCACACTTCTCAATACCAAATACCATCTCTATCTTAACTTCCCATCCATGCTTCTTCCTTTGCTACATGCTTAAACTTTCTTGCTTTATAAACCTAAACAAGATAATATTTACCTCTCTTTTCTCTTCTTCTCCAGCCTGCATTCAGCATCAGTGAAGGGAGGAGGGAGAGAGAGCTAAGAGCGTTCCAAAGGAAGGTCCGGCAGTCCAGCTGCAGTTTAAACCTTCCATGATGTTAGATTACACACTCACTCATTCACACAGACACACAAAAAAAACAGAACAGAGAGAGAAACTGACAGGAACGTTCCAAAAGCTCACAGAGGATTGTTAGAAATCCCCAGGTACAAATTATATTTGCTTGGCTTCCAGATAGGTGCCAATGGAGGCCAGGTAAAACTTGCTTTAAGATAATCTAGGCTCAGATCCCCAAACGTAGGGGGAAACACTGGCCCATCCTTCCTTCTTGGGGTTGTGAAGACCAAGTTTTTTCCAACTGCTCAAGAGACATCCCGGGAGTCTCGGGGTATGGAGAGAGACTGACCGATTGATCCTTTTCCTGCCCTGACACCAAAATCCCTGTAGTCCAGCTTCAGCCCTGCGTCCAGGGAGAAGCTCTAGCCTACTTTTACAAAGTAGACGAATACCCAAAGCATCCCGGGGATGAGAGCGTCCTCTGTCCCGAATCGGGAGCGAACCCAGGGTCTTACAGACCCACACCGGCCTGGCCCAGACCGGAGCGTCCCCACAAGCCTTCTTAGGGCTTGTGGAGGTGAACCCAACTACAGGGAGAGGGGGGAGTTTAAAGGATAAAAAAAAGCTTGAGACCTCAGACTTTGTCCCTAGTGGTCGCCATCTGAAGAGGGAAGGGTGATAAGGAGGGGGGGAGGGTAAGTGGTTCTGCCAGGGATACCTCTCCTGGCATCCAGTCTGGAAGGAATTCACCAGGCTCAAGCAAACTTTGAAGCCGAAATTGTAAAGTTTATTGTTACACTGTAGAGAACAGCGGGCTAGATTCTTATGGAACCTGCAAACTCGCAGAGGCTGCAGGCATAGTTTTAAGGGGTCAATTATGCTAACTAGGTGAGTAAGGGTGGGATCAGGGAGGAGTTAAGGAGTGGTCAGTGCTCAAAGGACCATACACTTTTAATATCAACTGCGCAGGTGTATTGCCCATGATTCACTGGGAAATAGCTCAAGCGGGGCTAGCTGGAGGTGTGGTTCTAGGCCTGATACGTCACTAAAGAGTTCCCAGTCTGCCACCCACCAAGGTCATCAGAGACAGTGTGGATATATAATTGACTAAGGAGTTACCCTATAGATAAGGTATTGAAGAATTTATGGTGGGGCTGGCCACTCTAACTAAGGGAGATAACATTTACATAACTTATTGTTTCAAGCAGAGATAAACAGGTCATGAGTTGTTGCTGGGCAGAGCGCTGGAAGGGGGAAGGGGCAAAGTCAATGCTCTGAGGCTGGGGGGGGGTGGAAATGTGATCTTACAGACTGCTTTTACAAATTGATTTTACAGACATAGATCCCAAAGCACCCCATTTACAAACTGATGTTACAGATTGATACTACAGACATATATACATCACTAGGACCCCATCATAACCAGCTCATATTTTCATTTGGGGTTTTTGGTGCAGGAGTTCCATGCTTTGATCCTCTTTGCCCCCAAAATAGGCATCTAATGTTGAATTTTTCTGTTTATTTTGTTTCCTTTGCCTCGGCATGCTGCCACTCAATTACTTGACTTTTGGGCTTGTTGCCACAGTAGGACTTTGCCACCAGCCAGGGGAACTTCCGTCCCAAACATTGGAGTTTTCTCAACTTCCGGAGGTATTAGTTGGGTGACCTCTGTAAAGCCTCCACACACTCTGGCAAGCTGGTCACACACCCCAAGACCTCTACCCCAGACTGCAATCCAGATCCAAAAAGGGTAAAGCAAGAGCAATTACCCCCAGACTGATCACCAGATCCCCCTACAGTTTGCAGTCCAAGAGCTGAAGCTGCAATGTGGCAACATGGTACAAGCTGTGCTGGCTCCTCAGCAGCTTCTGGCCCCCAGGGCAAGAAGTTGGTGCATTCTCCCAATCAGTCCCAAAGTCCACTAATGTCTCACTTTGTCCTAGGAATCTATGTGTTGATAATTCTGGGAACTTCATGGCTGCTGGTGTTCTGGGGTCCCTCCAGCCAGCTGCTGGTCTGGCTGCCCTGGGTCTAAAACCTCCGACTCACATGGGTCTGGGCTCAGCTCCCAAAGCACTGTGCTGGTCATTCCTTGCTGGGCTGCAGGACTGTTCTCAGTGGGAGGTTAGCTTCTCTGTGTCATTTTGTGGGTTCTGGAGCCAAGTAGTAAATATCTTAATGATCCAGTACACAGCTGCTTCAGCCAATACACAGCTGGGTCAAACTACTAAATTCTATAGGTGTAGCTGGCTACTGTAACAGGAAAAGAGATAAGTATTTTTGCTAAGGCATGCTGCCCTTGAGCTAGAGAGAAACTGCTTAAGACAGTGTTTTGAGGATAGGGAGAATTGTGATTTTGGAACTGGATGCGATTTTAGAACTGGGGTTCAAGCACAGGCACCCAAATACCCTATCAGATGATTCTCCCTAACTCTAGGCCTGGAATTCTATCTACTGCAACACCTAGATACCTTAAGGCCAAATTTCTCCAAAATAATTGCTAGCATTCGTCTAGCACTTCCAAGGTTTGAAAAGAGCTGTATACATCTCCTCTGCTGTGATAATTTCATACTTGCCAAGTGTCATGCAACTAGTAAGCTGACAAGGTAGGATTCAAACCCAGGTCTCGTTGACTCTAAATTCAATGTTCTGTTCACCACAACATCCTAGACTGGTTCTCATTTAGCCAGCCAGCTGGATTGGTATTGATTTAGCCCAACACTTTTGCAAGGGAAGGGTTATAGTAGCTTACTTAACACAGTGCCTAGCACAGACTGGGCATTTAATACTTGTTGATTTGCCTTAACTTGACTAGTATGTTAAACCCTGGAAACTGACACCTGCTGGTAAGAACCAAGTTCCTATAAAATGTTTCTTGTTGGGGCGGCTAGGTGGCGCAGTGAATAGAGCGCCGGCCCTGGAATCAGAAGGACCTGAGTTCGGAGCCGGCCTCCGACACTTAATCCGCACAAACAAAAACCTAGCCGTGTAACCTTGGGCAAGTTACTTAACCCCAATTGCTTTCCCACCTCCAACCTATATCCTGATTCCCTCTCTAGTCACCAGGGTTCACCTCCACCTCTGCAAGGAAGAAAGTTTCCTTGAACCAGTTAAGGCAATAGAATAAAGGATGCTCCTTCAGAGGACCTTAGGAGAAAATGTCATACCAACCAACAATATTGACTCTCTTTCTTTGCTGGGGTTTTATGTTTATGCTATTATGGTTTATGTTCACAAGACTTATTATTTTCCCTAGAGGCAGAGCTGGTCCTGGGGTCAGGAAAACTAATCTGCCTCAGTTCAAATCTTGCCTTAGACACTTACTAGCTATGTGACTCTTGCAAATCACTTAACCCTGTTTGCCTCAGTATCCTTATTTATAAAATGAGCTGGAGAAGGAAATGGCAAAACACTCCAATATCTTTGCCAAGAAAACCCCAAATGTAGACACAAAGGATCAAACATGACTGAAAAACGACTAAATAACAAATTCTTTTCCCACCTTTTGATTTGTTATGATAACGGTTGGCAATAAAATCTATTTTGTTCATTTCAAGCCTCCAGCTGATGAAAGATCCCAGCAAATTAAAGGACTTCCCTTTATCTCTGTATAATCAACAACAATCTTTCAATTGCTTTTGATCAAATCAATCAACAAACATTTAAGCCACTAAAGTACATGCAGGTAATGCTGACTTTTAGAGAACAGATGAACAGTAATGTAAAATTTAATACCCACACACACATGCACATGCAGACACATGAAGGGAGAAGGGAGTTTCTCCACTGGTAGTTCCCAGGAAATGACAGCTTCAGGTGGTTCTGCAGTGGCCCAAGTGATTCCTGCCCACCTGTAGCTACAGAAAGATCAATAGCAATGCTGGTCCAGTCTTTCTCTTGGACATAGACATAGAGAAGCTGAGGATTGCTCAGAAACCAGATTGAAGTATTTACAACATCAGGGAAAAACACAGCATTCCTCTTGCCTCTACACACTGTGGGGGCTTTGATTTCCATCTCTCAGCTGCTTTGCAGTCCCCCAGCTCCTCATGGATCACCTCTCAGACCATTTCTTCCAAGGCTGTTACTTCTCCTTCCCTTTCACTCAGCATAGGAAGTCAACCCAGTCAATTGAAATCTGTTTGGTCAGTTAGTGTGAGGATTAACCCTTTGAGGGCCAACTTCTGATTGGTGGAAACATACATTCTGAGTAGCAGGTGTTCATCTCCATTGTGCATATCTTCTTGGTACCTGAAAGGGTGCTACATTCAAATGAAGCATCCTAAACTGAAGACAATCTCCTAGATGTAGTCTAATAAGGGCAGAGTATCCAGCAGGGCTATCACCTGCCATTTCTGAACACTAGTTTTCTCTTAAAATCCTAAGATCACGTCATATATTTGGCTGCTATGGCCTACTATTCATTCTTCTTAAGCTCATAATCCACTAAAACTGCCCCTGCCCAGCCCCCCTTTTTAACACTAACTGTTATAGCCATACCTCCTCCAATCTTATACTTGTGAAATTGATTTTTTGAACCCAGGTGGAAGATTTTTACATCTATCTATATTAAATTTCATTTTTATGAGATTCAGCCTGGAACTCTTATATTTTGAAATCTTTTGGGATTCTGACTTCGCCATGTATTGTGTTAGCTAGTCCTCCTAACTTTATGTCATCTAAAAATTTGGTAAGCTTGATAAAGGCATATATGGGCCAGGGGTGGGGAACCTGAAGCCTCAAGGCCCCATGTGGTCCTCTAGGTCCTCAAGTGCAAGCTTTGACTGAATCCAGACTTCACAGAACAAATCCCCTTGGTAAAAGGATTTGTTCTGTAAAATTTGGACTCAATCCAAAGGCCACACCTAAGGACCTAAAAGGTCACATGTGGCCTTGAGGCTGCAGCTTCCCCATCCCCAGCATAGGCATTGATAAAATATTGAACATCAGTGGCAAAGACAGATCCCGAATGCATTTTCCTGGAGGTTTCCCTCCAAATTGACACTGAATCCTTAATGACCATGGTTTGAATATTAAATGACTTATTCTTGTTGAAGCCATATTGCCTGTTGGTATAGTCTGCTCCCCTTTCTGAATGTCCATAAACCAAATGTTCAGCAGTTTATAATTTGAAAATTCTCCACTCTTTCATTTTTTGAAAATTGAGGCAACATTTACCTTTTGGTCCTTTGAACACTTCTGTTTTCAATAATCTCAGTATCACTGATACTAGACAGAAACTGCAATAAACAAACATTTAAGGTGATGGGAATACAAATATGACATATTCTCTGCCCTCAAGAAGCATAGATAATAGATTAAAAAATGAATGAATAGATGATAGCTAGATGGACGGATAGATAGATAGATAGATAGATAGAATGAACTGGGGAGCATTCTAATGGGGGAAGACAATTCATAAGGGAAAGTGAAACTGGTTATGGAGAGGTAGGATGGGATAGGGAATGGGGAAGTTAGGGAGACAGGTAGGTGTGGGGAGGAACAGAGAGATAATAAGTTCAGTTGATTAAAATTCTTTTTTTCTTTTTGGAGGGGGGAGGCAAGTCAATGGGGTTAAGTGATTTGCCCAAGGTCACAAAGCCAGTCTTGTGTTAAGTGTCTGAGGTCAGATTTGAACTCACATCCTCCTGACTCCAGGGCCGGTGGTACTCTATTCACTGCACCACCTAGCTGCCCCCTTTTGTATTCCTAAAATCTAGCACAGTTCCTGCTCAATAAATAAGTCCTCATAAGAATACAATTAATATCTGATCTGATCCTCACAACAATCCTGCAACATAAGTGCTATCATTATCCCCACTTTACAGAGGAGGATACTGAGGAATACAGAGGTTGACTTGCCCAGATGACACAATTAATAAGTGTCCAAGACCAGATGTGGACTCAAGTTTCCCTGACTCCAGGCCCAGTGCTCTATCCAACGCACCACCTAGCTGCCTGTAGACAACACTGTCTCTGGACTTGAAAATTCTATAATTTAGTAAATCAAAAAATACTGGAGCTAACAACAAAAAATGCTGGAGCTCAAAGACAATCTAATCTATCTTGTTCATTGTAGAGATTATAAAGTCTATTCCCAGAGGGATCTCCATCACAGTTCAAATTAGTTGTCACAAAAGAAGTGAGAATAGAGGAATAGATGCTGGGCCAATAGAGGGGAATCTTAACCAATTTGGTAGGTGACCTCCATCTTTCTCTAAGCCTTCTCATCTATTAAAGGAAAGAGGAATGATGAATGAACCCACTGTTCTCTCTGGCCCCTCATAGCTCTAAAACTTCTCCATCTGTAGCCAATTCGGTGATTTTCTCCATAATCCACTGCCTCACCTATTCAATCCAGCCTCTCTATATATTGTGGTACTACACAAAACACAGACAACGTGAGATGTGCCCTGATCTTTAAAGGAATTTTAAACCATATGATGGGTATCATGTTTACTATAGGCAGCATAACAGACTCTGATATCATCTTGATTATCCTAATATATTCCTAATATTGTTAAAATATTAGGAATCTTTGTAAAAATAATACTAACAATACTATTTTCCCTTTTGGTCTGAATGTATATTACATTTGCACTGCTGATGAAACCTCATAGTAGTGGTTCCCTCCATCATCATCTGGGTGTAACTTGATGAGAGTTGTGCAGGACACTGAGATTTGTACATGTTTATAGAGCTATCAATCAATGGTTAAGCATTACTTAAACACTTAATGTACACTGACCATCATTTTAGACTTTAGGGAATTAAAAATCATTTTTAAAAAAAATCATAAATAAATAAATAAGTCCTCATTGAAGTGAATTGAATCAAGGGCAGCTAGGTTCTCTCACTTATTATTTATTTTCCCTCATTGTGAGTTTTAGCACCCTCTTAACTAGTTTTGTTTTATTCATTCCAGGTCAAAGATAGAAATAAACCAGAACAATCCAAAAGAATGAAACGAGCCCAGAAGATGTTTTGCTGTTATTCAGTCATTTTTCAGTAGTGTCAGATGATTCACGATCCCATTTGGGGTTTACTGGAGTGTGTTGCCATTTCCTTCTCCAGATCTTTTTACAGATGAGGAAACTGAGGCAAATAGGGTTAAGTGACCCAAGGTCACATAGTTAAAAAGTGTCTGAGGCCAGATTTGAACTCAGGAAGGTGAATCTCCCTGACTTCACACCCAGCTATCAATTGAGACACCTAGCTGCCCCTCAGAAAATGGCAGCACAGAATTTAAAAGCTTATGGTTCTGAGTTCTAATCCCAGGAAGCCTATATTTTACTCATCTGAAAGGCAACAAGTAAAAGGATATAAAATTAAGAAGCAGGCAGTCCAGTGTAGCAGTATTTTTCAGGCACTTCAGAGATACCAGTCACACCTGTAGTAGGTGGAAGAGAAGGGCTGTGTCAAGTCATACAGGCAAAACTAAGACATTTATTAAGCACCTACTGTGTACCAAGTACTGGACTAAGTACGAGAGATATCAAAAAAGAGGCAAAAGACAGAGTTTATGGTCTAGTGAGATTTAGAAAAGGTCATTTGTTTAGAACTAAAAGTGGGGGTTTTCGATTTCCTAGCTTTGCATCACCACAGGAAAGACACTGGCTCTAGAATCAGAAGGTGAGTTTTAAATTCTTCCCCTTAATCAGAGCTGTGTTGGGGTCGGCTCAAAATGGAGTCAGGCCATTTGGTTTGTTGTTTTGTTGATCCTCTAGACTTAAAGCAAGGTGGGGGGTGGGGGGAAGGAAGCATTTATTAAGAATCTCCTCTATACCAGGAGGAGCAGCTAGGTGGTGCAGTGAGTGAATAGAGTGCTGGACCTAGAGTAGGAAGACGGGAGTTGAAATCTGGCCTCAGACATTTTACTAGCTGTGTGACCCTAAGCAAGTCACTTAACCCTGTTTGCCTCAGTTTTCTCATCTGTAAAATGAGCTGGAGAAGAGAATGGCAAACCACTCCGGTGTCTTTGCCAAGAAAACTCCAAATGAGGTCATGAAGAGTTGGACATGACTAAAACGACTGAACAACAGCAAATGTATCAGGCCCTGTGCTAAGTGACAGAGATAATAATGGAGATTAAATTTTAAAGTGTTTCAGGCAAGCCTATTTTTTTTCTTTTGAGAGAGCCAGAGGTTAAACACTTCCCAGAATGCCATTGCTCTTATGCTTACTGTCTGTGTGACCTTGGGTAAATCACTTGTCCTCTCTAGCCTCAGCTTCTTCAACTATAAAATGGAAGGTTTGGACTAGGGCCTCTGATATCCCTTCTAGCTCTGGGTCTATGACCTTATCATCCATCCCAAACGATCCATGAGAGAACTATTGTTCCAACAGCCCCCTGAACCAGTGGTAAAAAGACCAAGTGCTCATGGTCAAGCGTAGGATTCACGTCACCTATAAAGCCCCACTAATAACAGCTGGCATTTATTTAGTGCTTTAATGTTTGCAGAGTACTTTACAAACATTATGTCATTTTATCTTAACACAAGCCCTGAGAGTTTGGTGCTATTGTTATCCCCATTTTACAGACGAAGTAACTGAGGCAGACAGAAGTTAAGTGATTTGCCCGGGGTCACAATAGCTAGTAAGTGTCTGAGGCCGGATTTGAACTCAGGCCTTCTTGATGTTAGTTCTACCACTCTATCCACTGAGAAGCTTAACAAACTGGGTGGCAAGTTCCACATTACAACCCGCTGCCTCTTAAATGTCCATAGTTCCCATTTCATGTTTGCAAAGAGGAACGATCTTCTTTTTTTTTTTTTTTGGAGGGCAATTGGGGTTGTGACCTGCCCAAAGTCACACAGCTAGTAAGTGTGTCAAGTGTCTGAGGCCGGATTTGAACTCAGGTCCTCCTGACTCCAGGGCCAGGTGCACCATTTACTGTGCCACCTAGCCACCCCAGGAATGATCTTCTGTTGACCTGGATAAGAAAGAATTCCTGGTGGTGGTCAGTGGTGGCCATCCTCTTGCTATCACACCCAGACAGGAAGCTTCTTTCTTTATCCATCCTCCCCCCTCAATATACTCATTCCTCCTTCATCCCTTCCCTCTGCCAAGAATCCCTACTTACTTACCACTTAAGAAGAGACCTGAGATGATGGTTGGCACCAATAAGACAGTTGAAGATATAATTGCTGAACGGAGCCTTTTCCGGGCCCAACTTATACAACGATGGCAACAGATAAATCCCAGAGCTGGGGAGTATGCTTACGCCACGGACAACGCCTTTGAACAGGAGATTTACTTTGGTAAGAAAGCCAGGCCCTTGGTGTTGGGGTGAGGCAGGCAATGGGTACAGGGATTTGGGGGCCATGATCCAAGTCCTGAAGGGTTCCTATTTTGTCTCTGATATGACTACGAGAATGATTGAGAGCCCTTGGATGACTCAGATTTTGAGGATTCTATCCCATGCTGATGGGACCAAAAATGATTGGGGAGTGACTTTTTGTTTGTTATTTCTTCTTGCCCATCCCACTTCCTCATATGGAGGGGTTCACCCTGGTTAAAACTGCAGAACCCAAATATTTTTGTCTTTGATATTCCCCTTCCTCCCCTTTCAGTGTCCTTTTTTCTTCTTGTGATACTTCTGGCCCTTGCCTTCCCAAAGTCTTCATACTATTCTTTAACTGCCCTGGGATACCAGTATCTAGGCCTGCTCTCTTTGGTCATGCTATGTACTTCTCTCTCACCTTCTTACTTTCCCCTAAGTCCCCATCAAAATTTCCTCTCAAAGACCTATTCTTGAAAAGGTGTATCTTTAAAACATCTGGCAATCATGAGCCAGAAAGACCATACCTTGCTAAAGCATCTGGATATTAACCCAGAACTAGACTCTTTGGTAAAACAGGTCCTGATCTTGTATGCTAGTTCTCACTGGAAATTTGACCTCCACATCCTCATGATTTTTGTTGCCTTTTCCAGTCCCAATTCTTCCTGCAGCTATATCATCCCCAATTCTAGATTTCTTCAAAGTGTCTCCTCAAGTCCTTAGGGCAGTCAGAAACTAGGTCTGATCACTGAGCCTGAAAAATTGGAAGAGTGGAGGGAGGGTGAACTTGGGGGAGAGAATGAAAGCAGATCCTCCTTTGACTGGCCATTTTTATGCCCACTCAGACTTAGTTCAGATCATCCATCAGGATGGTGTGGGCTATGACCAGATCCTTTTGGAAAATCTCAACCAGTACTGTAAACACTTGCCAACGGCCTTCCCTAAAGGTCCAGAAGAGTGGAATTATGAACCACATCCTCTAGAAGGTAAGGAAGATACTATTTAAGGGTGGTGATGATAGAAGTAATATTTCTGGTTATATGGATGGTTTAACTAAAGTCACTGGTTCATAGACCAATTAACCCCAAGGGTAGTTAACCTGATTCCTTCCCATCAACACTAAATCATCATCTTTATTAATATTCTATACAGAAGTTTAAAAAATCTCAGTAGTTACAATGTACCGAGTTGGTATAAATCTGATATAATATCTACAAACCAGATTATAAAACCAATTATGTGAGCCTGGACCCACCCTAACCATTGTTCTCAGTGATTGCCTCTGCTCCATACCTGAAAGCATGCCTTCATTCTGCAACATAGACAAATCTATCTAAGGAGGAATGTGAGTTAGCTAAGAGATTAATCAAGGTAGCAACAAGTACCCCACTCATAAAGAATTATAACCAGTCTGATAAAACAGACTATCTCTCAAAAGGACACCATCCTTGATTTATGGATTATTTTGTAACCTCTGACCCAGTGCCCTAACCACTGGGCTTACATGAACCCAGGACAATCTTGGGTATAAATAGCATCACCCCTTCCTTCACTAATCATAGAGCTGTGTAGAGTCTTCTGCGTTTATTTCATTTTGCTTATTTTTTTAATGCACTTGTTTATGCATTTTATTACCCATAGTTGTCAACAGAAGTTTAAATATTAATTTTTTAAAAGTTGCTTAGCGAATATAAGATTCTCCTCCATATTGCCAATAATAATTTTCTTAGTTCTCCAGCCATGATGAGGTGTTGGAGATGAGCCTGAGCTCTCAAAGATATGCCAGCACAGTGTAAGATCTAAATGATTCTACCAGTCTGGAAAGGATTTTATAAAGGGCCCAGGAATAGATGGCATTTCTGTTATCCGAGGACCAGTCTTAGCAGATTCAGTTCAGAGTGGCTCATCACCAAATTGACTACAAGGTGATGAGTATTTTGACCAGGGCAAGTGTTGAAGAGGACCTTCCAAGTTGCAAAATGGAGAGAGTGTTGGTGCATAATTTTGTGTTTGCAAATGATTGTGCATTCACTGCAGCCTCTGAAGCTGAGATGCAACAAAATATGGATCAATTCTCTGCTGCTTGTGTTAATTTTGGCCCAATAATTAACACCAAGAAAACACAGGTGCTCCATCAGCCACCACCACACCATCCATATGTGGAACCATTGGTTACAGCAAATGGAGAAGTTTTGAATGCTGTGGATAAGTTCATTTACCTTGGTAGTGTACTTTCCAAGAATGTACACATTGATAATGAGGTTGATACACACATTGCCAGAGTTTTAGCTCAGTGTTTGGGAGGCTCCAAAGCAAAGTATGGGAGAGAGAGGTATTAGACTGACCATCAAACTGAAGGTCTACAGAGCCATGGTGCTGACCTCATTGTTGTATGCCTTTGAAACCTGGACAGTCTACCAGCTCCCTGCCAGGAAACTGAATCTCTTCCGTTTGAATGGTCTTAGGAAGATTCTGAAGATCACTTGGCAGACTAAGGTACCAGACACTGAAGTCCTTACTCAAACTAAACTGCCAACCATTCAAACTTTGCTTCAGAGAGTGCAGCTATGATGGACTGGTCACATTGTTCAAATGCAAAACATATGCTTGCTGGGGTGGCTAGGTGGTGCAGTGAATAGAGCATCTGTCTTGGAGTCAGGAGGACCTGAGTTCAAATCTGACCTTAGACACTTAACATTTACTAGCCGTGTGATCTTGAGCAAGTCACTTAACCCCTATTGCTCTGCCTTCCCCTCTCCAAAAGGTATATTGCCCATCCTTGCATATCCTTGGATCTTATCTCCCTCAGTGTAGAAGCTGCCAGGTCCTGTGCTATTCTGATTGTGTTTCCACAATATTGAAATTGTTTCTTCCTGGCTGCTTGTAGTATTTTCTCCTTGATTTGGGGATTCTGTAACCTGGCTATAATATTCCTGGGAGTTTTCTTTTTGGGATCTTTTTCAGGAGGTGATCTGTGGATTCTTTCAACCTCTATTTTGCCCTCTGGATCTAAAACATCAGGGCAGTTTTCCTTGAGAAGTTCTTGAAGGGTGATTTCTAGGTTCTTTCTTTGATCATGGCTTTCAGGTAGTCCAATAATTTTTAAATTGCCTCTCCTGGATCTATTTTCCAGG
Source organism: Gymnobelideus leadbeateri (assembly GCA_011680675.1). Classification (NCBI taxonomy): domain Eukaryota; kingdom Metazoa; phylum Chordata; class Mammalia; order Diprotodontia; family Petauridae; genus Gymnobelideus; species Gymnobelideus leadbeateri. The sequence continues at coordinate 199,809 of WOXC01006596.1, read as the reverse complement.
TCAGTGGTTTTTCCCATGAGATATTTCACATTGCCTTCTATTCTTTCATTTGTTTGGATCTGCTTAACAGCATCTTGATTTCTCATAAACTCATTAGCTTCCATTTGCTCCAGTCTAACTCTGAAGGAATGAATCTCCTCAGTGAACTTTTGAGATTCTTTTTCCATCTGGCAAATTCGACTTTTTAAGGCATTCTTCTCTTCATTGCCCTTTTGGGCCTCCTTTGACGTCTTTTTTAAGGTGTTGTTTTCCTCAGTCAGGCTGTTGACCCTCATTTCATACTTTTCCTGCATCTTTCTCATTTCCCTTTCCAATTTTTCCTCCACTTCTCTTATTTATTTTTTAAAGTCCTTCTTAAGGTCCTCTATGGCCTGCAACCCACTCATGTTTTCCCCTGGGGCTTTTGGAGCAGGACTTCTGACCTCACAGTCCTCTTCCCCTATGCTTCGACCCTCTTTGCCCCCAAAGTAGGAGTCTAGGGTTGCATTTTTCTGTTTGATTTGTTTCCTTTGCCTTGGCATGTTGCCACTTAATTACTTGACTTTTGGGCTTGTTTCCACAGTATGTCATTGCCGCCAGATAGGGGAATTTTCATCCTGAACGTGTGGGGGGGCAACTTCCATTTCTGGCAAGCTGGAAACCCACCCATGACATCCACCCCAGATCACAATCCAGATCCAGGGAGATTAAAGCAAGAGCAATTACCCCCCAAGACTGATTGCTGGATCTCCCTACAGTTTGCAGGCCAGGAGCTGGAGCTGCCTCTGAAAACTACAAAATGGCGTTTGTCCTCAGTAGGCTTCTAGCCCCCAGGGGAGGGAGCCGATGCGTTCCCCAAATACTGGTCCTAAAGTCCATAGGGCACTAACCTCTTACTTTGTCCTAGGCATGTCTATGTTGATAATTCTGGAATCGCCACAGCTGCTGGTGTTCTGGGGTCCCTCCAGCCGGCTGCTGGCCCTGCCGCCCTGGGGCTAAAACCACAACTCAGGCAGACCTGTGCTTGGCTCCCCAAGCTCTGCATGCTGCGCTGCCGGCTCCCAGAGCACTGCGCTGGTCCTTCCTGCAGGGCTGCTGGGCTGTCCTCAGCAGGAGGTTAGCTTCTCTGTGTCGTTCTGTGGGTGCTGGGGCTCCAGAAGTTGTTCAGAGTCCCCTTTTACATAGTTTGGAGGTAATCTGGGGGCAGAGTGGCTTGGACGCGCTGTTTCTACTCTGCCATCTTGGCTCCGCCCTCCCCCAAATTTTTTATAGCAAGATTCTCTAATAAAGTCCTCATTTCTCAAATATACAGGAAACTAAGTCAAATTTTTTAAAAATTAGAGCCATTCCTCAATTGGTAAATGGTAAGAGGATATGAACAGTTTATGGAAGAAATCAAAGCTATCTATGGTCATATGGAAAAATGCTCTAATGTGTGATTGATTAGAGAAATGAAAATTAAAACAACTCTGAGATACCACTTCATTTTTATCAGAAATGACAAATACCGTAGGGGGTGAGGGAAAATAGGTACACTAATAAACTGGTAGAGTCTTGAACTGGTTCAACCATTTTGGAGAACAATTTGGAGCCATGCCCAAAGGGCTATAAAACTGTGCCTACCTATTTAATCCAGCAATGCCACTACTGGTTCTGTTTCCCAAAGAGATTAGAGAAAAAAGAAAAGGACCTACATATACAAGAATATTTATAGCATCTCTTTTTGTGGTGGCAAAGAATTGGAAATCAATGGGATGACCATCAATTGAAGAATAGCTGAACAAATCATGGCATATGATAAAATATTATTGTGTGAAATGACAAGGAGGGTGGTTTCACAAAAAAAAACCAAACAAACAAACATGGCAAGACCTAAATGAACTGATGCAGAATGAAATGAGAAGGACCAGGAGATCATTGTACACAGCAACAGCATGTTATAATGATGATCACCTGTGAAAGAATTGGCCACCTTGATCAATACAATGATCCAAGACAATTACAAAGGACTCATGATAAAAAAAGGCTATCAACCTACAGAGAGAGAGCTAATGAACTCTGAGCACAAATTGAAGTATAATTTTATTGCTTTTCTAATATTTTTTAATTTTTTTTTACAACATAGCTAATATGGAAATGTGTTTTGCATGAATTCACATGTATAATTGATATAATTTTGTTTGCCTTCACAGTGAATGGAAGGGGGTGGGAAGGAGGGAGAGAATTTGGAACTCAAAACTGTGAAAAGAAAAGAATGTTAAAAACAAAAAATAATTGATAAATAAAATTAAAATACCCATTCCTATTAAAAACACCAGAAAGGAGAGAGAGAGAGAGAGAGAGAGAGAGAGAGAGAGAGAGAGAGAGAGAAAGAAAGAGAGAGAGCCTGCCTTAATGTGAGGTCAAAGGGAGTGACAGGCCCAAGCCATCATTCTCCCCAGAAAATCACGAACCTGGATAGCTGTGATAGCTTCCTAAGCCAATTCAAGGTGAAATCAAATAAATTAAAGGAAATAGAGAGATTTACAATCTGTAATCATCATTCAACTAATGTTAGCAAACCAGAAGGCCAGGACAAGGAGGGAGAAGAATTTCCTCTATCTCTCTCTCTCCCAACTGATTGCCATACATGGAGCTATACTACCACAACACTCCTGTTATAGGTAATAATCCTACTTATTATATGTCAGCATTTATAATACAAAGTATAAGTCTGGTTGTGCAAAAAAAATTAGAAAAAAACCCCAACTCTCTAACTCCTACACCCCACCATGGTTTCAAAATTCCTTTAAATTTTACATCTCTAATCAGATCTTTCATTTCTCCCCCTGTGATCTAGCATTGATTTCTCATGTGAGCTTATAGCTCCTCACTACTTAGGGTAATTGTGTAAACAAAAGAATATAATTTGTCTTGAGGTTTTGCCAGGGAGGACTCTTGGCTGCCTCTAATCAGCATTGGTGACTGCTGAGTGGTATGATTTCATTTTAAGGGCAGGAGGGACAAAGATGGGGGGACCCAGTCAGAACAAATAATCATGCTCCATCTTATTGGGACAGCTCCCAGACCCCAAAAGGGAGCCTTCCGTTGGACAGCCTTGCCCACCCCAGCCAAGGACCTCCTGCAATTGAGCCAAGAGACTCTTCCTGTCAAGGCCAGGAGAGGAAGAAAGGATTTTGTACAGAAAATAGAGGAAAATGTGCCCTGGGAGATGCAGGTCCTCCGGAACATGCTGCAGGAATGGAAGAATGCCTGGATTCTAAGTGAGTGCTGTTGGGAAGAGAATTCTATTTTGCCATATAAAGTTGCTGGGGCTGGAGAAGATCCTTTGAGGCAAAGTATTAGGAGTAATATATTGCTCCTATTCTCTATCTTATAAAAATGAACAAAATTCTAGTTTCCCCTAGGGTGTCCAGGGCAGGGACTGTGTCCGGGATATCTCTGGATTTCTCAGAATGTAGCATAGTAATTAACGATGATAACCAATTTGGGGGGGCAGGGCAGAGAAAGAGTTAAGGGAGATGTCCAGCTTCTAATTTCTCCACTGTAATGAATTCTAAGTGTAGAAATTCCCAAGAAGGCAGATTAGCAACTCATCTCTAATTTACAGGCTTTAAGAAGTTACCCAACAGGGGCGGCTAGGTGGCGCAGTGAATAGAGCGCGGGCCCTGGAATCAGAAGGACCTGAGTTCAGAACCGGCCTCCGACACTTAATCCGCACAAACAAAAACCTAGCCGTGTAACCTTGGGCAAGTTACTTAACCCCAATTGCCCTAAAGGGGCGGCTAGGTGGCGCAGTGAGTAAGAGCCCCGGCCTTGGAGTTGGGATGACCCGAGATCAGATCCGGCCTCAGAAAATGAGCACCCACACATAAATAATGACTAGCCGTGTAACCTTGAGCAAGTTACTTAACCCCAATTGCTTTAAAAAAAAAAAAAGAAGTTACCCAACAGGTATAGGGTATTCTAAAATAAAGCTTTAAGCCACACTATGACTTTTGGGACACCCTTTTTAGCACCTTCAAGTTTGCAGAATGCTTTGCATGCATTTGCGTGTATTTGCATACATCACATGATCCCTGAACAACTCAGGTAACTCAGGTTGATAGGTTCTACCATTTTACAGATGAGGAAGATGAGGCTCAGATGAGGAAGCTAGGATGCCAAAGAGACTTCCCTGTGGCTAGTTGGCTAACCACTCAAGTCTTTGAACTGTAAGCCTAGTTAGTGCTCTATCCACTAAGCCACAAATTGCAAATAATAGATTCACAATAAATGACAACTAAATGGATAAGAAGAATAATTAACTGCTTTCTGAGGGAATGTACCAGTTACTTAATTAAAAAAAAAAAAACTTAAGACCTGGTGGCTTATTTACTTAAAAACTTATTTTACTTAAAAAAAAAAACTTATTTACTTAAAAAAAATCCCCTAACTTCCTCTTCTACACAAGGTATCCCAAAAGTCTTGGTGCAGTTTTAAGCTTTAATAACCTCCCTTGGATTTTGATCAAGTTTTAATACCTTAAAACTGCACTAAGTTGGGATACCCTGTATCTTGGAGAGGTTTTTTTGTTTTGTTTTGTTTTATAGGGAGGAGGTTTCATATGTCTAATTTCATTCCATGTGATGCCTCTATAACTTAAAGTTTTAGAGAGGTTAAGTCACATGCCCATAGTCACACAGTCAGTATGTTATCAAAGGCAAGATTTGAATATACCTCATTCTTACTCCAAGGCCAGCCCTCTAACTATTATACCTTATTGCTTCTATTCTAATGGTTCTATACTAACTACTATATTAAGGGTTTCTTTTTCTTTCTTTCTTTCTTTCTTTTTTTTTTTTTTTTTGAGGCTGTCAGGGTTCTTACCCAGGGTCACACAACTAGTAAATGTGTGAGGTCAGATTTGAACTGAGATCCTCCTGACACCAGGGACAGGACTCAATCCACTGAGCCACATAATTGCCCCCAATACTAGTGTTTTCTGAGAAAAGACACTGGCCCTGAAGCTGCCAAGAGGACTGGGATAGATATGCAAGAAGCTGAAAACTTTATTGCTGTTGGCAGAATGTTATCCGCTTAGGAGGCAGTAGGATAATAGTGGAAAGACCCTGAACTAGGGAGACAGGAAATGTAGGTTCAGACCCTGCCTCTATCAGGAGATAATTGAATTACTTGGGACATATCAATTCACCTTTGGATCTCAGATTATTCATGTATACAATTGGTGGGAGGAGAGGCTGACTGGATAATTTAGAAGGTTCCTTTGAGTTTAGACATTCTGTGCTTTTATTATTTTTATAAGAGAGGGAAGAATCAAGAACCAAGGAAAGGTTAAGACTGAGCTCAGAAAGGCCAACATAAGATGAATTGAACCATTCAGTTGAAAGAAACCTAAAGAAAAACTTGTTTACAAAAAAATGTGTGGAGAGGAATTTAGGAAGTGGGTTGAGTAAAGGGCTCAACTCAGGTAGCTGAAATTTCAGGTATGACCTGAAATTGAGGAATGAACAGAAAAGTCAAACCAAAAGGAACTTACATACACAGGGTCAATAAGATCCCAAAGAGAAAGGGGGGCGGGGGGCATAGATTGAAATGGGGTTAGGAATAATGGTTTAAAAAAAAGGAAGAATAACTATCCAAAATGTCTACTTGTAAGTGGGACCAACCTATTGTGTCAATCAAACTATGTATAGCAAAAGAATTATGCACATTAAAAGTGGCCAAGTATAGTATTGCAATGGACATTGAGTGGGAGAGATTATAGGATTAAAAATTTAGAGTGTGAAGGGACTTTAGAAACCATCTAATTCAATCCTCTTATTTCACAGATGAAAAAAATGAGGCCTAAAAAAATGAAGGTCATATAGTAGTGGCAGAGCCAAGATCTGGGACACAGGACCTCTGACTCTAAATCCAGAGCCCTTTCCACTGGACCACCAAAAAAAAAGTCTTCATCACATAGTATTCCCAAGAAGTCTCCTGCCCAAGTACTAATTAGACCCAAATCTGCTTATTTTGTTGAGATCAGAGAAGGTCAGGAATATACCAAGTGGTATGGTTATAGACATAGACAGAGGGGAAAGATCATGAATTCCTGGGGAATAATTTGGAAGAGAAACAGTCCTTCCTAACCATTTTCTAGGTGGTGGTGATTGAGAATTCCCCCCGTAAGTGATGAAAAAAGTTGGTCAGGGACATCACAAGGGAATCACACATCCCCAAAGACCTTCCCCCCATCCCATCCCCCTCCCTAGGGACACTTCCTTATAAAATGACTCTGCCATGGTGGAGAACTTACCTTTTTTAAATGGTTATTCCTTGTGAGAAAAGTGACTTCTTGGTAATCCAGGTGTGGCACAGTGCCCAATCTTAACTGAGTAACTTTCTTCCCATTTCCTCCACACCCTTACCCCTCCCCCCCAATTTCAGCTGCCCAGTGGCAAGATGCTACAGTGGAGGGGCTGCTACGGAACCTGAACGATGTGCAGGATGAGATCCGGATTGAAGCCATTATCACTTGTGCCACAGCAGCTGTGGAGCGACCTCGAATTAATGTCATCAAGGAGAATAAAGGTGGGACCTGGCATTGGATGCCTTATATAGTATCAAAGTATTTGTCCAAGTGCCTACATGGAAAGTCTACATTTTTCCCAATGAAAACTAGGGTGGGAGGAAGCAAAAAACAATGACAGACAAATGATGACTAAGGCCAAGCAACCTTTGCTCCTTAGACCTCTTCTCTCTTACTTCTTGATTCTAATTCTATTATAGCTTTTCCCCTCTTTTCACTTAATTTGGGTTTTAATTCTCTATTTAAAATTTCTGTCCTGGAGCACTATGTGGTACAGTGCACAGAGCACTGGCCCAGAGCTCAAATCAGGCTTCAGAAATGTATTAGTTGTGTGACCCTGGGCAAGTCACTTAACCCCAATTAATAATAATCATAATACAATGATGATGATAATAACAAAATTTCTGTTCTATAATTCCATGGAAACAGAAGTGTATGATCACAAATTTAGAGCTCAAAGGAAGCATAGAGGCTATGTAATCCAATCCCATCATGTTGCAAATAAGGAAAGTGAGATCTAGAGAGAGTGATTTTCCTAAGGTTACACAGGTAGTAGAGGCAGCTAGGTGGCATATGGATAGAATACTGGGCCTGGAGCCAGGAAGATTCTTTTTTGGGAGTTCAAACCTGACCTCATACCCTTAGTAGCTGTGTGACTCTGAGCAAGTCACTTAACCCTATTTGCCTCAGTCTCTTCCTCTGTAAAATGAGTTGGAGAAGGAAATGGCAAACCATTCCAGTATTTTTCTTTGTTTTTTTGCTTTTTTTTGGAAGGCAATTGGGATTAAGTGACTTGCCCAAGGTCACACGGCTAGTTTTTGTGTTAAGTGTCTGAGGCCGCATATGAACTCAGGTCCTCCTGACTCCAGGGCCGGTGCTCATTCCAGTATCTTTGCCAAGAAAATCCCAAATGGGGTCACAAAAAGTGCAACATAACTGAACAACCCCACCACCACATAGGTAGTAAATGACAGAGCTAGCGTTTGAAATCAAGTCCTCTAAACTCTAGAATTCCTCCTAAAGTTCCATCTAGGAGCCTGGAACTGTGAGAATTTGCCCAGTCAGTTGAGTGGAGGATCGAGCCCTTGGACCATAGAATTTTTAGGTACTGTCTATGTGCTACTTGCATGGTGAGAACAGATAAGGTTTTCACAATCCATAATACATGCAGACTATCAGCATTCATTGACTGCTTTATAATGCATCCTGGCATTGCAGTCCCATGAGTAGGCATAGTGGGCACACTCTTTATTATGTTATGTACATAGACCATTATAATTCATGAGAGAGAAAGCAGGTGCTAGCCTCAGGATTTAGGACACTAAGGTTGTATGCTCTGGGTACATGATTATGATTTTTTTAAAAATGTTGTCCCGGGGCGGCTAGGTGGCGCAGTGAGTAAGAGCGCCGGCCTCGGAGTTGGGATGACCCGAGATCGAATCTAGCCTCAGAAAATGAGCACCCACACATAAATAATGACTAGCCGTGTAACCTTGAGCAAGTTACTTAACCCCAATTGCTTTAAAAAAAATGTTGTCCCTTGGCATCAAGACTGACCCCATCCCACTCACTGAAAGAATCCGCAGAAGAAGACCCTCATTACATCAGGCCCAGGTCTTCCACATGCAATGAAATTAAATCTACTTCTTTGTCCTACCCAGAGAAAAAGGGTGGAGCTTCATTTGACATTGGTTATCCTTCCATACAACAAGGGACATGCACATTTCCAAACAAGACAGTAGATTCATTCATCATATAAAGTACTCATTAGGTTTCTAGCTGTCTTTATTCCCCAGAAATAAATTTAGCTCAAGATAAGCTGCATATCACTTGTGAGCATGGGGGCTTATTTGAACTATGTTATTCTTATATACTGAAGGGTAGAATTCAACCTTGGAATAGTCTCCAAATATTTGAAAACAGCCATTATACTAGATCTACAAGCTAAATAGCTACAATTCTTTCAAACAATCGTTGAACATTTGATGATTCCAGGTCCCATCTCTATCCCTGGACAAACTTCTCTGGGTATTCATATACTTTCCAATGTCCTTCCTAAAATGTAGCACCCAGAACTGAGCGCAATTTTCCAGGTATAGTCTCACCAGAACATAATAAAGTCAGACTAATTCTGGAATTCAAAGTTTTAAAATCAAATGTTTTAAATATATATAAATACTATTAATAATACTATTTTACATATAATTGGGAGATAAGATGTGCAGACATTGGGGCACTGGGATTCACTTTGCCTTACTGGAAAAGTCAAAGGGGGTATGGGAGAAGAGATGGGAGAGAGCAGATTGAATGAGGGGATATCCTGTGAGACTGTTATTCTGGGGTGGTGGGTAGGGGAAAAATGGGGAAAAAATTGTAACTCAAAATCTGACAGAAATGAATGATGTAAACCAGAAGTTAATAAAGCATTTGAAAAAAAAATAAAGTCAGACTAGATTCCCTAGTTCTGGATACTAGGCTTCTGTTAATTTAGTTCAACCAAGACTGTATTTGCGTTTTTAACTTATGTTGAATTGTGGTCCACTAAAACTTCCAGGTACTTGTCACATGAACTCTTGTTGTATATAGTTATCCCTTCCATATCACAGGTATGAGCAGTCTGGAAAATCCATGTAAAATGTTGAGGTCTTCTTCTAGTTGAGAAGGTCTGTCCTTATCTGGAAAATTATCCATAAATGAATGTCTTACTAGGCCTGAATAGCCCCATGGTATCTGGGATCACAGATAACAATTCCCTTGTCACCATACCTACAACCTTTTGAAGGATGAAATTGCCATAAAGGAAAGAATTTCTTCACTGGACTGCTTTTAGCTAAGAAAGATCTTTAGCAGATGTATGCATAATCTCTCTCTGATATCTATAGTCTCCCTTTGGCATTCATCATCTATTTTCCTTTAGACCCAGAGGGGTTTATAATAAACTCTTTTTTTTTCTTTTTGGAGGGCAATTGGGGTTAAGTAACTTGCCCAAGGTCACACAGCTAGGTTTTTGTTTGTGTGTGCGTTAAGTGTCTGAGGCCGGATCCGAACTCAGGTCCTTCTGACTCCAGGGCCGACGCTCTACTCACTGCGCCACCTAGCCGCCCTATAATAAACTCTTACTACAATATTACTTCTGTTTATCCCTTCTTTGATATTCACCCAAATGCATTTCATCACACTTCCTCCTCTTGTTCATGGATTTCCACACAGAGTTACATCCTTTGGAAATATAACACTACTCCACCAATCCTCCCATCTAAGCTATTCCTTTTGAGGTAGGGCATATACCTTTCCATTGTTGTATTCCAGTCATAAGTGACATCCTACCAAGTTTCAGTTATATTAACAGAAAGTTGAATGTGCTTCCTAATGTTGAGTTTTTTGTTTATTTGTTCATTACCAATATTCTTTGCACTTGTATATAGACATCTGAGACCAAAAGTATTTTTACTGCTCCTCTTCCTGGACATTGTCTTCTGAGGATTACTGGGCAACTCCACTATTATTTTTGTTTTTGCTATTCTCTGGCATCTGTTTCTCCCTTTGACATGTGGCTTAGCAACTGTATGTGAGCAGTTTCTACTTCTACCTCCATTTCAATTTAAATCCCTGTTAATCAGATCCTGAAGTCTTCAGACAAATGTATTCTTCTAAGCTCCTGTTAGACTTACTCCATACCTGTACTCTAACCCTAGCCAGCAGTCAAAATTATTGTCTCATAAGTCGTGGTCCAGAAATACAAATCCCACTCTGTGAAACAACTTCTTTAGGCAGCTATTTCTTTCCCATGTCCTCTATTTTTTTCTTTTTAAATTCTTCTTTTACTTTATATAATTTATGAAATAAAACAAGCATTTCCATATCAAAGTACAATAAAAGATGATTGTACATAAAACTGCAAATCTACTATGTACAATTTGCTATTCCTTTCAAATGTGCAACAAAATTATCATGTAAATTTCTTTTTTTCCTTTTTTCTTCTCTCCCTCCCCCACTACCCTAGAGATGGCTACCATTAGACATAAGGCAATATGATTCTATACACACTTCAATCTATTAGCTCTTTCTCTGGATGCTGATAGCACCTCCATCATATGTCCTTTATAGTTAATTTGGGTATTTATAATGGAAAAAAAATTATTCATTCAAAGTCATTCTTAAAACAATATTGTTACTGTATACACTGTTCTTGTGGTTCTGCTCATTTCATTCTTCCTTATTTCATGTAAGTCTTTGCATGTTTTTCTTTTTGAGCCTCTTTTGCCATCCTTTTTAAGGTGTTATTTTCTTCAGTCAGGTTGTTGACTCTCAGTTCATAATTTTCTTGCATCATTCTCATTTCTCTTCCCAATTTTTCCTCCACTTCTCTTATTTGGTTTTCAAAATCTTTTTTAAGCTCCTCTATGGCCTGTAACCAGCTCATATTTTTCTTGGAAGTTTTGGTGCAGGAGTTCTGATTTCACTGTCTTCCTCCTGTTCCATACTTTGATCCTTTTGTCCCCAAAATAGGAGTCTAATATTGGATTCCTCTGTTTGCTTTGCTTCCCTCATTTACTCATGTTGCCACTCAATTACTTGACTTTTGAGCTTTTTGCCACAGTAGAACTCTGCTACCAGAAAGGGAAGCTTTATCCCAAATGCTGGGGTTTTCTCAGCTGCTGGAGCTATTAGTTGGGTGCCCTCTCTGAAGCCTCAACACACTCTGCAAACTGGTCACATGCCCTAGGATCTCCACCCTAGACACTAATTCAGATCCAAGCAGGTTAGAGAAAGAAGCACCCTTCAGACTGGTGGCTTGGTCCCCCTACAATCTGCAGGCCAGGAGTTCTGAAGCAGCAAGGTCACTGAGCCTCAGCTGCTTCTTGCCCTGGGGGCAAAGGCTGGACTGCACTCCTGAACTCCCTGTTCTAGAAAAGTCTACACTGACATCTCACATTGTCTTTGGGTTGATAATTCTGGAAACCACTACAGATGCTGGTGATCTGAAGTCCCTCCAGCCGGCAGCTGGTCAGGCCGCCCTGAGGCTAAAACCTTGGGTTCGTGCAGGGCTAGGCTCGGCTCCCAGAGTGCTATGCTGGCCCCTTCCTGTCAACCTGCTGGGCTGTCTTCAGCTGGAGGTTAGCTTCTCTCTGTCATTTTCTGGGTTCTGTAGCTCCAAAGTTTGTCTGGAGTCATTTTTACCATGAATTGGAGGAGGTAGAAGCTGGAGCCATGTGGAATTCCTATTTCTAATCTGCCATCTTGAATCTTGCCCCACATGTTTTTCTAAAATTATTGAGCTCATCATTTCTTATGACAAACAGTAGTATTCCATAATAATCATATGCCACAACTTGTTCAGTCATTCCCTGATGGATGAACATCCATCCCTGCAATTTCCAGTTCTTTGCTACCACAAAGAGAGTTTCTATAAACATTTTAAAACATATAAGTTCTTTTGCTTTTCACCTAACCATCTTTGAAAATAGACCAAGTAGTGATTGCTGGGTCAATTAAATAACTCTTTGCACAATTTAATAACTCTTTGCACATAATTCCATCTTGCTCTCCAAAATGGTTCAATCAGTTTACAATTCGACCAATAATTAATTAGTGTCCCAATTTTTCCATGTCTCCTCCAGGATTTGTCACCTTCCACTTCTATCATTTTAGCCGATCTGATAAATGTAAAATGATATCTCAAGGTTGTTTTAATTGGCATTTCTCTAACCAAAAATGATTGTTATATGACTATTGTTATATGACTATAAATTGTTTTGATTTCTTCATTGAAAAATTGCCTGATTGGGGGCGGCTAGGTGGCACAGTGAATAGAGAACTAGCCCTGGAGTTAGGAGGACCTGAGTTCAAATCCGGCCTCAGACACTTAACACAAAAACTAGCCTTGTGGCCTTGGGCAAGTCACTTAACCCCAATTGCCCTCCAAAAAGAAAAAGAAAAAAGAAAAATTGCCTGTTCATATCCTTTGTCCATTTATCAGTTGGGGAATGACTCATATTCTTATAGATTTGACAAGGTTCTAAATATATTTTAGATATGAGACCTTTATCTGATAAACTGTTAAAAAAATTTTTTCCTCAATTTTCTGTTTTCCTTCTGATTTTGGCTACATTTGTTTTATTTGTATAAAACCTTTTTAATTGCATGTAATTTAAATTATCCATTTTATACATAACTTTGCTCTCCATCTCTTGCTCATAAATTGTTCACCTATCCATAAGTCTGATAAGTAATATGTTCCATTTTCTTGTAATATCTCTCTTTAATATCTCTCTTTATGTCTAGGTCATGTATCCATTTAGAAATCCACTTTATTTTAATTTTTAATTTAATTAATCCACTTTATTGAATGTCCATTTTTCCCTGAAAGACTGCATACAGTTTTACTGGGTAAGTGATTCTTGGTGGTAATTCTAGCTCCTTTGCCTTCCAGAATATAATATTCCAAACCCTCTGATCCTTTAATGTAGAAGCTGCTAAATCCTGTGTAATCCTGACCGTAGCTCCACAACATTTGAATTTTTCCTTTCTGGCTGCTTGTAGTATTTTCTACTTGGCCTAGGAGTTCTAGAATTTGGCTATAATATTCCTGTTACTTTTCATTTTGAAATCTCTTTCAGGAGGTGATTTTGGTGGATTCTCTGAATTTCTATTTCACCCTCTAGTTCTAGAATGTCAGGGCAATTTTCCTTAATAATTTCTTGAAATATAATGTCCAGGTTCTTTTTTAAATCACGGCTTTCAGTAGCCCAATAATTCTTACATTATCTCTCCCCCATCTACTTTCAGGACAGTTGATTTTCTGATGAAAAATTTCACAATTTCTTCTTATTCTTTTGATTTTGTTTTATTGTTCCTTGATGTCTTGTAAAGCCATTAAGCTTCTAATTTTTAAGGAATTGTTTTCTTCAGTGAGCTTTTGTACCTTCCTTTCCATTTGGCTAGTTCTACTTTTTAAGGAGTTGTTTTCTTTGATAAATTTTTTTATATCTTTTTTCCCATGTTTTCTGCTTCCTTTACAAACAAGCTGTTGCTTCTTTTTGCATTATCTCTTGTGTTATTTTCATTTGTTTTTTTTTTCAATTTTTATTCTAACTCTATTGTTTCCTTTTTAAAATCCTTTCTGAGCTCTTCCAGTTCTTTTGGGGCCTAAGACTAATTCACATTTTTCTTTAAGGCGTTGCTTGTAGACATGTTGACATTGTTTTCCTCTTCTAAGTTTCTGCCTTGATCCTCCTTGTCACCATAGTAACTTTCTATGGTTAGATGCCTACTTAGTGACTTTTTACTTTCTGTAAAAATTGGGCCCTTGTATGGAAATGAATGATGTGAACCAGAAGTTAATAAAGCATTTGTAAAAAAAAACAATTGGGCCCTTGTAATGGCAATGGGAATTTGAAGATCTTCTCTGTCCCTTAATAGACCTATGGGGGAAGTTTGAGGACTTTCCCTGCTTTGAAAGTAAACTCTGCCTCCTAATAGGCTGAATGTAATCACATGGAGCCTGTGATGGAGGGAATTTGCTCAAGAGTGCAACAGAACCCACAGGAAGCTCCCTGCTGGGAAGATAAACTTTGCCCCCTGATAGGCCCCATGCAGTCACATGGAACCTGTGGTGGGAAGAGTTTGCTGAAGGGAAGCAGAGCCCATAGGAAGCTGGTGGTCAGAGCTAGCCATAGGGTGGGGGACAGAGGAGGACTCTGTCAGGCAAGGAGTCAGATAGGCTCCTGAGTAGATATTGATCTTGTAATGGTTTGTGGGAAGGCTGAAGGATATTGTGGTTCTCAGCATTATTATGGTTTCTGAATATCTCTGGTACTATGATGGTATTGGCTTATTGGTTTTGGGATTCAGTCTTCTGGTGTCTAAATAAATGCTTCAGTTCTATCCTCTATCTGGAGAGTTTGGTATATTTTGCAATCAAACATCATGAGATACTTATGGTCTTTATTATGATAGTGGGCACTGTAAATATTTCATTGGCACTACAGCTATGAGGAGGGGTGGGCTCAGGGCCTTGCTGCTGGCTAACACTGAGCCCAAGGGCTCTCACTGCTGGCATGTACTGACTTCAGGATTGCCCTGGGGGTGGGGCTTTGCTGCTGGCTCCCTGGAGTGAGGCTCACCCCTAGTGCTGCCCTTCCACCCCAGTGCAGCACATTTTTCCTGCTGACCTTTCATACTGTCTTGGTCTGGAAAACTTCTACACCACTTTGTTCACAAATTTGTTCTGAGGAGTAAAAATTGCAAGGTTGCTTGAAAGGGAATCTGGGAGAACTCAGGGCAGTTCCTACCTCACTCCCCTGTCCTGGCACCAGAAGTCTCGAAGATGTTTTGAGTAACTTGGCTCAAAAGAATTGGAATAGACAGAGATGCTAACCTCCCTCTGAGGACAGCCCAGCAGCCCTGCAGGGAGGGCCAGTGCAGTGCTCTGGGAGCCAACAGCCCAGCTCAAAGAGAGCCGAGCCCAGGTCCACATGAGCCGCGGTTTTAGCCCCAGGGCTGCCAGGGCCAGCAACTGGCTGGAGGGACCCCAGAACACCAGCAGCTGTGGCAATTCCAGAATTATCAACACAGACATGCCTAGGACAAAGTAAGAGGTTAGTGCCCTATGGACGTTGGGACCAGTATTTGGGGAATTCGTCGGCTTCCTCCCCCGGGGGCTAGAAGCTGCTGAGGAGACACAGCACACTCGCCATTTTGCAGCTCCAGTGGCAGCATCAGCTCTTGGCCTGCGAACTGTAGGGAGATCCAGCTATCAGTCTTGGAAGTTAATTGCTCTTGCTTTAACCTGCTTGGATCTGGATTGTGATCTGGGGGGAGGTCTGGGGGGGGGGGTATCCAACTTGCCATAAGGGGAAGTTTTGAAGACCCCAATGTTTGGGACCGAAGCTCCCTTGTCTGGTAGCAGAGTGCTACTGTGGCAACAAGCCCAAAAGTCAAGTAATTAAGTGGCAACATGCCTAGGCAAAGGAAACAAAGTAAACAGAAAAATTAAACATTAGACTGCTATTTTGGTGGCAAAAAGGATTGAAGCAGGGAACAGGAGGGGGACTGTGAGGTCAGAAATCCAGCTCCAAAAGCCCCAAAGGAAAATATGAATGGGTTACAGGCCATAGAGGACCTTAAGAAGCAGATAAGAAAAGTGAAGGAAAAATTGGGAAGAGAAATGAGAAGGATGCAGGAAAAGTATGAAATGAGAGTCAACAGACTGACTGAGGAAAATAACACCCTAAAAAATAGACTAACTCAAATGGCAAAGGAGCCCCAAAAGGGCAATGAGGAGAAGAATGCCTTAAAAACCCAAATTTGCCAGATGGAAAAAGAATCTCAAAAGCTCACTGAGGAGATTCATTCCTTCAGAGTTAGACTGAAGCAAATTGAAGCTAGTGACTTTATGAGAAATCAAGATGCTGTTAAAAAGATCCAAAAAAATGAAAGAATAGAAAGCAATGTGAAATACCTCATGGGAAAAACCACTGACCTGGAAAATAGATCCAGGAGAGACAATTGAAAAATTATTGGACTACCTGAAAGCCATGATCAAAGAAAGAACCTAGAAATCACCCTTCAAGAAATTCTCAAGGAAAACTGCCCTGATATTTTAGACCCAGAGGGCAAAAATAGAGGTTGAAAGAATCTACAGATCACATCCTGAAAAAGATCCCAAAAAGAAAACTCCCAGGAATATTATAGCCAGGTTCCAGAATCCCCAGATCAAGGAGAAAATACTACAAGCAGCCAGGAAGAAACAATTTCAATATTGTGGAAACACAATCAGAATAGCACAGAACCTGGCAACTTCTACACTGAGGGATTGAAGGGCATGGAATATGATATTCCAGAGGGCAAAAGAGCTGGGAATGAACCCAAGGGTCACCTACCCAGCAAAACTGAGTGTTTTGTTTCAGGGGAAAATATGGTCATTCAGTGGAATAGAGGACTTTCAAGCATTCTTGAGGAAAAAAACAGAGTTGAATAGAAAATTTGACATCCAGACACAAGAAGCAAGAGATGCCTGAGAAGGTAATCGGGGAAAAGAAATCAAAAGGAACTTATCAAAGTTGAACTATTTACATTACTACATGGAAAAACAATAACTGTGACTGATGAAATCTTTCTCAGTATGAAAATAATGGAATAAGGGTATATGGGCATATGAATACATATGTGATTGTGTGTATATATGTTTACAGTTATACATGGATAGAGGGCACAGGTTGAATTTGGTGGGAAGGGATGATACTTAAGGGGTGAAGTTATGAGGTGAGAGAGGAAAGTGGCAAGAGGAGATGGGGAGAGACAGGGTAGGGTAAACTATCTCATGTAGAAGAAGCAAGGGGAAGTGGCTTCAGGGGAGGGGAAGAACAGGAAGGCAAAAAGGCAAAAGCATATTCTCATTGAATCTGGCTCAGGGAGAGAATGACATACATACTAAATGGGATATATCACCCTGCTGGAGAGTAGGGGGAAGGGGGGTGAGAGGGGGGATGATGGAGGGAGGGCATTCTGGGGGAGGGGAGGTTGGAAGTACCCACTATAGAAGAGGGATAAGATCAAAGTAGGGAATGGACCAGGTGGGGAGTGGGATGGGTGGGAGGGAATTATAAGCAGCCTTTTACAATATATCTACTATGGTAATGTTTTGCATAGCTATACATGTACAACACATACTGAATTGCTTATCTTCCCAGAGGGAATGGGTGACAAGAGAGGAATGGAATGGATCTGAAATTCGAGGTTTTAAAATTAAATGTTTCAAATATATATATAAATACTATTATTAACACTACTTTGCATGTAATTGGGAGATAAGATGTTCAGGCATTGGAGCACAGAGACTCACCTAGCCCTAATGGTAAAGTCGAAGGGGGTATGGGAGAAGATATGGGAGAGAGCAGATTGGATAAGGGGATATCTTGTGGTCCTGCTATTCTGGGGTGGTGGGTAGGGGAAAAATGCGGGAAAAATTGTAACTCAAAATCTGGTGGAAATGAATGATGTAAACTAGAAATTAATAAAGCATTTGTTAAAACAAAACAAAACAAAAAAGAATTGGAATAAACATGAGAGGGAGTCTAACCCCTTTTGCAAAGAAGTCCCTTGGTGAAATCAACAGGTGTACATTCTGGGAAGTTCTTCTGAAGAGCTGTCTTCAAGGTCAGAGTCTTACTCTCAGGCACCAAGGTGAAGACCAATAAGAGAAATTCAAAGAGGAAATTTCCTGAAATCTCTTGTGTAACAAGCTGGGAGTAGGGACAAGATGGTAACTACAAGACTCTTTGTTATCTTCCCTGAGTTTTTTCCTTCAGCCACTGGAGGTAAGGTTGGCTTGTAAAGAGTCTGCAGTAAAACTACCAGAAAGAGAATCACAAAGGGGCTCCCATGTCCTCTTTTCTAAGGTTCATGCCTTCCATAGGTAGCAGTGATTAAAAAAAACACCACTTGTGTCCTTAAGATTTCATTTGTGCCCAGTACTTCATAATTCCTAGAGACCTGCGCTGTGGGAGTATCATTTATCTCTGTGGTGGATCTGATCATGTTTGACAGATCTCAGTAGGCTTTCTGTCAAACCATTTAAAAATAAATATGTTGAAAACTGAACTCATCCCTCACATATCTACTCCTATTGAGGGTACCACAATCCTACTCTCTCAAATTGCAGCTATGTGTCATCCTTTCCTCCTTATTCTCTCTCATATCCAATCTGTTATTAAGTCCTGCTGATTCTAACTTCCCATCATCTCTCATGTATAACCCATTCTTTCTTCTGACATTGCCACAACCTTGAGGCAGGCCCTTATCACCTCCTACCTGGATTGTTTCAATGGTTCTGGTTGGTCTCCTGCCTCAAGTCTGTCCCCACTCTAGTCAATCCTCCATTTAGTTGTCAAATCAATCTTTCTAAAGTATAGGTCTGATCAGGTCACCACCTTCATTCAATAAACTCTGGTGTCTCCTTATTAACTCATGATCAGATAGAAAATTCTTTTTGGCTTTTAAAGTCTTTCGTAACCTAACCCAAGGATGGGCATCCTGTGGCCACATGTGGCCCTCTAGGTCCTCAAGTGTGACCTTTTGACTGAATCCAAACTTCACAGAACAAATCCCCTTAATAAAAAGATTTCTCCTGTAAAAATTGGACTCAGTCAAAAGGCTGTACCCAAGGACTTAGAAGGCCACATGTGGCCTTGAGGCTGAAGGTTCCCCACCACCTAACCCCTTACCATCTTTGTAGTCTTCTTCCACCCTACTTTCCTTTATGTACTTCACAATACAGTGGCACTGTCCTTCACACAAGACACCACATCCCCAGATTGGTGTGCATTTTCTCTGGCTATGTTCCTACCTGGAATTCTCTCCTTCCTGAGCTCCTGGCCTTCCTTTAAGTCTCAGTTCAAATCTCACCTTCTGCAAGAACTCTTTCCCATTCTCTCTTAATACTAATCCCTTCTCTCAGAGACTACCTCTAATTTATCATATATATATATATATATATATATATATATATATATATATATATATATATATATATATATATATATATTTGTTGTTTGAAGGTTGTTTTTTCTTTTTGCTTTTTGGAGGGCAATTGGGGTTAAGTGACTTACCCAAGGTCACATGGCTAATTTTGTGTTAAGTGTCTGAGGCCGCATTTGAATTCAGGTCCTCCTGACTCCAGGGTTGGTGCTCTATTTACTGCGCCACCTAGCCACCCTTGAAGGTTGTTTCTTCCATTAGATTGTGAACTCCTTGGGGATAGAGATTGTTTTTGCCCCATTGATTAAACAGTACCTGTAACATAGTAGCAGCTAAATAAATGCTTGTTGACTTGGCTTGTTGAGGAAGAGACATATCCTCCAAAGACATTTATATCAGTTTGTATAATATGTGACTACATCTAGCTGCCTCAGCATGGAACTACCAACACAGGAATTTAACCCCTTCTTTTTGCAAATACTAAATGCTCTTTCCCACTTACATGAACTGATGCTGAGTGAGGTGAGCAGAACCAGGAGAACACCATACAGAGTAACAGCAACACTTAGATCAATGAAATGATCTAAGACAATTCCAAAAGACTCATATGGAAAATGCTATCCACATCCAGAGAAAGAATTACAGAGTCTGAATGCAGATCAAAGCATACTATTTTCTCTTTCTTTTTTTTTATTTTTTCTTTCTCATGATTTTTCCCTTTTGTTCTGATTCTTTCACAACATGACTAATGTGGAAATGTGTTTAATATGATCATACATGCATAGCCTATATCAGATTGCATGCTATTGTGGAGAGAGGAGGAGTAAAGAAGGGAGGGTATTAGGACTCAAAATCTTATAAAAGCAAATATTGAAAACTAAAACTAAATAAATAAAATGCTCTTTCCCTCCTGGATATACCATTAAATCCTCAGAATCACTTGATAAAGAACAAGAAACTATTTCCTTATCAGACTAGTGAGTTCTACCTTCCATAGGAAGAACTTCAACATAATTAAAAAAGACAGCTAGGTGGCACAGCAGTCAGGGAGACCTGAATTCACTCCAGCCTTACACATTTACTTGCTATGTGACCTTAGGGAAGTCATTTAACTTCCCTCAACCTGAGTTTCCTCATCCATTTAAAAAAATGACAATAATATCTACCCACCTCTGGATGTTGTAAGGATAAAATGAGATAATACTTATAAGTACTTAGTGAACCTTAAAGTACTTTTAAAATGCTTATTATCTAACTCTGCTGGTTTTTCTTCCCATTCTTCTCTGGGTTGCATTCTTCTACCCTCCAATCTCCTTACATGGGGTAAGATTTCCCTCTGTGGTTTCATAGTTTTTTTCTCCCCATTTGTTTTCCTCTTAAAACATTACTTTAATTCAACAAATACTAAGTTCTTACTGATGAGGTGCCTAGGTGCCTGTACTTGAACCCCATTTTGTAAAATTGCATCCAGTTCTAAAATCACATTTCTCCCTAGCCTCAAAACACTTACCTCAAGCAGTTTCTCTCTAGCTCAAGGGCAGCATGCTCTAGTAAAATACTTACCTCTCTTCCTGGTACAGTAGCCAGCTGCACCTACAGAATTTAGTAGTTTGACCCAGCTGTGTACTGGCTGAAGCAGCTGTGTACTAGGTCATAAAGATATTTACTACTCACTGACCTATTGCATATATCCTAGAGTCAGTCATATGTATACTCCCTAGCTCATTGTGTACATCCTGAATCCCTCATTATCTTGGAATATATGTTTACTCCCAACATCTATCTTGTCTAAAAAGACATTGATGGGGACAGCCTGGGTATTTCTCAGTCAGCCCTGACCTCTAACTGACTTAGTGATGTTTTAAGCCTAAAACCACACCTCCATGCAGACCCACCCACCCACCCAGGGATCTTTCCCAGTGAATTCTGGGCAATACACCTATGCAGTAGATATTAAAAGTGTATGTTCCCTTAAGGACTGACCACTCCTTAACCACTCCCTAATCCTGCCCTAACTCACCTAGTTAGCATATTTGGCACAGATTTTACCGAAGAATATCCTATATAAACTTTAACTGTATCCCTCTATGGTCGCAGGTTCCATAAGAACTCTTACCCACTGTATAGCGTAACACTAAATCTTTGCCAGCTTGACTTAAAGAATGCTTGAGTCCATGAATTCATTCCAGACTGCTTTCCAGGGACTCTGATTATTGGGGTTCCTGGACTCCCTGAACTCCTTGACCCCTGTGTCATTACTATGTACCAGACACTTGGCTAAGAGCTGTGGATACAAAGACAAAAAAGAACAGTCCCTGACCTCAAGGAGTTTACATTCTACTGGGAGAGGGGCAATACAAAAAAAATACATAAGTAAATACAAAGGACATAAAATAAAAAGAAAGAAAATGCTACTTTTTCCTGAGAAGCCCACGTTCCTCCAGTCCTCCATCCTCCTCTAGTAGAGAGAGCAACCTGCATTTTGTGCATACATAGCCATTAATTGTCTCTTGAAAACAACACGTAGTAAAACCTCTACAATCCCTAAAATATTTTCCTATGTTCCACAGCCTACTCAAAACTGAAATTCTCAGCTCCCTATGACCCTTACTATTAACTTTATAGCATACTGCATCCTAGGGATTCTGTTCCCATACATCCTAAGTCAGGCTTTTCGATAGGGGACTTCCCCATCTTTTCTTATACTTTCCTGCCTTTTCTTGTTTCTGAAACTCCTTGGTCAGGTCATCAATGGAGTCCTACCAACAACTCTAGAGCAACGCATTGAGTTGTTACCTGCTAAAAGGCCTTTGAGTTGAGTCCTTTATCAACTTGTTCTTTCTCTACTCTCCTGACTGTTCAGAGATGTGCTTTTGTTTTGCCCTCTTCATTATTCATACTATTTCAATAGGTGTCCAATAAATATATGTTGAATAAATGAACATAAAACACCTGCACTGGATCACAGGTAAAGATAGAAGAGATTTGGAAGTCATCATGCTGAAAGCTTCATTTTACAAGTGAGAACCCCAAGCCCCACTTTCTCAAGGTCCAGGGGTGTGCTGGAGCCAGCTTAAACTGGTTTTCAAAAGCTGATTGACAAATTTGCATTGTGAGCATTCACATCTTGGGAATAAACATGCTACCAATCAAGGCTTGACTTGTTGTTTTGTTGATTGTCTATACTTAAAATGATGGAATAAATGTTAATAATGAAGATTAAGTTCAAAACTGTTTTGTGTCACTTTCAGAGTTGGTTGTTATATATTTATTAGCACACTGCCAAGTCGTGCATCAGAACCAACATTGTATGCTCTACAACAGTGGAGTCAAATTCAAATAGAAATAGTTCCTTTAGGCAGTATGTTGACTTGGAAAACCAGAAGTTAACAATATCTGTTTTATTGTATTTTAAGTTGTTTTTGTTAATCATTTTCCCAATTACATTTTAATCTGGTTCACCAGGGGAGGGAACTTTTCAGTTCATGTGAGATGAAGAAGGGTGTGAGAAGGAATCTTTCTGACCTCCCTCTCTTATGATGGCAGACAATGAAGAGAATGCTCAAACAAAAGCTATCCAGGAGATACCAAAGGAACTACAGCCTAACCTCAAGGAAGCACTAACTGATAAGAATGCCAGTGTACGTATGGCAGCCGCTGTATGTCACTACACCATCCAAGCACATGACAGCCAAGCCCAGAAAATCATGGAGAATGCCCTGGCAGTAGGTGAGGGGCTAACATGCCATCACTTTTCCTCTGAATCTGGGGATATTGAAGGGCTGCCCTCCATCAGCCTTTTTTACTCTTATTTCTTTACTACTCCTTTACTTTCCAACATCACCCTCTAGAAATTTTGCTATCACTCAAGGGTTTGGTTTTATAAAGAGCCCTCCAGGAGCTATTGTTTCTTCCTATCTATCATGCCTATAGTTTTGGCATGTTACCCTCAGATAGTCTCTGGGCTATTGTCTAATGGTCCAAATAGGCTTCTTACAGGACAGGGTGATTAAAAAGAAACCCCTTCATTCTTTTTTTTTTTTTTTTGATGAGACAATTGGGGTTAAGTGAGTTGCATAGGGCCACACAGTAAGTGTCAAATGTCTGAGACCAGATTTGAACTCAGATCCTCCTGACTCCAGGGCCAGTGCTCTATCCACTTCTCCACCTAGATACCCCATTTTGTTTGGGGGTTTGTTTTTTGAGCCACTTATTCTTAAAGGAAAAAAATCATGATTAAGCAGAGCACGACAAAGTTATTAAGCAAAGATATAAGATAATTTCTTTGTACACTCAAAAGTCAAGCCATGTTATCTGAAGAAAGAGTAAGCTCAGGTAAGAGTCATAGAGGTTAAATGTCTTTGGACCATCAAGGAATGGTGTTATTCAAGGCCCTAGAGTAGAAATGGAAACCTGAAAATCAGGCCCCTTCAAGGAACTTTGACAAAGCATCTACCCTCACCCATATGTCATCATCAAGGCATTCCTCTCTATTCTTAAGGATCATGATTCCTGAAAGGGTGGAGGACAATAAATGAGGAGGCAGGGTCCCAGCTGGGATGGTCCCAGGAACCCATTTTTCCATTTTTTTTGCAGGAAACTATCCTATCATCACTGTCTCCTCTAGGTCTTTCCACAATAACTATTGACCTCTAAGGAAAATTCCTATTGAATCAATTAATCACTGACGCATTTATTGTCTACTATGTGAAAGACATTATGCACTATTGTAGTGTTTACTAAATTTTGTTCAAAATATTTGGGATGGAGGAAGGGACAGAGGGTAAGGGTGTGAATGCTATTTGGAAGCCCTTAATTATACTTGTTTATTCAAGTTATGGGTATGCTTCAAGGAGCACTTATCCCTTCTTATCCCTAGCTAAGTCACTAGCCCATCTAAAGTGAGATCACCCAAGGGCATGGTTTAGGGCTTCCAGGAGTTGAAAGGCAGGCTTTAGGGTGTGACCATCCCAGAGGGATAGTCCTTAAACTGTAGAAATCAGTTCTAACTGCTTCATGATCCTTTTTCTACTCTTCCTCCAATTCCATCTTGACAGGTAATGACGCTGACAGCTGGGCAGCAGCCCAATGCTTGGCTCTGGATGGGATTGCTTCTTTTGCTGTGGTAAAGAGAATCCTCTATCAACTTTTTTGCAGAAAGGACGAGGAAACAGAGGAACAAACTTGTCTCCTACTGAGCCATCTCAGTGATAAGACGGTAGGGGCCCATTCTAGAGGCATACAGAAATTTGATCTTTTGCTGCTCCTACAGCCAAATTATGGTGGGATTGTACTTTTCCTATCAAGTTGCTTTCATAGGGGTGGACTCCATGGTGTATCTATACTAATACCTCAACATTGAAAAGGGCCATTCATAATCTTCCAAAAACGTAAGCATTTATCACATGCCTAATTATTCATGGCAAATGTGAGCTGGTATGGCTAGAGACATATTGGCATACCAAGGTTTAGACAGTATCTGGGTTAGAATTTGGGAAAGTTAATGGTGGTTAATTCCCAAGGCAGGGAAACTGAGAATGATGGAAGCTTTAGTTTCCAAACATCAGAACAAGCCAGAGCTTGGGGATACCAGGAAGTTAAATAAAATGTCTAAGGGTCTGTAGGGAACAATAGTCAAGTTTCTGGACAGTTCACAGAATCTCAGAGTTGGAGGTAAACTCAAAGTTCAATCTAGTGCAGACCCATTCCTGCATGCAAATCCATTCAACAACATACCCCCAAAATAGCCATCCAAACTTTACTTGAAGTCCTCCAATGCCCAGTAACTGCAGAGACAATCCATTTGTACTTTTGTATAACTCTAATTGTTAGCAAGTTTTCCCTCACATTGACTCTAAACTTGACTCTTGGAAACATCAGACTGTTTTTCCTTGTTCTGCTTTCTGGGACCAAGAAGAACAAAGAATACCCTCTTCCACTTGATGTCACTTCCCTTGACATCAGTCAAGGGCCCCTGAGTCTTCTCTTCTCTAGACTAAATACCCCCAGTTACTTCAATCATTTCTCATAAGGCGGGAATTTAAGACCTTAACCATGCTGGTTGCCCTTTTCTGGACACTCTCCAGATCATCAATATTTTTCTTAAAATGTGATGAACTCAACTGAACACTATACTCCTAAGTAAAGTACAGCAGGTCTATCATTGCCTTATTGCTTATTATTACGCCCCTCTTAATGCTGCCTAATAGTATATTTGCATTCTTGACTTCTATAACACACTATTGACTCATGTTTAGTTCATAGACCACTGAAACCCATCTTTTTTTTCAGATAAGTTACTACCTAGCTATGCTTCCTTTATTACACATGAAGTTGAATTTTTTGAACCTAAGTAAGAGGCTTGGTTTTTATATTTTCTATATTCACTCCTATTAAACTTCATCTTAACTATATTTGGTCCATTTTCTGTCAAGATCTTAAGGTATCCAGTATCCTTCCCAATTTTGTACCATCAGCAAGT
The DNA here is from genome assembly GCA_011680675.1 of Gymnobelideus leadbeateri. Taxonomy (NCBI): domain Eukaryota; kingdom Metazoa; phylum Chordata; class Mammalia; order Diprotodontia; family Petauridae; genus Gymnobelideus; species Gymnobelideus leadbeateri. Next base: position 174,295 of record WOXC01006596.1, on the reverse strand, counting down.
TTGCTAAACATGCCATCTATGCATTTATCCAAAGTATTGATTTTTAGGAAGTATCAAATATCTATAGCCAGGGAAAATTTACCTTACCCTTTGAATTATTGTTCTATCCTTGGCCTGGGGAGTTGATTTACAGAGATGGAAAGAGATGAGTAGAGTAACATCTGATTAACCTATTATATAACAGGGAGACTGCCTCTCCCCCAACTCCTTTTGAGGGTCTTGTTGAACTCTCATTTGCCATGGAGCAGGAGTTACAAGGTAGGATAAAAGGAGGCTATCTATACATTGTAACCTTCTCTTCTCATTCCCTTTCTTCTTCTCATTGACCTTGCCAAGCCAAGAAAACCAATTCCCCTTGTAGTCAAATTTGAGATAAGTAGTGCACATTCTTCCTATGATTTCTTCTCACAATTTTTATGTATGTTTAGTTAGTATTCTATCATTCTGCACCAAAAGATCTGAGAGGTATCCAGGAAGAAAGCAAGGATATGGTTGGAGATAAATATCTCCCTATGGGAACATTTGATCTAGTTATCTTTTCACCTTTTTTCTATGTACAATTAACTTTTTGATCACAGAATGCTGTTTCTAAATCTATTAATGTAGTAAGAAGTGAGTTGAACCCACAGATGAGATAGGGGCTCTGAGTTAGGTATATATGGCAAGTTTCACACTTTAATATTTTGAGCAATATTCTATTTCATTTTATAGGTGAAATTCAGACCCAGCCATCACAGAGCTATTCCTAGCTGTGTCAGCCTACTGCTGCCTCATAAGCTAGGCAATAGGGAAACAACCTTGTTGATGGGCTGGCTGAAATTCCACAGGTATATCAACAAGGATACTGCAGCCTCTCAGAAAAGGAGTAGCTCATGCATGCATAAGACAGTAACTAACAAAGTCTGAACTGGTAGGCAGTCCAGATATTGCACCCATTTAATTGAATTCCCTTTCTAAACAATGCACTCATTAATAAACCGTGTTTCCACAGCCTTAAGGAAGGCAGCACTAAAGTCATATAATCCAAATGTTATAGGAATGGGAATTTAAGATCTTCCCTGCCCCTAAGCCCTTTGATAGGCTTAAGTGTACCTGGAGCCTGTGGAGGGAGGCTTGATTTTCAGGAATGCTTTTTGATTGGGTAGTGGGTCAAGAGGGTTGTTACATTCGCTGAGCCAGGAGAAGGCTACATATACCCTGATGTGAGATTTTGTTTGGGGGCTCACTTTGAGAAGTGTTGTGTGATTTGACCAGATGAGACTCTGGGCAGCCGTTGAGCCCCCAAGCTTTGAAAACCCAGATGTTGGTGCTTCCCTCTCTAGAAACTGTGACGATATGGATGTAATGGTCAGACAGTTGGAAGCCTATCTGCTGAATTGTTTCTCTGTCTGCTTATAACTTCTGTCTGTATACTCTGAAGTTCAGGGTGCTGACTTTTTCCCCTGAACTAGGTAAATGATATGTTTGATTGACTAAAGCAAGATTGTTAACCCATTTTGAGTTGCTTTCCTTTAGAAAAGCAGATCTAAGAACCTGTATTGGCAGCCATCCTGGGGATGCTAGGGTGCTTGCTGCTACAGTAGGCAGTCCAGATATTGCACCCATTTAATTAAATTCCCTTTCTAAACAATGCGCTCATTAGTAAACCATGTTTCCATAAGCTTAAAGGACCAAGTGGGTGCTGCTCTCACATAGCAAAAAAGCTATGGCACATAGCAAAAAACGTATGGCGCATAGCAAAAAAGCTATGGCACCTAAGGCACTGTACTAATGATGTCCTTCTAAGCAGACACTGAACCATTAATGACTTCTTTGGGGGTCCAATCATTCAAACAACTCTGAAGCCACATAAATATGCCGTCAATTATTCCGCTGATCTCTAGACAGTATAAAATGCCTGGGAGTACACCTGCCAAAACAAAACAAAATTTTGTTTCATATAAACAAAATTATATGAAAAAAACCTTTCAATATAAATAAAATCAGATTTAAATAATTGGAGAAATATTAATTATTTTAAAGCAATTGGGGTTAAATAACTTGCTCAAGGTTACATGGCCGGTCATTATGTGTGGGTGCTATTTTCTGAGGCTGGATCTGATCCCGGGTCATCCCGACTCCGGCGCCAGCACTTTTACTCACTGCACCACCTAGCCACCCCTATTCAGCTATTTTTTTAGGCTGGGCAAGTAGACCACCAAAGGCAGGAAAGTTGTGACCATCTGAATTAAGGATGTATCCTTACCAAAGATCCTTTTTCTGGTCTGAATGTCTTTCCCCTGCAATGGATTATCAGTTTTTCTTTGAGTATCTCATTTTGTTTCAATCTCAAACCTGAGATACCAGACCAACCTGGATCAGACCTGGTCTATTTTATGCATTCACCTGTATATGAAAGAGGCAAAAGGATTCTTTCCTAGGCTTGCCCTTCCTGTGAGACAAAGAAGAGGGAATATCAGTATGGGAGAGGAATGCCCCATTCATCTCTTTTCCCTCCCTGTGAGCACTTTGGTGTTTTAGTACCTATCCCCTGACTCCAAACCTCTCTGTTCTTTTCCCCAACACTTAGGCCAACCCACCATTTACAGGGCCTCTCATACCAATGAACTCATTATATACCAATACATAACAGTCCATCTCTATATCCTAAGACCTCTAATAGACTATAAAATTAAAAATTAATTTTAATTCTATATTGCTAATACTTAATTAAACTAGCTTTAATATTCTCTCTTGCTGCTCCTTTTCTTTGTAAACTTTACTCATGCTTCAGCTCCTGGACTGCAGAGTGTAGGAGGACCAAACAACCAGTCTGAGAGGTAATTGCTCTTACTTTAATCTGCTTGGATCTGGATTGCAGTCTAGGGTGGAGGTCCTGGGGTGTGTGACCAGCTTGCCAAAGTGTGTGGAGGCTTCAGAGAGGGCACCCAACTAATAATTCAGCAGCTGAGAAAACCCCAGCATTTGGGACAGAAGCTCCCCTGTCTGATGGCAGAGTACTACTGTGGCAAAAAGCCCAAGGGTCAAATGATTGAGTGGCAACGTGAGAAGGCACAGGAAACAAAATAAATAGGGCAACCCAACTTTACACTCCTATTCTGGGGACAAAAAGGATCAAAGCATAGAACAGGAGGAAGACAGTGAAGTCAGAACTCCTGCAACCAAAGCTTCCAAGAAAAATATGAGCTGGGTACAGGCCACTAAGGACCTTAAGAAGCAAATAAGAGAAGTGGAGGAAAAATTGGGAAGAGAAATGAGAATGATGATAGGAAATTATGAAAGGAGAGTCAACAGCCTGACTGAGGAAAATAACGCCCTAAAAAATAGACTAACTCAAATGGCAAAAGAGCCTCAAAAAGCCAATGAGGAGAAGAATGCATTAAAAAGCCAAATATGCCAGATGGAAAAAGAATCTCAAAAGCTCACTGAGGAAAATCATTCCTTCGGAATTATATTGGAGCAAATGGAAACTAGTGACTTTATGAGAAATCAAGATGCTGCTAAACAGATCCAAATAAATGAAAGAATAGAAGGCAATGTGAAATATCTCACTGGAAAAACCACTGATCTGGAAAATAGATCCAGGAGAGATAATTTTAAAATTATTGAAAGCCATGATCAAAGAAAGAACCTAGATATCATCCTCCAAGAAACTCTCAAGGAAAACTGCCCTGGTGTTTTAGAACCAGAGGGCAAAATAGAGGTTGAAAGAATCTACTAATCACCTCCTGAAAAAGATCCCCAAAAGAAAACTCCTAGGAGTATTATAGCCAGGTTCTCAGAATTCCCAGATCAAGGAGAAAAGATTGCAAGCAGCCAGGAAGAAACAATTTTAATATTATGGAAACACATAATCAAGATAACACAAGATCTAGCAGCTGCTACACTGAGGGATCAAAGGGCTTGGGATATGATATTCCAGAGGTCAAAGGAGCTGGGATTAAAACCAAGAATCACCTACGCAACAAAACTGAGTATCATGTTTCAGGGGAAAATATGGTCATTCAGTGGAATAGAGGACTTTCAAGCATTCTTGATGAAAAACCAGAGTTGAATAGAAAATTTGACATTCAGATACAAGAAGCAAGAGAAGCATGAGAAGGTAAACAGGGAAAAGAAATAAGGAATTTATCAAAGTTGAACTATTTACATTCCTACATGGAAAAATGATAATTGTAACTTATGAAACTTTTCTCAGTACACACTAAATAGGGTTTCTCACCCTACAGGACAGTAGGGGGGAAGGGAATGAGAGGGGAGATGATAGAAGAGAGGACAGACTGGGGGAGAGGGAAGTTGGAAGCACCCACTTTTGAAAAGGGACAGGATCAAAGTAGAGAATAGAACAAGTGGGAGGTGAGATAGGAGGGAGGGAAATATAGTCAATCTTTTACAATATATCTGCTATGGTAATGTTTTGCATCAGCTACACATGTACAACCTATACTGAATTGCTTATCATCCCAGTAAGGGTGGGTGACAAGGGAGGAAGGAAATGAATCTGGAATTAAAGGCTTTAAAATCAAATGTTTAAATATATATATATATATACACATATATATATAATTATTATTAATACTATTTTACATGTAATTGGGGAAAAAACAACAACTCAGAATAAAGAGACAGAAAATTACAAAAATAAAAATAAATAACAGTGCGATCTTACTTATCTGATCTCCACTTGGTACATCTCTTGTTTATTTTTCTGGGCAAAATTTCTACAAGGTCTCTCCAAGCCTCTAGAAGGATCTCTCTTTTGTGGAGAAATATGGAAGGGAACATAGATCTTTGGTCACTCTGAAACTGTATCCATGCTGGTGATGTCCCAGTGTGAAAAATAGCCCATCAAAATAAGGGGATGTTTAAGACACCTTTCTAGATTATATGAATTGTGCCTGGTCCCCATAATTTCTTGCCCAAGATTGGTCATTCATTAAAGTAATTTATTATTTAAAAAATAAAAATTTAAAAAATAAACACACAAAAAAAAAGATTTGCAAACTTTACATCCACTATCCAGTATCACAACACTCTATCTACATGTTCTGTGCCCATGCTACTTATTGTCCAGAAGTCACTATCTAACTCAGTTCACTACCACAACATCACCTGGGATTCTGAACTTTAAGGGTTGTAGACAAGGTATTTACATCCAAGCTATCACCAACTTAGAAAGAAAATATTAAGAAAATATGAATGACATCATAAGAAATGTGAAATATATATAGGGCAAGTTATATATTCGTCCTTGTGAGAAGAAGAGAAAAGGGAAAAAATAATACTAAATTAGGGTCAAAGACCAACCTAGGAGTTTTCTGTTAAAATTAGGTGAACCAGGGGCAGCTAGGTGGCACAGTGAGTAAGAGTGCCGGCCCCAGCGTCAGGATGACCCAGGATTGGTCCCAGCCTCAGAAAATGAGCACCCACACATAAATAATAACTGGCCATGTAACCTTGAGCAAGTTACTTAACCCCAATTGCTTTAAAAAAAATTAGGTGAACTAGGCCCCTCTTTTGCCCTCTCCAGGTTTAATGGAACCCAGGTTGGCAGGCTGTGATTGAAAGCATCCTATCTTTCCACTACTACGAAATAGACATTTCACTTTTTTCATGATCCTGATGATGAATGCCACATTATGGTGGATCTTTCAAGGTTCCATCACTACCGAAGGTGCATAGAGAAACCACTAAACTATGTCTTATATCTCCCCAGAGCCTGATACATACCCTACTTGCTGTGGAGCTGAACAGCTGCCAGTGGGAAGACCGGATTGTGGCCTGCAGAGCCCTCTCCCAGATCAGTGGGAGGACTGTCAGCCAGGTAACTGTTTTTCTTGACTTGCTAAATCCAAGTTGCAGTATAAGTAAGGTGGGCAACACTTGTAGCTATTTGACGCTGTCAAATTCTGTATTCCCACTCTAGTATGCTTTTAACACAGATCTCTCTATCCCAGTACTGCTGCTTCCTATCTCTAAGGCTACCAAAATAAAAAAAAGAAAATACCAGCCATATTACAATGCATCAGTAAGAAACAGATAGCTCCTGTGACAAATCCTCCACCAGACTGATCAGATACTAGCCAAGTGCAACCCCTAGCCCACCCTATGGATGTGCATCAGGTATAGGCCAAGTATAGAGACTCAAAGTATACTTATATCTAGCCCCCAAATAAAAATCATTTCCAAATGCATCTATGGTCTTCTGTGACCTTGACTACCTGTTCCACTACCTGATCTTGAACTCCCTGAACAAAATAAATATACTTGTATTGCATGTCTAATCAGTATCCGGTTACAGATGTTGAAAGGCATTGACATTGTCTTCCTGGTGTAAACAAATATAGGAGATGTTTCCTAGTATTGAACAAGAGAATGGAGGGAAGAATTAGTGGTTATGCTTCATATCTGAGCCTCGTTTTAGCAAAAATTACTACCACCCCCCTTCTGAGATAAGAAGACTCCATTTTTGCTATATCCCATAAAAATTAGACAGGATGTCATACAACTAATGTGGAAATTTGTTTTTCACGATTGTACATATGGTTTTGTTTTTCTTGCCTTGTCAATGGGTGGAGGAGAGGGAGTAGGGAAGGAGAGAATTCTAAATTGAAAATGAAATAAAATTGAATTAAAAACCAAAACAACAACAAAACAGATGCTATAATCCCTCCCCTCAAGAAATTTATAGTCTAGGGGTGGCTAGGTGGTGCAGTGAGTAGAGCGCTGGCCCTGGAGTCAGAAGGACCTGAGTTCGGATCCAGCCTCAGACACTTAACGCACACACAAACAAAAACCTAGCCGTGTGACCTTGGGCAAGTTATTTAACCCCAATTGCCCTCCAAAAAGCAAAAAAAAAAAAAAAAAAAGAAATTTAGAGTCTAGTTGATGACATAAAATAATTAGCAAATAAGTGCTAAGAAAGATTACTAAGGACTAGACTAGTCAGGGAAAACTTCATGGAAGAGTTGGGTCTTGAACTGTGCTGAATCTAGATAAGTATACAAAGGCCATTCCAAACAAGAGAAGAAGCAAGACTGAACCCTAACTACCATTTCTATCTGGCCTAGATAACTCTTCCTAGTGCAATGGAGATACCCCATTCTTTCTAAGCCTTCTCTTTCCCCACAAAGTATTTCATCAACCTGCCATTACCTATGGGTATTTTCAGCTATCTAAATGGATTTGCGACAAGGTTGCCCAACTAGATCATCTTATTCTCATCTGCTCTGAGTACCACAAAACTGGCCTGAAACTATACCTGTCATTCTCATCACCCTGAATATCTGATTGTTCTTTAAGTCCCACTGTCTAGAGTTGTGGGTACAAATACAGTTGAATAACCAGGACACAGAAGTTCAATTACTGATAAGAAATTCATGGGGAAATGATTAAAATAGTGGTGTAGAAGCAGGAAGACTCCATGAGCTCTCCCCATAACCACCTCAAATGCCTATAAAATATGACTCTAAACAAATTTTAGAGTTACAGAACCCACAAGGTGACAGAGAGAAACAAATCTCCTCCTGAAGGCAGCCAAGCAGGCCTACAGGAAGGGTCAATCACAGCAAGCTGGGAGCCTAACCCAGCCCTGCATGAGCCCACAGTTTTAACCCCAGGGCAACCCCAACCAACAGTAGCTGGAGCGGACTTTGGAAGAGTGGATCACCAGCAGCTGTGGTGGTTTCTAAAATTATCAACCCATAAATGCCAAAGACAAAGTGAGAGGTCAGTGTGAAACTATGTTGGAATTAGGGGACAAGGAGCACAGTTCAGTCACTGCCTCTGGGGTAAGAAGCTAAAGGAGATGCCATGGCCAAGCAGTTGCCTCCATGTGGCTAATTCAGAGCTCCTGGCCTATAGATTGTAGGGGGATCAAGCAACCATTCTGAGGGTAATTGTTCTTGCTTTAAACTGCTTGGATCGGGATCACTGTCTTGGGTAGAGGTCCTGGGGTACGTGACCAGTGAGCCAGAGATTGTGGTATCTGTAGAGAGGGCACCCAACTAATAGCTCTGGCAACTGTGAAAACCCCAGAGATTTGGGATAAAGCTCTCCTCTCTGGAAGCAAAGTTCTACTGTGGCAAAGAGCTCAAAAGTCAAATACTTGAGTGGCAACATGAGCAAGCAAAGGAAGCAAAAAACAAGTACAAGAATTGAAGCTCAGATTCTTTCTTTGGCAACAAAAAGGATCAAAGCATGGAACAGCAGGAAGACAAAGAAATCAGAACTCCTGCACCAAAAGCTTCCAAAAAAAATATGAATTGGTTACAGGCAATAAGGGAGCTTAAGAAGGATTCTGAAATTTTTTAAATGGAGGAAAAATTGGGAAGAGAAAGGAGAATGATGCAAGAAAATGATGAAAAGAGAGTCAACAACCTGTCTGAAGGAAATAACACCTTAAAAAATAGACTAACTCGGGGGCGGAGCCAAGATGGCAGAGTAGAAACAGCTCTTCCAAGCCACTCTGCCCCCAGATTCCCCCCAAACTATGTAAAAGGGGACTCTGAACAACTTCTGAAGCCCCAGCACCCACAGAACAACACAGAGAAGCTAACCTCCCGCTGAAGACAGCCCAACAGCCCTGCAGGAAGGACCAGCGCAGTGGTCTGGGACCTGGCAGCACGCAGAGTGTGCGGAGCTGAGCCAAGCCCAGGTCCGCATGAGCAGAGGTTTTAGCCCCAGGGCGGCAGGGCCAGCAGCTGGCTGGAGGAACCCCAGAACACCAGCAGCTGTGGCGACTCCAGAATTATCAACATAGACATGCCTAGGACAAAGTAAGAGGTTAGTGTCCTATGGACTTTGGGACCGGTATTTAGGGAATGCATCGGCTCCCTCCCCTGGGGGCTAGAAGCCTCTGAGGAGACACACCATTTTGTAATTTTCAGAGGCAGCTCCAGCTCCCGGCCTGCAAATCGTAGGGAGATCCAGCAATCAGTCTTGGGGGGTAATCACTCTTGCTTTAACCTCCCTGGATCTGGATTGTGATCTAGGGTGGAAGTCGTGGGTGGGTTTACAGCTTGCCAGAAACGGAAGTTGCCCCCCACACGTTCGGGACGAAAATTCCTCTATCTGGCCTTAAAGCCATAGTGTGGCAACAAGCCCAAAAGTCAAGCAATTAAGTGGCAACATGCCAAGGCAAAGGAAACAGAAAAATGCAACCCTAGACTCCTATTTTGGGGGCATAGAGCAGGAAAAGGACTGTGAGGTCAGAAGTCCTGCTCCAAAAGCCCCAGGGGAAACCATGAGCGGGTTGCAGGCCATAGAGGACCTTAAGAAGGACTTGAAAAATCAAATAAGAGAAGTGGAGGAAAAATTGGAAAGAGAAATGAGAAGGATGCAGTAAAAGTATGAAATGAGGGTCAACAGCCTGACTGAGGAAAACAACACCTTAAAAAATAGACTAACTCAAATGGCAAAGGAGGCCCAAAAGGTCAATGAGAAGAATGCCTTAAAAAGTCGAATTTGCCAGATGGAAAAAGAATCTCAAAAGTTCACTGAGGAGATTCATTCCTTCAGAGTTAGACTGGAGCAAATGGAAGCTAATGACTTTATGAGAAATCAAGATGCTGTTAAGCAGATCCAAACAAATGAAAGATTAGAAGGCAATGTGAAATATCTCATGGGAAAAACCACTGACCTGGAGAATAGATCCAGGAGAGACAATTGAAAAATTATTGGACTACCTGAAAGCCATGATCAAGGAAAGAACCTAGAAATCACCCTTCAAGAAATTCTCAAGGAAAACTGCCCTGATGTTTTAGATCCAGAGGGCAAAATAGAGGTTGAAAGAATCCACAGATCACCTCCTGAAAAAGATCCCAAAAAGAAAACTCCCAGGAATATTATAGCCAGGTTCCAGAATCCCCAGATCAAGGAGAAAATACTCCAAGCAGCCAGGAAGAAACAATTTCAATATTGTGGAAACACAATCAGAATAGCCCAGGACCTGGCAGCTTCTACACTGAGGGATTGAAGGGCATGGAATGTGATATTCCAGAGGGCAAAAGAACTGGGAATGAACCCAAGGGTCACCTGCCCAGCAAAACTGAGTATTTTGTTTCAGGGGAAAATATGGTCATTCAGTGGAATAGAGGACTTTCAAGCATTCTTGAGGAAAAAACCAGAATTGAATAGAAAATTTGACATCCAGACACAAGAAGGAAGAGATGCCTGAGAAGGTAATCAGGGAAAAGAAATCAAAAGGAACTTATCAAAGTTGAACTATTTACATTCCTATATGGAAAAGCAATAACTGGGACTGATGATATCTTTCTCACTATGAAAATAATGGAAGAAGGGGGTGTGGTCATATGAATACATATGTGAATGTGTGTGTATATGGTTACAGTTATATATGGATAGAAGTCATATGTTGAATTTGTTGGGAAGGGAGAATACTCAAGGGATGAAATTATGAGGTGAGAGAGGAAAGTGGCAAGAGGAGATGGGGAGAGACAGGGTAGGGTAAACTATCCCATGTAGAAGAAGCGAGTGGAAGTGGTTGCAAAGGAGGGGAGAATAAGGAAGGCTAAAAAGGCAAAACCACATTCACATTGAATTTGGTTCAGGGAGAAAATGACATACATACTAAATGGGATATCTCAACCTGCAGCAGGATAGGGGGAAGGGGGATGAGAGGAGGGATGATGGATGAGAGGGCATCCTTGGGGGGAGGGGAGGTTGGAAGTACCCACTATAGAAGAGGGACAGGATCATGTAGGGAATGGACCAGGTGGGGGGTGGGATGAGTGGGAGGGAATTATAAGCAGCCTTGTACAATATATCTACTATGATAATGTTTTGCATAGCTAGACATGTACAACATATACTGAATTACTTATCTCCCCAGAGGGAATGGGTGACAAGGGAGGAAGGAAATGGATCTGAAATTCGAGGTCCTAACATTAAATGTTTCAAATATATATAAATACTATTATTAATACTCTTTTGCTTGTAATAGGGAGATAAGATGTGCAGGCATTGGGACACAAAAACTCACCTTCTCTAATGGAAAAGTCGATGGGGGTATGGGAGAAGGTATGGGAGAGAGCAGATTGGAGGAAGCAATATCTTGTGGGACTGCTATTCTGGGAGGTTGGGTAGGGGAATAATGAGGGGAAAATGATTGTAACTCAAAATCTGGCAGAAATGAATGATGTAAAACAAAAGTTAATAAAGCATTTGTTTAAAAAAAAAGAAATGATACCATCTTTAAAACGTATTTATTATGTAAAAAAAAATGTTAAAGGCTCAACATGGAATTTAAAAAAATATAGACTAACTCAAATGGCAAAAGAGGCTCAAAAAGCCAATGAGGAGAAGAATGCCTTAAAAAGCCAAATTTGCCAGATGGAAAAAGAATCTCAGAAGCTCACTGAAGAGAATCATTCCTTCAGAATTAGACTGGAACAAATGAAAGCTAATGACATTATGACAAATCAAGATACTATTAAACAGATCCAAACAAATGAAAGAATAGAAGGCAATGTGAAATATCTCATTGGAAAACCCACTGACCTGGAAAATAGATCCAGGAAAGAGAATTTAAAAATTATTGCACTACCTGAAAGCCATGATTAAAAAACGAACCTAGAAATCATCCTTCAAGAAATTCTCAAGGAAAATTGCCCTGATATTTTAGAACCAGAGGGCAAAATAGAGGTTGAAAGAATCCACTGACTGCCTCTTGATCCCCAAAAGAAAATTCCTAGGAATATTATAGCTGGGTTCCAGAGTGCCCAGATCAAGGAGAGAATATTACAAGCAGCCAGGAAGAAACAATTTCAATATTGTGGAAACACAATCAGAATAGCACAGGATTTGGCAGCTTCTACACTGAGGGATCAAAGGGCTTGGAATATGATATTCCCAAGGTCAAAGGAGCTGGGATTAAGACCAATAATCACCTAGCCAGCAAAACTAAGTATCATGTTTCAGGGGGAAATATGGTCATTCAGTGGAATAGAGGACTTTCAAGCATTCTTGAGGAAAAAAACCAGAGTTGAATAGAAAATTTGACATCCAGACACAAGAAGCAAGAGGAGCATGAGAAGGTAAACAGGGAAAAGAAATCATAAGGAACTTATCAAAGTTGAACTATTTACATTCCTACATGGAAAAATGACAATTGTAATTTGTGAAACTTTTTTCAGTATGAGAATAGTTGAAGGGAATATAAGTTTATGTATATATAGGAGGGTATATGGGCATATGAATACATATGTGAGTGTGTGTATATATGTGTACAGATATACATAGACAGAGCGCACAGGACCAATTGGATATGAAGAGATGATAATTAAAAGGTAAAATTGAGAGGTCAGAGAGAAATATAATGAGAGGAGATGGGTAGAGACAGAATGGGGTAAATTATCTCATATAGAAGAGGAAAGGGAAAACTATTAAAACGGAGGGGAAGAACAGGAAGGCAAAAGGGAATGGGTCAACCTTATTCTCATTGAATTTTGCTCAGGGAGGGAATGGCATACACACTAAATAGGGTATCTCACCCTAAAGGAGAGTAGAGGGATAGGGGATGAGAGTGGGGATGAGAGGGAAGGATAGGTTGGGGGGGAGGGAAATAGAAGCACACACTTTTGAAAAGGGACAGGGTCAAAGTAGAGAATAGAACAAGTGGGGAGTGGGATAGGATGGAGGGAAATATAGTCAGTCTTTCACAATATATCCACTATGAAAATGTTTTGTGTAGCTACACATGTACAACCTAAATTTAATTTCCTATCTTCCCAGTAAGGGTGGATAATGAGGGAGGAAGGGAAAGAATCTGGAATTCAAAGTTTTAAAATCAAATGTTTAAAATATATGTATGTGTGTATATATAATTTTTACATGCAACTGGGAAATAAGGTATACAGGCACTGGAGTATAGAGATCCATCTTGCCCTACTGGAAAGTCAAAGGGGGAATGGGGGAGGATATTGGAAAAAGCAGATTGGGGGAGGGGTATACAGTGGGTAATCACTGTTTTGGGGTGGTGGGTAGGGAAAAGATGGGGAGAAAATATGTAATTCACAATCTTGTGGAAATGAATGATGTAAACTAAAAATAAATACAAAATTTAATTTAAAAAATAATTAAATAAAAGAGGCAAGGGAAAACTGTTACAATGGAGGGGAAGAATAGGAAGGCAAAAGAAAATGGGTCAACCTTACTTTCATTGAATTTGGTTTAAAGAGGGAATAACATACACACTAAATTGGGTATCTTACCCTACAGGAAAGTAGGGGGGAAGGGGATAAGAGGGGGCATGATAGAAGGGAGGGCAAATTGTGGGGGAAAGTAGTTAGAAGCATACACTTTTGAAAAGGGACAGGGTCAAAGTATAAAATAGAACAAGGGGGCAGGATAGGATGGAGGGAAATATAGTCAGTCTTTCACAGTATATCCACTATGGAAATGTTTTGTGTAACTACACATATACAACCTATATTGAATTGCTCATCTTCCCAGTAAGGGTAGGTGATGAGGGAAGAAGGGAAAGAATCTGGAATTCAAAGTTTTAAAATGAAATGTTTAAAAAAATTATGGGTGTATATATATATATATATATATATATGTATATATATATATATATATATATATATATATATATATATGTGTGTGTGTCTGTGTGTCTGTGTGTCTGTGTGTCTGTGTGTCTGTGTCTGTGTGTCTGTGTGTGTATGTATGCGTGCATGTATGTATGTATGTATTACATGCACTGGGAAATAAGATATACAGGAACTGGGGTATGGAGATCCATCTTGCCCTACTGGAAAGTCAGAGCAGGGAGAAGGGAGGATATAGGAGAGAGCAGATTGGGGGAGGGGGTATTCAGTGGGATTGCTGCTTGGGGGTGGTGGGTAGAAGAAAGACAGGGAGAAAATTTAAAATTTAAAATTTAAAATTTAAAATTCATAATTTTGTATAAAGGAATGTTGTAAACTAAAAATTAACATAAAATTTTTAAAAATAAAATAGAAAATAGACAAAAAAAAGTAAAGTAAATCATGGACTCTAAGAGTTGCAAGAGACCATAGAAGCCTTCTTATGCAACCCACACCTAAGCAAGAATACCTTCCACCACACCTCAATAAGCAGGCACCCAGTGTCTTCTTGAAAACCTTCAGTAAGAGGAGACCCTCTACCTCCCAATGCAATACATTCCACTTGTCTACAATTCTTTGACCTAAAGATTGCAGTAGGCATGTGTGACATGTGGATCAGGTGGGATCTAGATGAATCTAGAAGGCTTCTCTGGAACTCTCTTTGGCAGCTGGGTGGTGTAGCAGATAGAGCACTAGACCTAAGTCAAGAAGATTCATCTTCCTGAGTTAAAATCTGTCCTCAGGCACTTGCTATCTGTTCAAGTCATTTAACTGTGTTTGCTTCAGTTTCCTCATCTGTGAAATGAGCTGGAGAAGGAGATGGCAAACCACTCCAAGTATCTTTGCCAAGAAAATCCAAAAAGATGGGTCATGAAGTATAGGACATGACTGAAAAATGACTGAACAACAACAACTGGAAAAGATAATTCAGATTTTCTTTCATTCATAATTTGACCTGTTGTGTACCTATTCCTACTGGTAATTAAATGAATATGAGTGTCTACCTACAAATACAACAGTACCTGAGTGGTAAGACTTGAAAAAAAGAGATGCTAAGATAATAAGTGCTTATTGTCATGTAATTAGAAAATTATTATTTCTAAAATTACTCTCTACTTGTGTTCTGGTGTTTGAGTATAAAATAAAATTTTGGGGGAAAAAGGACTATATTTTGCCAGAATAATATCCTCTCTTTCCTTGTCTAGAATAAAATGTAATCACATGTCACACCCATTAGCATTGTTTCTTAGGTACCTAAGCATGTTGCCTTGATCCATGGGGATGTCTTGTCTTTGTAGGATCTGAAACACAAGTTGATCCAACTGATGTGGAATGATTGGAACTGGGGTGTACGTCAAGCAGCTGCCCAAACACTTGGGCAGATGAAGCTGGGGAAGGAGGTTCATGACAAGATCAGGTAGGTTATGTCTTTAGGATGGTCAGAAATAAGTTGTGTTGTAAGCAGGAATAGAAGTTTACTAAGTGGCTATAGGTGGAGGGCATGGAATGAATGCAACATACTTTTTTATATAATATTTCATTTTCCCCCAATTACATGTTAAAATAATTTTTAACATTTAAAAAAAGTTTTGGGTTTCAAATTCTATCCTTTCCCTCCTCCCTCCCTGAGATGGTAAACAATCCAATATAGGTTATAGATGTGCAATCATGGAAAACATGCCCATATTAGTCATTTTGTACAAGAATACTCAAATGTTTTTTTAAAAAGAAAGTGAAAGAGGGGCAGAGTCAAGATGGTGAAGTAGAAACAGCACTTCAGCGCAGCTTGGGCTCCCACCACTTCGAATTTATGTAAAAGGGGACTCCAAAAAAACTTTGGAGCTGCAGAACCCACAAAATGACACAGAGAAGCTAACCTCCTGCTGAGGACAGCCCAGCAGCCCAGCAGGGAGCAGCCAGCACAACACTCTGGAAGCTGAGCCCAGGCCCTGTGAGCCTGAGGTTTTAGCCCCGGGGTGGCCAGACCAGCAACTGGCTGGAAGGACTCCAGAAGACCAACAGCTGTAGTGTTTTCAGAATTACCAACACATAGATGTCAAGGACAAAGTGAGAGGTCAGTGCAGTTTGGACTTTGGGACCAGTACTTGGGAGTGTGTGGCTTTTGCCCCCAGGGCAAAAGAGCAGCTGCAGCCTCACAGCAGTTTCAGCTCCTGGCCTGAAGACGGGGGAACAGGCAACCAGTCTGAGGGGTAATGGCTCTTGCTTTAACCTTCTTGGATCTAGATTGCAGTCTGGGGTGGAGGTCCTGGGGTGTGTGACCAGCTTGCCAGAGTGTGTGGAGGCTTCAGAGAGGGCACCCAACTAATACCTTTGGCAGCTGAGAAAACCCCAGCATTCAGGATGGAAGCTCCCCTGCCTGGTGACAAAGTCCTAATGTGGCAACAAGCCCAAAAGTCAAGTAATTGAGTGGCAACATGCCTGGGCAAAGGAAACAAAATAAACAGAAAAATTAAACATTAGACTCCTATTTGGGGGGCAAAGAGAATCAAAGCATGGAACAGGAGGAGGACTGGGAGGTCAGAACTCCTGCACCAAAAGCCCCAAATGAAAATTTGAGCTGGTCACAGGCCATAGAGGACCTTAAGAAGCAGATAAGAGAAATGGAGGAAAAACCGGGAAAAGAAAGGAAAATGATGCAAGAAAATTATGAAAGGAGAGTCAACAGCCTGACTGAGGAAAATAATGCCCTAAAAATAGACTAACTCAAATGGCAAAAGAGGCTCAAAAAGCCAATGAGGGGAGGAATGCCTAAAAAGCTGAATTTGCCATATGCAAAAAGAATCTCAAAGGCTCACTGAGGAGAATCTTTCCTTTGGATTTAGAATGGACCAATGAGAAATCAATATACTATTAAACAGATCCAAATAAATGTAAGAATAGAAAGGAATGTGAAATATCTCATGAGAAAAGCCACTGACCTGGAAAATAGATCCAGGAGAGATAATTTAAAAATTATTGGACTACCTGAAAACCATGATCAAAGAAAGAACCTAGAAATCATCCTCCAAGAAATTCTCAAGGAAAATTGCCCTGATGTTTTAGATCCAGAGGGCAAAATAGAGTTTGAAAGAATCTACAGATCACCTCCTGAAAAAGATCCCAAGAAGAAAACTCCCAGGAATAGTATAGCCAGGTTCCAGAATCCCCAGATCAAGGAGAAAATACTACAAGCAGCCAGGAAGAAACAATTTCAATATTGTGGAAACACAATCAGAATAGCACAGGACCTGGCAGCTTCTACACTGAGGGATTGAAGGGCATGGAATATCATATTCCAGAGGGCAAGAGAGCTGGGAATGAACCCAAGGGTCACCTACCCAGCAAAACTGAGCATTTTGTTTCAGGAGAAAATATGGTCATTCAGTGGAATAGAGGACTTTCAAGCATTCTTGAGGAAAAAACCAGAGTTGAATAGAAAATTTGACATCCAGACACAAGAAGCAAGAGATGCTTGAGAAGGTAATCAGGGAAAAGAAATCAAAAGGAACTTATCAAAGTTGACCTATTTACATTCCTATATGGAAAAACAATAATTGTCACTGATGAAATCTTTCTCACTATGAAAATAATGGAAGAAGGGTATATGGTCATGTGAATACATATGTGAATGTGTGTGTATATGGTTACAGTTATATATGGACAGAGGGCATAGGTTGAATTTGTTGGGAAGGGAGGATACTCAAGGGGTGAAATTATGAGGTGAGAGAGGAAAGTGGCAAGAGGAGATGGGGAGAGACAGGGTAGGGTAAACTATCTCATGTAGAAGAAGCAAAGGGAAGTGGTTGCAAGGGAGGGAGAGAATAGGAAGGCAAAAAAGGCAAAACCACATTCTCATTGAATTTGGTTCAGGGAGAGAATGACATACATACTAAATGGGATATCTCAACCTGCAGCAGAATAGGGGGAAGGGGGATGAGAGGAGGGATGATGGATGGGAGGGCATCCCTGAGGGGAGGGGAGGTTGGAAGTACCCAGTATAGAAGAGGGACAGGATCAAGTAGGGAATGGACCAGGTGGGGGGTGGGATGGGTGGGAGGGAATTATAAACAGCCTTGTACAATATATCTACTATGGTAATGTTCTGCATAACTAGAAATGTACAACATATACTGAATTACTTATCTTCCCAGAGGGAATGGGTGACAGGGGAGGAAGGGAATGGATCTGAAATTCGAGGTCTTAAAGTTAAATGTTTCAAATATATATACATACTGTTATTAAAAAAAAAGAAAGAATCCACTGATCACCTCCTGAAAAAGATCCTAAAAAGAAAACTCCTAGGAATAGTATATCCAGGTTCCAGAATTCCCAGATCAAGGAGAGAATATTACAAGCAGCCAGGAAGAAATAATTTGAATATTGTGGAAACACAATCAGGATAGCACAGGATTTGGCAGCTTCTATACTGAGGGATCAAAGGACTTGGATCATGATATTTCAGAGGTCAAAGGAGCTGGGATTAAAACCAAGAATCACCTACCCAGCAAAACTAAGTATCATGTTTCAGGGGAAAACATGGTCATTCAATGGAATAGAGGACTTTCAAGCATCCTTGATGAGAAAACATTCAGATACAAGAAGCAAGAGAAGCTTGAGAAGGTAAACAGGGAAAAGAAATCGTAAAGAACTTATCAAAGTTAAACTATTTACATTCATGGAAATTCATACATGGAAAAATGATAATTGTAACTGATGAAACTTTTCTCAGTATGAAAATAGCTGAAGAAGTGTATATGGGCATATGAATACATATGTGAATGTGTGTATATGTATTTACAGGTATACATAGATAGAGGGCACAGGTCGAATTCAATAGGAAGGGATGATACTTAAAAGATGAAATCAAGAGGTAAGAATATAATGAGAGGAGATAGGGAGAGACAGACTGGGGTAAACTATCTCATATAGAAAAAGCAAGGGAAAATGGTTACAGTGGAGGGGAAGAACAGGAAGGCAGAAAGGCAAAGCCTTATTCTCATTGAATTTGGCTCAGGGAGAGCATGACATACATACTAAATAGGATATCTCACCCTACAGGAGAGTATGGGGGAAGGGGATGAGAGGGGTATGATGGAAGAGAGGGCAGGCTGCGGGGGGAGGGAAGTTGGAAGCACCCACTTTTGAAAAGGGACAAGATCAAAGTAGAGAATAGAACAAGTGGGAGGTGGGATAGGAGGGAGGGAAATATAGCCAGTCTTTTACAATATATCTACCATGGTAATGTTTTGCATAGCTACACATGTACAACATATACTGAATTGCTTATCTTCCCAGTAAGGGGGGGGGGGGTGACAAGGACGGAAGGGAACGAATCTGGAATAGAAGTTTTAAAATCAAATGTTTAAAAATATATAAATACTATTATTAAATACTATTTTACATAGAATTGAGAAATAAGATATACAGGTATCGGGGCATAGAGATTCACCATGTCCTACTAGAAAAGTCGAAGGGGGTATGGGAGAAGATATGGGAGAGAGCAGATTAGATGAGGGGATATACTGTGGGACTGCTATTCTGGGGTGGTGGGTAGGGAAAAAATTGTAACTCAAAATCTGGTGGAAATGAATGATATAAACCAGAAGTTAATAAAGCATTTGGAAAAAAAAAGTGAAAAATATCATGTTTCAATCTGTATTCTGATAGTATCAGTTCTTTCTCTGGAGCCAGATAGCATGCTTCATCATGAATCCTTTGGTACTGTCTTGGATGATTGTATTGTTAAAAATCGCTAAGTCATTCACAATCCTTCATCAAACAATATTGCTGTTACTTTGCACAACATTCTCCTGGCTCTGCTCACTTCACTTTGCATCAGTTTATGTCCATCTTCCCAGGTTTTTCTGAAATCATCCTGCAACTCTCTTGGACTGACCACATTGTTTGAATGCAAAACACATGCTTGCCAAAAAAGACTGTTTTATGGAGAACTCATACAGGAAAAGCATTCACATGGAGATCAGAAGAAGGGATACAAGGACACTCTCAAGGTCTCTCTCAAGAAGCTTGGAATTGATTGTGTGACATGGAAGATGCTGGCACAAGATCGCTCAGCATGGCATGCCCACATCAGAGAAGGTGTTGTGTTCTATGAGCAAAGCAGAATTGAGATAGCTCAAAGGAAACACAGGATGCACAAGTTTAGAGAATCTACCCCAGGTGTTGAAGGGTTAATAAAGCATAAAGATCTTTTACATTTATAGGCCCATGCGACTATATATGTTCTCTTTTCTCCTTGGAATGGGAGCCATGTTCCCAGGACTAAGGGTAAGAGTGTGCCTGGCTAATTCCTCTTCCTTGAAGAGTAGGCCACCCTTCTAGAAATATATTGAATCAATCCTGTGTCCTTTTGAACACATTTTGCCATATCAATCACAGATGTCTTAACTCCTTTGAACTCTGAACCCCTTCACAACTGCCACACATTCTGTGCTGAGTCACATAGAGTCCTGGCACAGAGCCAATTAGGTACTGGGTCATGTAGACTTTAGTGCCTTTTGGCACTGAACCAATCAGGTGCCAAGTCACATGGGTTCTGACACATACACTCTGATGCTGAGCCTATCAGGTTGGCATTTTGATTCCTGGCCAGGACTCTGGGGAGCTGTCATCAAGCCCTCCCCACCCCACCTCCCTGTGAACTCAGATGTTGGTGCTTCCCCAATTTGGTGATGTATGTAAATATTTCTATTACTCTGTTAAGCTTTATCATCATCTTTCTATGTTTCTGTAATACTGCCTTATATTGTCCTTGTGTATAAAATAAATGTTATGCTGGTTTTACTTTGGTGTGAACAGTGCTTATTAAACTTTGCAATCTAATCCTGAGAGGTGCCTAAAACAACTGCATGTGTCTCCTTAATGACACAAATTGACCTTTCAAACAGGATGGCAAAATATAATGACACTCTTTGGGGAAAAAGAAGATTCTAGTGAAAGGAATACGTTTCATGGATGGGAGAATTTTGCCCTGTTCCTTGCTAGTGAGAGAATGTGCTAAAAGTACAGGGGCTTGTGAAAACTCAGGAACTGAAACTACAGAAGGGAAAACACATTGAAATAAAACAATATTTACAAGGAATATCTTTGCAAAGGGGGAAAGAAATCGCAGTGGTATGCAGAAGAGGATGGACATTGTTGATGAGTTACCATATTCTATGTAAAAAATAGGGACAAATTGTTGGAAGGAAAAGTTCAGAATTTGATTTTAGGGGATCAAGCTAGAAATTATCAAATGGTAGCAGGAAAGGCTGCTTTAAGAGTAGCCCAGAAAAGGAAGGGAAAAGTTAACAAAAAGAAAGTATATGCAGTCCTTGCATCTGTGGGACCTAACTGGGACACAGATAAGTGAGATGGTAATATATGGGATGAAACTGGAAAATTGCTAATATCTTGAATGGTGAGAATCAATGAAGAAGGGGCTGGAGAAGCATAGGTAGATAACATATGTCAAGCAACTTGTTCACAATTTGGATGTTAAAAAAGTATAAACTATGTGAAAAAAATTTCTTTTTTTTCCCTCAGTCAAAGCTTTCCCATTCCCCCTTTTCTTTCAAAGTTCAGTGCTTCTTCAGAAGAACTTTTAAGATTTAATCTAGGGGTGGCTAGGTGGCACAGTGAATAGAGCACTGGCCCTGGGGTCAGGAGGACCTGAGTTCAAATCTGACCTCAGACACTTTAACACTTAACTAGCCATGTGACCTTGGGCAAGTCACTTAACCCCAATCTTCCCCCCCCCCCAAAAAAAAAATTTAATCTAAATGGATCTATTCCTTTAATGGTAATGGGCATTTGAAGATCCTCCCTGCCCCTTAATATGCCTAAGGGAATTTGAAGATCTTCCCTTCATCCTAATAGGCCGAATGTAATCACATGGAGTCTGTGGTGGGGGAAGCTTGCTGAATGGTGAAGCAGAACCCACAGGAAGCTGGGAGTCAGAGCAGTTAGATGGTAGGAGAGATAAAATGCACCCAGGGAGACAGCTAGGTTTGTGAGTGTTTGTTTGTGGGAAGGCAAAAGGATGGTGTGGCTTCATGCTATGGTGTATTAACTTCTTTGCTACTATGATAGATTTGACTTTCTGGTGCTGGGATGTGGTTTTCTGGTGTCTGAATAACTGTTTTGCTTCTATCTTCTACCTAGAGAGTCTGTTATATTTTGCAATTGAGAACTATACTGTCATATTTACAATTGTCATTAATGCTGTGAATATTGTGTTGGTGCTATAATTCCTATTCACTATGTTGCTGCCAACAGGTCTGGGAAAATGTTTATTCCTCCCTATTGTTAAGACAAGTGATATGGAAACTGATGTCTCTTTGGTCAGGATCAAGTGACCTAGGTCATGTGCTCAAGACTTCATTTTAATGTAGCCCACCTCCCAGCATGTGGACCAATCCAAATCGATTGGCATGCCTTGGGAACACCTACTCTTCTGAAGGGCATACAATGTTTTATAACCGACATTTAGGAAACCAGGTATTTCCACCTTTACTGTAGTTAAAAGAGAAGGTTACAGTTAAAACAATTTGGCTATCACTCATGAAAGCTATAAGATTATTAACTAAGTAATTTGGGGTTACTGTTTTAATGCTAAAACCTAAAGTTGTTCATTGATTACTGTGTGTGGAAAGGAGGGAATTGATGAAAGCCTTATCTGGATTGGTTCTTGCCCATTCCTCTTGTATGTATGGGGGCTGGCAGACAGGGGCACCAGGATCAGTCCATCCCTGCCCAGGTCCATGCCAATTCCCATTATTTTGTAAACTTGCTGAGGTCCCTGGAAACCATTTGTGTGGGCACAGTTATTAGTCCCAGAAAGAAAGAATTTGTTTTAGTTATGTAGCTCCTAAATAATGAACTTGGCTTGCTGAGAAGTTGCAATTTTATGTACAATAGATAGAAAGGATTTTAATGATTGGTTTTTATAGCAGGACAAGAGAAGGAAGGCTGTTAAATGGAGTCTCTTATGTATGTGAGTAAAAATAACTGGATTTGGCTCTAAGCTGTGATTGGTGTAACTTGCTGTTTGAAGAAAAAGGGTCTTGGGACAGTAACTAATTTTGTTTTGAGTTTGAATTTGGGTATAGTTGTTTGCATTGAATCAGTATCTGAGAAAAATGCCACAAGCTACTTGTGATCCCATACTGTTAACAGGTGGAGGTCTGCATCTGAGAAAAAGCTGTGAGGACAATCTTAGCCTCAATCTAAGATGGGATCCTCCTGGCTCAGTTTCCCCATTGTGTTCCTTTAAGAAGGAATGTTTTTCACCTGACTGTTCCTGAGCCTGGCTATGAGGTCGAATTGATATTGCATAACTGGAGAACTGTAACTCTTATCTGAATTTAAACAGGGTCAAGAATGTTTTATTCTGTCATATTTGGTATGTCTCATGTCCCTGTTTTTTTCCTTCTATAGCAAATTTCTATGATAGAGCAAATAGTCAGTAAAAGATATGAGCTCTTCTATGTAATCTTACTGGGAAATCTAATATTTTTTTATCTAGAATTAGAACATGTGCAGAAATTTATGTAAACTACTTTAAGACTCACCTTAAGATGTTCCCATTGTTTAAAGGGATTCTAAAAGCAGTAGTATTTTCCTGTGATAAGTCTCTTAATGTTACCAATGTGAGATTCCATTACAACATCTAAGGCACATTGTGATATCTAGGAATTCTGCAATAACTAAGAATTTAGTTTTTTATACTTTGGGAATTTATGTTACTTAAGAACATTTTACACCAACTTAATTTTAATGAATTTCTGTTTTAAAGGTTTACTTTTTGCTTTAAGGTGAAAAGAGAATTATCATTTTAAAAGTTCAACTAATTTTCTTCATAAAAATTTAGTGACTATTTCTCTTAACTTCAGGATAAATCTTAAATTGTTTTAAAAGAAGAGAAAATGCTTTTAGAAGAAAGGTTTTTTTAAAAAATCTCTTGTGTGATTTTTAGAAGGCCTACTAAATTTTCATTTGCAAGATAATTTATTGTTAAATTAATGTAATGAGCTATAAAGCAGAAGAGATCTTGCTCTTTTGATCTGAATTTGTAGTCATTCCATGGCCTAAGCAAGAATTAAAATTAGTGTTTAAACTTATCATATGTAAAAGATCTAATTGGGGAGGCTAGGTTGCTTGGTGAATAGAGCACCAGCTCTGAAGTCAGGAGGACCTGAGTTCAAATTTGACCTCACACTTAACACAAAACTAGTTGTGTGCCCTTGAGCAAGTCACTTAACCCCAATTGCCCTACCTTCCCCCCCCTCAAAAAAAAAGATTTAATTTCTGAAGTATCTCTTCCAGAGTGAATATAATTAGAGAAGGATAAACAAGCTTAAGAAACAAGGGTTCTATTCACTTGTGACATTAAAGTCAGGAACCTCTTTTGTTTAAGGAAGTACAGTTATGTCAGAAAAAAGTAATAACTTATGAGCTATCTTGTCTTATGGTTGAAATGTAAAGGAAAGTTGAATAATCTAAATAATGGGTTCAAGAGATTTGAAAAGATAAATAAGGGGGGTGGCTAGGTGGCACAATGAATAGAGCACCAGCCCTGGAGTCAGGAGGTCCTGAGTTCAAATCTGGCCTCAGACACTTAACACAATAACTAGCCCTGTGAACTTGGGCAAGTCACAACCCCAATTGCCTTCCAAAAAGCAAAAAAAAAATTTAAAAACAAGATAAATAAGGTTTGGTTGAAAATATAGAAGGCAATAAAGAAGGTTTGGGGGAAATGGGGGTTATCCAAGTACTTCCTGTCCTTAGTTGTTCTGGATATCCTTGTGCCATGTTCAGATGGTTTGAGTATGTTGAGAGAATGTGAGGAAGTATTTTAAGAAGATAGAAAAATTATGTAACTTGATTTGACAATTAATAGGTCAATCAAATTTGAGATGACCCCATCTGAAGGATACCAGCCCATATTTACCCCACTTCTGATCATTTTTCTCCAATTCTTTTTTGGCCCTTGTTTGCTTAACCCCCTAATTGCATAGTATAATGAACTCTCTATTAAGAACTAAACACTGGGGGCAGCTAGGTGGTGCAGTGAGTAAGAGCACCGGCCCCAGAGTCAGGAGGACTTGGGATTGGCTCCGGCCTCAGAAAATTAGCACCCACACATAAATAATAACTAGCCATGTAACCTTGAGCAAGTTATGTAACCACAATTGCTTCATGAAAAAAAAGAACACTGTTCAATAAAGTAAAGCATAACATTTATAGCAACATTCTTAAGCAAAACATATATATGTACATATGTATATATGTTCTCAGTATATCATGACTCATTGCATCCCCAAAGTCAGGGGGTCCCAGGCTACGGTTTTCCCTAGCATAACACATCCTTAAGGGGTAGCAGAAAATAACACACCATCCACCCCTAGGTCACAGTAAGAACATCATACTACACAGCATATATCATTGCATCCCCAAAGTTGGGGGTCCCAGTCTAGGGTCTTCCTTAACATGATGCATCCTTAAGGTATAGCAGAAAATACACCATCCACCCCTAGGTCACTGTAAGAACAGTCTCTTTAATCAGTACCAAGTGTCCAAGTCCCTAGGACTAAGGGCGAATGTGTATCCGACTGATACCTTTTCCTTAAAGACTAGGTCACCCTTTTAGAAATATATGGAATTAATCCTGTGTCTTTTTGAACACAAACATTTTGCCATATTAATCACAGATATCTTGCTCCTTTTAACTCTGGCCCACTTCATGTTGCCACACATCCTGTGCTGCAATCACATAGAGCCCTGGAGCAGAGCCAATCAGGTGATGGGTCATGTAGACTTTAGTGCCTTTTGGTACTAAGCTAATCAGGTGCCAAGTCACATGGGTTCTAACACGTAGGTTCTGATGCTGAACCTATCAGTTGCTAAAATACACTGCACCAATTTTTAATTTTTTTGAAACTGTATACATTCTGGGAAATTAATATTTTTCCTTGGGGCTCCACTAATGGAAAACATGCTTTGCCTGAAGCATTTTGATTCCTGGCCATGACTTTGGGGGGCTATTATCAAGCCCCCCCATGTGACCCCAGATGTTGGTGCTTCCCCAGTTTGGTGATGTATGTAAATATTTCTATTACTCTGTTAAGCTTTATTGTCATCTTTCTATATTTCTGTGATACTGTTTTATATTGTCCTTGTGTGTAGAATAAATGTTATGCTGATCTTACTTTGGTGTGAAGAGTACTTATTATTCTATGCAATCTGAGCCTGAGAGGAGCTGCACTTAGCTCCTTAACCAAATAGATGTTCACACAGACTATTTGTGCCTGACCTGTGGTAGAACATTCTGAGTTCATTTTAGTCTGAACTTGACTCTAGCATAGTGACGTCATTTTGGTCCTCTTCGAGAACAAAGGACAACAGCATGTATTGAATACCTACTTCATGCTGGTGATTTCACTAGGCTCTATTGATAGACATGAAGGCAAAAGAAAAGGTCCCAGAATTTAAGAAGCATACAAGCTTACTGCAGCAAAAAGAAAGACCTAACAACTGAGAGAATTAGCTAACATAAGACTCGATGTAATCATAGCCATTGCCAGAACAAACAGCACAGCCAAGAAATGCGTGACCGACCCAGCAAAACTGAGCATCATGTTTCAGGGGAAAATATGGTCATTCAGTGGCATAGAGGACTTTCAAGCATTGTTGAGGAAAAAACCAGAGTTGAGTAGAAAATCTGACATTCAGACGCAAGAAGTAAGAGATGGAAAAATAGTAACTGTGACTGATGAAACCTTTCTCAGTATGAAAATAATTGAAGAAGGGTATATGGACATATGAATACATATGTGAATGTGTGTATATATGTTTACAGGTATACATGGATAGAGGGCACAGGTTGAATTTGATGGGAAGGGATGATACTTAAGGGGCGAAGTTAAGAGGTGAGAGAGGAATGTGGCAAGAGGAGATAGGGAGAGACAGGGTGGGGTAAACTATCTCATGTAGAAGAGGCAAGGGGAAATGGTTGCAGGGGAGGGGAAGAACAGGAAGGCAAAAAGGAAGAACCTTATTTTCATTGAATCTGGCTCAGGGAGAGAATGACATACATACTAAATGGGACATCTCACCCTGCAGGAGAGTGAGATGAGAGGGGGGATGATGGAGGGGAGGGCATGCTGGGGGGAGGGGAGGTTGGAGGCTCCCACTTTTGAAGAGGGACTGAATCAAAGTAGGGAATGGACCAGGTGAGGGGTGGGATGGGTGGGAGGGAAATATAGCCAATCTTTTACAATATATCTACTATGGTAATGTTTTGCATAGCCATACATGTACAACACATACTGAATTGCTTATTTTCCCAGAGGAAGTGGGTGACAAGGCAGGAAGGGAATGGATCTGGAATTCAAAGTTTTAAAATTAAATGTTTCAAATATATATAAATACTATTATCAATACTCTTTTGCATGTAATTGAGAGATAAGATGTGCAGGCATTGGGGCACAGAGATTCACCTTGCCCTAATGGAAAAGTAGAAGGGGGTATGGGAGAAGATATGGGAGAGACCAGATTGGAGGAAAGGATATCCTGTAGGACTGCTATTCTGGGGTGGTGGGTAGGGGAAAAATGGGGAAAAAATTGTAACTCAAAATCTGGTGGAAATGAATGATGTAAACCACAAGTTAATAAAGCATTTGGGACAAAAAAGTTAGCATGGATTAGAATAGCAGAGGAGAAAGTTTTATGGGCAACTTCCCTGATTCTTCTCATTAAATGTGATCTTTCCTTCCCATAATCACCTAAAACATGTTATTTGTTCCTCTCGTGGAATTTATACTTTGCCTTGCATTCATTCTAGTTATTCAATTTCAATGGGGGAATCTAGGTGGCATGGTGCCATAGTGCCTAGAGGGCTGGATCTGGAGTCAGGAAAACTCATCTTCCTGAGTTCAAATTCAGTCTCAGACATGTACTAACTGTGTGAACCTGGGGAATTCACTTGTCTCTGTTTACCTCAGTTTCCTCATTTTTAAAAATAAGCTGAAGAAAAAATGGTAAAACTTCAGTATCTTTGTCAAGAAAATCCCTCAAAAGGTGACAGAGTTGGACACAACTGAGAGAGCTGAATAAGAGTGCGTGATGAATAACACATAGGTATTACATAAATGCTGGATACAGTTGCTGTTCCTCACCTACGATTCCCACCTCCATACCATTGCACTGACTGTGTCCCTGTGAGAGGAATGCCCTTCCTCCCTACCTCTATTTCTAAGTGCCACTTTCTGCAGGCTGCCTCTTTTGATCCCTCTGCTAGCTTGTTCTTTAGCTGAGGTCTGAAAATTTTGTTTTTTAAAATATTTTGATAACTATTTCATATACTTGGTTTCCTTTGTAGTCCTATGTATCTTATTTTTTATATTATTCTGAGAAAGGGACATTGACTTTACCAGACTGCTTAAGGGGTCCATGAGAAAAAAAGGAAGAATCCCAGGTCTGATGCTGTCCCTTTTATGTTACCTTGGTATCTAACCTTATGTCTTTTATATACCTGTAGACATGACTGTCCCATTGGAATATATGTTCCTTGAGGGTAGAGACTTTTGTTTTTGTCTTTTTCTCTCCAACATTTCCTAGAACAGGGGTGGGAAATCTGTGGCCTGGAAGACACATGTGGCCCTCTAGGTCCTCAAGGGCAGCCCTTTGACTGAATCCACCTCTGGCCTAGAACATAGTGTGTATTTAACAAATGCTTGTGGACTGATTGAAGTAGGCCATGGAGGATAAATAGAATCAGGGCAGGGAATAGGAAGAGGGAAGGTATCTCAGGGGGGAAAGTGATATAAAAGGAAAAAAAAATTGAATGGGTAAGAAAGTGACTAGCCTAACTGGGGAGAGGGATTTATGTTGAGAAGTAGTGGTATGAAATATAAAAAGTTCAAGACACATAGTTTCTGAGTAATTAATCATTTTATTAATTATGCTAGCAGATAGCTAATAAAAAGGGTCAGTGACACTCTCGAATGCCAAAAAAAACCTTATGGAACCCATTCAAGTCTTCTATGCCCTTGGAATAATAGGTGTTCCTGAGGGTAGCAATCAATTGTGACTGGTAAAATTTTTTTCTTTTTTTTTTTTATCAAATGCTTTATTAACTTCTAGTTTACATCATTTATTTACACAAGATTTTGAGTTACAAATTTTCTCCCCGTTTTTCCCCTACCCACCAACCCAAAATAGCGATCCCACTGAATATCCCCTCCTCCAATCTGCTCTCTCCCATATCTTCTCCCATATTCCCTCCAACTTTCCAGTAGGGCACAGTAGATCTCTATGCCCCAGTGCCTGTATCTTTTATTTCCCAGTTACATGTAAAATAATATTGATAATAGTATGTATATATGCATATATATATTAAACATTTAATTTTAAAACTTTGAATTCCAGATTCATTCCCTTACTGGGAAGATAAGGAATTCAATATAGGTTGTACATGTGTAGCTATGCAAAATATTTCCGTATTAGATATATTGTAAAAGACTTTTCCTCCCTCCTATCCCACCTCCTACTTGTTCTTTTCTCTACTTTGATCCTGTCCCTTTTCAAAAGTGGGTGCTTCTAACTTCCCTCTCCCCCAGCTTGCCCTCCTTTCCATCATCCCCCCTCTCATCCCCTTTCCCCCTACTCTCCTGTAGGGTGAGATGCTGTATTCTAGTGTGTATGTCATTCCCTCCCTAAGCCAAATTAAATGAGAATAAGGTTGACCCATTCCCTTCTGACTTTCTGTTCTTCCCCTCCATTGTAACCATTTTCCCTTACCTTTTCTATATGAGATAGTTTACACCAATCTGTCTCTACCCATCTCCTCTCATTATATTCCTCTCTTACCTCTTAATTTCACCTTTTAAGTTTCATCCCTTCCCATTAAACTGGTCCTGTGCCCTCTATCTATGTATACCTGTACACATATATGCACACATCACATATGTATTCATACACCCATATACCCTCCTATATAGACACACACACATTTCTATTCCCTTCAATTATTCTCATACTGAGAAAATTTTCATAAGTTACAATTATCATTTTTCCATGTAGGAATGTAAATAGTTCAACTTTGATAAGTTCCTTACGATTTCTTTTCCCTGTTTACCTTCTCATGCTTCTCTTGCTTCTTGTATCTCAATGTCAAATTTTCTATTCAACTCTGGTTTTTTCATCAAGAATGCTTGAAAGTCCTCTATTCTACTGAATGACCATATTTTCCCCTGAAACATGATACTCAGTTTTGCTGGGTAGGTGATTCTTGGTTTTCATCCTAGCTCCTTTGACCTCTGGAATATCATATCCCAAGCCTTTTGATCCCTCAGTGTAGAAGCTGCCAAACCCTGTGTTATCCTGATTGTGTTTCCACAATATTAAAATTGTTCCTTCCTGGCTGCTTGTAATATTTTCTCCTTGATCTGGAAATTCCAGGAACCTGGCTATAATATTCCTAGGAGCTTTCTTTTGGGGATCTTTTTCAGAGATGATCAGTGGACTCTTTCAACCTCTATTTTGCCCTCTGGTTCTAAAACATCAGGGCAATTTTCCTGGAGAATTTCTTGAAGGATGATTTCTAGGTTCTTTTTTTGATCATGGCTTTCAGGTAGTTCAATAATTTTTAAATTATCTCTCCTGGATCTATTTTCTAGGTCAGTGGTTTTCCCAATGAGATATTTCACATTGCCTTCTATTTTTTCATTTGTTTGGATCTGTTTAATAGTATTTTGATTTCTCATACAGTCACTAGCTTCCATTTGCTCCAATTTAATTCTGAAGGAATGATTCTCTTCAGTGAGCTTTTGAGATTCTTTTTCCATCTGGCAAATTTGGCTTTTTACGGCAGTCTTCTCTTCGTTGCCTTTTTGAGCCTCTTTTGCCATTTGAGTTAGTCTATTTTTAAGGTATTATTTTCTTCAGTCAAGTTGTTGGCTCTCATTTCATAATTTTCTTGCATCATTCTCATTTCTCTTCCCAATTTTTCCTCCACTTCTCTTATTTGATTTTCAAAATCATTTTTAAGCTTCTCTATGGCCTGTAACCAGCTCCTATTTTTCTTGGAAGCTTTTGGTGCAGGAGTTCTGATTTCTTTGTCTTCCTACTGTTCCATGCTTTGATTCTTTTTGTCCCCAAAATAGGAGTCTAATGTTGGATTCCTCTGTTTGCTTTGCTTCCCTCATTTACTCATGTTGCCACTCAATTACTTGGCTTTTGGGCTTTTTGCCACAGTAGGACTCTGCTACTAGACAGGGGAGATTTGTACCAAATGCTGGGGTTTTCTCAGCTGCCAAAGGTATTAGTTGGGTGCTCTCTCTGAAGCCTCCACATGCTCTGGCAAGCTGGTCACACACCTCAGGGCCTCCACCCTAGATTGCAATCCAGATCCAAGCAGGTTAAAGCAAGAGCGACTACCCCTCAGACTGGTCGCTTAGTCCCCCTACACTCTGCAGGTCAGGAGCTGAAGCAGCCACATGGTGGCAGTGCTGCATGGCCACGGCACCCACCTCAGCAGTTCTCCCTCTGACGGATAAAGGCCAATCGCACTCCCAAACTACTGCATCCCAAAGTCCACATTGCACTTATTTCTCACTTTGTCCTTAGCATCTATGGGTTGATAATTCTGGAAACCACCACAGCTGGTGGTGATCTGAAGTCCCTCCAGCCAGCAGCTGGTCAGACCTGCCCTGGGGCTAAAACCTCAGGGTTGAGTGGGCCTGGGGTCAGCTCCCAGAGCACTCTGCTAGCTGCTCC
Source organism: Gymnobelideus leadbeateri (assembly GCA_011680675.1). Taxonomy (NCBI): domain Eukaryota; kingdom Metazoa; phylum Chordata; class Mammalia; order Diprotodontia; family Petauridae; genus Gymnobelideus; species Gymnobelideus leadbeateri. Next base: position 142,907 of record WOXC01006596.1, on the reverse strand, counting down.
CTACCAGCCTGCTGAGCTGTCCTCAATGGGAGGTTAGCTTCTCTGTGTTATTTTGTGGGTTCTGTAGCTCCAAAGTTTGTTCAGAGTCACCTTTTACATGAATTAGAGGTGGTGGGAGCTGGAGCTCAGCAGAAGAACTGTTGCTACTCTGCCATCTTGATTCTGCCCCCAACTGGTTAAAAATTAATGAGAAGAATGAATATCATAGGGGGCAGCTAGGTGGCTCAGTGAGTTAAGTGCCAGCCCTGGAGTCAGAAGGACCTGGGTTTGGATCTGGCCTCAGACACTTAACACACACAAAGAAAAACCTAGCCGTGTGACCTTGGGCAAGTTACTTAACCCCAATTGCCCTCCAAAAAGCAAAAAAAAAAAAAAAGAATGAATATCATAGTAAGAGGTGGGCTTATTCTAATAAAGGGTTGAGGGACATGGCTTTGATCATTCTGGCTCCCAGTCTTAGGCAACCTAGACAAAGTACCTACCTCCAACAAAAGCCTAAGTAGATCACAATGAGCTTCCTCACTTAGGTGGGGTCTGAACAATATTGAAGAGAAAGCTAATCCAATATCATTATCAGCAATGTCCTTCAGAGACTGAACAACCTACAGGTTTCTGAAAAAATCCTATTCTTAATTCAATAATTGATTACTAATATAAGAGAGAATAATAATATTTCTCTATGGAAAATAAGATTGGATAGGTAGGGTGGGAAAAGGAAGAGCCTTGAATGCCAACTTGAATGTAATTGCAGGTTCCATTGAGCGTTTACAGAACTTCTCTGATTCTGTTAATTTTACCTAATAAGCCAGGTTCTAAGTCCTTCGGGGATGACAAAACTGCTTCCATTTAGCCATCTACCACTCTGAGCTGAAGGGCACTCTGAGAAAGTGACTTATTGGTCACTAAAGTACAAATAGACTTAGGAAAGTTATGCCAGTGCTACAACCATAGAGCTAGTGGAGATTTTTCAGGCAGGAGAGTAACTGAATTCTTCTGTCCAACAGAACAATGCTAGGTCAAGGAAACTCCAGGGACCGAGTAGATGCCCTCTCCCTGATTGGCTGGCTGAAGCTCATGACTGCCAAGTTGCTTCCAGACTTTCTTAACTGCTTCTCTGATGATTTTGTGGCTGTGAGGAGAGAAGCCTGTCTTGCAGCTGGTGCACTCAGAATAAGAGATAAGATGGTAAGTTGGAGGTCAAGCCAGTTCTGGACAATTCACTACACTGTTAGAGATTTATTTGCCATGGGTTCTTCTTCCCACAGTTTTCCTGGGTGTTAGAAAAATACTGTATAAAAGGGCAAAGGAGCAATCAGGGCACTGGACTAAATCAGGGCACTGGACTAAAAGTCAGACTACTTGGACTTTCCCATTCTCCATCTCCTGATGACTTTCTATCTCACCTTAAGCAAATCACTTAAACCAGGGGTGGGGAACCTGCAGCCTTGAGGCCACTTGTGGCCCTGTAGGTCCTCAAGTGTGGCACTTTGATTAAATCCAAACTTCACAGATCAAATCCCCTTAATAAAATAATTTGTTCTCTAAAACTTGGACGCAGCCAAAAGGCCACACCCAGAGACCTAGAAGGCCACATGTGGTCTCAAGGCCACAGGTTCCCTACCCCTGAAAACTCTTTCCTCATATCTAAAACAGGATTAGGAATATATTCCCTAGCTTATCTCACAATTTCTTCATAGGTTCCAAAGAAATAACAAGTATGAAAGTGCACTACAAGCTATAGAGTGTGATACAATTATCAGATATTGAAACTATATTAACTAGAAAGCATGGAAGTTAAATAGTTGAATATCTATCTGAAATGACATTTAGTCTCGGGCCAAACCTAACTTCTTCTACTCAGGTCATCCTACTCTGTAACTATACTTTCACCTTGCCATTTGGAGAGATTGTCATCACCAGATCTGTAATTGGGAATCTTTATGCTGGCATCCTCAATTGGGAGTGATGGGGAGGAAGGATACATTTCTTGGGATGAATAAAGACCCACAGAGATCCCAGGACACTGCTGTGGCTGCTTTTGGGGAGACTATCCTCCCTTGCCCCCCTCCTTTTTTTGCATCCCTAGCACTTAGCACAGGGCTTAGGTTCCTGAAAAGGGTGGAGAACCTATGGCCTCAAGGCCACATGTGGCTTTCTAGGTCCTTGGGTTCCCCACCTCTGGTAAGATATAGTGCTAAATAAATGTTTATTGAATAGCTAAATAACTGTCTACCCCCAACTCCTCACTCCACAGAAGTTGTATGTAATCACTCTCTATTTTCACTAGTTATTCCTGATAACTGGGTGCTAAGGGAAGTTGTTTCTTCACACTCGGTATCTCTTGATTGCCTTATTACTGGGGGTGGGGTACAATGGTAACCCTTAAAATTTTTAGGGAGACAATGAAGCCACACTACCCTAACACTCAAAGTTTAGAGTTAAGGGACCTTACAGAATCATCCAGGAATAATAGCTAGCATTTATATAACACTTTAGGGCAGCTAGGTGGCACAGTGGATAGAGCACAGGGCCCAGTGTCTGGAAGACTCATCTTCCTGAGTTCAAATCTGGCCTCAGACACTTACTAGCTTTGTGACCCTGGGCAAGTCACTTCACCCTGTTTGCCTCAGTTTCCTCATCTGTAAAATGAGCTGGAGAAGGAAATGGCAAACCACTCCAATATCTTTGCCAAGAAAACCCCAAGTGGGGTGACAAAGAGTCAGACACAACTGAACAATGATAATATAATGCTTTAAGCTTTCGAAAACACATCACAAATATTGGTGTCTTATTTTATCTTCACAACAGCCCTGGGAGGCAGATGCTATTATTTATTGTCTCCACAGATGAGAAAACTGAGGAAGAAAAAATTCAGTCCATTGTCCAGAGTAATAAAGCCAGTAAATGTCTGAAGCTGGACTGGAACAACTCCAGTCTTCTCAATTCAAAGTCCAGTGCTCAAATCCAACTGTATCTTATAAAGGAGTAAAATGAGGCCCCAGAGAAGGGAATGATTTACTCAGAGTCACAGAGGAAGGCTCATTTAACTCTCCTTGATATAGATGCTAAGCTGGAGGAAGTCCAACAGTGCCCACATCTTATAGACACACAGTCTGTGAGAATTGAAAGGCTCCTTAGAGACCTCCTTACACATCTTACCCAAGAGAGGCCCAGAGTTGGTGGCAGAGCAGGAATTAGAGAACCCAGGCCTCATATTTCCCAGCTCATCCCTCTTACATCCAGGCTGCTGAAATATATTATCCTTCATGGGCAACAGTCCTTGGTTTCATGATCCAGGACAAGCAGCTGGGCAGGAAGAAAGGAGAACCTTTAGTCTTTTTGGCAACATCCTGGCCCCAAACTTACCTTGCCCCCCTCTCTGGGTTTACAGGATAGTTTTAGAAGCTCAGGTGAGCCCCAGGAGAGGGGCAGTGTGGTAGCACACTGGATAGGGCACTGGCCCTGGAATCAGGAGCACCCAAGTTCAAATTTGACCTCAGACACTTACTACACTTACCTTGAGCAAGTCACTTAACCTTCTTTGCCTCAAAAAAAAAAAAAAAATAGAAGCCCAGGTGATCAACACTTGGAAGGGAAAGTAAAGGTATTCTGTCTCATTGCCTATTCTTCCACTAAATAATAGGGAGTATGCAGCTGATAACTCCTAGGTCTAAGAAAGAATTCCTCCTCCCCAGAGCAGGACCATCAAACTTTCAATCCAGGGAACCCTGACCATAGGAAAGTTTGAGTAGTTCAGTTACCTGACCTGAAGAGCTATATAAGGGGGCATGCTAGAAAATGTTCAACAATCTGCTCTCTGAAAAAAATGTCTATGACATACTTTTAAGTCCAACATGTGGGGCAGCTAGTGGGCACAATGGTTAGAGCACACTGGCCCTGCTTTCAGGATCCAGAATAATTAGAATAATTAGATCCAGAAGGATCTAATTTCAGATCTGGCCTCAGACATTTATTAGCTCTGTGACCCTGGGCAAATTACTTAATCTGGATTGCTTTAAAAAAAAAAAAAAAGGTTTATTCTGCATTATTAACATTTTCCCCATCATTTTCTTAAGTCTAGAGAATCAACAAAACAATAAGCCAAGCCCTGATTTGTAATGTTTGCCAGTTTCTGAAGTGTAAATGTTTACACTGAAAATTTAAGTCAGCTGCTTGTGAGCTGAGCCACTTGGAGCTCACTCTAGCACAGCCCTGGAACCCCTTCTTGCTATACCCCTCCCCTCTCATAGTCTCATTTCCCTTTAGAAGCGTTATGAGGGGGTGGAGTTGAGAGGGAGAGACCACACTCTGAAACTTGATGCTAGTTCCAGAGGTGGCCAGCAGTGTGCTGTTCCCATTCTTTGACCAGCTCATGGTGACCCTCAAACTCTACTGCTGTTGGCAGTGAAGGACTGATTCATTGAGCCAGGACTAGGCCTCCATCTCCAGCCACAAGCCAAGGCAAAGTTTTAATCTCATTGGATAGAATTTTTGGGCCTCACCTACCCTTGATTCCTGTTCTTAGTCTCACCAGCACTACCCTACCATAGTTCCCCACCCTCTTCAGGTTGCTCTCCCCTTTTCTTCCTAAGAGACCCACAAATTCTTCCAAGAGACCCTTGAAATTTCCCACCCTTTGACAAAACCTCATCCACATTCCTCAGGTTACTACTCTGATAAAACCAGGTGCTGAAGAATATAAAAGGAGAGAGAAGGTGAAGAGCAATTACCTTTCCTATGTTTTTTTTGGAGTGGGGGGATGTCTTTTTTTAGAGGGAAGAGGAGCCTGAATTATGTTATGTGGAAAAATTCCATCCATGTCCAGGCTGAGCAAAACTGCTCTGAGATGAAAAGAATCAGCTCACAATGAGCAAACAGAACCAAGTTTATTCTAAGAAGAGGACATGCTGTTCCTATAGGCATTGATCTAGAAAGCACTTAAGTCAAGGGAAAGACTTTATTTAGTCAAGGGTTGAACTTCTTCATAGACAGAACAGCAGAATGAGTAAAGGAAGAACATGTGTTCACATCCTGCCTCTAAAACACAATAGCTCTGTGACTACAGATCTTTTAACCTCTCAATGTTCTAGACAACCCTCTAAGACTATGTTGACCTACATTAGTAATGGAGATCCCTACCATACTGGGTAGGGGAAGCTAGGTAGCACAGCAGACAGTGTCAGGCCTGGAGTCAGGAAGATGTCCTCCTGAGTTCAAATCCAGCCTCAGACACTCACTAGTTGTGTGACCCTGGGCAAGTCACTCAACCCTGTTTGCCTCAGGTTCCTCATCTTTCAGAGGATCTAGAGAAGGAAATGGTACTCCAGTATCTTTGCCAAGAAAACCCCATATAGGGTCACAAAGAGTCGGACACAAGTGAAAAATTACTGACCACACACACACACACACACACACACACACACACACACACACACCATACCAAGGTTCCCTATACTAATAAAAATAATTTTTTTGATTGTGCCTTGTTTTTAATGCCATATTCTAGAAGGTCAGTGAGTTTCTTGTATCTAGGCTTTCTGCGTTCTAACTCTGACAGCTCATCATTTCTCCCTTTTTCATTCCAGGTATATGACAGCCTCCTAAAGTTGGTACAGGGTGATCCATACTGGAAAATCAAAGCTTTTGCCATCAGAGGTATTACAGAGATAGTGCCCCCTATTCCCTGCTTCTCAAATAATCTTCCATGGGCTGGGGAAACAGAAGAGAAGTCTCACAGAGGGTTCTGTTTCACCACGAGGCATCACAACTAGCTACCAACCTGATCTTATTCCACATAAGGTCACAGTCTAAGCCAGTCCCACACTTACTCCAGGAGGGAGGGCATTTCACCTTTTTGAAATGAATTGCCCCATTCTTAAGGATTCCCAGAAAGTGACTAGCTCCTGTTGTTTGCCTGGCCTCTTTTTGGAAGGACCTGCCAATTCCTCAGTTGTGGGAGTATAGTGAGAGCAGAACATTTTCTTTTTTCCCCACTTAATAGTATTTTATTTTTTATAATTACATGTTAAGATAGTTTTCAACACTCACTTTTACAAGATTTTGAATTCCGAATTTTTTCTCCCTCCCCAACATGACAAGCAATCTAATAAAGGCTATACATGTACAATCATATCAAACACACTTCTGGATTAGTACTGTTGTGAAAGAAGAATCAGAATAAAAGGGAAAAACAACAAGAAAGAAAAAGAGAGGGAGAGACAGAAAATAGTACACTTCAATCTACATTCAGACTCCATAGTTCTTTCTCTGGGTGTGGATAGCATTTTCTACCATGAGTTTTTTGGAATTGTCTTAGATCATTGTATTGCTGAGAAGAGCTAAGTCTATCGAACTTGATTATCACACAGTGTTGTTGTTACTATGTACAATGTTCTGCTTCTGCTCACTTCACTCAGCATCAGTTCATGTAAGTCTTTCCAGGTTTTTCTGAAATTGGCCCACTCATCATTTCTTTTTTTTTTTTTTTAAGCAATTGGGGTTAAGTAACTTGCTCAAGGTTACACGGCTAGTCATTATTTATGCGTGGGTGCTCATTTTCTGAGGCCAGATCTGATCTCCGGTCATCCCAACTCCGAGGCCGGCGCTCTTACTCACTGCACCACCTAGCCGCCCCTTTAGGGCAGGCAATTGGGGTTAAGTAACTTGCCCAAGGTTACACGGCTAGGTTTTTGTTTGTGCGGATTAGGTGTCGGAGGCCGGCTCCGACCTCAGGTCCTTCTGATTCCAGGGCCGGCGCTCTATTCACTGCGCCACCTAGCCGCCCCACCACTCATCATTTCTTATAGAACAAGAGTATTCATATACCACAACCTGTTCAGCCATTCCCCAGTTGAGGAGCATCTCCTCAATTTCCAAGTCTTTGCCACCACGAAAAGAGCTGCTATAAATATTTTTGTACATGTGGGTCCTTTTCCCTTTTTATGATCTCTTTGGGATACAGACCTAGTAGTGGTATTGCTGGATCAAAGGGTATGCACTGTTGTATAGCCCTTTGGGCATAGTTCCAAATTGCTCTCCAGAATGGTTGGATCAGTTCACAACTCCACCAACAATACACTAGTGTTCCAACTTTCCCACATCTTCTCTAACATTTGTCATTTTCCTGTTTTGTCATATTAACCAATCATATAGGTGTGAGGTGGTACCTCAGAGTTGTTTTAATTTACATTTCTCTGATCAATAATGATTTATAGCATTTTTTCATATAACTATAGATAGCTTTAATTTCTTCATCTGAAAGCTGCCTGCTCATATTCTTTGACTAAATGGGAAATGACTTATAAATTTATCTTATAAATTTGACTCAGTTGTCTATATATTTGAGAAATGAGGCCTTGATCAGAAACACTGGCTGTAAAAAGTTTTTTTCCCAGCTTTCTGCTTTCTTTCTAATCTTAGTTGCATTGACTTTGTTTGTGCAAAAACTTTTCAATTTAATATAATCAAAATTATTCATTTTGCATTTCATAATGTTTTCTATCTCTTGTTTGATCATAAATTCTTCCATTCACCATAGATCTAACTGGTAAACTATTCCTTGCTCTCCTAATTTGCTTATGGTAACACCCATAACCATGTACCCATTTTGATCTTATCTTGGTATACAATGTAAGATGTTGGTCTATGCCTACTTTCTAGTTTTTTTTTTCTAGTTTTCCCAGCAGCTTTTGTCAACTAGTGAGTTCTTATCCTAGAAGCTGGGGTCTTTGGGTTTATCAAACAGAAGATTGCTATAGTCACTGACTACTGTGTCTTGTGTATCTAACCTATCCCACTGATAGACCACTCTCTTTCTTAGCTAGTACCAAACAGTTTTGATGATTGCTATTCTATAACATAGTTTTAAATCTGGTGTGGCTGGGCCACCTTCCTTTGCATTTTTTTCATTAATTCCCTTGATATTCTTTACCTTTTGTTCTTCAAGATTGTTATTATTTTTTCTAGTTCTATAAAATAATTTTTTGGTAGTTTGATTGGTATGGCACTGAATAAGTAAATTAATTTAGGTAGAATGATCATTTTTGTTATATTAGCTTGGCCTAACAATGAGCAACTGATAGTTTTCAGTTATTTAGATTTGACTTTATTTGTGTGAAAAGTGTTTTGTAATTATGTTTATATAGTTCCTGGGTTTGTCTTGGCAGGTAGACTCCCAAATATTTTATACTGTCTACAGCTACTTTAAATGGAATTTCTCTATTTCTTGCTGCTGGGCTTTGTTAGTAATATGTAGAAATGCTGATGACTTATGGGGGTTTATTTTATACCCCTGCATTTATACCTGCAACTTTGCTAAAGTTGTTAATTATTTCAAGAAGTTTTTTTTAGTTGATTCTCTAGCATTCTCTAAGTATACCATCATATCATTTGCAAAGAGTGATAGTTTTGTTTCCTCATTGCCTATTTTAATTCCTTTGATTTCTTTTTCTTCTCATTGCTAAAGCTAACATTTCTAGTACAATATTGAATAACAGTGGTGATAATGGACATCCTTGTTTCACCCCTGATCTTATTGGGAAAGATTCTAGATTATTCCCATTACAAGTAATGCTTGCTGATGGTTTTAGATAGATACTACTTATTATTTTAAGGAAAGCTAAATTTATTCCTATGCTTTCTAGCTTTTTTAATAGAAATAAGTGCTGTATTTTATCAAAAGATTTTTCTGCATCTACTTCAATAATAATGATTTCTGTTAGCTTTGTTATTGATATGGCCTATTTATGCTGATAGTTTTCCTAATATCAAACCAACCTTGCGTTCCTGATATAAATTTTACCTGGTCATAGTGTATTATCGTCATGATAAATTGTTGTAATCTCTTTGCTAACATTTTATTTAAAGTTTTTACTTCAATATTCATAAGGGAAATTGATCTATAATTTTCTTTCTCTGTTTTAGCTCTTCCTGGTTTAGGTATCAGCACCATATGTGTATCATAAAAAGAATTTGGTAGGACTCCTTTGTCTATTTTTCGAAATAATTTATATAGTGCTAGAGAGCAAAACATTTCTGAATCTCCACCTACTGGAACCGCCCCCTCCACTTCCCAGGATGCATTACATTTCATTAAGTCTTAGTCAGTTGACTTTGACATAAAGAAGTCAACTTCCTGAAGGAACGAACAGGAATGCTTAAATATCATAAACAGTGTTTTGCTCTTTGCATAGATACAATCAAAGCAATAAAATGAGACATAATAGAATATCTACCACATGGCTGCTTACCCTCAGGTTACCTTAGATCCAAACCTAGGAGTACGAGAGAAAGCACAGTACATTTTGCATAGTACCTGATGTCTATCCCTCCTTCAAGATAGTAAAGGAATGTAGAAAATAAAACACCCCCTGACTACTGTCTAATTCATTCCATCAAGCCAGGCTAATTATTAGATGAAGATTCAGGAAGCCTGGACCTAGGTTGTAGCATTGTCGTAGGACCCAGTGTGGACTGAAGCTCTTGCAGCTAGTGGTTTTCCTATTGCATCTCATCACAGCTGGCTCATCAAGCATGAATGCTAGGTGCTTCAGGTGATAGAGCACTGGGTCTGGAGTTAGAAGACCTGAGTTCAAATCCAGCCTCAGACTGGCTATGTGACCCTGGGCAATTCACTTAACCTCTGTCTGCTTCATTTTCCTCAACTGTAAAATGGGAATAATCATATTATCTATTTCACAGGGTTTTGTGAGAATCAAATAAGATAATATTTATACACACTAAATAAATGCTTATTCTCTTCCCCTCCCCCATGGAGACAGGGGAGTGGACTTAGAAGCAGGCTCCAGAAAAGAGAATCTTGCTACTTGGGGTTCTAAGCCACCAGTTCTGTCCTTGACCCTTTCAGTTCAAGTTTCCAGTAGCTGACAGGTATATTATCTTCTCTGTGGCCTTGAACCAGTCCTCAAAACCTCTCACTTTCTACTAGCTCATCACTCAATACTTCATTGTCTTTGTTACCTATCTCTTATATCTTGTAATTTCATCAAGTAGATTTGGGAGGGAGGGGAGAGAGGACAGGAAATGAAATTTATTGGAGTCCTGGCCTCAATGTCCCTTCACAGTATGGTGCCACATAGGACTGAGGGCTTGCCCATTTCCTATTATATAACAGGCACTCTGTGGACAACTAGAGAGATAAAGAATCCCTCCAGACTCTTATGGGCTCATCTTCTGATAGTATGCACATAGCCAAGCTCAATAGGTCTTGCCAGAGTTTGTGCTATCCTAGCATAGCCCTCAAGAATTCAAGGACCCTTCCACTCCATGATGTTTCTTCAGTCCAAGACTTTGGGGTCTGCTTCCTCATCTCTATATAGTCTTTATGAGAATGATATATGCTATAATTGCCATACTTCATGCCCTAGAGGGTAGCTACAGAACTACCCCCCTAACCCTACCCATGGTTGGCAAGTGTGGAAATGATATGATTGGTAAGTTCCCACTTCCTGTACTCTGACCCAACCAAACACAAATATTCTCTGCTCTCAGATTTGCACTACTATTCAGGTTAATTCTCCATATAACTAGAATCCCCTCCTTACCCTTCCTTAGCTACTGAATCCTAGAAGGGTCCATGGATAGATTTCAGAGGGTCTATGAACTTGAAGAGGAAGGGAAAAAATTGCACCTCTTTTTTTAACTGAAGTTTTTAATTTCTTCAATTTTTTAAAATTACTTTGAGAAAGCATCCATAAATTCACCAGACTGGCAAAGGGGTCCATGACACAAAGAAGATTAAGAACCTCTGTTCTATGGACTGTTGTACTGATACGTAAAATAACTACTTTTTGTAGTTGAATAAAAGTATTAGGGTGTAAGCTCATGCTCTACAGGCTTATGGATTCCATTATTGATATAGTTCAGTTAGTAAACATGACACCATAATGTTGTCCACATCACCCATATAATCTTTGTCTATTCTGTTGGATCCTTATATTTTAAACTTCTATAGAAGGAGGAGGAGGAGGAGAGACAAGAGAGGGATTATCTACATTGTAGGCACAAGCTTGCCAGAAATAATTTTTCATTAACTTATCATTATTCCAAATCTAAGCATTTTTCTGTTTAAAGGGAGAAATGTCCAAACTGGCCAAATCCCCTCATGCCTGCAGAAAATCCTCCCTAACAAAAGATATTTTGAAATAACATTTTTAGAGTTCTTGAATAAGGAAAATTTCACAAGATAATAAAACATCTATACAAGTCAGGATAAGGTAAAAGTTAATATTTTGCTTCATCAACCCAGAATAAGAGTCACTAAATATTGGAAAATCAATTTCCTAAATTCCAGTTTCCCTTTAGAGCTCTTCCCTGATCAAGTTCACCCCCACCCAACCCCCACACCCAGCCACTACTCCCTCTGGAAATCTCTTTTTTCTCTTAAGTATATTTTTATCCTAATCCCTTCAGAGAACCAGGGGAGGCAAAGATCTTAACTAGAAGTACAGAATGTTCCAAATCTGGTTACTACCCTTAATCTATTTTCAGGGCCCTTAGTTTTCAATCTTGACTTTTTTAATGGAGGATGACTCTTAGTTTTATGCATGTATATCAATTCCTTTGTATATCTTGGATATCAGACCTTTATCAGAGAAAGTTGCTGAAAAAAAAACAATTTTCCCAGTTAACTTTCCCTTCTAATTCTAACTGAATTGATATTTGTGCAGAAAATCTTCAATTAATATAATCCTTGAGCCTAATTTAGTCAAGAATTCTTCATATAGCCATAGTTGTGAAAAGTTATTTCCTCTCTTGATCCTTTCATTTATGTTATGACTTTTCAGACTACTCCTTGGACAATAGACCTAGTCTGCTTTTTGAGGGTCAGTATAGCTAATCACAGAGAGGCACAGCATCAGTAGGTAGACCATCTAACAATAAAATTCTTTTGGCCATGGCAACTCACCAAAGAGTTATTTTAAATGTCCCTTAATCCTACATGGCTCCCTCTCACCATGATGGTGGTGGAGAGATGGGAAAGGGGCAGAAGGCACTTAAGAATAACCCAATTTTTAGACCATCAAAAAACTTACATTTGAGTATTGGTGCTCTAAATGTGAAATCCTTGTCCAGTGACCATTGGATGGACATTGTTGCTAGAGGAACCAAACTATATCAGCCTTGATATTTTTGCTCTAAAGCAGGGTCGCTTGGTTTTTTGGGGGGAGGGGCATGACCTGGCACCCCATTGGCAGTGGTAAAGACTATGATCTCCTCCTCAAAATCATGTTTTTAAATGCATAAAATAAGATGCATAGGATCACAAAGGAAACCGATTATATTAACAGTTATTGATTTTTAAAAATCAATATCATGGACTCCAGGTTAAGAACATCTATTTTTTGTAGGACATCTGACTATAATTAAGGCTGATACAGTTTGGAACTGGTCTCAGGACAGGAGTTCTTTTTTCTTCCTTTTTTTTTTTGGAGGGAGGAAGGCAGGGCAATTGGGTTAAGTGACTTACCCAAGGTCACACAGCTGGTAAGTGGTAAGTGTTTGAGGCCAGATTTGAACTCAGGTCCTCCTGACTCCAGGGCTGGTGCTCTACACCACCTAGCCACCCCCAGGACAGGGGTTCTTAACCTTTTTGCATGTGTTGTGACCTCTTTGGTGAAGCCTTATCTCTTGTCAGAGTAATGTTGTTGAAAATAATAAATGAAGGAAATACTAAATTTTAGTTATAGGTTAGTGAAAAATAAAAATATACATATATATGTGTGTATCTACATATATACAAGTATATCTGTATATGTGGATATGTGTGTATATATGTTTATATATACATATGTATATACGTATGTATGTATGTTTTCACACACAGAAAAATAGCAAATGATACCCAAAGAATCATGGGAAATGGGAGAAAAGTGAATATTGTCCTAATTTTCAGAAAAGAGAAGAACCTTTTTTTTTTTTGCCTGAGAAGTTTAGGACAGTGAATTTGATCTCAATTCCAGGGACAATTCTAGAACAGATTGTTAACAATATGGTTAGGGAAAGTCTAAAAAGGGAAGTCATGATTACAAAGATCCAGCATAACTTCATCAAGAACAGCTCATAGTGATCAACCTTATTTCCTTTTTTTTTTTTTTTGACAGGGCTAGTAAACTGGTAGGTCACAAGAATAATACAGATAGGGGCACCTAGGTGGTGCAATGGCCCTGGAGTCAGGAGTACCTGAGTTCAAATCCAGCCTCAGACACTTCACACACACACACACACACACACACACACACACACACACACACCTAGCCATGTGACCTTGGGCAAGTCATTTAACCCCAATTGCCCCTCCAAAAAAGCAACAAAGAAAAGAATACTATAGATATAATTTACCTAGATTTTTAGTATACCATTTAATAAGGCATCTCATTCCGTTATGATAGAAAACACTGAGAGATGTGGGCTAACCAAGAAATGCAATGATGGATTTGGAATGGGTTGAATGGCTAATCTCAAAGAGTAATTAATGGTTCAATATCAGATTGGCAAGGTGCTTCTAATGGAGTGCCCAAGAAATGCTGTTTGTTTGATATTTTTATTAATGATATGACAAAAATCATAAATGGTGTACTTACCAAATTTGCAGATAACATAAAACTAGGAGAGAAAATCGATCCATACCAGATGACACAGTCAGGATTCAAGTCAAGTTAACCTGCCTTTATTAGGGGCTTGCTATGTACCAGGCACTGTGCTAAGTGCTGGGGTTACAAAGAAAGGCAAAAATCAGCTCCTGCTCTCGAAAAGCTCACAGTCTAATGAAGGAAACACCATGTAAACAACTGTATATAAACAAGATCTATACAAGATAAATTGAAAATTATCTCAGAGGAAAGGTATTAAGGTTAAGAAGGACCAGGAAAGTCTTCTTGCAGAAAGTAGGACTTTAGCAGGGAATTAAAAGAAGCAAAAAGGCAGAGAAAAGGAGGGAGAGTTCCAGGATTGGAGGAGCCAGCCAGCAAAAATGCCAGGAATCAGGAGATAGTATGTCTTGTGCAAGGAGCAGCAAGAACACTAATGTCACTGGATCATAGGGCACATGGATCATAGGGGTATGACTGGAAAGGTAGAAAGTAGCCATGTTATGAAAGGCATTATTTTATCCTATAGGTAATAAGAAGCCTCTAGAGTTATTAAATAGTTTATTTATAAGATCCTGATAGGCTAGAATATTTGGATGAGTCTAAGAAGATGAAGGCACAATGGATAGAGTGCCAGGCTTAGAGGCAAGAAGATCTGTATTCAAATTCTATCTCAAAACACTTACCAGCACTGTGACCCTGGGCAAGTCACTTCACCCTGTTTGCCTTAGCTTCCTCATTTGTAAAATGAGCTGGAAAAGGAAATGGCAAACCACTCCAGTATCTTTGCCAAGAAACCCCAAATTTAGGTCATGAAGAGCAGGATATGTCTGAACAACAAGAAGATGGCATCCAATATGGATAAATGTCTAAAATCTTACATTTGGGTTAAAATATTCATCTTCACAAGTATGAAATGTTTTTAAGCATAATTGGGTAAAAAATATCAAATCAAAAGTGGTATGGACTGTTTCATCACTAGGTGGGTTCCCCCTCCCTGAAGGTCTTGAAGCAGAAGCTAGGTCAGGCGTGGGGAACCTGCAGACTTGAGACCACATGTGGTTCTCAAGGGCCACACCTGAGGACCACATGTGGACTGGAGGCCTCAGGCTCCCTACCCTTGGGCTAGGTGTTTACTTGTCAGGTATGTTTTATTGGGGTTTCCTTTCATGTATGGGTTGAAGTATATGGTCATTGAGGTCTCTTTTGACTTTTGAATTCTGTGATTCTGTACTTTTATGCCCAGTTGTGTGAAGCCAGCCCCCCTCTTCTCAGTTCCTCTAAATTGACAGCAGCAGTACATGTAGCCATTACCTATGTTACTCTCAAGGCAAAGGCTGTTTCTAAATAATGTTTCTAAATAATGTTTCTAAATAATGGAAAGTTGAGCTACTGTAAGGGTTATGGGATTTAAAGATCTTCCATGCCCCATTGGACTTGCTGACATAGCAGGAAGGGAAGGGGCAAGAGGAAGCGGAAGAAGAGTTAGAGTTCCGTTGGGGACTGTTGGTGGCCACAGCAACAGCAGTAACTGCCGAGGTAGAGGTCGAGGCCCAAATCTCTTTTTAAGCCAGCCAGAATTTCTGCTAAGGACTCTTGTTGGGGGCTGCCGGGAACTGGAACTGCGGGGGGCCAGAGCTGTTGTGAGCACGCTTCCTGGACGCTGAGCAGTTGCTGAGAGTCGGGAGAGAAGGACCTTTGCCTGAAGTAGCCTGTTCTATTTTGAAGGCTTAAGAATGTGGTTGTTTACTATGTTAACTACTTGTGCCAATTTCATAACTACCCTGATGGCTTTGACTTTCTGGTTTTGGGACTCGGTTATTTGGTATTTTAATAAATTCTCCGGCTTTATCCCCCATATAGAGAGACTGATATATTTTGTGATTAATAACCACATAAGCCTATTTATAATTGCCATAGGCATAGTGAATATTGCATTGTTAATACAGCTACATCCTGCCCAGATTAAACAATATCTCTGCCACAAGGCCCTCTGAGCTGTCATTGGCATGTGCAAGTCCTCCACTGGAAATGACTGCTAAGTTGTCCCAGAGCTCTGCCCAAGTGATCCAGAATCCCTATTCAGGTAATACTTGGGCTGCTTTGAAAGAAACCAAAAGGTAAGGGTGAGAAGGTAGTTTCAGGCATGGAGTACGGCCAATAAAAGGTGGGAAATAGAATCTTTTGTATCTGAGGGGAAGAGGAGCAATTATTTATTAAGGGTCTACAATGTGCCAGGGACTGTGATAGGCACTTTTTCAAATGGTATCTCATTTGATCCTCACAACAACCCTCGGAGGTTGGTGCTATTATTATCCCCATTTTTATAGCTGAGGAAGCTGAGGCAGACAGGGGTTAAGTGATGCCATATGGCCAAGGTCACCTAGCTAGTAAATATCTGAGATGGGATTTGAACTTTGGTCTTCCTGACTCCAGACCCAGTGCTCTGTTATCTGCACCACCTGGTTGTTATATGGATTAATAAGTAGGCCAGTATGCCTGGATCACAGAATTCCAGCTACCTGTAAAAAGAATAGCAAGGTAGGAAGAAGCCAGGTTGTAAAAAAAATATTTAAATATCAAATGGAGGAGTGTATATTTTTATTCTTAAGGCAATCGGGAAGCTATTGCACTTGCTTAGGTGAGAGGTGATAAGAGGCTAACTGTGTGAATGGAAAGGAAGAAATATAAAGGATGGACATTATAGAGACAGAAAAAGATTTGGCAGCTGATTGGAAGTGCAGGGTGAGTGGGAGTGGGGGGATTGAAAATGACAAGGTCACAAACATGGATGACTGAAAGGACGGTGGTACCTTAAAAAGTAATAGGAAAGCTCAGAAGAAAGGTAGGATTTGAACAATAAATAATGAGTTCTGTTTGAACATGTCGACTTTGAGATGCTTACGGGGTATCTAGTTTGAAATGTCTTAGAGAAAGTTGGTGAGGTAGGCCTGATGCTCAGAGAGAAACTAAGGCTGGATATAGAGATCTTTCCTCAGTTCTCAAATGCTACCCCTATCTCTCCATCTCTCAGCATATGATCTTATCTACTCCTATACTGAGAAAATTGAAGCCATCTGTTGTAAACTACTCATATGCCCTATTCTGCATCCCTCAAAACCCTGTCCTTTATCCCTTTGCTTCAGTCTCTGACAAAAAGATGGTCCTTCTACTCAAAAAGACTAAGACCTCTATATTCCTTTTTAAAATATTTTTTAGTGAATAGAGCGCCGGCCCTGAAGTCAGAAGGACCTGAGCTCAGAGTGGGCCTCAGACACTTAATTCACACAAACAAAAACCTAGCCGTGTAACCTTGGGCAAGTTACTTAACCCCAATTGCCCTAAAGGGGCGGCTAGGTGGCGCAGTGAGTAAGAGCGCTGGCCTCGGAGTTGGGATGACCCGAGATCAAATCCGGCCTCAGAAAATGAGCACCTACACATAAATAATGACTAGCCGTGTAACCTTGAGTAAGTTACTTAACCCCAATTGCTTTAAAAAAAAAAAAAAGGGGGCAGAGCCAAGATGGCGGAGTAGAAACAGCTCATTCAAGCCACTCTGCCCCCAGATTCCCCCCAAACTATGTAAAAGGGGACTCTGAACAACTTCTGGAGCCCCAGCACCCACAGAACGACACAGAGAAGCTAACCTCCTGCTGAGGACAGCCCAACAGCCCTGCAGGAAGGACCAGCGCAGCGGTCAGGGAACTGGCAGCACGCAGAGCGCAGGGAGCCGAGCCGAACCCAGGTCCGCATGAGCCGAGGTTTTAGCCCCAGGGCGGCAGGGCCAGCAGCCGGCTGGAGGAACCCCAGAACACCAGGAGCTGTGGCGACTCCAGAATTATCAACATAGACATGCCTAGGACAAAGTAAGAGGTTAGTGTCCTATGGACTTTGGGACCTGTATTTGGGGAATGCGTCAGCTCCCTCCCCTGGGGACTAGAAGCCTCTGAGGAGACACGCCATTTTGTAGTTTTCAGAGGCAGCTCTGGCTCCCAGCCTACAAATCGTGGGGAGATCCAGCGATCAGTCTTGGGGGGTAATCGCTCTTGCTTTAACCTCCCTGGATCTGGATTGTGATCTAGGGTGGAAGTTGTGGGTGGGTTTACAGCTTGCCAGAAACAGAAGTTGCCCCCCACACGTTTGGGACAAAAATTCCTCTATCTGTCCTTAAAGCCATAGTGTGGCAACAAGCCCCAAAGTCAAGCAATTAAGTGGCAACATGCCAAGGCAAAGGAAACAGAAAAATGCAACCCTAGACTCCTATTTTGGGGGCATAGAGCGGGAAAAGGACTGTGAGGTCAGAAGTCCTGCTCCAAAAGCCCCAGGGGAAAACATGAGCGGGTTGCAGGCCATAGAGGACCTTAAGAAGGACTTGAAAAATCAAATAAGAGAAGTGGAGGAAAAATTGGAAAGAGAAATGAGAAGGATGCAGGAAAAGTATGAAATGAGGGTCAACAGCCTGACTGAGGAAAACAACACCTTCAAAAATAGACTAACTCAAATGGCAAAGGAGGCCCAAAAGGGCAATGAGGAGAAGAATGCCTTAAAAAGTCGAATTTGCCAGATGGAAAAAGAATCTCAAAAGTTCACTGAGGAGATTCATTCCTTCAGAGTTAGACTGGAGCAAATGGAAGCTAATGACTTTATGAGAAATCAAGATGCTGTTAAGCAGATCCAAACAAATGAAAGATTAGAAGGCAATGTGAAATATCTCATGGGAAAAACCACTGACCTGGAAAATAGATCCAGGAGAGACAATTGAAAAATTATTGGACTACCTGAAAGCCATGATCAAAGAAAGAACCTAGAAATCACCCTTCAAGAACTTCTCAAGGAAAACTGCCCTGATGTTTTAGATCCAGAGGACAAAATAGAGGTTGAAAGAATCCACAGATCACCTCCTGAAAAAGATCCCAAAAAGAAAACTCCCAGGAATATTATAGCCAGGTTCCAGAATCCCCAGATCAAGGAGAAAATACTTCAAGCAGCCAGGAAGAAACAATTTCAATATTGTGGAAACGCAATCCGAATAGCCCAGGACCTGGCAGCTTCTACACTGAGGGATCGAAGGGCATGGAATATGATATTCCAGAGGGCAAAAGAACTGGGAATGAACCCAAGGGTCACCTACCCAGCAAAACTGAGAATTTTGTTTCAGGGGAAAATATGGTCATTCAGTGGAATAGAGGACTTTCAAGCATTCTTGAGGAAGAAACCAGAATTGAATAGAAAATTTGACATCCAGACACAAGAAGGAAGAGATGCCTGAGAAGGTAATCAGGGAAAAGAAATCAAAAGGAACTTATCAAAGTTGAACCATTTACATTCCTATATGGAAAAGCAATAACTGTGACTGATGATATCTTTCTCACTATGAAAATAATGGAAGAAGGGGGTGTGGTCATATGAATACATATGTGAATGTGTGTGTATATGGTTACAGTTATATATGGATAGAGGGCATAGGTTGAATTTGTTGGGAAGGGAGAATACTCAAGGGATGAAATTATGAGGTGAGAGAGGAAAGTGGCAAGAGGAGATGGGGAGAGACAGGGTAGGGTAAACTATCCCATGTAGAAGAAGCAAGGGGAAGTGTTTGCAAGGGAGGGAGAGAATAGGAAGGCTAAAAAGGCAAAACCACATTCACATTGAATTTAGTTCAGGGAGAGAATGACATACATACTAAATGGGATATCTCAACCTGCAGCAGGATAGGGGGAAGGGGGATGAGAGGAGGGATGATGGATGGGAGGGCATCCTTGGGGTGAGGGGAGGTTGGAAGTACCCAGTATAGAAGAGGGACAGGATCATGTAAGGAATGGACCAGGTGGGGGGTGGGATGAGTGGGAGGGAAGTATAAGCAGCCTTGTACAATATATATACCATGATAATGTTTTGCATAGCTAGACATGTACAACATATACTGAATTACTTATCTCCCAAAAAGGAATGGGTGACAAGGGAGGAAGGAAATGGATCTGAAATTTGAGGTCGTAACATTAAATGTTTCAAATACATATAAATACTATTATTAATACTCTTTTGCTTGTAATTGGGAGATAAGATGTGCAGGCATTGGGATACAAAGATTCATCTTCCTCTAATGGAAAAGTCGATGGGGGTATGGGAGAAGGTATGGGAGAGAGCAGATTGGAGGAAGCGATATCTTGTGGGACTGCTATTCTGGGAGGGTGGGTAGGGGAATAATGGGGGGAAAATGATTGTAACTCAAAATCTGGCAGAAATGAATGATGTAAAACAGAAGTTAATAAAGCATTTGTTTAAAAAAAATAATAATGCCACCTGGGAATGATAACAGCATCTACCCAGGGGGGTGTTGTGAAGACCAAATGAGATAACCAAGTGAGGTGAGAAAAGGTGTTATAAACTTTAATAAATTATTAATTATATTAATTTTAAAATGATAAACTTAAAAAAAAAAGGAGATTCCTTAGAGCCTCAGCTTTAAGTGTGTGAAATAGGCAAGACTACCTAAAATATGCCCTGTTCTCCTCCTAAGACTTCCTTCCTAGAATAATCTTGTAGCAGTAGCAAGGGCTGTTGGGAAATATACACACATACATTTTTTTTTACTTGCTAGAAAGAAATGCAAAGGAATTAAAATAAATCTCCACCCCACTCCCTACAGAAACTAATGTGTATGATATCTCATCCCCTTGGGGAGTAAGGTATCAGAACTAGCAAGTCTGATAAACTATCCAAGTTCATGGGTAACTGTGGAATTCAAGAAACAATGGCTGGGGCAGCTAGGTATCAAGGTGGATAGAGTACTAACCCTGGAGTCAGGAGGACAGGAGGACCTGAGTTCAAATATGGCCTCGAATGGTTACTACCTGTGTGATCCTGGGCAAGTCACTTAACCCTGATTTCCTCCACACACAAAAAAGGAAAAAAAAGAAAAAGAAAGAAACAACATTCAATCTCACTTCCCTCTACCCTACTCCAAGATGAATAATTCTAATAGTGGTAAATGCAGGTTCACAGAAAAAGCTATTTTTACCCTACAAATCACACCAAATAGCTACCCACCTACCTGTTTCATCTACTCATAAGGCTCCCTAACCCTGGTTCTGAGAATGAAGCTCTAGTCTAAATAACAAAGAATAACTATTGTCTTTTCTTGGCAGCTTTAGGAATGATTGGGATTGTAAGTCCCCAGTTAACAGACCTCTTGCTCTGGGCTATCCACTATGAGGACGAGCCAGGTGTGCGAGTGGAAGCCTGTAGGAGCATCATTGCCCTTCAACTTCAGGGAGACAAAATCCGAGACACCTTCCTAGATGTGCTCCTCCTAGAGAGCCATGAGGCTGTCCTTAGGTAAGCCCTCTGGGACAAAGATATACAACTATGTACCAGGAGCTGTTCTAAGTGTTTTACAGTTATTTCATTTGATCCTCACAACAACCCTGGGAGATAGGTGCTATTATTATCCCTGTTTTATATATGAGGAAATTGAGGCAAACAGATGTAGTGACTTGCCCAGGGTCACACAGATATTAAGTGTCTGAGGCTAGATTTGAATCCATGTCTTCCTGACTCCAGATCCAGCACTCTACCCATCACACCACCTAGCTGCCACAAAAACCATTTAATCCAACTCCCTCGTTTTTAAGCTGAGGAAACTGAGGCTAAGGGAGGTTGAGTGAGTTGTCTAAGGTGACAAAGGTAAAATGCTGAGCATGTGACTTGAGGGTGAGTGTTTTTTCTACCCTACCACACTAGCTCCTCTCACTCTTGGAGCCTACCCACTGCATCATAAAATGTGTGCTCCCCAACTCCCCTCATGCCTTGTTCAAAAGACATCCAGAGCCTCACTCTGCAGAATGTGCCTTTCCTTCCCAGGCTGCTTAATTAAGAATAAGTCATTCACCAAATACCAATACAGCTTCTCCCATGTTCTCTCCAAAGTTCTCCCAAGGACACTGGTCACTGTCTGGCCAGTAGGCGGGCCCTCTTCCTCTGTTCAATGCTGCCTCTCCTACTTAAGCAGGTACCAATAGTATCATGAACTGAGATGAAGGCACACCACATGACATTCCTGCACAATTGGGTTTTTTTTCCTCTGGAGATGCACAGGTCTCTTTCCTATAAGGTCTCCTATTATCTTCTTTTTAGGGAAGTGAATGATGCAATGAAGATTCTTAACTTACAAGATGAAGGAAACCAAGAGATGCTTAAAGAGATCAAGAAAAAGGTAAACCTGTGGAGGCTGTGCTCATGACTGGAAACTGGGTTTCCAAGGTCCTTTGGATCCCCTCTGGCAGATATGTACAGCCTTCTCCCCCGTTATACCCAGAAGTACAGTACACACATAATAAACAGGACATATGTACAGCCTTCTCCCCCGTTATACCCAGAAGTACAGTACACACATAATACACAGGACATATGTACAGCCTTCTCCCCCATTATACCCAGAAGTACAGCACACACATAATACACAGGACATATGTACACCCTTCTCCCCCGTTATACCCATAAGTACAGTACACACATAATACACAGGACATATGTACAGCCTTCTCCCAGTCTCACCCTAGTACCTTCTTTCCATACATCCACTTCATCTGCATGCTATCTCTCCCATTCGACTATGAGCTCCTGTAGGGCAGGGACTTATCTTTTGCCTTTCTTTGTATCCCCAGCATTTAGCACAATGCCTGGCACATTGGCACTTCATAAATGTTTACTGACTGATTTATACAGATATAAAGTAAACATATATATATGCATACACATAAACAGACATATACATATGCGTGTGTGTGTGTGTGTGTGTATAATATAGAAACCCATGAGTTATGTCCATGCTTCTCCCAACTTAGACACAGATGGAACAAATGTCTTGGGTTGTAAAAAATTTGTCCACAACCAGAGGAAATTTTATTCCTAGAAAGTAATCTTAACATCTGATTTTCAGTGACTAGCTGTCCAAAGGTGGCATCCTTATTTTTTTTAAGGCAATTGGGGTTAAGTGACTTGCCCAGGGTCACACAGCTGGTAAGTGTCTGAGGCTAGATTTGAACTTGAGTCCTCCTGACTCCAAGACATGCATTCTATCCATTGTACCACCTATCTGCCCCTCATCCTTATTTTTTTTTTAAGTTGCTAAATCAATAAAAAGGCAGCTTCATGGTACAGTCGATAGAAAGCTGAGCCTACAGTCAGGAAAACCTGAGTTCAAATCCAGCCTCATTTACAAGGTATGTGACCCTGGGCATGTCACTTAACCTCTGTTTGCCTGTTTCTATCACCTGGTCATGACAGCATGCCCCTTTGTGCTGGCTGTGTGAGGAGAGAGAAGGGAACATATACAAGAAAGCTACAAAATTACCTTCTTTAAGAAAAGTATGTGTATGTTTTTATATACACATATTATAAATATATATTAGAAATTTTATACATATTGCTTTAACACAATTTATATTATATATACATATACAGATGTATGTATATATAAAATTTGATAGCACCTTTTCAATCAAAGTCAAAGGCCTTAGAGTTAGTCCCATTCTTTTGTTTTATAGATAAGGAAACTGAAACCCAGATAGGCTGCATATAGCTCTACTGCATACAGCCAAGGCTGCATATAGCTGTTGAATAGCAGTCCCAGGATTCTAAATGTAGTGCTCTTTCCACACTACCCACTGAATATCCTTTCCAAGTAAGCACAGAACAGAAACAACATTTTTGCAAATACTAGAAGAGCTTAGCTAAAGAGACCAAGTCCTGTCCTTATGCCTACAATCTAATAGAAGAATAAGATTCCAACAAAGATGGCTATAATAGACAATATTGTATAATAAATCATTAGAGAATTAGCAAAATGAAGTGCTGAGATCCGAAATGAGAAAGCCATGATCAAGTTGGGGAACTGAGGAAGACTCCTTAGAGAACTGGACATTTTCATTGGACTTTGGAGAATAAATAAGTAAGAAAAGAGAAAGAAGAAGTACATTTCCTACATAGAACGTGAACATTGGCAGAAAGGTATTAGGGACATGTGTATGTGTGTGATATGTGTGTGACTGGGAAGGAGTATGTACAGGCAAGAAATTGTGCAGTTTGGCTGGAGAGTCAAGCACGTGAAGAGGTGTTAGTTATAAGGCTGGAAAGATAAGAAGGTCAAAATACCTACCAGAGGAGTTTAAATTTTATCTCGTAGGCAATAGCAAGCCACTGGAAATTTCTGATCAGAGTGACATCATCAAATCTTTGCATAAGAAAAATGATTCTAGCGGTAAGATAAAAGATGGATTGAAGGAGAGGAAGACTGTGGAGTCCTTTAAGGAGGTTATGGTAGTAATCTAGGCCAGCAGTTCTCCAAGTGTGGTCTGGGGACCCCAGGAATCCACAAGATCCTTTCAGGGGGCATGGGGGTATCGTGAGGTCAATACTATTTTCATAATACTAAGATGTCTTCATTTCTAATATGGTAAATAATCTATAGCTATAACCCAAACAAATAAAACTCTTTGGGTAGATGGGGGGAGGGGGGGCTTAATAATTTTTAAGAATATAAACAAGTCCTAAAACAAAAAAGTTTGAGAAGCACTGGTTTAGGCAAATGGTAATAAAGGCCTGTAGAAGGGTAGTGACAGTAAGAATGGAGAAGAGTAGATGGGGAGAAAGGTTGTAGAAAGGACAGAAGTGAGGGAAAAAAATCAAAGACCTTAAGGTTATGAACAGGTGAGAGTATGTTAAGTAACAAGGATGTCACAGAAATAAATGGTGAACAGAGGCGGAGCCAATATGGCGGAGTAGAAACAGCTCATTCAAGCCACTCTGCCCCCAGATTCCCCCCAAACTATGTAAAAGGGGACTCTGAACAACTTCTGGAGCCCCAGCACCCACAGAACGACACAGAGAAGCTAACCTCCCGCTCAGGACAGCCCAACAGCCCTGCAGGAAGGACCAGCGCAGTGGTCTGGGACCTGGCAACACGCAGAGTGTGCGGAGCTGAGCCAAGCCCAGGTCCGCATGAGCCGAGGTTTTAGCCCCAGGGCGGCAGGGCCAGCAGCTGGCTGGAGGAACCCCAGAACACCAGCAGCTGTGGCGACTCCAGAATTATCAACATAGACATGCCTAGGACAAAGTAAGAGGTTAGTGTCCTATGGACTTTGGGACCTGTATTTGGGGAATGCGTCCGCTTCCTCTCCTGGGGGCTAGAAGCCACTGAGGAGACACGCCATTTTGTAGTTTTCAGAGGCAGCTCCAGCTCCCGGCCTGCAAATTGTAGGGAGATCCAGCGATCAGTCTTGGGGGGTAATCGCTCTTGCTTTAACCTCCCTGGATCTGGATTGTGATCTAGGGTAGAAGTCGTGGGTGGGTTTACAGCTTGCCAGAAACGGAAGTTGCCCCCCACACGTTTGGGACGAAAATTCCTCTATCTGGCCTTAAAGCCATAGTGTGGCAACAAGCCCAAAAGTCAAGCAATTAAGTGGCAACATGTCAAGGCAAAGGAAACAGAAAAATGCAACCCTAGACTCCTATTTTTGGGGGCATAGAGCGGGAAAAGGACTGTGAGGTCAGAAGTCCTGCCCCAAAAGCCCCAGGGGAAAACATGAGCGGGTTGCAGGCCATAGAGGACCTTAAGAAGGACTTGAAAAATCAAATAAGAGAAGTGGAGGAAAAATTGGAAAGAGAAATGAGAAGGATGCAGGAAAAGTATGAATTGAGGGTCAACAGCCTGACTGAGGAAAACAACACCTTAAAAAATAGACTAGCTCAAATGGCAAAGGAGGCCCAAAAGGGCAATGAGGAGAAGAATGCCTTAAAAAAGTCGAATTTGCCAGATGGAAAAAGAATCTCAAAAGTTCACTGAGGAGATTCATTCCTTCAGAGTTAGACTGGAGCAAATGGAAACTAATGACTTTATGAGAAATCAAGATGCTGTTAAGCAGATCCAAACAAATGAAAGATTAGAAGGCAATGTGAAATATCTCATGGGAAAAACCACTGACCTGGAAAATAGATCCAGGAGAGACAATTGAAAAATTATTGGACTACCTGAAAGCCATGATCAAAGAAAGAACCTAGAAATCACCCTTCAAGAAATTCTCAAGGAAAACTGCCCTGATGTTTTAGATCCAGAGGGCAAAATAGAGGTTGAAAGAATCCACCGATCACCTCCTGAAAAAGATCCCAAAAAGAAAACTCCCAGGAATATTATAGCCAGGTTCCAGAATCCCCAGATCAAGGAGAAAATACTACAAGCAGCCAGGAAGAAACAATTTCAATATTGTGGAAACACAATCAGAATAGCCCAGGACCTGGCAGCTTCTACACTGAGGGATCGAAGGGCATGGAATATGATATTCCAGAGGGCAAAAGAGCTGGGAATGAACCCAAGGGTCACCTACCCAGCAAAACTGAGTATTTTGTTTCAGGGGAAAATATGGTCATTCAGTGGAATAGAGGACTTTCAAGCATTCTTGAGGAAAAAACCAGAATTGAATAGAAAATTTGACATCCAGACACAAGAAGCAAGAGATGCCTGAGAAGGTAATCAGGGAAAAGAAATCAAAAGGAACTTATCAAAGTTGAACTATTTACATTCCTATATGGAAAAGCAATAACTGTGACTGATGATATCTTTCTCACTATGAAAATAATGGAAGAAGGGGGTGTGGTCATATGAATACATATGTGAATGTGTGTGTATATGGTTACAGTTATATATGGATAGGGCATAGGTTGATTTTGTTGGGAAGGGAGAGTACTCAAGGGATGAAATTATGAGGTGAGAGAGGAAAGTGGCAAGAGGAGATGGGGAGAGACATGGTAGGGTAAACTATCTCATGTAGGGGAAGTGGTTGCAAAGGAGGGAGAGAATAAGGAAGGCTAAAAAGGCAAAACCACATTCACATTGAATTTGGTTCAGGGAGAAAATGACATACATACTAAATGGGATATCTCAACCTGCAGCAGGATAGGGGGAAGGGGGATGAGAGGAGGGATGATGGATGGGAGGGCATCCTTGGGGGAGGGGAGGTTGGAAGTACCCACTATAGAAGAGGGACAGGATCATGTAGGGAATGGACCAGGTGGGGGGTGGGATGAGTGGGAGGGAATTATAAGCAGCCTTGTACAATATATCTACTATGATAATGTTTTGCATAGCTAGACATGTACAACATATACTGAATTACTTATCTCCCAAGAGGGAATCGGTGACAAGGGAGGAAGGAAATGGATCTGAAATTCGAGGTCTTAACATTAAATGTTCCAAATATATATAAATACTATTATTAATACTCTTTTGCTTGTAATAGGGAGATAAGATGTGCAGGCATTGGGACACAAAGATTCCTCTTCCTCCAATGGAAAAGTCAAAGGGGGTATGGGAGAAGGTATGGGAGAAAGCAGATTGGAGGAAGCGATATCTTGTGGGACTGCTATTCTGGGAGTTTGGGTAGGGGAATAATGGGGGGGAAATGATTGTAACTCAAAATCTGGCAGAAATGAATGATGTAAAACAGAAGTTAATAAAGCATTTGTTTAAAAAAAAAAAAAAGAAAGAAATGGTGAACCAAAGAGGTTTGGAAGGTTTAGGAGCAAAAATAATGAATGAGGTCTGTTTTTTTTAATATATTGAGCTTATTGAAAGTCAGTGTGCAAAAGGACCATAAAAGCAGAAATGCTCTTTAGATATGGGTCTGCAGACTCATGATGAAAAATGCTATTTAACTCCAGAAAAAGAACTAATGGAGTTTGAATGCAGATCAAAGCATACTATTTTTCACCTTTTTTCTGTGGATTTTTTTTCCTTTAGGTCTATCTTTTACAACATGAAGAAACTGGAACTCAAATATTTTTTAAAAGAATGTTAAAAATTATCCTTACATGGAATTAGGGGAAAATAAAATATGACTTAAAAAAAAGAGATGGCTCTCCAGCTCTGAAAGAAATTCATTCTGAAAATAAAGATGTTGGAGCTATCTTTGTGGGGATGGCAGCTGAAGCTATAGGAGGGAAGGAGATTGCTTAAGAGTAGAATGAGTATAGTAGTGCTAAGGTTCAAGATGGCTAGCCTCGTGGTCAGGGAGACAAGTTCAGAGCCCACCTCTTCAGAATACAAAAATATACAGGAACCTTTTTAAAAAGCCTACCTCTGACACAGACTGGCCACATGGTGATGTGCAAATCACTTAGACTTTCAGTGCCCTCTGCAGTTTTTTAAGTTACAAATAAGCTGCTGATGTACATTTCTACATTGGGAGTTTCTGCATACCAATGAAATCACAGGTCCAAACCAAAACAAACTAAACCTATTTTTGTTTGCTTGTAAAGTGCCTTATCCTTTTATTCCATTTAAGCCTCACTACAGCCCCATCAGACAGAGAGTGTAAGTGATCCCCTCCCCATTTTACAGATGAGAAAACAGGCACAGAGAAACAAGTGATTTGGCCAAGATCACATAGCAAATGGAGTCAGATTTGATTCCAAAGCCATAGCTCCTTGCACTAAGACTCTAGCCTTTATCTCTCTAGCTTCTGAGTATTCCTAACATGTGCTCCTCTCCCAAATGAATCTGTAAAATTATCGATCTAGTGCTGGGACAGACCTATGAGGCCATCCAGTCCAATTCTCATTTTAGAACTAGAGACTGAGAATCTGAGAGAAGCTAACTGAATCCTTGATACATTTCCAGTCTTTTTATACCTGAGACCACCCTCCACACACTCTGTGATTCAGAGACACTGGGGGCTCCAGTACTTCTCCCACTGAAGACATTCTCACCCCCTCTTCCTGCTACTCTGCCTACTAGCTTCCTTGGCTTCCTTCAAGTCACAGCTAAAGTCTCTCCAACTGCAAGAAATCTTCCCCATTTTTCCTTAATCTTAGTGCCTTCCCTCTGACTCAACCCTGGATTTGGGGGTTGGGAGAAGAGAATAAACATTCATACTACACCTGTGCCAGGCACATTACAAATAGCATTTCATGTGATCCTCACAACCCTGCAAGGGAAATGCTGTTATCCCTATTTTACTGTTGAGGAAACTGAGGCAAACAAAGATCAAGTGACTTGCCCAGGGTTCTGCAGCTAGTAAGTTTTTAAGGTGAAATTTGAACTCAGGTCTTTCTGACTCCAGATCATATTTATTTTGTAGAGCTTGTTTGTAGATGATTTTTTTTTGTCTCCATCATTAGACTTGTCTTGAAAGTAGGGCCTGTTTTTTCTTTCTTTCTTTGTATCTCTAGTACTTAGAACAATGCAGCTCTAATAAATGCTGACTGCTTAACTTGCCCAAGGGCACACTAGTAGGTTACTGAACTCATCTTCAAAACCAAAGTCCTCTGATTCCAAATGCTACATTTTCCATGGTGCCTCTCTTGTCCTGTGTCATAGGGCTGGCATTTACTTAGCTTTCAGAGATACTGCTGGAATAAATCAAAACTGAAGATGTAAAAGCAATCTATAAAGTTAAAATCACCTATCAGTGCCTTGCTAAGAAATCACTTGATAAATTTATTGGATTTGAATTTTTAAAAGTTTTACAAATGCAAAGTTTTATTATTTTACATAATTCCCAGGAATTAGGACTATTTAACAACCTAGCATATTTATTTTGACAATTAGTTCTCACTTGGCACCTTTGAATAAAATGTCTATAAAACCAAAATAAAATTTTTTCAGTAGTAATCCTGAAAATGTCCAGTCAGGTTGAGTTCATTAAATTCTTTCAAGCTGGCTAGATTTAGTAATCATTCTGACCAAACGCAGGCTGAAGATTCCCCACCCTTAAGTTACTTTTGCAGGAACTAAACTGATTTTGGTACATATAGACCCAGTAGTGATTATGTCCCAGAAATGTTATCCAAAATTCCAGCAAGGCAGCTAGGGGATGCAATACTGAAATCAAGAAGATGTGAGCTCAAATCTGGCCTCAAACAGTTACTAGTTATGTGATCCTGGACATGTCCCTATCTCCTAGAATTAGTATCAAGTAAGATAATATTTTTAAAGCCCTTAGTACAGTACTAGGCACTTAATAAATGCTTGTTCCCCTTAATGCCAAGAGGTTTTCTTCTTTCTCAACACCCCACTCTCACCAACTGTACTTTAAATCTCTAATATGCTCCCGATTATAGGTTATCAATAACAGGAAGCTAAAAAGGGGCTCCAGCTTACCCTACCTATCTTTAATTGCAAAGAGGCAATGGGAAGGATTTGTTGGCGTGAGACAGAGAAGGAAATTAGGGAAGTGGGTTATTTATAAAAGAGAAAAGATTATTCCAGGAGTCCAAATGGTGCCACCTTTCTCTGATCAAACAGTTCATTCACTATGATTAAGCACTAGAATATCTAAGTCTTTGCATGGACATTTTCAGACAACAGGGGACATTCTCCCCCTGGGCTTTGACTAAAAGTTAATTTGATCCCGTAATCTCCCAAGCAATTGTCCAGGCTGCCAAATGCATGTAACTTTTTAAGTAAAACATGCACATTAATGCCTAACTCAATTCAAAAAAGCAAACCAACCTCATGCGCAGGTCTATGTGTGAATTTCTGGGTTACTTTTCTGCTCTGCAGGTAACAATATTCCTCTCTTATCCCAGGACAAAAGATCACCTCTGACTAGTCCAAGTGCCACAAACACTCGAATTTCTTTCCTAAGAAAGTGGTATCTAGAGCAAGAGCTCCCAATATAACAACCTCTGAGGGTGGTGGGTACAAGTACTTATTGTACATGAAGATCTCTTTCAGCAAGTAGATGGTACTTGAGTTTAATTCTTACATTGTTCATTCTATACATGGAACTACCATAACCTCCTATATCATCTTCTTCCTCCCTGACAGTTTTCCAAAAGTCCCCAGCTCTAAAATTCACTTAAATATGGACCTTCATATTCCCATGATTGGGAATGATGGTTTAGGTTTTTCCATAGCTGTCTAAATGCCCTTTACAATCTACTACAGGTGTTTTAGCTTCATTACTTTCTGCCTAGATTTCTGAACTAAGTCAGAAAAACTTGATCATCAACAAAATACTGAAGATCGAGGCAACTGCTGAAACTATTCGGCAGGAAACAAGATACATCTGTCTCAGTGGTCCCAGAAGAGGTAAACCTTCAGTACAACTTGTGGACTTTTTCAAAGATGCTTTTAAAGGTAAGTTTCCCAGTGTAAATCATGTCTACCAGTGTCAACACATTTCTAAGCTCCTGAATGGGCCGGCACTTTTCTGGGCATTACTAATTCTGCAGATCATATTCCATTTCTCCCTTTACCTCCATTCTCCCATTTAAGATCTATTTTTTTTTCCAGTCAGGCTACTCACTAGCAAAGATGGGGAACTGCAGCTTCAAGGCCTGCAGAAGGCAGCACTTGAGGACCTAGCCCAACTTTCCCCCTTCTATTTTAGTTCCATTATTTAGAAAACTAAAGCCCAGGGAACAAATGAGTTAGCCAAGCTAACTCAGATTAATAGCAGAGCAGCAAAATTGAACCTAGGTCCTTTCACTTCAAATACAGTACTTTCCACTAACTATACTATGGAACTGAACTTATTGGTTACTTCCTTTACTTGGTAGGTCCCAGGAGTGGTAGAAGAGGGGGTCTTTGTAATGTAGTGTTTATATAAATGAGGGATATGTATTGTAAAAAAAAAAATGCATCTGTCAGATATATTACCTAAAGCTGATGAGGCTGGGACTTCATTAAAGATACCAGTCTAATAGTTCATCCTTTATGGAACCAAGTCCTAAACAAAATGTTTATAGTATAATCATCAATCATAAGAATGCTCACTGAAGAGTACAGCAACATCAGGACATTCACAAAGTTGAAAGGAAAATAAAAAAACAAGTTCCAATAGCCAATCTAACATCCTAATTAAGGGAAAGATAGGCACCTAATAAATTTGGGCACTTGAACCCACTGTCATATTTCTTAATCTCAGTCCCAGGCAGAATAAAGCACAGAGCTAGAGTAAAAAAAAAAAAAAGCCAACTCTATAATTAAACTATAGTGGGTATTGTATTTCTTGCATTCTCAGTGAGTAAGGGTGAAGGTAGAAGGCTGGAAGAATTTGGAACTAAAAACAAAACTAAAAAGGGGAGGTAGATTATTTGGAAATATTTTTTTTAACTGTTTAAAATTAACAAAAACAACAGACTGATGGGCACACCACAAAGGCAATAATGCTACCTGAAAGGGAGCAATAATGCTGCCTGAAAGGTAAAGTTTCCTTAAGTATGGAGAACTAGTTGTTAATGTAAATTCAGTTTACAATTTGTATATGAAATGGGTAACTGCCCAGCCCCCAAAAATATTCTCCTAGTTAAAATAACAGAGGCACCCAGTAAGTCATACCCCATAGATACTTCCCTTAGCTGCTACTTAAGACATCTTCCTTTCCCATCCCCATCCAATATAGCCTAATTTGAAAAGACCATAGGCATTTTAATGTATTCTGAATCTTTCATACATAATCCTTGCCCTCAAACAGAATCTTATCCCTAACTTTCTAAAACAAAGGGGACAAAGTCTTACTCAAATTTTGAATTTCTCCCAACCAAGCAGAGTCCTTCATAAGAGTATTACTTAATACCTACTGAATGAAAATGAAGTTTATTCAAATTTTAAATCAGAAAGGCTGTGCTGGCCCTGCAAACTAGCATTAAACAGCATGTATACCAAATGCACATTGATGGATAAGGCCTGCTTCTACAGATGGGGTTTCTTTCCTTTATGTACCTAGATTCTGATGTCCCTCTCACTCTGTCCCCTTCTGATACCTGTGATTTGGGAAAAGCCTTAGAGGTATGTATGAGCAAAGAGGTAAGACATCCCAATAAGGGAGTAAAAACAAAAACACATCTTTATTTTCACTTCTACTCAACAAGAAATTACTATGGTGTCAGAGGTTTCTTGGTGATCAGCAGCCCCTTTTCAAATAACATGGTCACTAAAGAAATCTGGTCCTTCCTATTATCACAAGGCAGGTCTCCCACCTGCACAAACCCTGGGTAAGAAGTGAACAAGTACTCAATGCCATCAGTGTACTGAGAGTCAATCTCCAGGTACTTGGGCTCCCCCTGATGATAGACTCGAGAATTTTCCACAGTGTAGTACAAGAGGACACGGTCATCCTCACTCACTAACCGAGTCAAGCCATGCCGAAGCAGGCGAACCTGGGTCTCAGTGGTGATTTTTGCCCCCACATCCCAAGCCTCACCAGCCTCCCACCGGGCAGGCAGCCCATGCACACTCAGTGCCCGCTCCTTCTCTGACAGCACTGGAGGCAGACAGTCGTGGAGGAAGCCCTTGGCCCTCTGGTCGGCCACAGCATCCACAGGTGCATACTGTGCCAGGCGGGCAAGCAAACTCTGCACCTTCTCCTGGAAGGGGCCTCGACGAGGGTCCCCAGATTCTGAATGCTGAACCCCCATGTAATCTAGGTAGTCCCTCGGGAGACCCCTGCGGAATTCCACGTCCTCCTCCATGGCAGCTTGCAAAGCCGCTAGCAGCAGAGGTTCCAGCAGGTCCCCCCAAGAATTACGCTGGAAGGTGGACAGAGTGAGGTGCAGGGAGTGCACCCCCGGCTCACACTCTGCCTGGTGGATAAAGCCCCGGGGAAAATAGAGCAGATCCCCAGGCTCCAGCACCTCTTGCAGCACAGGTTTCCCCAAGCCCTGGGGTCCAAAATTGGGGCTGGAATATTGAGGTAGCTCTTCCGCCTGCTCCCGGGGCCTGTAGACACGCCAGCGTTTCCTCCCTTCCAGCTGCAGCACAAAGGCTTCGATGTCGTCGTAGTGAGGAGCAAAGCCCTGGGAGCCAGGTGGAGTGAGGTAGGCGTTGGCGCCCACCATGCTTCCGAAATGCTCCTGGAGCACCGACAGCACCTGCCACACGACGGCAGAGAAGACCTGCGGGCACAAGAGACGCAGAGAGCAGCCGTCTCGGTACAAAGACCACACGGTCGCTGGGAGAGCCCTGCCCGGCGGGTTCAGGGTCTCGCGCTGGCCGTCCCGGTAGCGCGCAGCGTCCAGGTGCAGCCCGAACTGCACGTCCTCGGCACGCAGCAGCGAGTCCAGCTCGGCCGTGGAGAACAGGCCCCGGTAGTGATCCGGGTTGCCCCGCCGCACCAGCACAGCGTCCTTCTCCCATATCCAGCTGAAGAAATGGTCCACGGGCAGTGGCGCGAGCAGCCACTCTAAGAGTCGCGCAGCCCGCCGTTTGCTGTGAGGAATCCGGCCCAGCTCCTGGAGAACCTGTGGCAGGGAGGGTGCCCCGGCCGCCCCGCAGCTATTCCTCTCGGGCTCTGCCTTCTCTTTTTTAATTTTCTTAGGCTTTTGGCTCAGGCTCAGTTTTTCTACCGAGACAGTCGGGTTCGGGGTTGGGGACAGGGCGCTTAGGGGTTCCGCTGCCTGTATCTTAATTTTCTTCTTCTTTGCTGCCCCAGGAGCCTGTTCCACCTTCCTCTCCCCTTCTCTGCGCGCCGTCGGGGGCAGAGCCCTTTCGGGTTCTGCTGCCTGTCTCTGGACTTCAGTCTTCCTCGGACCCTCGCTCAGTTTTCCTACTGCCCCAGTAGCCTGTTCC
Organism: Gymnobelideus leadbeateri; assembly: GCA_011680675.1. Classification (NCBI taxonomy): domain Eukaryota; kingdom Metazoa; phylum Chordata; class Mammalia; order Diprotodontia; family Petauridae; genus Gymnobelideus; species Gymnobelideus leadbeateri. The sequence continues at coordinate 108,731 of WOXC01006596.1, read as the reverse complement.
CCCTTCCTCTCCTCTTCTCCCACAGCCCTCTGGGTACAAGCCCGGGCCGTTTCGGGCTCCGCCCTCGGCCCCTTGGCTTTCTGATTCCTTGGAGCCCCCCTCCGTTTCTCTGCAGCCACAGGTGCAGGAGACGGTTCCACCTTTCTCTCCTCTTCTGTCGGAGGCTGGACCCTTCTGGGCTCCACGAGCTCATTCTGGGCTTTCTGCTCCCGTAGGCCCCTGCTCCGTTTCTCTACTTGGGCTGCAGGCGAACAGGACTGCGGAACTCCCGCCTCGGGCTCCCCTTCCAGTTTCAAGTCATTATCTGTTTTTGACCACGGCTCGGGTACCTCTAGCCCTCCCTGGGAGCATCCCTTCACCGGGCTCACCTTTTTCTTCCCCTTCTGCTTCTTCCTGATGTCTTTGGACAGAGAGAGGAGGTGTCCTTTTCTCGGCTTCTGCAGTCGCCGGGGTTTCTCTTTCTGGATAATGCCGGCGCGCTCTTGCAAGCGGTAGACGCCTAAAGCAGACACAAGGGTGCCGTCCATGATGAGGACTGTTTTTTTTGTTTGTTTGTTTTTTGTTTTTTTTTTTTTAAGTAGCTACCGGGGCTCCTCCTCTTCCGGCTGGGCTTCCAGTTGAAGTTGAAAGCAGTCCCGGAAGTTCCGCTACTGACGTAGCACGCTGGGCTGGAGCGTGTCCTTCCTCGGAGCTCCGCCCCGCTCTGTACTAGGCTGTGCTCGCGACGTTCTCCGGCGTCTGGCGGGACGGGATCTTCCCTTTTTAGTTACTGACGCGGGGGAGGAAGGTTGTAATGCTTTAAAGCAGAGGTTCCCCCAGTGTAGGCTTAATACACCCTGACGTCAAAGCTCTTTTCATAATAATAAGACATTGTTGGTCTATTTAAATAAAGCTGGGAAAGGGTGCATTTTTCACCTTACTTCGCGCCTCAGATGGAGTGCAGAAGCTAAGATGAGAATCCTTTAAGCCAAAAGTTAAAGAGATTTACAAAATTTTATGAAAATTTTATTCAGCTTTTTTTGTTGTTTTGGAAAAGTTATTTTTGGATTTATAATGTATTGGATTTATTTATTTATAATGTAATGGATTTATCTTAGTTATTTTTAAATGAATTAAATGTTTTCTAAACAAACGGTTTTAATTTCTAATGTGGTATGTCCATATGACCCACATAAACAAAAACTCTTTGGGGTCCTGACACCAAAAAGTTTGAGAATCGCTGATTTAAACTAATGTGTAACTAAAGTACCAGCCTAAATTATCAGTATTGCCCAGGTGCAATTGCCCTAAAATTGCAAAGTAAGTGCAATTTTAAAGTCCACTGGTCCTGGATTCTGAAGAAAGGACTTTCTTTTCTTCCTCTCCATCTCCTCCCTTCTTTCTTCCCTTATGCTCCTCTTCCCTCTCCTCCTCTCTCCCTTTCCCTCCTTTCTCACTTCTTGTCTTCTCCTTCCTCTCTCCCCTTTCTCCTCTTCCTTTATCCTTCCTCTCCTCTTTTCCCCTTCCCTCCCTCCCTCTCCCCTTCCTCTTTTCACTCTTCCCTTCCCCCTCCTCCACTTCTCTCTTCTTTTCCCTTTTCTCCCAGTCCCCTTCCCCAGCGTCCGCGGAAACACTCCTGCTCCAGATTCCCCAGACGTCTACTACGTACTTGCCCACGCTGTAGAAAGGGTATGGGGAGGTGGGGGAGGTGGAGTTGGAGCCCTGCCTGCCGCAAGGTTGCTCTGTGAGTTTTCCTCCCTCTGGGATGGGCTAAATACGGAAAATCTTGCTTCACACTTTCACTACCAGCCATCATGGTGATATTTATATATGCCAGACGCTGCTAAAGAGAAATACCACCTTCCTAAAAGCACTTTCTAAGAAGTTTACATTCTTTATAAAGTTTTATTTTTTTCAATGAATAAAATCTATTTTCTCTCCCTCACACCTTGCCCCCTTGGGAAAAACAAAATCTTTGTAAGTAGTCAGGCAAAATAAATTCCTGCCTTGGCCATGTCTAAAAATCTGGTCTTTTTCTATACCCTGAGCCCATCACTACTGTCAGGAAGTATGTAGCAAGCTTCAATACTAGTCTCCTGGAATAAGGGTTGATCCTTGAGTTAATCAGAGTTCTTAAATCTGTGAAATCTACACTCTAACAAGCATTGTATTAGGCACAATAGGGAGTCCTAAAAAAGTAAAGTAAATCATCTTATTTGGGTCAGAAATAAAGAGAATGAAGAAGGAAAAGAAATAATGGGAGGTACATGAACTGATACAAAGTGGAAGCAAAACCAGGAGACAGATAGATTTGCATATATGTAGCTGGGTGGCACCACAAATAAATTGTTGAGCCTGGAGTCAGGGAGAGTTGAGTTCAAATTCTGCCTCAGATATGTATTAGCTGAGCCATCTTGGGCAAGTGACTTAACCACTTTCTGCCTGAGTTTTCTCAGCTGAAAAAATGGGGATAATAATAACCCCTACCTCTCAGGGTTGTTGCCAGAATCAAATGAGATATTCATAAAGCATCATGCCTGGTACATTAAATACTCATTTCTAGTCTTGTTGCCTCCCAATATACCCAGTGTAAATGGAAAGAACAGTAATAATTTAAAAAGATAATCATAATGATAAACTTTGTCCCCAAGGAAGAGACAAAAAAATGTACTGCCCTCCCTTTTTGGCAAAGGTGGGGGAATATGGGTGTGGAACATTGCATTGCTGTCAGACTTGATTGATCTGTTTAGTTTTGCTGGGCTGCTTTGTTTTTCCTCTTTTTTATCCTTTGTTACTCAGTAGGGAAATGGGGAGGGATATTTTTGGAAATGAAAGCGAATGTTAAAACAAAAGTTTGTGGTTATTTATCTTTTGGGTTTTTGGTGTTGGTTTTTAATTTTTTTTTTTTTTTAAGTAGTGGGCAAGTTATCCTTTGCCTCTGGGAGTTTTCAAAAAGAACTGTTTTCTATGTTAATGTGCAAGTTTCACAGGGAACAGGACCTGAAACATGCTTTTCTGGCTGGTAAGTTTAAGAACACTCAGCATGGTTGAAGGAGGACTTTGTTCTTTTCACATCCTCTACAGACATCTCCTCCCAGTCTTTCCTGTGACCTCATCCTTTCCATATATCCTTAGATTTTCTTAGAATTTCCCTTGTGATGAGGAGAGGTTTTTTGAAGGCTGGCAATCTCTAGTTTTATTTCTTTTTCTGTGACAGCTCTTAATTCTTTCCACAAGAGCAATTCTATTGTCCATAACTACCCAGTTCCCCTTTACACTGTTCAATCTGAATTTTTCATCAGAATTTACATCCTGGTCCCTTTACAGATGACATCGAGCAAAGTCAAAAGAGGTTTAGCTTAAAGATTGTTGCAAATTAAGGTCAAATGAGATGCATGCAAGCAAAGCACCATTTAAGTTGCTTATGAGAAGGTTGAATTATTCTAGGTAAAAAAGTGCAATGGAAGAGATGTTAAACAAAAATATACATTATATGTTGATCTACTAGATAGGATTTTTCTAATGCCAGAAAGGCTTTCTGCCCCTCCTCCCATTCTGCCTGACTTAAATCCAATTTATGCACAAGTCTAGACATCAGCCTGTGATATCATTGGTCCTCTTGGAAAACAGGACAAACAACAACTCTATCTATTTTTGTTGTTCAGTCGTGACTGTACTGGGGATTTTCTTGGCAAAGATACTGGAGAGGTTTGCCATTTCCTTCTCCAGCTCATTTTATAGATGAGGAAACTGAGGCAAACAGGGTTAAGTGATTTACCCAGGGTCAAATAGCTAGTAAGCATCAGAGGCCAGATTTAAACTCACAAACAGGAATCTTCCTGATTCCAGGCCCTAGATTAAAATACTACTTCTGCCACTTACTATAAGTGTGCTCTTGGCCAAGTCAATGAATCTTTTTCAGTTTGTTTTCTCATCTGTAAAATGAGAAGATCTCTAAATTCTCTTCCATCTTTAAATCCATAAACAACTGAATGCTAAGGTGTCCATGACATCTTTGCCAAGGATATTTGTATTTCTAATAAAGATGGCAATGTTCATCTCAAAAGAATGAATCTCTAATGGAGGAATTTCAGTCAATGGTTTATAGATGGGGAGCTTTAGAGGTGAGAGAAGAGTTTTCTTGACCTCCCCCAATCTCATCATGTCAACTTATGCCTAAGTGAACATACCTTACCAATTAGGCCTGACAAATCCCTAGGATATAAAACCTTTAGGCACAGTTTTCAATGGCTCTCTTTCTTTCTTTCTTTCTTTTTTTTTTTTTGTTTAACAAATGCTTTATTAACTTCTGGTTTACATCATTCATTTCTACCAGATTTTGAGTTACAATTTTTTCCCCATTTTTTCCCTACCCACCACCCCAGAATAGCAGTCCCACTAGATATCCCCTCATCTAATCTGCTCTCTCCCATATCTTCTCCCATACTCCCTTTGGCTTTGCCATTAGGGCAAGGTGAATTTCTGAGCCCCAATGTCTGAACATCTTATCTCCCAATTACATGCAGAATAGTTTAATAATAGTATTTATATACATTTGAAGCATTTAATTTTAAGACTTTGAATTTCAGATCCATTCCCTTCCTCCCTGGTCACCCACTCCCTCTGGGAAGATAAGCAATTCAGTATGTGTTGTACATGTATAGCTATGCAAAACATTACCATAGTAGATATATCGTAAAAGACTGCTTATATTTCCCTCCCATCCATCCCACCCCCCCACCTGGTCCATTCCCTGCTTTGATCCTGTCCCTCTTCGAAAGTGGGTACTTCCAACCTCCCCTCCCTCCATCTCCTCTTGTCACTTTCCTTTCTCACCTCTTAGCTTCACCCCTTAAGTATCATCCCTTCCCACCAAATTCAACCTGTGCCCTCTATCCATGTATACCTGTAAACATATATACACACATTCACATATGTATTCATATGTCCATATACCCTTCTTCAATTATTTTCATAACGAGAAAGGTTTCATCAGACACAGTTATTGTTTTTCCATGTAGGAATGTAATGGCTCTCTTTCTTGTTGTTCCTTATTCTTAATTCTAAAAAGACATAAAGTACAGTTTATCCAGCAGCTAGATGGTGCAATGGATAGAACACTAGGCCTGGAATCAGGAAAGCTTCCGGAGTTCAAATCTGACTAGCTGATGACCTTGGGCAAGTCACTTAACCTCTTTGCCTTAGTTTCTTCATCTGTGAAATGAGTTGGAGAAGTAACTGGCAAACCACTCCGATATCTTTTCCAAGAAAACTCCCAATGGCATCACAAAGAGTCAGATACATCTGTAACAACTGAACTACAGTTTTTCCAAAAAGCCACTAGGCAGATGTCTAGTTGTTTCATAAGATTGGTCTGGTTTCCATATTTGGTTTCTGTGCCTGGTAAAAACAGAACCTAGGCCCAGGTATTATCCTGTCTCCCCCTACCAGTAGAGTGTTATCAGTTTCTCCAAGGAGTAGACATAAGACTTTCTTTTGGACCTTTCATGTGAGTCCTCTTATAGTTTTAATTTTTCTCAGTGTTTGCATTCATGTGTCAATATTTTTGTTGTAGCCTATGTGGTCACCTACACCAAATGCCTTCAGTAGGAGTCCCATCTTTGATCGGAAGATTCCTGGAAGATTAACACTCAATAAACGAGTAAAAACCACCAGGGAAAAAAGGATTGCTTTGGGACCATTTAGTAAGTCCCAATGTTCATCTAAAGTTGAATAAAAGCCAAGAGAAAGAGAAAAAAAAAGACCTTTCCGTCATCTCCCAGGTGCAGGAAAAAAACCTCTTCATCCAGGATAGCTTCATCCCATCAAAGAAGAAGTATACACAGACAACTGATAGGTAGCTTTGTCATCAAAGGAGTCTAATCATTTTGTATTATCTGTTTATCTATGTCTATAAACTGGATGCTGAGGAAGAACTGGATTAATTTCTTAATTTTAAATCATTGAGCTGGAGAAGAGTGGTTGATTCAACACATTCTCTCCCCACCAGAACTCTCTAGTTCACTAGATCTAAAATTAAGTAGAGCTTTGGCATGTTTTGCACAATACAAGAGGTCTTTTGAGTCATGGCCTAGAGCTCCTTCCCCCAGATTAAGAATCAGCTCTGATGAGTTTTTATCAACAGGTCTGGGACAGGGCAAATTTAGTAGCTTCTACCTGCTAAGCAAAGTTGGGGAGCAGAGGGGTATGTCCCTGAAATCCATCACAACCCATAACTGGCTAAATCATGTTCTCTCCTTTGTGGGTGGGAAGGAGTAACCACTTTTAAATCCCTGGTATATACCTCAAATGTTCCACAAAACAGATTAGCAATGAATCTCTTAATACTGCAGTCTTAAAATCCTTAATGACCTCTAAAAGATTTAGGCTTCTGACAGAATGAGAATTCTGTCATTCATTCAACAGAACAAGCTTGACAGTCATGTCAACATAACATGGAGGTCAACAAGTTCAACAACCATTTATTAAGCACCCACTGTATGTAAGGTGAGGGGGATATGAAGACAAACCAGCTCCTGCCCTCAGAAACTCTTAGGTGAGCTCATAAGAGTTTAACTGGGGTTGAGTGAGAACACAGAGCAGTTGCTATAAGACGGAAGGGAAGATATTCTGAAGATCTAGTTTTCTTCACTATTGCCATTTATCTACATAATGCCTATGGACCTCTCTAAAAAAAAAAAGCTGAGTCATTCAATATTCAAAATTCTCAGTTTTAAATCCCACTTCTTATTCTTCCTTCTGACTCTCAGCCTCCTCTTATTCTCATCCCTCTAGTATTATTAGTACCATAATTACAAACAGAATACAAGCATGAAGAAATATAGTCCCCAAAACCAGTGGCTGGTATTTCTGATAGAGTCTGTGAAAACTGTGGCACACAATTACTGGAGGAAAAAAAGGAACCTTTTTTCACATGCCTTCTGCACATTAGAAGACAAAAGAGTTTCTAGCACAACTTTCAGGGAAAATTCTAGGGGATTTTAGTGAATTCTTGGTCCTCATTGCAAGACCTAATATAGATGGTTATAGGTAAAATCCCATTGTAACAACTAATTTGAGTGTGCAAAGGTTTTATGTAATAAAATTGCTTCCATTGCTCTATATCTAACCTTTGGAAAAAAATCATCTAGTTACAAGGAATTTTATACAGTAAGCAATACTGTTCAAGTGCTCTCCTTGATTCCTATGCCTATAATAACCACTCTGCAGTGAAAACATGTGTTTGTGAATCATTTGCATCATAGTTGTGGCAATCTGAAAAACATCTAGTTTGTATAGACCTCTTTGAGATTCCTTCTGCTTTAGACATTCCTCCTCCTCCTCCCTAGTATTCTCACCTTACCCCTTTTCTAGTACCCTCTATATCTGGAAACATCCATGTTGGAAACTCCTAGCTCTATCTTGTTTTTTACTAGGTCTTGATAGCTAATCTTTGACCCTTCTCAGAGTTAGGAAACCAATTAGATACAACTGTGCAAGACCTCACCCCTCCTGACAACAGCAACTGACATTTATACAGACTTTAATATTCACATAGAGGAAAGGAAACCTCTATTAAGCACCTGCTATGTGCTAGGTACTATGCCAAGCACTTTACATATATCTCATTTGAGCTTCACAACAACCCTAGGGTGTAGGTGCTGTAATTATCCCCAATTTACAGTTGAAAAAACTGAGGCAAACCTTGGTTAAGTGACTTGCCCAAGATCACAATAACTAGTAAGAATTTGAGGCCATATTTGAACTCTGGTCTCCTTGACTCCAGGTCCAGGGCTATATCCACTGTACCATCTAGCCGCCTCTCCACAGGGACTGTAAGACCCATTTGAGCCTTACGATATTCCTCAGAGTTAGGTATTACAGGTATAATTTTATAGAAGAAACTGAACATCAGAAGTTAAGTGGCTAGCACATGGTCACACATTATCAGAGGAAGGATTTGAATCCAGGTTTTCCTGTCTGCATATCTTGCACTCATTCATTCTACCACATATAAAACCTGTCACCACTGCACAGTTCTGCTGTGGAGGATGGAATTTAGGTAGTCTTCTGAATTAGTAGGAGTAGGAAGAGTGACTAGGGCTTTGTGTCTGTGTAACCTAGGGGTATCATGTCCAGGGGGCAGGCTCTCGAAGGGTCATTGACAACCTTCTTTCTCCAGTGACCTGAAGATACCCCAGAACCCAGCAATACCCAACTGAAAAACAAGACCCAAATGTACTTTGTTCCTGTGGTAACTGAGAGTCCTGTTCCTTTGCTCTGGCTTCCTCCTGTGTCATATATATTTCAAGTTAGATCTAAGCCTTTCTTTGTGTGGGCTAAACTATGCCATTAATAAAAGTGTGGTGCTTTTAGCATCACTGCCTGATCTTTTTCTTTTGTGAATGCCTTAAGTTCCAAATTTGGAGACAATAGAAGAACTAGACTAATCTCTTTAATTAACAATTGGTGAGTATGCAGGGACTTTGTGTGTCCTCTGGTGCTAAGGTCGGGGTGAGAGTGGGGGTGTATGATAGAAGCATAAGACCTGACCTCTGTCTTATCCTCAAGGAGCCTCCAGAGTAGTTGGTGGATGGGGTAGGGAGGGGACAAGAGAAGAATGAAATGAATGAAAGAAAAGAAGACTTTATTTGTTTATTTGTTCAATTAAATGCTAATTTCTCAAAGTTTTTTGTACCTTGCAAATGGTGTAGGAATCTGGAGAAGAGGGAGATAAGTGAACCTGAAAATGTTTGTTTCATTTCTTCATGCTATTCCTTATTAATCTCATCATCTGGTTTCATTATCACCTTTATTCAAAGGAATCCTAAATCTGTGTATTAAGTCCTCAGCTGCCTGTTAGACATCTTTACTTGGATGTCCCATGGGCATCTCAAACTAACATGTCCAAATGGACCATATTATCTTTTCCCCTGGGAATTTAATTCAGGTGATCATCACATATAATTCTATGGGCAAGAATCCTTTAGAAGAAATGGAGTAACCTTCATAGTCAATAAAAGGGTGAGAAAAAGATGACACATTCATTATAGGGGATTGGAGTGCTAAAGGAGGAAATCAAAAGATAATTAGAATAACAGGCAAGTTTGACCTTGGAGTACAAAATGAAGTAGGGCAGAGACTAATAGAGTTTTGTCAGAATAACTTGCTGGTTATAGCAAACGTTTTTCAATAACCCAAAAGGCAACTCTACACAAAGATGTCACCAGATGGTCAATAGAGAAACAAAATTGATTATATACTTTGCGTCCAAAAAATGGAGTAGCTCTATACAGTCAGTTAAAACAAGACCTGGAGCTAACTGTGGCTCAGATCATGAATTTCTTATTGCAAAATTCAGACTTAAATTGAAGTAGGGAAAACCATTAGACTATGTAGTATGACCTATATAAGATCCTTTATGAATATGAAGCGGAAGTAATGAATAGATTAATGAATAGATCTGGTAGATAGAGTCCCTATGGAACTATGGACAGAAGTTAGCAATATTGTATAGGAAGCAGCAACAAAAAACATCCTCCAAAAAAGGAAAAGCAAGAAAGCTGATGAGGCTTTACAAATAGCTAAGGAAAGAAGGAAAGAAAAAGGGAAAGGAGAAAGGGAAAGACATACCCAACCGAATACAGAATTCAAGAGAATAGCAAAGAGAGATAAGGTTTGCTTAGATGAACAATGCAAAGAAATCAGTAGAATGGGAAAGAGGAAACCTCTTCAATAAATTAGGGATATCAGAAAAGGTTTCATGCAAAAATGGGCATAATAGACAAAAATGGTAGGGATTAAGAAGATGTGGCAAGAATACACAAAAGAATTATACAAGAAAGACTTATCATCGCTGATACCACAATGGTGTGATCACTAATGCTGGAGAATGAAGTAGGCCTTAGGAAGCATTGCTAACAATAAAGCTAGTGGAGGTGATAGAATTCTAATTGAGCTATTTAAAATCCTAAAAGATGATGCTATTAAAGTTATGAACTCAATATTGCCAGCAAATTTGGAAAACTCAGCAGTGGCCAGTTTATAACCCAATCCTAAAAAAAGGCAATGCCAAGAAATGTTCAAATTACCTTACAATTGCATTCATTTCACATACCAGCAAAGTTATGCCTAAGATTCTGCAAGGTAGCCTTCAGCAATATGTTAAATGGTAATTACCAGAAGAGCAGGCTGATTTTCAAAGAGGCAGAAGAACTAGAGACCAAATTGCCAACATTTACTAGACTATTGAGAAAGCAAGAGAATTCCAGAAAAACTTCTGTCTCTGCTTCATTGACTAAAGCCTTTGATTGTGTGGATCACAATAAAATGTGTCAAGTCCTCAAAGAGACGGGAGTACCAGATAGTCCTACTTGTTTCCTGAGGAACCTGTATGTGTTTAAGACTGGAAAAGGAGCATGACAAAGCTGCATATTCCCACCTTATTTATTTAACTTATACTCTGTACATCATATGAAATATCAGGCTGGATGAGTCAAAAGCCAGAATTAAGGTTACCGGGAAAAATATCAACAATCTTAAATATGCAGATGATACCACTCTAATGGTAGAAAGTGGAGAATTAGGAAGCTTGTTGTTGAGGGTGAAAGAAGAAAGTGTCAAAGCTGGCATGATGCTAACATCAAATATAATTAATATTATGGCAACTCTTAAAAAAAAAGATTATGGCAACTGGTCCCATAATTTCCTAGCAAATAGAGGGAGAAGAAATGGAAGCAGTGTCAGATTTTATATTCTTGGACTCAAAGATCACTTCAGACAGTGACTACAGCCACGAAATTAAAAGATGCTTGTTCCTTGGAAGGAAAACTGTAGCAAATCTGGACAGTATGCTAAAAAGCAGAGACATAACCTTGTTGACAAAGGTCTATGCAATCAAATCTGTGGCTTTTCCAGTAGTAAAATGTGATTATGAGAGTTGGACTATAAGATGAGCCCTGGGGGGCAGCTAGGTGGCACAGTGAGTAGAGCGTCAGCTCTGGAGTCAGAAGGACCTGAGTTGAGATCCGGCCTCAGACACTTAACACACACAAACAAGAACCTAGCCATGTGACCTTGGGCAAGTTACTTAACCCCAATTGCCCTCCAAAAAGCAAAAAAAAAAAAGATGATTCCTTGCAGAATTGATGCTTTTGAATTGTGGTGCTGAGAGTCCTTTGGACAGCAAGGAGATGAAATCAGTCAACTTTTAAAGAAATTAATTCAAGCTATTCATTGGAATATCAAATACTGAAGCTAAAGCTGAAATACTTTGGTCACATAATGAAAAGATGGGACTCATTGGAAAATACCCCGATGTTGGGAAAGATTGAAGGCAAAATGAAAAGAGGACACCTGAGGATGAGATGGATAGATAATATCATTATAATAGATAGATAATAGGTAGCATCATCAACAAAGAACATGAACCTGTACAGACTTCAAGAGATGGTAGAGACTACTAGGTTTCTATCCCAGAGAGATAATAAAAAAGGGTAAAGAACCCACATGTACAAAAAATATTTATAGCAGCTCTTTTTGTGATGGCAAAAAATTGGGAATTGTGGAGATGTCCATCAGTTGGGGAATGACTGAACAAGTTGTGGTTATATTAATGTAATGGATTGCTATTTTTCTAGAAGAAATGGTGAGCAGGCCAATTTCAGAAAAACCTGGAAAGACTTATATGAACTGCTGCTGAGTGCAGTGAGCAGAATCAGGATAATGTTGTACATGATAACAGCAACATTGTGCAATGATCAACTATGACAAACAGTTCTCAGAAATCCAAAAGATTTGTGATAGAAAATGCTATCCATATCCAAAGAAAGAGCTATGGAGTCTAAATGAAGATAAAACCAGACTATTTTCACTTTTTTTCCTTCTCATGGTTTTTTTTGTTCAGATTATTCTTTCACAATGTAATTAATGTGGAAATACGTCTAACATAATTGTACATGTATAACCTATATCAGATAACTTGTTGTCTTGGGAAAGGGGGAGGGAAGAGAAGGAGGAAGAAAAATTTGGAATTCAAAATCTTACAAAAATGAATGTTGAAAACTATCTTTATATGTAATTGGAAAAAATAAAATACTTATTAAATGCAACAACAACTAGTTAATGGAGGATAGTGGGGTCTGGTGTGCTATAGTCCATGGGGACATGAAGAATCAGACATGACATTTGTCCTTCCTTCTCAAAGAGGAACATGATTTCAGGTAGGTGATGCCATGACTTTCAAGTGAACTGGATTTAAGTGAGGCAGTGCTAAGTCACCAGCCTCATTTTCCCCTCGAGCCATACGGGTCCAATGGCAAGATATAGATCAAGATGACTGGAGATTGCCCTCTCCCTTCTTCTACAACATACAGAGAAGCAGGTGGTCAATTAATTGCAATTAATTAACCTGATAGGGAGAATAGTATATACATTTGGCCATTAAGTGGCACTGTTTTTTATGTTTCTAATCCTGTGGCTATATCAGAGGATATTTGCCAAAGGTCCCAGTAACCTTCCTGCTCACCTTTGGATTATCTGTTATCCAACTCTTAGACCTGAGTTCAAGTCTAGCCTCAGACAGTTACTAGCTGTGAGAACCTGGGCAAATTACTTAATCTTTACCTCAGTTTCTACATCTGTAAAATGGGGAGCAATAATAGCATTTACCTCCCAGGGTTGCTGTGAAGATCAAATAATACTTATAAAGTGCTTAAAACAATGCCTGGCACATAGTAAGTACTTATAATTGTTAAGTAATAAGTAAGTGCGTAGGTTATAACTATTCTTTCTCCCACTACCCTCGAGTTCAGTAGGGTTCATTGGATAGTGCTGCAGGCTTCTGGTTCTATGTAGTTCTAGGGTTATGCATGGAAATATGGCACAAAATTACTAAAATAAGAAAATCTTTCATCTTTGCTTGGAGCTGCTGCCCTGAATTTCTGGGAAGCCTCCCCCTCTTGACTGATTAACCTCATTCATGAGGCTTTCTTGACTTTAGTGGTCATAAGATATATTAAAAGGATTGACTTTTTAGTGGTTTTAAACTATAATAAAAGGGTATAACTATAAAAGAATGATAGCATAAAGAAAGTAGCTGTAAGGAAGCTTTCAAAAAGTAAAACTTTTTAAAAACTGCTTGACTGAATCAACACCTCTCATCACATCTCCTTCCAGCTAATACTCTGGGGGAAAGAATAAGGGAAAGGATTGTGGGTTTGGAATTCACTGAGATCAACCCAGCAAGTATTAAAAAAAAAAAAATCGGAGAATATGTCAGAGCTGGGAAATGCCACCAGCTGGTCTCACTGGAGCTGTAGTTTCAAGTCAGCTGCTGGTTTGACCTAGGGTCACTCAAGTCTGGTCTCCACTGCAATATCTGGTCTTGCCCTGCTCCAGCTCCCCAATAAACATCCTCAGTTCATCCCTAGTTCCACATTGGTTCTGGCTGGCCAGCTCTGGCTAGAGTCAGAGCAGCCTTATTAGGGAAAGAGGTGGGAAGTCGGGGGTGGGGGAAATGGGTGGGGAAGAATGAAAGCAGGCTTTTGGCTGCCCGGGTCAACTGGGAACTCTCAGTCCCTATGAAGTCTGTGCTTCTGGTACTACAGAATGACTGGCCTGGAATCATGGATTGGAAGTCTCTTCCTGGGCAAAGAGAAGAGGAAACCAAGGATGTTGAGAAGTAGATATCTGTATACATTTCCTACCTTTCTTATTGGTTTCACTGATCTATTTCTCCCAGTCTACTTCTGAAAGTCATCTCATACATACTTTACATATATATATTTGTACTTTAATATATTTTTATTTCATTAAATTTTCCTAATTACAGGGAAAAAATTTAACATTCATTTTTTAAAATTTCAGGTTACAAATTCTCTCTCCCTCTTGCCTTCCCCCACTCCTTGAGAAGGCAAAGCAATATGATATTGATTATACATGTGAAGTCATGCAAAACACCTTTCCATATTAGCCACGTTGCAAAAGAAAACACACACACAAACCAAGAAATATAAAGAAATACTTTGTATTTTAAAAAAAACATGTTTTCTATGTTTTACATGATTGCACATACATAACCTATATCATATTGCTTACTGTCAGGGAGGAGGAAGGGAAGGGAGGGAGAAAAATTTGGAACTCAAAATCTTATTTAAAAATGAATATTACAAATTCTCTTTACATGTAATTCTCTGTACATGTAATTCTCTTTACATGTACAGTCATCTTTACATGTAACAAAATGCCATTTAAAATGAAAAAAAAAACAACAACTGTGTTTTTCCTAGTAGGGGCTAATTTTTCCAAAAAAATTCTTTACATTCCCAGTGCCAAACACAGTGCCTTGCACATTAATAAATATTTGTTGAATTGAATGATAGCATTTAATAAGTGGAATATCCCATGGAATTCTTTATAATAGGATTCCATGTATTATTTAAAATCAGATCCCTAATGGAGCAACAGAAGCCCCAAGGGCAATATTGGTAATACTCTTTCCCTTCTCCCCATGGGCATACTTGTCTCCTCTCTTTTTTGTTTTCTTCTCCTGTGCCTATACAGAGTAGATAGCTTTAAAACTTAAAGCTGCATTTGGACTTATAGGACAACCTGTATCTCAGGATGACGATGCTATTCCATAGCTTTCCAGGAGACAAGATCCCAAGATCCATTTTAACTCTGATCTCATGATCTAATTACAAAAAATCTAATTATCTCTTATGAATCCAAGACTTAAGAGTTAGCTGATCCTTGATCCCTGCCTAGAAAGATCTTTCCTTTTGACTCTACACCAAGCTGGTTATTTTTCTCTGGAATACCCTAGCTTGTTAATTTCCTTTTTTAAAATGTGGTACCCAGGGGCGGCTAGTTGGCGCAGTGAGTAGAGCGTAGAGCATCAGCCCTGGAGTCAGAAGGACCTGAGTTCGGATCTGGCCTCAGACACTTAACGCACACACAAATAAAAACCTAGCCGTGTTACCTTGGGCAAGTTACTTAACCCCAATTGCCCTCTAAAATAATAAAAAAAAAAATTTAAAATGTGGTACCCAGACCTAGACATTTATAATATTCTAGGTATTGTATGACCAGGGCAACGTACAGGTGGAATATCACTTTTTCTGCTCTGAGCACTGTGCTTCTATTAATTAATGTAGGTTAAAGAGATATGGAGAGGTACAGTTGAAATCAAGTCTTAATTTCAGTCTTAGGCAAGTCACCAACCTCTCTAGGTAACTCTCTAAAGTATAATTGCCAATCTGCATGGGCAGAGGAAACTTCCATGCTAAGAATTCAATATACAGATGAAATTATAAGTCCAGACCAAAAACAAAAAAAGATTGCATCAGTTGTTGGTTGCCACATCACACTGCTGAGTCATAATAAACTGTCAGTCCACTCAAGGTTTCCCAGTTCTTTTCCACAAGAATTGCTTTCTAGCTGAGTATCACCAAAAGAGAGGGCTAAGACAAGGGGAGGGGTTGAGTAACTGGAGGTAGAAAGCAGGTTCAGGAAATGTGCAGAAAAGGGAGAGATAAAGATATGGCGGTTATAGTTTAAAATATTGAAGGTGACCCAGTTCTGAGCAATTAATTAAATCTAAGGTATGGCCACACAAGGAGAGGATATGAAGAGAATATGAAGATCATTCAAGTTGGGGAAGTTGTAGAATTGTAGAGTGTAGACAGACCTTTCTGACAATCCATTCAAGGACAAAATTCACACTTTTGTATGTAACACCCTATATTCTCTGGTGTGTCTGGTTCAACAGAGTCTGTTTTTCTTTTCAGGAGTGAATAGCAATTAAAGGCCTCCCCAAGAAACTGTCAGAAAAAACACAACAGCTCTTCAGAGGGTCAGTTTCTAGAACACTGCCCATTCAGGCCAACCATTAGCACCATTAGCCCATACCCCATATGCTTCACAGGGCCAAAAAATATAATGTTCCCCATAAAACTCAGCAAAATCATTCTAGCAAATAATCAGGCCAAGTAATGACCTGCATCCCATCCATCATTTAAAGAAACTGTCACCTTTCTCACTGCTCTGAAGAGAACACTTCCATTTTTTCCGCCTGAACTGAGTTGGCCCTTCTTGTTGGATATATTTGGAAAAGACTTATACTTTCTCAAGCTTTCAGGACCATCCAGTTCCTTGGGACACGTTTACAAGAGGTGTCTCCTCAGTTTTGCCCCCAGACTTGAGAATTTGTTGTTTTCCTTTACCTCATGTAAGCAGCTAGGTTGTGCAATGCATAGAACACCAGACCCAGAATCAGGAAGACCTGAGTACAAACCCAGCTTTAGATACTAGTTGTGTGATGCTGGAAAGTTACAGAACATCTTTTTGCTCCAGTTTCCTCAAAATGGGGATAATTGCTGCACTTACGTCCTAGGATTACTGTAAGAATCAAATGAGGTAATATTTATAAAGTGCTTAGCACAATGCCTGACACATAGTATGAACTTTATAAATGTTTTATCTCTTTTCTTCCCCTTCCCCTTAAGCCTTCTAAGACTAATAAGTATTTTTGGTCAATCAAAGAGGCTGGATAGAATAGTTGAATAGTCAATGCCTCTGTGGGATAATCAGAGGCCCTCAAATGTTAAATCTGGTAACATTACAATGCCCTAAAATAAATAAAAAGCTTTATGGTAAAGATGGTAGCATCTATTTGCCTTATATGCCCATCAGTACTGTTCATAGACACTGACTACAGATGTGCCCAGAGAGCAGGCCTAAAGTTCAGACCTATCTTTGGGAAGAATTCCCAATGGCTCCTCCTCTTCCCCTCAGAGAAGGGAAGGGTTCTAGAAACCGACAACCAGAAAAACCTTCAGAGGAGGGTTACTAGGAATGCTCCCTCAAGATATGCCTTGATAGCCCAAATTCTAAGCACACCTGAAATTGTAGCCAAGGGCCATAGATTTAAAGTTGGGGAACCTTGGGGGATAGGGGGTGTTATGAAACTCAACTCACATTTTAAAGATGAGGAAATTGAGGCTAAGAAAATTTAAGTGGCTTACCTATCATCACATGGTTAAAGTCTGAGGCAAGATTGGATTCTAGTTAGTTTCCCCAACTCTACATTCAGTGATCTGGCCACACTAAAATTCAAAAGAAGGAGAATGTTGAGGGAGAGCTCAGGAAATAGACGTCAGTTTTATCTCTTCCTATCACCCTCAATTCACCATCAATCCTAAACAACTATTTGGACATCTATAGCTCTGATCAAAACTATAACCACCAACTCTTCTGTGTGCAAACACTACAACATACCTCCAGGACAAGCAGCACCTTCAAATTAACCTTTGAAGACAAATTCAATTGTAAGATTGGGTTTAAGGGGTGGGACATTCAAATTTCAGTGCAAAAATTGGGAGAGAAATCCCAAAACATCATTCCACGGTAAATGGAAGACAAAGAATCTGGGACACACAAAACTCTCCTGCAGAGACAACAGTGCAGGATCAAACAAAAAACTCTGGAGTGCAAGGGTACTGTCAGCATCCCCTAAAACATTCTACTCTAGCTATCACATACTCCATGACTCTCGTGACTCAGTCTGAAAAACACTACCATAAGCAAAGGGCACCAGGTCTATAATCAGCTGATGATACAGGAGGAAATTAGAGGTACCTCTGGTTTTTCCTAGTTTACTTCTGCTCTGGTGAACAAGAGAAAATTCACCTCGACTCTTTACTGGTCCCAGACCAGGCTTCACATCCCACCTAGCAATCTACCTGGACATCTGGCCCTGACTAGTGAGAATATCTTGCCATTCACCCTGCAGCCCAGACTGCGTATCACCCCATCCTCTTTTGATCTCTTGTTCTTGCTCTGGGAACAATAATCAGATGAATTCCACCATTACTTCTAGGATGTGGCAATCTACTTAATGTTTTTTGGCTCTACTCATCCACCCCAGTGAATGCCTCAACTACCCCTTCTCTGGCTACTGTTCCCTATATTTTGTTGCTATATTAGATAGTAAGTTTTTCAAAGGCAGGGACGATCTCACTTTTGTATTTATATCTCCAGGGCTTAACACAATACCTGGTTGTAGTAACTGGAGCTTAATAAATGTTTGATAATTATTTGATTCCTATCCAATCCTTTCTTTTTTTTTTTTTTTTTTGCTTTTTGGAGGGCAGTTGGGGTTAAGTGACTTGCCCAAAGTCACATGGCTAGTAAGTGTGTCAGGGCCAGTGCTCTATTCACTGCACAGCCTAGCCACCCCCTACCCAATCCTTTTCCATTTTTTTTTTCTGATCCTGAAACAGTATTCCTGCTTTAGAGCCTTTGTTTACATTCAGTAATACACTGAATGTTTCTTGTGGGATTAAATGTTGTCTTTCTCAACTACTTAAAAATTTTTTATTTAATAGTGTTTTATCTTTTTCCAATTCTTTGCAATTACATGTAAAGATAATTTTCAACATTCATTTTTTGAAAGATTTTGAGTTTGAAATTTTTCTCCCTTTCTCCCCTCTCCCCAAATCAAACAACAAATATCAATAAAGAGCTGGTCTTGAAGTCAGGAAGACCTGATTCAAATTCAGCTTCTGATATATGCTGTTCCTATGATCCTGGGCAAATGGCAACCTCTCCATGTTCTAGGCAACTTTCTAACATCATAAGTCGCAGAGAAGGTATTAACATGAATTGGTAGAAGTTTCCTGTTCCCCCTATCAGTGAAATTATAAATCTAGTACCTATCCCTATCCCTATGTATCTGGGCACTAGGCTAATGGAAAATACTTAGTGACCCAATATGACTAATATGGAAATATTTATGTGATTGCACATGTATAACCTATATTAAATTGCTATACCATTTTAGGGAGGGGGAAGGAAAGAGGAAGAGAGAAAATTTGGAACTAATTTTTTAAAAAAATGAATGTTAAAAATTGTCTTTATATGTAATTGGAAAAAATAAAATATTATTTAAAATAAGAAAAAAATACTTAGTGACCCAAGTCAGCAGATCCTAACCCTCAAATAAAAGAAAACAGTGAAGTCAATAGGCCTGTCCACAGGTACCAACTAGTTCTGGTTGCTCTAAGCCGTTGATTGTTTCAGGCCCTTAAGATAACTCCAGTAAGAAGACAAACTCTCAGTACTTCCAGATGACTATCTGACTAAGATAATAGCCAGGGGGCTCAGTACCAGTTGTGCAAAGCTGAGCACATGGTAAAAGGGTAGAGCATCCCCATTTTATAACACAAGGACTTTAGTTTCAGTTGGACTCTAAATTATTGTTTACTAACTCTCTGGTTGGATAATTAGGAGTATAGGGAGAGCCATTCTGGGTTATTCCATAGTTTATCTAGAATTTTGTTGTTTATTTGGGTTTTTTTAAACTTTATTATATTTTATTTTTTTAATTAATAAGTACCTCCCTCCACTGAATAGAAAAAAGGAAAAACAAAACCCTAATAACAGATATCCATTTTGTTAGTGTTGTTGAGTCATTTCAGTTGTGTCTGACTCTATGACCCAATTTGAGGTTTTTCTTAGCAAAGATATTAGAGTGGTTTTCCAGTTCATTTTACAAATGAAGAAACTGAGGTAAACAGGATAAGTGATTTGCCCAGGGTCACACAACTAGGAAGTATCTGAAGTCAAATTTGAACTCAGGTCCTCCTGACTCCAGGGCCAGTTCTCTATCGACTTAGTTGCCTACAAATATCCATAGTCATGCAAAATAAATTCCCACATTGGCCATGTCCAAAAAAAGTATGTCTCATATGAATCTTGAGTCTATTAGTATATAACACATTGAGCCATTGATTCTTTGGAAATATTTGGTCATTGCACTGAATGAAAGTTCTTATCTTTCCACATTTGTCTTTACAGTGTTGTAACTGTATAAATTATTCTCCTGGTACTGTTCATTTTACTCTGTATCAGTTTATAGCAGTCTTCTCATGTTTCTCTGAGACCATGCCTTTCATCATTTCTTTCAACATGATAATATTCTATCACGTTTACATACCATAATTTATTCAACCATTCCCCAACTGATAGAAACCTTTCTCCCCAACCTTAGTTTACAATTCTTTGCCACTGCAAAAAGAATTGCTATGCATATTGTGTACATATGGCTCCTTTTCTTCTTTCTTTGATTCCTTTGAGGGTACAGACCTATTTTGCTATCAACAAAACCTTAAAGATCATGCCATGGAGAGCAAAGGGTCATAACACAATCCAGATCCTTTCAGGAGTCATTTATTTTTCTTTCTTTCTTTTATGAATCAGTTTTATGTATATATCTGGACCACTTCTTGAAAACAAATCCCATAAGCTGATTGCTGTGACAATTAAAAAGGTTTAAAAGACATGGTTTCTGGGTAATTTAATCATTTTGTTAATAAGGCCAGTATGTCATTAATAAAAGTATGTCATTTGTCTGTCTCTCTCTTATTCCAAAGACAATCATGGTGGTTTGAGTTCAGGGTTTATATCTTCTTTTGGGAGAGTCATGGCAAAAAACTCTGATTGGTTAAAAAAGACTATTACAATGAGGGGCTGAGAATGACATCATGTCATCCTTCCACAGAGAAACTATATGCCCAGACCATCAGTCTTGGGCAATCTATTCAAAGTGGTTAGCGATCTGATATAGATTATATATGTGCAATCATTCCACCTTAGTCATGTAGTGAAAGAAGAAAAAGAACAAAAGGGGAAAAAGTGAAAAGTCAACCTGCAGTGAGATTCCATCAGTACTTTCTCTGGACATGGACAGCATTTTCCATCATGATGATGGGGTCCTTGTGATGTATATATGTCTGTAGTATCAATCTGTAACATCAGTTTGTAAGTGGGGTGCTTTGGGATCTATGTCTGTAAAATCAATTTGTAAAAGCAGTCTGTAAGATCACATTTCCACCGCCCCCCCCAGCCTCAGAGCATTGACTCTGCCCCTTCCCCCTTCCAGCACTCTGCCCAGCAACAACTCATGACCTGTTTATCTCTGTTTGAAACAATAAGTTATGTAAATGTTATCTCCCTTAGTTAGAGTGGCCAGCCCCACCATAAATTCTTCAATACCTTATCTATAGGGTAACTCCTTAGTCAATTATATACCCACACTGTCTCTGATGACCTTGGTGGGTGGCAGACTGGGAACTCTTTAGTGACATATCAGGCCTAAAACCACACCTCCAGCTAGCCCCGCCTTGAGCTATTTCCCAGTGAATCATGGGCAATACACCTGCGCAGTTGATATTAAAAGTGCATGGTCAGGGGCGGCTAGGTGGCGCAGTGAGTAGAGCACCAGCCCTGGATTCAGAAGGACCTGAGTTCAGATCCAGCCTCAGACACTTAACACACACAAACAAAAACCTAGCCATGTGACCTTGGGCAAGTTACTTAACCCCAGTTGCCCTCCAAAAGGTAAAAAAAAAAAAAAAAAAGTGCATGGTCCTTTGAGCACTGACCACTCCTTAACTCCTCCCTGATCCCACCCTTACTCACCTAGTTAGCATAATTGACACCTTAAAACTATGCCTGTGACCCCTGGAAGTTTGCAGGTTCCATAAGAATCTTTGCCCGCTGTTCTCTACAGCGTAACAATAAACTTTACAATTTCGGCTTCAAAGTTTGCTTGAGCCTGGTGAATTCCTTCCAGACTGGATGCCAGGGAGGCATCCCTGGCAGAACCACTTACCCTCCCCCGCTCCTTATCACCCTTCCCTCTTCAATGAGACCTTTGGAACTGTGTTAGATCATTACTGAGAAGAGCTAAGTCTATCAAAGTTGGCCATTGCACAATGTTGTTACTGTGTACAATGTTGTCCTGGTTCTACTCACTTCACTCAGCATCAGTTCATGTAAGTCTTTCCAAGTTTTTCTGAAATCTGGCTGCTCATTATTTCTTTTTTAAATTAAATTATTTATTTTTAATTTTCAATATTCACTTTCATAAGTTTTAAATTTTCTCCCCCTCCCTTCCCAAGATGGCTTACAGTCTGGTATGGGCTCTACACATACATTCCTATTAAATACAATTTCTTTTTTTTTTTTTTTTTGCTTTTTGGGGGGCAATTGGGATTAAGTAACTTGCCCAAGGTCACACAGCTAGGTTTTTGTTTGTGTGTGCGTTAAGTGTCTGAGGTCAGATCTGAACTCAGGTCCTTCTGACTCCAGGGCCAACTCTGCTCTACTCACTGCGCCACCTAGCTGCCCTTGTATTAAATACAATTTCACATTAGTCATGTTGAATAGAAAAATTATAATTAATAGGAAAAAACCATGCAAAAGAAAAAACAGAACAAAAAGAAAACAGTCTGCTTCATTTTGTATTCCAACTCCATAATTCTTTCTTTGGATGAAGCTGGCATTTTCCATCAGATGTCCTCTGGAATTGTTTTAGACCCTTGCATTGATGAGAAGGGCTAAGTCTATCAAAACCAGTCCTCATACACTGTGACTGTCACTGTGTACAATGTTCTCCCAGATATGCTCCCCTCATTCAGTATCACTTCATATAAGTTTTTCCAGGTTTTTGTTTTTTTTTTTTCTGAAATCTGGCTGCTCATTATTTCTCATAGAACAATAGTATTCCATTACATTCATATATCACAACTTCTTCAGCCATTCCCCAATTGATGGGCATCCCCACAATTTCTAATTCTTTGCCAACACAAAAAGTTAGTTACCTTTTTAACCTAATACAAGTTGTCACAGAATATTATCCTGATGAGTTTCTGACCCTAAGCAACAACTGTTACAGGGAGAATGAAATAAGGCAGGGAGGTAGAGTGAGGGAGTTGAGGAAAAGTCAAGGAAGATTAAAATCTATAGTTGATTTTCCTCCCATTAATTACTTAAACCTAATTTTTACTTCTAGAGTTATCTCCAAAATGATTGACTTTGGATGTATCTTCCAAGATCTCACCACTAGATGTCAGATTGCCTACAAGTTTAACTTCTAGCTGACTGCCTATTTTCAAAGCTGTTAAAGCAAATAGAAAGATAGTAAATATTTATTAAACCCTGTTGGGCTGAGTGCTGGGCTGAGGAGACACACAGATTAGATAAACTGTAGTTCCTTGGCCTCAAGGTGCTTATGAGCTAATAGAGGAGTAAGACAATATCACTGATAGCTAGAATATACAATATTAAAGTTTAATCAATTAATTAGCATTTAAACTCTGGGCAAGTCACTTAACCCAGTTTGTCTCAGTTCCTCATTTGTAAAATGAGTTGGAGAAGGAAATAGCAAATCGTTTCAGTATCTTTGCCAAGAAAACCCCAAATGGGGTCACAAAGAATCAGACAAGACTGAAATAATGAAACAACAAAACCCTCTACTATTTGGCAAAACAGAGTCCCTACCCTCAAGGTGTTCACAATCTAATGGGGGTAGATAACAAGGAAACAAATAATGTAAAAACAAACTGTATACAGAATAAATAGGAAATAATCAACAGAAGGAAGTCACTAGAATGAAGAAACTTTGGGAAAGGCTTCTGGAAGAAGGTGGGATTTTAGCTGGGACTTGAAGGAAACCAGGGAAGCCAGCAGGCAGAGATGAAGAGGGAGAGCATTCCAGGCAGGAGAGACAGGAAAGAAAATGCCTAGAGCAGAGAGAGGGCATCTTGTTTGTGGAATAATAGCCAGAAGACCAGTGCTACCAGATTAAAGCAAATGTGTAAGGTGTAAGAAGACTGGAAAAGTGGGGAAAGGGTTAGATTATAAAAGGCTTTCAATGCCAAATAGAAGATTTTGTATTTGATCCTAGAGGTGATAGGAAACCACTTGAGCTTATTGAATATGGGGGTGATATGGTTGAACTCACACTTTAGAAAAGTCACTTTGGTGGCTGAATGGAGGATATATTGAAGTGAAGAGAAATTTGGGGCAAACAGACCAACCAGCAAGCTATTGACATAGCCCAGGTATGAGGTGAAAGGATTAGAGAAATGTCAAAAATATGAGGTCTGATCAATGGAGGATAGAGGGCATCAGGGAGTGCTTCCTGGAGGAGATGTAATTTAGGCTAAACTTGTAAAGATGGGCAGGGATCTAATGGGCGATGAAGGGGAGGGAGGGCATTTTCAGAACAGAAATGAACAGAGGCCAAAGATGTATAAAAAGAATTGAAGGGGTTGGAGAAAAGAATAATTCAGTTTTGCTAGTAAATGGAGAGAGTGCAGGGGAATTATCTGTATCTACTGAGTTTATATGTCTGTGTGTTCATGAAAAAAAAATGAGGCAGCATTGCCCAATAGATAGAGTACTGGTATTTGAACTAGGAAGACCCAAGTTCAAATCCTGCCTCTTATATACTGGGCAAATCACTAAACCTCTCAGTGCTTTAAACAACTGTCTAAAGATCTAAGTAGCAGAGAAGTGTGTGACCTGCATTGGTAGAGGGAGTTTTATCATCTGGGACTTCCCTATACTAAATATATATATATATATATATATATATATATATATATATATATATATATACAATAAACCAAATATATACTATACAGGTCTAGTCTCTATCCCATGTGAAAATAAAGTAAGTTCCTTCATTGCTTTTTTTTTTTTGGAGGGCAATTGGGGTTAAGTAACTTGCCCAAGGTCACACGGCTAGGTTTTTTTGTTTGTGTGTGCGTTAAGTGTCTGAGGTCGGATCCAAACTCAGGTCCTTCTGACTTCAGGGCCGACGCTGTACTCACTGTGCCACCTAGCCACCCCTGTTTCATTGCTTTTTCAAATTGTTTTCTGACTCCCAGTAAAATATATCTTTGGAAGCACCCAAACGTCATTATATGCTGATTTTACATTTCTTTCCTTATCCCTTCTATCTTTTGACCAAACTGCCCTACCTGCCATCCACCTGTGTGCCTTTGCAGGGGCTATCCCCCATACCTGCCTGGAATGCTCTCCCCTATCACTCCGGTAATCTCTAGCTGCTTTCAAGACATCTTAATTACCATCTCCTACTGGAGACCTTAAGGGCAGCTAAGGGACACAGAGAAGGGAGGGTGAGGTCTAAGAGTCAATAAGAGCAGAGTTTAAATCTAGCCTGAGACACTTACTAGTTGTGTGACCCTGGGCAAGTCATTTAACCCTGTTTGCCTCAGTTTCCTCATATGTAAAATGAACTGGGGAAGAAAATAGCAAATGACTCCAGAGATTTACCAAGAAAACCTGAAATGGGGTCACAAAGAGTCAGACACAACTGAACTGGAGACCTTTCCTGGTCCTCCCTACCCTTATCCACTGAAATTGCTTTGTATGCTAGGTGACTAAGTGGACAGGATCCAAGTGTGTGGAGTCAAGAAGACCTGAGTTCAAATCTGACTTCAAACATTTTAGGAGCTGTGTGACCCTGGGCAAGCTATTTAATCTATCTGCCTTGGTTTCTTCAACCATAAAATGGAGTCAATACCTACCTTCCAGGGTTATTGTGAGAAACAAAAAAGATATTTGTAAAACAGCACAATGCCTGATATATTAGAAGTATTTGATAAATATTTATTTTCTTCTTATATATTTTATATATGTGTAGCATTTAATTACTTTTAAAAATATTATTTAAATATTTATTGAATATTATTTTATCCCAGTTCCTTGAGGACAGGGACTATTTTCATTTTTTTGTCTTTGTAGCTCCAGTGTCTTATACATAATAGATACTTGATAAATATCCACCATATTGGACTGAATTGAACTTGAGAAATTGAAGGGCCCTCAGAGATCTTTTAGTTTAACCCCTCAGTCTCTAGATAAGGAAATTGAGGTCCACAGAGATAAAGTGTCTTGTCCAAGTTCATACAACCAATTAGAGCTAGGGTTAAGATCAGAGTTGAGGTCTTTTAATGTCCAGGTCAGATGCCAAGTATCCCTTTAGCATACAGCACCTGCTCTTCATTGTTGTTCTAGAAGGGTAGGGAAAATAAAGTAGACTTGGTAGGGTTTTCATGCAGAACTATTGCTATGCCATCTCTCCCTTCAGCCTTCCACTTCCAAATCAAACAACAAATATCAATAAAGAGCTGGTCTTGAAGTCAGGAAGACCTGATTCAAATTCAGCTTCTGATATATGCTGTTCCTATGATCCTGGGCAAATGGCAACCTCTCCATGTTCTAGGCAACTTTCTAACATCATAAGTCGCAGAGAAGGTATTAACATGAATTGGTAGAAGTTTCCTGTTCCCCCTATCAGTGAAATTATAAATCTAGTACCTATCCCTATCCCTATGTATCTGGGCACTAGGCTAATGGAAAATACTTAGTGACCCAATATGACTAATATGGAAATATTTATGTGATTGCACATGTATAACCTATATTAAATTGCTATACCATTTTAGGGAGGGGGAAGGAAAGAGGAAGAGAGAAAATTTGGAACTAATTTTTTAAAAAAATGAATGTTAAAAATTGTCTTTATATGTAATTGGAAAAAATAAAATATTATTTAAAATAAGAAAAAAATACTTAGTGACCCAAGTCAGCAGATCCTAACCCTCAAATAAAAGAAAACAGTGAAGTCAATAGGCCTGTCCACAGGTACCAACTAGTTCTGGTTGCTCTAAGCCGTTGATTGTTTCAGGCCCTTAAGATAACTCCAGTAAGAAGACAAACTCTCAGTACTTCCAGATGACTATCTGACTAAGATAATAGCCAGGGGGCTCAGTACCAGTTGTGCAAAGCTGAGCACATGGTAAAAGGGTAGAGCATCCCCATTTTATAACACAAGGACTTTAGTTTCAGTTGGACTCTAAATTATTGTTTACTAACTCTCTGGTTGGATAATTAGGAGTATAGGGAGAGCCATTCTGGGTTATTCCATAGTTTATCTAGAATTTTGTTGTTTATTTGGGTTTTTTTAAACTTTATTATATTTTATTTTTTTAATTAATAAGTACCTCCCTCCACTGAATAGAAAAAAGGAAAAACAAAACCCTAATAACAGATATCCATTTTGTTAGTGTTGTTGAGTCATTTCAGTTGTGTCTGACTCTATGACCCAATTTGAAGTTTTTCTTAGCAAAGATATTAGAGTGGTTTTCCAGTTCATTTTACAAATGAAGAAACTGAGGTAAACAGGATAAGTGATTTGCCCAGGGTCACACAACTAGGAAGTATCTGAAGTCAAATTTGAACTCAGGTCCTCCTGACTCCAGGGCCAGTTCTCTATCGACTTAGTTGCCTACAAATATCCATAGTCATGCAAAATAAATTCCCACATTGGCCATGTCCAAAAAAAGTATGTCTCATATGAATCTTGAGTCTATTAGTATATAACACATTGAGCCATTGATTCTTTGGAAATATTTGGTCATTGCACTGAATGAAAGTTCTTATCTTTCCACATTTGTCTTTACAGTGTTGTAACTGTATAAATTATTCTCCTGGTACTGTTCATTTTACTCTGTATCAGTTTATAGCAGTCTTCTCATGTTTCTCTGAGACCATGCCTTTCATCATTTCTTTCAACATGATAATATTCTATCACGTTTACATACCATAATTTATTCAACCATTCCCCAACTGATAGAAACCTTTCTCCCCAACCTTAGTTTACAATTCTTTGCCACTGCAAAAAGAATTGCTATGCATATTGTGTACATATGGCTCCTTTTCTTCTTTCTTTGATTCCTTTGAGGGTACAGACCTATTTTGCTATCAACAAAACCTTAAAGATCATGCCATGGAGAGCAAAGGGTCATAACACAATCCAGATCCTTTCAGGAGTCATTTATTTTTCTTTCTTTCTTTTATGAATCAGTTTTATGTATATATCTGGACCACTTCTTGAAAACAAATCCCATAAGCTGATTGCTGTGACAATTAAAAAGGTTTAAAAGACATGGTTTCTGGGTAATTTAATCATTTTGTTAATAAGGCCAGTATGTCATTAATAAAAGTATGTCATTTGTCTGTCTCTCTCTTATTCCAAAGACAATCATGGTGGTTTGAGTTCAGGGTTTATATCTTCTTTTGGGAGAGTCATGGCAAAAAACTCTGATTGGTTAAAAAAGACTATTACAATGAGGGGCTGAGAATGACATCATGTCATCCTTCCACAGAGAAACTATATGCCCAGACCATCAGTCTTGGGCAATCTATTCAAAGAATTTATGCCCCACCCAAGTCTGTGCAGAACACTATGGCTACTCCACCAGGATGGGGTCTTGAACTAGAAAGTTAGTCCAATGTTGTTATCAGCAATGTCCTCCAAGAGACTGAACTTTTTAAAATCAGGACTTTAGAAAAAGGAGAGAACTCTGGATCTCCCCAAATCATGGATTACTAATATTCATTTCTCTTATTGCCTTCTGCTTAAAGAAATGCTTATTTTTACTTGTCCAAATTTTGCCTCAGATAAGTTTCAAAGAGGAATTCATATTTTAAGATTTGGGGATTTGATTAATAAATTTATGTTTACTTATTGATGCATTAATGTTTCACAGGTTTTTTTTTTTTAAATCATAGCTCATAGAATATGCTAAACTGAGCATCTAAACAGAACTGGACAGGATGATGGACCTTCCTTTCCCTACAAAATGAACCCTTTACCTACCATAACTGGGGTGAATTGTCTTCTGAAAGTTTCACTTCTCTCTTCCCCCTCCACCAAATGAATCTACCCTGGATGCCAAAATTTTTAGGTCTAGCTCTGCATCTCTATGTGCTTAGAAGTATTTGGGACCTCACTGGGCAATTCATTTGGTCATCCATACAAAATGTGACACCTTGTGCATGAAAGGAAAAGGAACCTGCCATGACTTTGGGATATGGTCCCTGCCCTCAAGACACTTACAGTTTAATATAGTAGGGACATGTAACCCCCATACCTGTGTATTCAAGTATAAAGACCTTGAACCACTAATAGAACCAAGATTTCAATAATGTGTATATTCTCTTTAACAGTGCAGATCACAACCTCTTCACATCCTGTCTCTCTATATACTCAGGCATGGCTTTTCATGAACCTTCCAAGGAGAGGACCAGGATAAAGAAAATACCTTCCATTATCAAATTCAATGGTTTACTGGGTCACCTTACATCCACAAACATTCATTAATTGTCTGCTATGTGCCAGTCCCAAAGCTAAGTGATAATGATACAAAGAAAGAAAAACAGACTTTGCCCTTAAGGACCTCTCACTATTATGTGCCAATATAATGGTGATCCTAACTGTTTTGAGGGTAGGAAGGAAGAAGCTTTGTTTATAGTATACAAATACATAGTGGGCAGTATGCAGGGGTGGATAGAGTACCTGCTACCCTTGAAGTCAGGAAACCTAAGTTCAAATCTTGCCTCTTACATTTACTAGTTGAACAAGTATTCAATCTCTTTTGGCCTCAGTTTCCTCATCTATCAAATTGGGATAATAATAACACCTACCTCATTAAGTTGTTATAAAGATCAAATTAAATAACATATAAAATGTTTTACAGTACATTAAAACACTCTATAAATGCCAGCTATGAGCAATTATTAATATTATTAATTCATTAGATTATAAGCTCCTTGAGGGTAGAGACTGTGTTTTGCTTCTTTTTATATACCCAGGGCTTAACACAGAGCCTGGCACAGAGTATGCACTTTGTAAATTGCTTATTTATTTATCAATTGATTAATTACAAAAATACAAGTCAGCTTGAGGTGGGTAGTGGCTGGCACCAGGGCCCATTTTAAGTAGTACCAAAGATAAGAGAGAATTTGTGTACAACCCTATCAAGGATTTATTTTAAAAGTTAATATTAGAGGAGAGAGGGGGTTTGGCAGTCAGGTGCTCATTAGCAAGTCACCAGTTCAAAATGGACTTACTCACAGATATGGGTAAATTAAAGAGAAAAGTTTTATCAGGTCCTGTCTTGTACATTCCTTCAGGCAAACCAAGGTAGGCCAGGATTAGTTCCTATAAAACATTTGTTAGAGCTTGGTGAGGAAGTTTCTGATATTGCCAGGGATGTGGTTTCTGCCTGAATCCCTTGGGCATATTGCCAGTGACCTTGACTCTTTCTAAGTGTATCAGAAAGCTGTAAAAGTCTCCCAGGCCTGGTCTGCCCAAAGGTGGAAAAATGCTGCTTTTGACTCTGTTTGTAACAGCTCACAGAAAAGTCCCCAGCACATATCTGACTATGATTCCTAATGCCACCTTTTAGCTCATACTCCCTTTCATCTAAATCTCAAAGCACTCTAGAAACAGCTTTACTCCACTCCCTTGTATGGCTGATTAGGTGGAATCCCTCATATTTGCCTTTGGCCTGGGGTCCTCCCTCCCATGAGTCAGTGGCTGCACCAGAAAGAGATAATGGAATTCCTAATTCAAGGTTTCAATATACACTCATGCTCCCTTCCTTTGCAACTCAGTCCTAAACACCCTGTGGTGTTTTTATTAGGGGGAGGAGCCCATCACCTAAGCCCTAAGTATCAGATCTTGAGGCCATCTCTGCTTGTCATCACCAGCCTCAGTCTTCATTTCTGGCTCCTCAGTGTCCCAGTAATTGAATTACCTTTTTTTTTTTAAGCTAGCTTTGGCATTCGGAGTGATGAAAGGTCCCTGAAGGCCAGGATTTTTTAAACTGAGATCTGAGACTCTTCCATCCTGATCACTGTAATCACAATATAAATAGTTTCCTTTGTAATTCTATTATTTTTATTTTATATATTTAAAAACATTATTCTGAGAAGGGGTTCATAAGTTTCACCAGATTGCCAAAGGGGTTCATGCCTCAAACAAAGTTAAGGACTCCTGTCCTAGACCTCTGTAATAATCTCTTTATCATCCTTTTCCCTAGTTCTCTGGTAATTAGAGGGTCCAGTAAATAGAAGGCTAGGCCCAGAGTCAGGAAGACCTGAGTTCAAATCTGGTCTCAGATGCTTACTAGCCAGGCAAGTTATTTAACTTTTGTCTGCCTCAGTTTCCTCAACTGTAAAATGAGTATAATAATAGCACCTACCTTACAGGGTTATTGTGAGATAATTTTTGCAAAGTGCTTACTGGCACACAGTAGGTACTTAATAAATATTTCTTCCCTTGTTCCTTCATTACTTTACTAGGTGGTGAAATGGATAAAAAATTAGCCTTGGGGTAAGGGAGGTCTCATTTCACATCAGACCTCAGGTATATCCAAGCTGTGTGGCCCTGGGGCAAATCATTTAACCTGTGCCAGTCTCAGTTTCCTATTCTGTAAAAATGAGGATAATAGGGGCAGCTAGGTGTTGCAGTGAGTAGAGAGTCGGCCCTGGAGTCAGAAGGACCTGAGTTCCGATTTGGCCTCAGACAAGGCACACACAAACAAAAACCTAGTCATGTGACCTTGGGCAAGTTACTTAACCCCAATTGCCCTCCAAAAAAAAAAAAATGAGGATAATAATAATATTTATTTCACAGGCCTATTGTGAGGATCAAATGAGATTTTAGAAAGATAGAGATATACATGTGTATATTTATGTATGTCTATGTATGTCTATGTATATATATATATATATATATATATATATATATATATATATATATAGTGCTTTGTAAACATTTAGAGTTTTCAAATTCTAGCTATAGTTATTATTATTATTTTCTCTCACCTTTCCCTCCTCTCAGGAAAGAAAGAAAAAAAGCCCTTCAAAATAGAATTTGAGAGTTAGATTGGAATAGGGACGGAAGGGGTGATTTTCCACCATTCCAAGTATTACTTATGCTTTCAGGGAAGCAGGCCAGTGAACCTCAGTCAGATGAGAGGAGGAGAAGGTAGCAGGGTGAGCCTCTACTTCCTGTCACTTTGTTTTCAAAGCAGGAGGGTTGACTCAGAGGAGGACCCTTGGGATGGTGAAATCAAACCTAGCTTCTGAAAGGGAAGCAGCTTGTGCCAGACAATGGCTGTAGAGGCGGGGGGTGGGGAGGGGAGGGAAGAAGGGTGAGACAGGGAGCTCAGTTTGGGCCAGAAGGCTCCTCTACTTGCCCAGATGAGGCCATATTTCAGAGCAGAGTTTTCCTGAAGAACTAGTCACTGCTCCCAGGAACAGAACCAGAGGAAGCAACAGTTACCTCTCAGCTTCTGGCTTCCAGCTAGAAAAGAGCAAGAGACCAAGTTTTCAAAAAATCTCTATGTTTCCCAAACCTATCTTCATGTTTATTTGGAGAAGTCCTTTGTAATAGGATTGGAAGAGAATAAAATATTCTTCAGAAACTTTTCTCTGGAAGAACAGCAGAAGAGCTGCTTCCTTACTGAAATATCAAGGGCATACCCTCCATCACACTGTACCTGGGCTTCCCAAAAGAAAAACACCAGGAGAATGATCTCCATGGAGCTTCCTTGTTTATAACCTCTGCTCAGAAAGAATCTGGTTATGGCAGTAGACTGGATTCATCCCACATCTTACGTGAGCCAAACTTCTAGGACCAGCTTTTGTTCTGAAATCCAACATCACTATTTATTAACAATAATTTAGATCTTGTATTAGGATAGCATTATAGACTATGCCAGAATATTAACACATATGTTATATCTTACGTAGAAGCAGAGTTGGTTGCTCTGCATCCATCCAGACTACATTGGTGCCTACTTAGAGAGGTAGTTTCATGTTGAGTTTAGATGTGGTTGCTGGAGGGAATATAATGGATACTATGTTTTCCTTGAATAATGAAGAAACATTTATTGAGCACTTACTATGTACCAGGAAATGTGCTAAGACTGATGATTTCATTGGTGTAGGAAACTTCTGGTATGGAAACTCTCTCCACTCATATAATTCAGCAATTCTCATTAGGATGATAGGATCATAAATCTAGAGGTGAAAGGGCCCTTAGAGGTCATCTAGTCCAACCCCTTATTCTACAGGAAATTGAAGCCCAGAGAGGTTGTGAACACAGCACTGGGGCCTGGAGTCAGGAAGACAAATTTAGTTCAGATTTAGTCTTAGATACTTACTAGCTTTGGGCAGCTAAGTGGGGAAGTGGATAGAGTGACAAGTCTGAAGTCAGGAAGACTCATCTTCCTGGGTTCAAA
This sequence comes from Gymnobelideus leadbeateri, assembly GCA_011680675.1. Lineage (NCBI taxonomy): Eukaryota > Metazoa > Chordata > Mammalia > Diprotodontia > Petauridae > Gymnobelideus > Gymnobelideus leadbeateri. Next base: position 75,783 of record WOXC01006596.1, on the reverse strand, counting down.
TCTGGCCTCAGATATTTACTAGCTGTGTGATGCTGGGCAAGTCACTTAACCCCGTTTGCCTCAGTTTTCTCATCAGTAAAATGAACTGGAGAAAGAAATGGCCAACTGTTCCTGTATCTTGGCCAAGAAAACCCCAAATGGGGTCACAAAGAATCAGATATGCCTAAACAATACTGGGCAAGTCATTTAATCTCAGATAATAATAGCACCCATCTCTTGGGGTTGTTGTGAGGAACAAACAAAATATTTGTAAAGTGATTAGCAAAATGACTGGAATAGAGTAGGAGCTATACAAATGCTTCTTGCCTTTTCTTTTCCCCTTTCTCTTGCCCACTTTCAAAGAGATCATAAGTGATAGAGTGATCTGGAAGAGGCCAGGGCAACAATGTGTCAGTGGCAAGCCTCAAACCCCAGACTTCTAACAGCAAGACTGGCCCATTATCCACTAAGCCATGGTGGAAGGTACATAGGATTAAAGATTTAGTCAAGTTAACAAACATTTATTAAGCACTTACTAAGTGTCAGGCACTATGCTAAGTACCAGGAAAACAAATACAGGCAAAAAGAAAGATAGACCCTGCTCTCAAAGAGCGTACATTCTAAAGTGGGAATACCCTGCCCAGGGCCTCTGTAGAGAAGTCCAGAGTGTAGCCTAGTGAGAAATGACAACTTGGCTGACTTGGGAACTCTCCTCAAAGGGATATTATGGGAGGAGTAATCAAATCAGAGAGACTAGAAGTCAACCAGACAGAGAGAAAGCAACCTGCCCAAGCTAACAAGTTGAGATGTGACCTTGGGATTTGTGACTCTGAATCAGGCACTCTCTACTGCACTATTTTGCCTCTCCATTGATGTTTTGACTTTTGATTCTGCTTGCTGTTTTATCTTTTGAAGTCATTTAAGTAGGTCCTGCCACCCTTCAGAACAATTTATTTTAGGGTGGTGTTCTCATAGATGTGAAAATGGCATGTTGTTAATCACTTCATAATCATCACTAGTGGTTGAAATAATTATTAGTCTAAAAGCACATTGACAGACTAAATATCCATAGGTTATGAAGGGCCTCACCCCTAAATCATACTGTGCTGCCAAACTGATATTCCAAAAGTACAGGTCTGATCACTTCACTCACCTGCTCAAGAAACTCCATTGCTCCCTTTTTCCCCTGATAGATACAAACTTCTCTGTTTACCTTTTTCACACAGTGGTTTTGGCTTACCTTTCCAGGTTTATTGCCTACCTCTTTCCTTTCCTTTCCTTTCCTTTCCTTTCCTTTCCTTTCCTTTCCTTTCCTTTCCTTTCCTTTCCTTTCCTTTCCTTTCCTTTCCTTTCCTTTCCTTTCCTTTCCTTTCCTTTCTTTCCTTTCCTTTCCTTTCCTTTCCTTTCCTTTCCTTTCCTTTCCTTTCCTTTCCTTTCCTTTCCTTTCCTTTCCTTTCCTTTCCTTTCCTTTCCTTCCCAATTGCCATTGGGGTTAAATGACTTTGCCCAGGGTCACACAGCTAGCAAGTGTCAAATGTCTGAGGTCAAATTTGAACTCAGGTTCTCCTGACTCCAGGGCCAGTACTCCATCCACTGTGCCCCCTAGCTGCCCCTATTACTTTTCTTCTTCTTGTGTCCATTCAAACCAAACTAGCCTATTAGCTATTAGCTATTACCTGTATACAACATTCTACCTCTCTCATCCCTTTTCTTAGGTTGTTCCTCTTGCCTGGGATGCACACCCTCCTCATTTATATTTCTTAAAATCTTTAACTTCCTTCAAAGCATCATGTCTTATATGAAGTCTCTTTTTATTCTCTCAGTTTTTTAGGCACTACCCCCACCCCAGGGAAATCACTTTGTATGGTACATAATTTGTATTCAGTTTTTTTTTTTTTGGCTGTTTTGTTTTTTGTTTTGTTGGTTTTTGGAGGGCAATTGGGGTTAAGTAACTTGCCCAAGGTCACACAGCTAGGTTTTTATTTGTGTGTGTTAAGTGTCTGAGGCCGGATCTGAACTCAGGTCCCTCTGACTCCAGGGCCAGCGCTCTACTCACTGTGCCACCTAGCCGTCCCCGTATTCAGTTTTTGTCTGTCACCCACCCAATGTAAGAGCAGCTAGGTGGTGCAGTAGATAGAGGCCCTAGTTTGGAATCAGGAAGACTCCTCTCCTTCAGCTCAAATCTGGCCTTAGAACTTACTAGCTATATGACCCTGGGCAAGTCAGTTAGCCATTTACCTCAGTTTCCTCATCTGTAAAGTGAGCTGGAGAAAGAAATGGCAAACCACTCTAGCATCTTTTTTATATAGGTGAAGTTATGTTAAAAAGAATATTAAGCCTTAGCAAGTAGATCTCACACACACACAAATACATACAATGGTGTGTTTAAGAGCAAAGGGAGATTTTTGTTCTCTTGCTAGTTCCAGTCCAGATTTTGGGTGTAGGGTGTAGGAAACATTTTCTGGTTACATGGATCTTTACCTTAGTGTGGATTTTAACTAATCATTAGCTGGATGTTCTTTCTCAACTTCCACTAACTAAAACTCTGCTTTTCTAAGCTGCTTATCTCAATCACTGGGTGCCTATGGCAGGACAAGACTCTCTCAGATCTCTTGGAGGCAGTCATCTTGATTTGCCTTACTCTAGGCACGGTGCTTGGTTTAGGGTCAGAAATAACCTCATCTGTTTCCATTTTAATAACATCTCCCATAATCTGCTGATGTGCTGACCAAAGACAATGAGATTCTTTTGCAGGAAACTAACAGGAAAGGAAATGAAGCCTAACTCTTCCTGAGGGCAAGGTGAAAAGGATGGGAGCTCAGGATGCTTGAGCAGGAGATGATTCTAGTTAATAATAGAGGGAAGGCAGCATTCCAGGGCTGTTTTGTTATCTCAAAGCATAAGGGTACATTTAGTGCTTTCTTAAACTGTCCGGGACAAGCATCCTCTCTATCTTCGTCATTCCCTCCACTTCTGTACCCATTTGATCCCAGACTGTGAGACAGAGAACATGGGGCAAGTACTTCCCTTGACACATGGACTGCCTTGGCCATAGACAGCTATTGCAACAATCTGGCTCCCAGCAACTCAAATAGCCCAGGAGGAAGAGACAGCAAAGACGGCAGAGCATCAGGAAGAGGAAATTGCTGTTGACATATGGGTCCCATTACTTCATTCACATTTCCCATCAAACTTCTGTTTCAAATTATTCTGTTTATAAATATGGTGACATGCAGGAATTTACATGGTTGAAAAGAATATAAAAGATGATTGACTCTTAGATGACCAGGACATCTTTTTAAATCTTTACACAGGGGGATTTGGCTTGAGAATCAGGATTTATATACATCTTTGTCACCAATGAGTATTTATTGAGCCATCACAGGAGGCAAGAATGTGTAATAGATCCTACCCTAGAAGAGTTTCAGGTCTGAAGCACAGGCATATTTACTATGCAAGGAACCTTGGCAAATCAGATGCGCACCATCTAAGATACATGGGACAAGAATAGAAGATGGATGATATTGATGATATTGACAAAGTTTGCTTACAAGAATGTGCTGCAGGGGCAGCTAGGTGGTGGTGCAGTGAATAGAGCTCTGGCCCTGGAGTCAGGAGGACTTGATTTCAAATCTGACCTCATACACTTAACACACTAGATGTGTTACCTTGGGCAAGTCACTTAACCCCAATTGCCCTGCCTTCCCCCCTCAGGGAAAAAATTTTTTTTAAAAGGAATGTGCTTCAGAGTTTAAGTAGACACAATGGATTTGAGCTAACATACAACCACACACACACACACACACACACACACACACACAAATAAAAAGTAAGTATAATAAAATGATAATGACCAAATAGGACTAGAATGAAGAGATGTGAAAGGCTATTCCCAACCCACCTCATTGTGGAGTAGGAGGTCCACAGGTGTAGAGAACAGAAGACCAATAAAAACTTTTTTTTTTTTTAAAGCAACTGGGGTTAAGTAACTTGCTCAAGGTTACACGGCTAGTCATTATTTATGCGTGGGTGCTCATTTTCTGAGGCCGGATCTGATCTCGGGTCATCCCAACTCCCGGCACTCTTACTCACTGCGCCACCTAGCCGCCCCTTTAGGGCAATTGGGGTTAAGTAACTTGCCCAAGGTTACACGGCTAGGTTTTTGTTTGTATGGATTAAGTGTGGGAGGCCGGCTCCGAACTCAGGTCCTTCTGATTCCAGGGCTGGCGCTCTATTCACTGGGCCACCTAGCCGCCCCTAAAAACTTATTTTTAAAAAACTAATTTTAAAAAAAAGCTTTGTAATAGCTATAAATGTATGTTTTTACCTTTCTACAGTGTATTTGTCTTAGGCATGGGTGGAGAACCTGCATCTTTGAGGCCACATGTGAGAGAGCTTGGATTGAGAGGGTCACACTTGAGGACCTAGAGGGCTACATGTAGCCTTGAGGCCTAAGGTTCCCACCCTTGGTTTTAGGGGTTAAACGTCATAAGAACCCAAGATCACTGAGTTGGAAGGTACTTTAGAGATCAAATCCAACACTGTCTCTTTCCTCTGAAATTCAAAGACTTGTCCAAGATTACACAATTTATTAGTGACAGAGCTGGGGTTAGAGTCTAGACCTCCTGACTCTTAGTCATTACAGAATCACAGAGGCATCTCAGAAGCCACCAGGTCCAAATCATATCTGAGCAGGAATCCATTCTATGATATCTCTGACAAGTTGTGAGAATCAAATGAGATAATATTTATAAAGTGTTTTGCACAGTGCCATAAATGCTTGTTCCTTTCCCTTTTCTCCTCTATGTGCTCTCTATCTTAAATGTTTTTGTATGGACCTGTAATTTCACTATTGAAGGAAACTCCCAATAAGGAAACTTCCTCCACCAATGTCTATCTGCTACTCTTCTGCACACTGAGAGATTGGGTGATCTCTAGGGGGTATCTAGGTGGAGAAGTGAATAGAGCACAGGCCCTGGAGTCTGGAGGACCCGAGTTCTGGCCTCAGACCCTTGACACTGACTAGCCATGTGATCTTGGGCAAGTCACTTAACCCCAATTGCCCTGCCTTCCCCCCTCCTCCAAAAAAAAAAAAAAAAGAATTCTCCCTCATTGAACTTGTGGCCCTCTAAAACCCTCAAATCTTTTAAAACTCAAGCTGTTTTCTAGCTGTGTCTCCCCCATCATCTATTTCATCCATTATGCTTTCCATTACATCATTCTACCTTTGTTGAAGTTGTTTATACTTTTAGTTTTTCTACCTGCATTATAAACCAGACCACAGAAGATTCTTTGCAAATTTCTCAGACATAGTTAATCAGAATAATGCAATTTTCTTTATTAGAGCTCTCAAATAATGTGTTTTCTAAGTATTCATCCAGCATCTTCTTGAAGACTTCCACTGAGGAGATACCCATTGACTTTTGGTAGGGCCATTTGGGATTAAGTGACCTGCCCAAGGTCACATGGCTAGTAAGTGTTAAGTGTCTAAGGCTGGATTTGAACTCAGGTCCTCCTGACTCCAGGGCTGGTGCTCTATTCACTGTACCACCTAGCTGCCCCCAAACCCATTGACTCCTGAGGCAGTCCATTCAGTTTTTGGATGGTTCTTATGGCTTATGGCCGGGAAGTTTTTCCTGATCTCAGGTCTAATTTTGCCTCTTCGAAATTTCCAGCCCACTGTTCCTAATCCTGCCCTCTGGAGTCAAATAAAATAATCTAATACCTCTTCCATCTGATAGCCCTTTAGAGACTTCAAATCATTCTCTCTGTATTTGTGCCCCTCCCCACCATCTTCTCTTTTCCAAGCTAACCCTCCCCAGGTCCTTCAACTTGTTCTTATATGACATGGATTTAAGGTCCTCCCTTGTATGGAAAACAGATTATGACCCTGCCCAAGAGAGTCTCAAGGGCCCCTAATTTCTTATTGAGCCTTTATTGGCACTAGGAACTGAATTCTTTTTCTTATTATAGTTTACTGGTAGCAGACTAATTCCTTTCCCCCAGTTCTTACTAAGTAACTTAAGTAAACCTTAAGCTTTCTGAGAGTGCCCTCAGCTGATGCCTTGAATGGCAACATGATAGAGGAAAGAAAGAGGGAGGAATTCCTTTTCATGAAATATATTCTGCATAGGAGCTCCTCTCTATTCATCTATCATGGTGCTATTTATGCCCACATTTGAGGGTTAACTCAGAAAACTTCATCCTAAAAAAGCCCTCTACTCAACGTACTAAAGTTTATTTAGCCACAGAAATCAAATTAAAACTATGACTGTTCTTGGTTCCTCTTTCTGCTTGCCTCTTACTCATCTTTATACATTTCAACCCTCCTTGGCTCCTGGCTTGTTCTGTTCATTAATAGATACCCATAGATATAGCTACTACTCTTTGTATGAGTTGGGAAAGTTGGTTATTAGACTAGGCCATAGTATATCACACAAGTCAGCAGGAAAGTGCACTGACAAAAGCCCAACACTTTTTCTTTTTTAAAAATATTTTTATTTTTAGTTTTTAATATTCACTTTTGTAAGATTTTGAGTTCTAAATTTTCTGCCCCTCCTTTCCCCCCCCTCCCCTAGATAACATGCAATCTGATATGGGCTATACATGTACAATCACATTAAACATATTTCTACATTAGTCATGTTGTAAAGAAGAATTAGAACTGAAGGGAAAAAACCATGAGAAAGAAGAAACAAAAGAAAGAAAGAAAGAAAGAAAGAAAGAAAGAAAGAAAGAAAGAAAGAAAGAAAGAAAGAAAGAAAGAAAGGAAGGAAGGAAGGAAGGAAGGAAGGAAGGAAGAAAGAAAGAAAGAAAGAAAGAAAGAAAGAAAGAAAGAAAGAAAGAAAGAAAGAAAGAAAGAAAGAAAGAAAAAAAGAAGGAAGGAAAGAGAGAGAGAGAGAGAGAAAGAAATAAAATCATCTGCTTCGATCTGCATTCAGACTCCATAGTTCTTTCTCTGAATGTGGATAGCATTTTCCATCATGAGTCTTTTGGAGTTGTCTTAGATCACTCCATTGCTGGGAGGAGCTAAGTCTATCAAAGTTCTTCATCACACAATGTTGCTGTTACTGTGTACAATGTTCTCCTGGTTCTGCTCACTTTACTCAGTGTTAATTCTTTCAAGTATTTCCAGGTTTTTTTTTAAATCTTCCTTCTCATCATTTTTTATGGAACAATAGTATTCCATTACATTCATATACCACAACTTGTTCATTTGTTCTCCAATTTATGGGCATTCTCTCAATTTCCAATTCTTGTCCACCCCAGAAAGAGTTGCTATAAATATTTTTGTACATGTGGGTCTAACTTTTCCCATTTTTATGATCTCATTGGGATATAGCCCTAGAAGTGGTATTGCTGGGTTAAAGGGTATGCACAATTTTATCACCCTTTAGCCCACACCTTTTCACTTATAAAGGTTCCCAAGGATAAGCTAGACGTGTGTGTGTGTGTTGGGGTGAGTGGTGGTGTTGTACAGAGAGTGAGAGCATTGGGTCCTTCTGGAAGTAGTAAAAATACAGAAAACAACACATTTCTTGGTCAGGATTGGGAGGCAGCTAGGTAGCACATTGGATAGAGTACTGGGCTTAGAATCAGGAGGACTCATCCTTTTGAGTTCAAATATGGTCTCAGATACCTCCCTAGCTTTGTTATTCTGGGCAAGTCACTTAACCTTGTTTGCCTTGGTTTCTTCATCTGTAAAATGAGCTGGAATAGGAAATGGCAAAGGGTCATGAAGAATTAGACATGACTGAAATGACTCAATAACAACAAACATGGTCAGATTTATTCTACTAGAAGTGATTTCTCCACAGGGCACAATGGAAGGGACACTAGCTTTGGAGTCAGAAAAACTGGGTTTAGACCTCTATTATACTACTTAGAGCTGATGTGTGATCTCAAGGAAGTCACTCAACCTTGGTAGGCTTCAGTTTCCTCATCTGTAAAATGAGATGGTTGGACTAGATGAATGCTAAGGTCCTTTTTATTGCTGAATCTTTGATCCCATAATTTCTAGGCATCGTTCTTGTGTAGAATCTCTTGGAGCACATCTATATCTCCTAGAAACCATCAAGAGGAGTATGTAACTTTAAATGGTGCTAGGTATCCTGAATGGCTCAGGTTACCCCCGAAAAGGAATTGTTGGTCTGCACATAGCTATAGTAATAAAAACACAGGGCTTAATTAAGTAGCATAATTGGAGCTGAGGGAAGAAGGCTTCCCACTTTACAAGAACCTGAGGCTCGTTGCTGAGAATGTAAGGTGCCAAGAGTTGCCCACACTTTATTTCAGAGGACATCAATGAAGAGGCACTGTTTACTTATTTTCAAACCACATGGGGCCAGGATTTGAGAAGCCAAATACTCCAGGGATTATCTCACCTTCACTATTCTGTGATAGTTCTTTTCTTTGACCTTTGAGCAAAAGCCCGTAGTCTTGTGTAGACAACAAATAGTTTGGCAGCTCCTTCAGGTGGAAGCTTGACAGCTTGGGGCCAATGAAAACATTTCTCTTATATAGTTTCCTTTTTGTCCTGGGCGAAGCTTACATCCATTTACCTTTATGAAATCAAATGAAATTTTTCTATAATTTCTTGCCTGGATGTTTGTAACATACCCAGCTGATTTTGCCTTAGTGCCAAACCAACATTCTTTGAGCACAGGGGAGATTTCCAGGGTTCAGAGTAGCAGTTCTTCCATATGCTGAATTCCTGACAATCTTCCCTCTACAGCCAATGGCATGGACTGTACTTAGCTGGTGGAACTTGATTGTGAAACCATGGATTACTGAGATGGTGGTAAAGTCCACACCCAGACAGAGTAGGACTTCAGAGCTGCTTCAGGGCTCTCTGCCTCACTCTCTTTTTATTCCCTTCTATCCCAGTCCTCTTTTTTTCCTTCTATCTTTGTGTACTTATCTCTCTCTGCCTCTGTTTCTCTATCTCCTTCTACTCCTCTGTGAATCTCAACCCCCTCTTTCTTTCCTCCCTATCTCTCCTCTGCCCCTTTTTCTTTTCCTGTCTTTCCCTCTCCATGCCATCCCCTCTCTCTCTCCCTCACTACTCATTCACTGATACTTAAATCAGAAATCTATTTCTTATTGAAAGTCTTGGCCAGTTTCCAGCTTCAGGCTGATCTGGATTCTATCTGCTCTCTGGGTAATTGTCTTTTCCTTGTCTTGTTTTGTGGATCTCTAATCCTTTTGGAATTATATGCAGAGTCCAGGAAAAAACACATTGATCTTTTTATAAATGAGAATACTTTTCTGGACTCAAGTTGAAACAAATTGAGGGGGCTAATTTGATTCTGTTTGCTTGAAAAATGACCCAGAGGGGCGGCTAGGTGGCGCAGTGAGTAGAGCTTTGGCCCCAGAGTCAGAAGGACCTGAGTTCGGATCCGGCCTCAGACACTTAATGCACACACAAACAAAAACCTAGCTGTGTGACCTTGGGCACGTTACTTAACCCCAATTGCCCTTCAAAAAGAAAAAAAAATGACCCAGAAAGACTGTGTAAAAAAAGGAGTAAAAAAGTTTAAAGCATGTTGATTTCTTCCCAGACGGACCAATGTTCTTCATTTTCCACTTCCTTGGGATTTATGAAGACTATTTTTGCCTTCATTACTCAGGCCATCCTAACCTTATACAATTGGCCATTGGACAGATATTATCTACAATGCTCTATAGTCAGAGACTGACTCCAAAGTAGCAGACTCCAGGATTCTTGCTTTCCAAGAGGAGGACAGAAATTGTGGTGGAAAGGCATATAATAAATGAAAGAAAAGATATGCTAGATGAAGTAATTATGCTATTGGGTTGCCTGCTACATGCAAAATGACAACAGGGTGTATGTAAGTTGCCTTTCCCCAGCCCTTCTAATACTACTAATTTGTTGGTATACAATGGTCCTCTATTTTGTATTTTTCTTTCTTCCAATCTCACATTTTCCTTCTTTTTTACTATTTTCCAGTCAACTTCCTCACATGTTTATTCTCAGTTTCTTTTCTGACTGTTTTAGATTAGGGATGGTAAGCTGGTGCACTGCCATGTGGGCAAAAACACTAAAAGACACATTTTTCAAAATTATGAAACTGAGTGAATTTTTGACCTTTAGAGTAGTGATCCAGGTCATTTTTAGGTAAATTGTCTGTCTCTACTCAGAGACAATGAGCCTTCTAAATAAGGATGGCATCTAATCCTGCATTCTAAGTGGTGCCTAGCAACTATTGCTGCTTGAAAATCATTATTATTAAAACTATCATAATAATAGCAATGTCTTCTCATGATATTTTTGTTTGCTATCTCTTGAAACATTATTTGCCTTTTAACTTGCTCCAAAATTGATAGGTACTGTATACTGGCAGACCAAGAGAGAAGAAAGGTGCTGGTGATATGTTGAAAGAATGCTACTTTGTCACGGATCTAGACTGTAACCTTAGAGATAATCAAGTTCAACTCCCTCATTTTACAGATGAGGAAACTGAGACCAAAAGGGGTCAAATGACTTACTTGTTTGGGGTCACATAGGAAGCAGTCAGGATTTGCACCTTCTGACTTTAAACCCAGAATTCCTTCTACACCACCATCTCAGAACACTGCTCACTATCTGAAGGAATAGTAAGGTATGGTTTGTCTTATCGTTTGGCTTCAGTAGTATTGTGGTCATTGTCTGCTCTTCCCTTCAGCTAGCTGATTCAGACTTCTCTGAGATTATTTTGGCTTCTATACTTTCCATTTACAGTCTTCTTATGAGTCACTAAAATGAGCTGGAGGTTATTTCCGGGTTCTGTTGTCTTGGAAGGTGGGGATGAGAAGAGAGAAGGAGAAATTTCAGGAAAGCAATCAGAAAAAAACATCCTTTAACTATGAGGTATAATTAATGGTAGAATAATCTCTTGCAGTATTTAAAATATTTAAAACTAGATTAGGAAAAACTGCACAGTACTCAGATTGATAAAGGTCTCTGGACAATGCACCAGATAATCCTTATTGGTCTTTATATTCTTGTGTTTGAATTTCTTTGCTCTGCATTTACACAAGGGATCTTGAGAAGAATGAAGATAGATGAAGGGCTGAGAGGAGGAAAGGACTATCCTCTAAATGTAAGAAATAGGATCCCTATAACATGGAAAAGATAACTTGGTTTGTCAGCAAGGCCTCTCTGCCCCCTCACACTCCCAGTAGATAAGGGAAATTATTCCTCAACCTTATGATCTAAACCCCTTATGACTGTATGAGTGTCAGAAGACTAGTCTCCTTCCATTCCCAACCCCCTCTATTTAACAATTTAAAAAAAATCTATAAAGCAAAGCAATCAACAATTATTACCTTGTGCAGAAAATCCTTGGGCTAGGCTGGGGTAGGGGAGGGGGAGATAGAAAGTTAGATAAGATTAAGCTCTTTCCCTCAAGAAGCTTAATAGAAAGGGGATAAGATACCAACACTCCTATGATACATAATGGTATATGATTAAATATATCTGAGGAGTAAGATTATTACTAACTGGAACATCTTGGAAGGCTTTGAATTGGTCTTTAAAGAATGAGTAGGAGTTCAACAGGCAAAGATGGGGAGGCAGTTCCTCAGTCCTTTATAATTTACTAGCTAAATCCTAGGGGGTTGTTTGAGGCACATAGGTTAAATGACTTGTCCAAGGTGTCAGAGTGGGGTTTGAACCCCAAATTTTTTTAAGCAATTGGGGTTAAGTAACTTGCTCAAGGTTACACGGCTAGTCATTATTTATGCGTGGGTGCTCATTTTCTGAGGCCGGATTTGATCTCGGGTCATCCCAACTCTGAGGCCAGCGCTCTTACTCACTGAACCCAAAATTTTAAAAATGTTATTAGTGTTTTTCTTTTTTACATCACATTCATTTCTCAATATGTCCTTCCCTCACCCAGAGAACCATTCTTTATTACAAAGAATAAAAAAGGAAAGAGAAAAACACAATTCTGCAAACCAACAGACTCAACAATCTGGACTGGAAGTATACAGCAGTATTCTGCATCCATATCCCCAACTCATGCAAAGACACTGAATTTAATTTTGACTTACATCAAATAGGGCAGTCTAATCACTTCTCACTTGAGGGGGGAGAACCAAACCAAATAAAAACTCTAAAACTGAACACTCTAACAGAAACTAGAAAAATTAATGATAAGGAACATAATTCAAGGAGTACAGAGTTTTTTGTAGCACAGCAAGCTTTGAAAAAAAAACAAACCAAAACAACAACCCTACTGTGATATATACACTAAGTGAATTTTTAAAAATATTATTGCTTCCTTGTTTATGGTAATGATTTGAGGCAAAAAAATAAAAAACAACAACAACAAAACCCCTGCAATTTCATTCACTGTCACTAATAGAGACAGCTAAGGAAGAGAAATTTAGGGGAGGAAGAAGTCTTTAGCACATATCTAATAGGGCTATTTGAGAACTGCTGAACAGGAAGAAGCAAGTTTGTAGGGAATAGTCTAATTATCAGGATATGACAAGGGAAAAACCTGGCCCATTTAATCTAAACTAGTTAATGGTTGCCTACTCACTTTAGAGAAGACAGCCAGATCTAGGTTTTGATTTATTGGGGAAATGCTAACAGGCCACTTCTGTACTACAGGAGTGTTTAGACTTGCAATCAAGACGTGTTGGTTTTTGTTCTATCAATTTGTGCGTATTGAACATTGAGTCAGAAAACTTCTGGAAAGAAGCCCAGGTTAATTTCAGTGCTTTGGAGACCTCAAGAAATACCCTGGTTCTTTCCTACCTTTCCAGTCTCTTTACACCTTACTTCTTCCCTCCACCCCTCTCTTCCCCCCCTCCCCCACAACTCCGTTGACTCTGGTCTCCTTGCAGACCCTTGCACATGACATTCTATCTCCCCATCGCTAGCATTTTCACTGATTGTTTCCCCAGGCCTGTATCTCTCTCCTGGCTTCCTTCATGTTTCAGCTAAAATACCATCTTTTGCAAGAAACCTTTCCCAGTCCCCCATAATCTTAGTGCCTTTCCTCTGAGGTTACCTCCAATTTACCCTGCAGGTACAGGATGTTGCACCGTGATTGAAGTTTAAAAGTGAACCGAGACTTTTGGGACACCTCGTAACTTGATTTGCACATAGTCGTTTTCGTGTTCCCTTCCACCCTTACCCCCCTTTGGGGACCTGTGAGCTCCTGGAGAACAGGGTGGTTTTTTGCTTTCTTTATATCCCTAGCGCTTAGCACAAAGTCTGGCACATAGCAGCAGGTGGTTAGTAAATGCTAGTTGACTGAATAACAGATGCATGCTACATTTGTGCGTAAGGCATTTCAGATCTATTTCATAAACCTTTGGCGTTCTGTAAGTACCAATGCCTTTGTGGAAGGTGGGATGAATGAGTTTCTATTAGAAACTGGAGAAAGGAATGGAAGTTCGAGAGTAGACGAATTAATCTTTTCTTCCTCCCCGAAACTCACAAGCCAGTCTTCTCATCCCCTCTCAGTTGTGCAACCAAACTGCAAGCTCTCTTAACCACCCTTGGCGGGTTCGCTCCTTGCCAGATGACTAAACAGGCAGTTTCTGCAGCCTATTATCATTTTCGACGACTCCATTACCGTAGCCAATTACAACTGAAACTCGGGGGAGGGCGCTGCAGGTCCAGGCTGGGGCGAATAACCGGTCTCTGAGAAGAGGCGGGGCGTTTGCCGTGATGGGCGGGCCCTCGCTACCAATCGAAGCCGAGAGCTGCCCCTACGATAGCCAATGAGCGACCCCAGAGTATGGAAACGGGTGGGCCTGTTGTCATGGGGTGGCGGTGGCGCTTGGTGGCGACTGGCGGCGGTGGAGGAAGAGGCAGCGGCGGTGCTGGAGTTGGAATCGGGCGGCGGCAGGTGAGTGAGAGCCTCCGGGCCGGGTGGCCCAGAGCCCGCGGCGGGGTGCCCGGGCTGAGGGGGGCGGGGGCTCGATCTCGGCGCTTGCGCTGCCTCTGCCGTGGCGGTCGGGGAAGGCTGGGGGCGGCCGGGGGCGCGCCCTCTCCCTTAGCTCGGCTGTAGCGGGGGCTATGGCCCCGCGGCCGGCGCTGCCGGTGCTGCAGAGTGCAGAGGGGAGCGGGGGCAGAGGCGGCGCGGGCGGAGTCCTGGGAGTGGGGGGTAGGAATCTCCGGGGACGCCGAGGACGGACAGGGCACCCGAGAGCGCCGGCTTCCGAGGGAGCGGGGCGGCCCAGGCTGGGGTGGGGGGAAGCCCTGGGGAGATGGGGCGCAACCAAGTCTGGGGAAGGAGGAGGCAGGGAGCGAGGGGGACTGCTGAGGATGTAGGTGGGTGAGCATTTGAGGTCGAGGGGGAGGGGGACGGGCGGAAACGGGGAGCAGTTCACAGGTCAGGGGGAGGGGGAGCAGTTCAGGTATGGGGGAGGAGTTTGGCTTTGGAGAGGAGGGATCATTTCAGAAGGGGAGCAGTTCAGGTTTGGGGGACGGAATGGGAAGAGGGGGAGCAGTTCAGGTTTGGGGGACGGAATGGGAAGAGGGGGAGCAGTTCAGGTTTGGGGGACGGAATGGGAAGAGGGGGAGCAGTTCGGATTCGAGGGAGAGGTAGTTTGGGGAGATGGGGGGCAGTTCAGGTTTGGGGAGGGGGAAAAGGGGTGAGGGAGAGCACCTCAGCTTGGAGAGGGGTGCGAAAAGGGGGGCAGCTCAGGTTTGGGGTCAGGGGGAGGGCACATTCTGCCCAAGGGGGAAGCTGGGGAAGAAGGGAGAGTGCTTCAGAGGGGGAGCTGCTCAAGTCTAGGGGAGCAGTTTGGATCCAGGGCAAGGAAAACTTGGGGAGAAGGGGTAGCAGGGGAAACCCTGAAGGAACGGGAAGCCGTTTGGGTGTTGGGGAGAAGCTTGTGGAGCGGTCTGAGCCTGAGGGACAGAGGCCCCTGGGCTGCCCCCGGGTCTGGAGGAGGGGGTCGACTTGGAGCTGGTCGTGGGCCAGGCCAGGCATTGGGGAGGAAGACGCCGGTGGAAATAAGAACTGCCGGAGTTGGGGTGGGGGGGAGAATAATGGAAGACTGGAAGTACTTTGGGTCTGGGGAGAAGGGGCGTGGCTTGGGTCTCTGGGGGTGAGGCGCGGGGGCGGAGCCACAGCTTCGTGGCTCCGGGAATGGTGAATCCGGGGAAACCGAAGGGGTGTGTCTTAGGTGTGCTAAAGGGAAAACCTAGGAGGTGGGCGAGGTGGGGAGGGAGGCTTGGGAGTTTCCCTCTGCATCTGCAGTAGGGTCAAAGGGAGCAGCTAGGGCTAGTGATCAAAGGAAGTTCTTCTGAGAGGGAGTGGCTGCCAGTAAGTTTGTCTGGGAGAAATTGACCATGGGCACATTGGCCAGGATCTAAGATGGGCAAAAGAGGAAGAAACTTTGGTAACACAACCTACCTTCTACTTTGAGGACAGCCAAAGTAACTCTGTGAACCAGGGCTAGATCTGGGAGGTAAGATTCAGTAGTACGTTTTGGGGACTGCAAAAAGGGAAGGTTATCTTTAAGTTGGGAAAATAACAAATAGGGATACTGGCAGACTGGGGAGTTTGGAAGAGAGGAAAAACTGTTGGGGGCTAAGGGAGGAATAAAGAAATAGCTGAAGGAAAGAGTCCTGGAGCAGGGTTAAAAAGATGAATAGTGACAAACGAGAGAACTAAAGAATAGTTAAGCTATTAGAGAATTGGAAATTTAAACCAAGTGAGTAGGGAACAGAGATGAAGGAGACTATCATTGTTTTATGGAGAGGGTAATAAGGAAGAGCCTTGAAGTAAGAGAGGTGGCACACTTATCAAGAGACTAGATTGCATTTGTAAACCCTTTTTTTAACATGGGATGCTATGCTATTAACCAGCTATTAAAACAAATCCTCCAGCAAAAGCTTCAGTAGTCAGACAACATTTATTAAGTGCCTGTTATGTGTCATGCACTCTTTTAGAGCTGGGGATTCAAAGAAAGGTAAAAGACAGCCCCTGCTTTCAAGGAGCTCCTGGTCTGATAATCACAGACTGGAGCCTGAACCGGAATCACCTCTGTATCATACCTGACAGTTAACAAGTATGCATTTAGCACTGACCAGGTGCAAGGCACTCTGATAGTTGTTGGGGATATAGAAATAAAGAAACAACCTTGCTGGAAAGCTTACATTATTGGTGGAGCAACATGTATATGAAATAAATTAAATGTAATTTTTTTGGGGGAAGCCCTAGAAGCTTGTGGTTATTGAACCTTTGCTTGAAAAACCTCCACAGAGGACAATCTTGCTTCCCCAGTCAGACCAGTTCATTTTGGAGAGCTTTAATCAGCTGAAAGTTTTTCCATACATGAAGCCTAAGTCAGCCTTGGAACTTCCATCCCTTCTTCCTATTTCTGCCTTCCTTAAATGTGGTGCCCAGAATTGAACAGAGTACTTTAGCTGTGGTCTGACTTGGAGGTCCATTAAGATCTCCAGATCTTTTTCATATGAACTGTATTATCTAGCTATTCCCATGCCTTCAATTATCACCTCTGTGCAGATGACACACAGTTTTAAATCTCAATTTTCATCTCTTTTCTGGACTCTATTGGAGAGCTACATATCCACTTATCTATAAGACAGCTCCATTTGTATGTTGCCAAAGCACTTCTAGCTCAACATATCCAAAGCCTAACTTATTTTAGTTAACTTCTCACAGGATTACTTCTTGACTTTTGATTTAGTTTCTTTGGTGTTGAATCTGTTGAAAAAAAATTTTTAATATTGAGAATCTTTGGTACAAGAACTTAAGTTTGGAACAGAAGAGATGAGTCCTTATTTTTCAAATGTGATTCCAACTTTTGTTTCACATGTGCCCTTTCATTTCTTTTCTTCTATTTTACTCTTGTTTGGTCTGTGAAGTTGTCTGTAAGAAAATCTGAATGTACGATGACTTATTGACAGTTACTGAAATGAACTGGTTTGATAACATTTTTCATAGAACAAAATAAGTAGGAACTAAATAGGATATATTTTAAAGGGATCACTGCTTTAGTGAGAATACCAGAAAAAAAGATGTTTTTTTCACCACTTAAAATTGCTTGAGGTTTGTCCAGTGTCCTTACGTTATTACTTCCAAAAGAAGTAACGATATGAAAGTAGTTTTTTAAAAGGATAGGTCATGTTTTTCTTATGTGAGAGAGATTAGCATTTATAGGGAGAAGACATAGTGTTTCATATAATTACATGCTTGTAAGATGAACCTGGGATAGTGGAATCTTAATGACAAATCATTAATGACAAATCACTAAGCAAATGACATTTGTTTCAATCAGTTTCCTCTTAAGAATAATATCTGAATGTGATGCACCTTGCAAAGTAACTTGAGTGATTTAAAAGTAATCTACGCTCCATGGTATTTAATTGCTTTAAGAATATAAAATTTCTGTTTAACCCATGATGCTCATTGTTCTGCTATTTGCTAGATGTTTTTCTTTTAGAAGATGTTGATTCACTTTTGTTTCAGTGGAATTGGGTATGGAGATAGAGCAGTGCTAAAGAGGGAAAGAATATTTTTTTTTGTCTGCACAGTGATCTACAGATCTCATAAAAACATTTAATTTGTGAGATCTTGGTAGCATGTTCCTTTGTGCTCTATGAAATTATGAAGAAACTGTGTGCAGCTAGCAGGAGGATTTGGTGTCTTCTCCACCTCCCTAAAGATTATTTTCAGAATCCTGAGATCAGCATTTATATGTCTGTGTGTGTACACACACATACATGTATGTCTGTATCTATATCTATTCCTTTCCCTCTCCCCCAGCAGGAGCTCATATTTTTTTGAAAGTCTACATACAAACTATGTAGTCAATTCACTCTTGATTGTATCAGCACAGAGCTTTTTTTTTTTTAACAAAGCAGATTTATTTGCTCTTGTTAATGATAGATTCTTCAACAGTATGTGGCTAAACCATAAATCTCCTAGGCATTTGATTCTTCATATTAAGTAATATTAGGTATTACTACTACTACTACTACTACTACTACTACTACTACTACTACTATAGTGGTTGTCAGTTTACCTCTTTTTTACCTACTATCTACATCATGTAGATGAGGTACAATTGGTGTAGGTATCATGTAGCAGATTTACCTCTCATAGGTGACAGAGGAATGAAAAGTATTAACTGAGTGTTAATTGTGGAAGTTTGTTCTTCAGATTTTTCTCTGTGTATAGTGATGATTGATCACTTTTTTGCTTTTATTAAGTTTTTTCAATTGACATTATTCATCCCTAATTCAATTTTACTTATCTATGAACAGCTTTGATTGTCTAATTCATTTTACAGTGAACTTTGTTAATCTGCAATTGACTGCTGATTTTCAAACCTTGGAAAAACTATTCTTTCAGCTTTAAGACTCAGTGTCTCATATCAAAGATTATTTAGTTAAAAGTTAAAAAAAAAGAAGCTTAATAAACTTTCATATTCTATTATAGCTTCTGATTCACTTTCTCTGTCTCAATGCTTTCTACCCATAAAACAAAATCCTTATGGAAATATATCCTTGAAACTCATATATTTCTTTGAATTGGCAGTTCCTATAGTTGGTTTTCAGTTTACTTTGAGAATCTCTGGAGCAGAAAATAATCTTTGACCTTATTACCTTTAAATATATATGTGTGTGTGTATGTATATGTGTATGTATTAGATATATGATAATATATGTATGTTGTTTAGTGGAGTTCACCGAAGGTTCCATGCTGGTTTTGTTATGTTTGGAACAAATGTGTTAACTCAGTTTTTAAGATGTAATTGGAAGTTATACTTGACAGATTTTGTGTCTGAACTCCCTTCCATTAAAATGAGAAGGGACCCATAAAAATAATTCAGTCCATTTTGTAGATGAAGACACTGAGGTACAGAGATGTTCTTAAGTTATAATCACGTATTGAGGAAACAATTTTTTCTGTTAATTTTTGTTTGTATTTTTATTTATTTTTTGTCTATTTGTTGCTACAGATATCTGTTCCAAATACTGGGAATGCGTTTTAAAAAAAAAACAAAAAACCTTTTGTAATAAATTTAATTACCAGAGGCAGAAAGATGGTATATGAAGAATAGGGATACATTCAGAAAATAGTTATGGTAAAAAAGTGTCATTAAATGCCAAGAAAAATAAAATTTCCATTACATTGAAACACATAGTATGGGAACAGTGAAAGGAGTTAAGGTATATAGAGAGGGTAAAGGGAAGGTTTTGTATTTCTGCATTGGCAGAGAAAGGAATGAGCCTGCTGGGCAGATCTTTTTCAAGACAGGATAGGCTCTAGCTTCCGGAAGAAGCCTAGTTGTGAACATTACTTTTCCCAGCAGTTTCTGGGACTTTAGACCTGGCATTAGGTGGTTCAGGCTCCCCAGTTGTCCCACCATCTGTATCTCCAAACCCCTTCTGTCCATCCAAGGGATTAAATCAGGTTTACTTTCAGGACTGGCCCTAGTGTTTTCAGGGCCTTTTTTCTCCCCTTTCCCCTCTCCTCTTAAATAAAATCAGCTCTTGATAACTGGGTGGGTTTTGTGAGAGAGTGTAGATTGGTATGCATATGTATATGTGTTTGTTCACATTGATACACTTTAATAATGATAATAACTAACATTTATGTGGCACTTTAAGGTTTGCAAAACGTTTTGCATATAATTTATAATTTCCTTGATCCAGATTTCAACCTTTCTGGAATTTAGAGCGTTTTTGAGAGTTGGGTCAGAAAATTAATCACACTGCAGCCAACCTGGGGACCTGGTAAAACAGAAATTCATCGCTTAGTCTCTTAAATCTTCTCAGCTTAGTGGAACCTTCCAGACTTTATATTCTGCTGGCATAATCATTAAGAATCTAGAATTACTCCTTTTGCGGGTTGGTGAGGGCGTGAGGCTATGGGCACCTGAGAGAGTATAAGGTAGTTGGGCGCTGCCTGCCCACTCCCAAGAGCCTGGTGCTGCCTCTTTATGGCATGAGGATCTTTGCTCCTAATCATGTTGTAGCAAAGTCCCGAATCTGGTACTTCATTTCCCAGCTGAAAAAATGGAAGAAGTCGGGGTGGCTAGGTGGCACAGTGAGTAGAGCGCCGGCTCTGGAGTCAGAAGGATCTGAGTTCAGATCCAGCCTCAGACACTTAACACACACAAACAAAAACCTAGCCGTGTAACCTTGGGCAAGTTACTTAACCGCAATTGCCCTCCAAAAAAAAAAAATTGAAGAAGTCTTCTGGAGAAATCGTATACTGCGGACAGGTCTTTGAAAAGTCCCCTCTTAGAGTGAAGAACTTTGACATCTGGCTGAGTTACGATTCCAGGAGTGGGACCCACAACATATGTAGGGAGTACAGGGACCTGACCACTGCTGGTGCCGACACTCAGTGCTACCGAGCTATGGGAGCCTGTTACCGTGCCTGGGCCTACTCCATCCAGATCATGAAAGTGGAAGAAATTCCTGCCAGCAAATGCCACCGGCCCACAGTCAAGCAGTTTCATGACTCCAAAATCAAGTTCCTCTGCCCCACAGAATTCTGGGTCACCAGCACAAGCCACACTTTCCTACCAAGAGGCCCAACACCTTCTTCTAAATTTAGAGACAAGGAAGCACCTATTTGATTTCTCAATTGAAAAAAAAAATCTAGAATTACATTCACACCACACTTCAGGTATCAAAGTAAGACTTAAGTAGAGTGATATATTTTTATACCCTATTTCATCTATAATATGAAGAGGCTTGACTAGATAAAATTAATAGGTTGTTATAGAAGGAATACAGATGAATAGATCATGTGTTGATATCTTTGCTTCTCATAGTTACCTGTGAAGTCACCTGATATACTGGAAAGAGTATTGGATTTGGAGTCAGGGTCTGGGCTTGATTCCCATCTGCCACTTATTGCTACCTGTGTGACCTTGGGCAAGTCACTTACCATCATTGGGCCTCAGTTTTCTCATCTGTAAAATGAGGGGGTTGGATCAGGTGACCTCCAAAGGCTTTTTCCCGTTTCTAAGTCTATGATCTTATGATCTGCAAGTTTCCTTCCAGTTCTTGAGTCTTTGATTCTTTATATATGCACCTCTTAGCTCATGCCTGAAATTCCTGTAATGGCCAAAGCCTTTCATTCCATAACTAAAATTAAAAGACTTAGTGCACAAATGCCTGGTTGAGGAGCACATGGACTGCAACAGTTGCATCATCATTCTCCAGATGTTGTCCAGGGACCCTTGAATGTCCTCAAATCTTTTTAGGGGATCTGTGAGGTCAAAGCTATCTTCATTATAATATTAATATATTTTAATTGATAATCTAGTAAATATTTATAGACATAACACACATAAACAAAAGGTCTTTTGGAGGTCCTTTAATTTTTAAGACTGAAAAGGGGTTCTGAAACCAAAAAATCTGAGAACTGCTACATTAAAGTGTAGTTAGTCAATCAGTAAGTATAATATTTTCTAGTTTTGATAGAAGGGGAGATCATTGGGCAAGTAGGAGATATCCTTCCATAAACTTCCCAAGACTTTCTTTCTTCCCCCTACATGAAACGAAATTCCAACTAAAATCTTACTTTGTACACCTCTTTCCTCATTCCTCTTAATGCTAAAGCTTCTCTTGATTATCTACAATTTGTCCTATATATTTCCTGTTTTTATATATTCTAATTATGTATAAATGTTTCTTACATAGTAATTTTTATGTTGTCTCCCCCATCAGACTGTGAGAGGGACTGTTTTTTGCCTTTTGCTTAATATGGTATCTGGCTCATAGAAGATGTTAAATGCTTATTGACTGCAACTCAAGGAATGTGTGGAGCTCAGTGGGCACACGGCTTGTTAGCTGTATGGCATGCTAACCCAGTTTCACACAATTTGTAAAAATTTTGAAAAGCATTTTAGCAGATAATCTGATTATAAATTTAAGGCCAAAAGGATCTTAGAAGCCATCTAATCCAACTTTATTTTATAGAAGAGAAAGCTGAGGTCAAAGAGGATAAATGACTTTCCCCACGTAACATGGTAACAAGTGACAAAAGCAGAATTTGAATCCAGGTACTCTAACTTTAAATCTAGTGTTTTTCCCACTTTGCCGTATTCCTCATCTCAGAGGCTGGCTTTTTATAACTTTTTTTTTTTGCTTTTTGGAGGGGGAAGGCAGGGCAATTGGGGTTAAGTGACTTGCCCAAGGTCACATGGCTAGTAAGTGTTTCAAGTGTCTGAGGGCAGATTTGAACTCAGGTCCTCCTGGCCCTAGGGCTGGTGCTCTATTCACTGAGGATGCTTTTTAAAAATGTATTTAATATTTTATTTTTCCCCAGTTACATGTAAAAACAATTTTAGCATTCATTTTAAAAACTTTTGAGTTCCAAATTCTCTCCCTTCCTTCCTCCCCCCACACCCCCATTGAGAAGGTAAGCATTTCCATATAGTTATACATGTGTAATCATGCAAAACATTTCCATAATAGTCATGTAAAAGACTATATTTCCCTTCATTTTATCCTTCTCTTCCCCCGTTTATTCTGTTCTCTCCCAGAGGATGATTTTTAATGGGTTATGTACCCAGCATACTTCTGCTGCAATTGTTAAGTGCCTGTTATGTACGAGGTACATTTCCAACTTTGATTCTAAAAGAGCAGTGTTTGTAGAGGATTTATTAACCTAAACATAATCATATTCAATGAGTAAATCTTCGTATCTAAGTCTCAATCCATCATTTAATAGCCTAGAGACATACATATATTTATATTTATCCCATTGGAGAGATTAGTCATTTGACATGAATTGCCAAATGGATATTGTATTCTGAATGCTAGATGTGCAGTGGACTAGTCTTTTTAGTGTAATTATTTTTTCTCCTGTTTTTCTAGTTATAAACAATGTTGGGGTGTTCTAGAAAAATCTAAATTGATAATCTAATCTTCTAGGTCATTAACATGCATTTATTAAGTGTCTCGAATGTTCCAGATGTTCTGCTAAGTGCTAGAGATAGAAAGATAGGCAAAAACAGTTTCTGCCCTCTAGAAGCTTACAATTTAATGAGGGAATAAAAAAGGGTAGAGGAAGAAAACTGAGTTCAAATTTATCCCCAATCCCATAATAGTTGTATGATCCTGGGCAAGTCATTTAACACCAACCTCAGTTTGTAAAAGGGGAGCAGTCCCTCACAGGATTATTGTGAGAACCAAATAAAATAACATATGTAAATTACTTTGCAAACCATAAAATTCCATATAGATACTAATTATTGTACTTATTAGTTTGTGGCTGTTTAATTCAGTGATTAAGATAAGTGCCAGTGAGGCCGAAGTTCAAAATCCATTTAACTTTGTACATGAGTGTGGTTGAAGATTGTACTTTCCTCTGTACTCAGCTAATTGTTGTGTGGATGTGGGCCATTGATCACAAGGTGGAGTATCCAAGAGTGTATAAATAGATCAACAAAAATAAATATTAACTTCTAGCAAAAAAAATAATATATTCTGATAGTATAATATCATCTTTTCTTAATTGATAAGTGCTCTTTTTGTAGAAATCCGGGC
Source organism: Gymnobelideus leadbeateri (assembly GCA_011680675.1). Lineage (NCBI taxonomy): Eukaryota > Metazoa > Chordata > Mammalia > Diprotodontia > Petauridae > Gymnobelideus > Gymnobelideus leadbeateri. The sequence continues at coordinate 52,292 of WOXC01006596.1, read as the reverse complement.
ACTTGAATGGCATTGCCCATTTGGGGATGGTCATTCCTGAGTAAAGAGGAAATGGTTGAATATGATTATTATTTAAACCATTAGTTAGGAAGAGCCAGTCTGCTTTAAAAAAATATAAATCGGGGGCAGCTAGGTGGTTCAGTGAATAGAGCACTGGCCCTGGAGTCAGGAGGACCTGAGTTCAAATCTGCCCTCAGACATTTAACATTTACTAGCTGTGTGACCTTGTGTCACTTAACCCCAATTGCCCTGCCTTTCCCCCCTCCAAAAAAAAAGGCAAAAAAAAATGTAAATAGTCCATCTTTTGATCAAAAATATTCTTTGCAGTTCAGATAAATCTACTTCATAAGATATATGCCATGTGCTTTAAAGCCAATGATTTATTTTTGTATTTTATAGGTTACGTATATCAGAAAATTAAATTATTTATCTTAAAAAATTTCTCGGGCAGCTAGGTGGCACAGTGAGTAGAGCATCAACCCTGGAGTCAGAAGGACCTGAGTGCCCACACAAACAAAAACCTAGCCTTGTGACCTTGGGCAATTTACTTAACCCCAATTGCCCTCCAAAAAAGCAAAAAAAAAAAAAATTCTCAAAGCTAATTGAAACAAATACTTGATAGGATTTTGGAAGTATAGTGCTGAATGAGAGGCCTGGGTGTTTGATTTTTTTTTTCACCCATAGTATCTTAGGAAACTGTACAATGTCAAGATCTTCAGGGGTTTTCTGATCTGCTTCAATGAAGGGGGTACCCATAAAAAATGAAATAATAGAACTTTGAGGGAGGATTGAGTTATATGCTAAGGATTATATGTAAGCAAGATCACAGGTCTTGTGAAGTGTGTGTCACATATATGTATATATGCTTATGTGTATTATTATACTCATATGTATATGGTGTGAATACTCCCTCCATCAACACAGGGCTGAACTCTGAAATGCTCTTTAGATCATGAGTAGCTGTGACAAAAAATCATGTTCTTAGCCACCCTCATCAAGAATTTCTATGGCTTTAATTGTCTTCAGAAGACAGGCACAGAGTCCTTAGACCATCTTTACATGAGACCATTACTAGGCTTTATGGCAGCTCTTTGTCTTTTAGTTTGTAGATGGTCTGTCTGTAGGTAGCTGGTGGAAGTGTGGATAGAGATTGGACCTGGAGTCAAGATCCAGTGTCAAAGACTTGCTAACTGTGTAACCTTGGGCAAGTCACTTAACTTATATTTGCTTCACTTTTCTCATCTGTAAAATGGAGGTAACAATAGCAACCACCTCCGAGGGTTATTGTGAGGATCAAATGAGATATCTGTGAAAAAGCATAGTGCCTGGCACATAGTAGATCCTCAATAAATGCTAGCTAATATTGTTTTTATGGTCTTAGAGAGCTGAAGTAAGGATCAGAAAAGGATTTGAACTCAGGTCTTCCTAACTCTTTAATAGTTAATCATCCTATTGTATGACTTGTTTATCAACCATGGCACTTTAAACAAAAACAATTTATAGTTAAATTTTTATTTAAAACAGCAAGCTTATACATTCTAAGCCCTCCCCCAATAATTTCAACAAAATAAGCTCATGTAATTTTGAATTTTATCATTTTAGTTTAAAAGAACATTATTAAAAATCAAAGCTAACTCAATATGAGCCACTTAATTTATTGTACTATGCAACCAACTCAGTTTTTACTTTTTGTTGGTAGACCGGAAAACAGACAAACATTCATCCTTTTCAGTTTTCAAATTATTTCTCAATTTGGGAAAAGATTTGGGGGAGGGGTTTAAGATGGGTGAGTAGGGATCTTTCTACATCTAAGAAGCAAGCTATTACCTTTTTTTTTTTTGGAGGGGGGAAGGCAGTTGGGGTTAAGTGACTTTCCCAAGGTCAAACAGCTACTGTGTATCAAGTGTCTGAGGCTGGATTTGAACTCAGGTCCTCCTTATTCCAGAGCCAGTGTTCTATTCACTGAGCCACCTAGCTGCCCCCAAGCTATTACTTTTTAAATATTGAATTATCATCTAGTTTTTTTAATTAATCCAACTATTAAATGAGTTTGAGTTCTCTTTAGTTTGACTTCCTTTAAATCTTATTAGTAATTTTCTGTAGAATTAGAAATGGTTGGAAGTGAAAAGCATCTCAGATCGTAAGTACCTTGCACATAAATGTTGAATTAAAGCTGCTTAACCTCATCATTTATAGATAAGGAACTGAGGCTCAGAGAAGATCACATGGCTTACAAATGTCAGTCAGAATTTGAGACTAGGTCATTCCTTAATTTTAAAATTTGTTATAGTAGTATTATGGTGGGGTTATTGTTATAGCCAAGTCTCTTTGATCATGGTCAGTATATATAGTATTGAATGTTGGTAAGAAAATGAAGAAAGATTACAAAAAATGCATGTGCTGTTAACTTTGTTAAAAAGTCTATATGTTGGGGCAGGTAGGTGGCACAGTGAATAGAACACCAGCCCTGGAGTCAGGAGGACTTGAGTTCAAATCCGACCTGACACTTAACACTTACTAGCCGTGTGACCTTGGGCAAGTCACTTAACCCCAACTGCCCTTTCCTCCCCCCTCCAAAAAGCAAAAAACAAACAGAAAGTCTGTGTGTGTGTATGCATTTATATATGTATCTCTATTCTCTCAATATCGCATACTGATATATTTTATTATTTTACTTTAAATCATAGCTGAAATTTACCTTCTCTTTTAAGTCTTCCTATATTGTTTCAGTGCATAGTGACATCTGTCATCTTAGTTTCTACACTGTGGGATGAGCATCACATCCTCTGATGTTATATTCTGTAATTGTTTCTTGAGTGTTGGATCTTGTTTCTCCAAGCCATTCAGTAAACATGAAGTGCCTGCTGTGTGCCAGGTACAGTGCTAAGCTCAGTCCTAAGTGGATGGATAATGTTTTGTTTCAACCATCATTATGCTGCTCATGTAGTTGTTACTTAGTAAATATTTGTTGATTGATTTTTTTTCTTAAAGCCGTAGTTATAGCTTTTTTCAGGAAGCATTTAAAAAAATGCTGCTTTAGTGAATCAGTGTAGAGATACATAGTCTCATCAATATGGGTCCTTTCAGCAGGGCTGACTAGCTCAGTGACACCTGTGGATCTTTTGGCTTCTTGTACATGTGTTCCCATGAAAGCCCCAAGGAGGAGCTACTCAACCATTAGATCCCTACCCTCAGATGTGTCCTCTCTTTTGATACATGATCAGCCATAAGTGATATCTTTAATGTCACTTCTTGTGCCAAAATCATCTTGGTAATATGGTACAGCTTTTACCCTCTGCATATCTTTCCACAGCCCTTCAGGTACCTTGCAGTTTGTGTGCTGTGTGATTTATAGCAATAAAATGTCACTGGAAGAATATTGATATTAAAAAAGAAATCTTTACTAACAAAACTAATTTAACAGAAATATGATTAAAATAACTGATCTTTCTGATTAAATAACTCCTCAAAGCAACTTAATTAATATGTTTGCATGTTATAAGATTCAGTAAAGTGTGTATGTAAGTATATATATTACTGTTTTGATGGTACCTTTTTACCTTAAGTTTTACCCTGAAAAATGAGGGGTGATTTGCAGAGCTAATCATGACTTTTTGAAATGAGAAAAATCACCTTGTCCTTCTGTTTATTAAAATGGCATTAGACAAGTTCTGAATGTGTTTGAATAAGAATTTCACAGGCTTCAGAGGTACCTCAGACCTTGTAGCTGAACAAAAAAATCCACTGTAACATCTGACAAATGATCATCTAGCCTTCTCTTAAAGACTTTTATTGGGGGAAACCTACTAAGTTGCAAGTCAAATTTTGAACAGTTTTCGTTGTTGGGAAACTTTTCTCGTAAGTCTGCCTCTCTAGCTTTTTAATTGTTGCTTCTAGTTCTACCCTACTCATCTACCTGACAGTCTTTCAGATATATGAAGATAGATAGCTGTTACGTTTCCTTTCTCTTATGTTCTTCAAGCTAAACATCTCCAGTTGCTTAAATCCCAGAGTCCTTCACCATCCTGTTTATCCTTCAGTATCCTAAAAGAGCTTAGCAATCTACTCCAACTGGTTGTATGATCAGGGTAGAGTTGGATTGTCCTTGTCTTTTATGTTAAGGCCTCACCTCCTGGCAGCTTAAGATCTCATGAGTTTGGGGGCTACTGAAACATCCTTTTGACTTGTATGGAACTAGTAGCCTACCAAAACCCCTGTACCAAACAATGTACCCCATTTTGTACTTATGAAGTTGAATTAAAAAAAAAATCTTAAACATAAGACTTTACATCTTTCCCTGTTAAATTTCATTTTATTAATTTTAACTTTAATTCTAGTTTGTCAGGATCTTTTTTCTGTCCTGGCTATATCATCCAGGCTGTTAAGCCATCCTGCCCAACTTTGTGTCATTAGCAAATTTGATATGTATTCCATCTATGCCTTTTTCAAATCATTGATTAAATTGACTTATTACTCAATGTCAAGGACTACTCCACTGGGCACATTCCTTTAGAACCCCTTTTCAAATTGACATTATGTCATTAATGACTATATAACTAGCCCAGTTCCAAATTCATCTGTCTAACCTATAGTATCTGTTTTCTAGTGCATGAGTTCTTGGGGGCCTGTGAACTGGATTTTTAAAGTATTTTGATAACTGTCAATTTAGTTGGTTTTCTTTTCAATCCTGTATGTGTTATGCATTTAAAAACATTCTGGGAAGGGGTCATAGACTTCACCAGACTGCCAAAGGATTCAGTGACACAGAAGAGTTTCAGAACCTCTGATGTAGTCCCTGTCTCTCTGTCTTGTCCATCAGAAGAGCATGAGGGAATTTGTGAAATGCTTGGCTAAAGTCAAGTATTAACTATGTCTATAATATTCCTTTGATCTAGCAGTCTATTTATCCTGTCAGAAAGGGAGATGCAGTTTGTCTATCATGACTGTTAGATATTTAAAAAAAAAAAGTTTTGTTCGTGCCTTTTGTATACAGTCATTTCAACCTTTTTCTCTAGCCTGAACTCTCCCTTGTGACAAAATAAGCAAAAATATTTGTGACGGTGACTGCATCTGATGATGCATGTGATAATGCTGCCATAGAAGTCGTCCTGCTTCCCTCTGCTTCTTTGCTTTGAAGGAAGAGGTTTCATTATCTGTTTCTTGGCCCTTTGATTTTTCAGATACTCAGATACTCTGTAATGTTCTTTTCATTTACATTGTTGTAGTCACTCTATATTGGTTTATAAAATATTTCCCATACTTCCTTGAATTATTCATTTCTTATTACATAATTATAATCAGTTTATATTTGTACATCATTATTTTCTTTTTCAACTATTCCACACTTGATGTGCACCCATTTTTTTTTTTTTTTAGTTCTTTACTACCCTAAAGAGTACTGCCATGAATATTCTGACATGTATTAGACCTTTGTTTCTTACTTCGACCTCCTTGGGGTATAGACCTAGTAATGGGATCATTGGGTCAAAGAGTATAGACATTCTTCTTGCATAATTCAAAACTGAAATCCAGAATAGTTGAACCATTTCACAGTTCCACTAATACTAAATGTTAGTCTGGCTTGAATCAAAGAATAATAAGAGAAAAAAAGCATTTAGGTATTGATGTCGAGGATTGTGTTCTGAGGAACACATACAATAAGGTGTCTGTGCTCTCCTTGTCATGGGAAATAGAAGGGGATGAGGTGCTCATACATGATGACATGGTTTATAAATGGTTGGGAAGTGATGTAAAGGCCAAAGTTCACCTATCAGAGCCTGAGATACTAGGAGCAGAGTCCCAAGTCCTAGTGGGAGGGGGGAATGAAGATGGTCTGGTAGAGACAGCATGGTTTAGAAATGGTTGGGAAGGACTGTGAACATTTGGCTCCAGTATTCCTCTCCTGCCTCCAGCATTGATCCATCTTTTGTCATTTTTGCCAATTTTCACGGGATGAAGTGTAAGACTTTAGAATTGTTTAAATTTGTATTTTCCTTACTGTTATTGATTTGGAGCATATTTCATGGATAGTTTGCAATTTTTTAAAAAAGTACATATACTAGGCAGCTAGGTGGAGCAGTGAATAGAGCACCGGCCCTGAAGTCAGGAGGACCTGAGTTCAAATCCAGCTCTCAGACACTTAACAAAAAAAAACTAGCTGTGTGACCTTGGGCAAATCACTTAACCTCAATTGCCTTCCAAAAAAAAAAAAGCCCCCCCCCAAAAGTATATAAACCTTTTGATTTTATCTACTGGGGCATGGTTTTATATCAGTTCTCCATATGTTTTGGATATCTGACTTTTATAGGTGATAGTTGATACACATTTTCCTACTGTTTCTCCTTTCATTCTTCATTGATTTTATTCATACAAAATTTTACATTTTATTCAGAAAATGTTTATTTTTTTTGTAATCTCTTTCTCTTGTTTAGTAAGAACAAGCCATAGTTATGACAGGTATCTGATTGCATTCTCCTAATTTTTTTCATAGTGTGATCTTTTATACTCAGGTTGTGTATCCGATTTGAGGAAGATTTTTTTGTCTAAGCTTCATTTATACCAAACTGTTTTCCAGCTAGACATGATCTATTCTTGTTGAAGCCATATTGATATTTCCAGAATTCCATAATCACATCAACAAGGATTTTTAAGTGCCTATTGCTATTAGTACTACAGCTACAATAACAATAGCCACTACTACTAGGTAGTATTTCTATAGTGCTTTAAGATTTGTGAAACTCTTTACATATATTATCTCATTTGATCCTCATAACAACCTTAAGAAGTAGGTAATAGGGGTGGCTAGGTGGCACAGTGAATAGAGCACCGGCCCTGGAGTCAGGAGGACCTGGGTTCAGATTCGTCCTCAGACGCTTAACTCAAAAAATAGCCGTGTGACCTTGGGCAAGTCACTTAACCACAATTGTCCTCCAAAAGGCAAAAAATAAAAGTAGGTAATAATAATAATAACAGCTAGCAGTTACATAGCTAAGGTTTGCAAAGCACTTTAACTGTTACTTTATTTGTTCTTCACAGTAATCTATGTAGGTGATATCCTTATTTGGTGAGGAAACTTAGGCTCACACTAGTTCAATGATTTGCTGATGGTACTTTGACTAGTGTTGGAGATGAGATTCAGTCCAGTTCCTGAATCCAAGTTCCTGACTGCGTTACCTAGCTGCCTTATAATAGCTGTCAAACAGGTAGTTTTAGAATTTTGGCAGGAATCAAAGTCAAGTTGACTAAGCATCCATTATAAACAAAGTATTTTGCCTTTCAGCCAAATCCATGTTCTTATGATACAAAATAATATGATCCTTTCTTCATTTGACTCAGGAGCTCTGGTCAGGTTGTGGATTTCATAATTTAAAATGTTATAATTAATGATACAGCACTTTTACTGGAAGTCAAGCAGGTTTCTCTGGGGTGGATTTTATATACATGGATTATAAAGGCATTATGTGTGGTTAGCCTTAACCTGAAAAACTTAAGCCTCAGTTTTGGGCAAGTGCCTTTTAGTTCAGTTTATCTGCCAAATAGCTTGAATTTTAATTTGTTCTAATTCAACTTTTTTTGTTTTTCAAAGTATGTTAAATTCTTTTTATCCATACTAATTTTTTTTTTCTTTTTGGAGGGCAATTGGGGTTAAGTGACTTACCCAAAGTCACAGGGCTAGTTTTTGTGTTGTGTCTGAGGCCAAATTTGAACTCAGGTCCTCCTGACTCGGGCTGGTGCTCTGTTGACTGTGCCACCTAGCAGCCCCTATCTATATTAATTGACAGGAATAGTAGTAATGATAAGTTCCCAAATGCTTTTTAGTGATAGGGTGGGTTTGTAATGCATTGGGTGTATATATTATAATAGAATTATTTTGATAACTTTGTATCCCCAGCACTCAGGATAGCGTGGCATATAGTAGGTGCTTAACAATTGCTTGTATATTTATTGCTAACTTTTATTTAGGCTAATATTTAAATCTGGACTGTACCTTCTTTTCACTTTACTTTCTCACACGACCCCTTTGTTGTAGCCAGATTTTCCTTCTTTAATTCCCCATGGTTATATGCATTGTTGCTGCCTCCAAACCTTTCCTTATGTGATTCTCCCTCCTGAGATTCCCTTCTCTTTGCAACTGACATGCATTTTTTTTTTCTGACATAAGTATCAGAACTACTACATTCCATGGTTTGGTAGAAAGATAGAATGATGTTTCCTGTTTTGTCTCTAACACCCTTATAGATTGGATAGGACTTGAAAAATTGGGGGTGGGGTAGGGTAGAGTATGGTGTATATATCTCCCTTTTGTTTGAAGTGGCACCTTGGGTCATTTGTTTTAGAGAATAATTTTTTATCTTTTTCCTTGTTATAACAGCCCAGCGCCCAATGTCTTGTAAATATAATTTGGATTATTTTCCCTTTATTTTGTTACCTATGCTTAACACGCTGATGTTCAGTGGCCACTTTTTTGCTTATGTCAGGGCTGCCTTTGTACAGTAGTTACAGTAGATGTTTCAGAGGTGGGATACTTAATATAATTCAGGTCCCTTTACAGAAACATTTGTAATCTAATGGCTAAATACGATATTTGCTTCCTGTGCCTCCCCCCACAATACCCCACAATACTCTTTCCATGATCTCTTAGTATTCCTTTTCCCCTACTTATTAAACATTTTCTTTCAGCAGAAAGTCATAGTATTAATATCTTGAAAGCAAGTGCATAATTCTTATGCTTTGTAATGATGATAACTTCCTTCTGCATGGAAAAAAATTCTGAATTTAAGGAGAAATTTAAGTTAATGGAAAACTTCATTTTCAAAAGCTTTCTTTGTAATTCTAGGTAAATGTTTGGGAAATAATTTAGTATTTATCTTCTTATAAAATTAAAACTGTTGCAAAATTTGTAAGATCAGTCTAGCATTTTAAAGGAAACTTGTTCTTTATACAGGAGAGTATGTTGAACTTTCCTAACTTTTTTTTCTGTACCTGTATTCTTAATGGCGTTATTCTCCTTGGCACTGCTCCCTTAGGCTTGCAGAGCCCTACCTCTTTAGAATATAAAGCAAGTACTTTGCCAAGTTAAGAATTAATTTCCTGGGAAATTGGGCTGCTGGCTTGACTTCTTGTGTCTTTCCCTCTTTTGTTGCTCAGAAAAAGAGTTAAACCTAGTTTTGTGGAAAAATCACTAAATCATCTAATTGTTTTCTCTTCCTCAAATTAAAAACATGGTTTATCTATCTATATCTGTATATCTTTGCATTGTTAATGAATTCAGTAGTTTTTTTCTTGATTATAGACTCTGGATGAGTTGGATTCCATTGGTTGAATTAGCTGTTAATGCATATAGTAATACTGATGAAGTTTTTTTTGTTGTTTTTTTGTTTGTGTGTTTTTTTATAAGGAGATTGTAAATGTTCTGGTTCATTTGGGTTTACATTCGGTAGAATGTATAGTTCAAACACTTGACTTCTAGAATATCATTTATCCATAGTTTCTGTGATATAAAACCTGTCAACTTAGTAAAAGTAATTTGTAAAGTATCTGCTATATGCCAGGCAATGGTGAGCCTGAGGGATTTAAAAAAATATTAAAGACAGTTTCTGCCCTCAAGGAGCTCACAGTCTAGTGGGAGAAACAACATGAAAACCATTGTATACAAACAAGCTATATAAAGGATAATAATCATTATGCAGGAGGAAGGCTCTAGAATTAGGAGATATTGTGACTAATTGTGTCTATTTTATAAGTTAAGGACAGATTTTGTCACCAGCAGGCCGGCCACCAGGTGATTTTAGTCATGAAAATCTGTTAAACAAAGAAAAATATAAAATGACTCCATCCCAAGCAGCCTCTTGATTGTTGCAGTGATGGGGACAAGAATGGTGGAGAGGGAGTCACACAGAGTTTAGAATGTTGATAAACTAAATTTGAGATGCTTGTACAGTGACCAGAAATCTAACGTGCTTTTGGAGGGACTGAATCTTATAAATATTGTTAGTTTCACTCTAAATGAAACGCAGAAGATATAAAGAAATAACAGCTAAATGGAAAGATAGTCCACAAGGTCTTTTGGAGAGTCAAATAAAGAAGAGGGTGTGTTTGTTTTTATTATTTATCCAAGGGGAACAAGAAACAACTTTTCATGTGACCTGTGGGCTTATCATCTTAGTCATCTTGTAATATTCGTGGTGATTATTTAAAAAAATACAATAACCCATTATGAACATAATTACAGATTATTCACCAACAGCTGTTGGAGAAGAGGAGTTAGAAAAATCTGTGAAGAACTTATAAAGACCTACCACATTAAATCAGCTTTGAAACTCTGTATGAATATGGGCAGAGGGGAAGATAGTGAAAAAATATGTTGGGAAATATGGCTCAGGATCAAGAATGAAAGAGACCAGAGGCTTGTATGTTGCTCACATGTTTCACATCTGTACATTATAAATATCTCAGAAACAGATTTGGGAGGCTTTGAATATGTATGTAACAAAAAATTTCACCATAAAAAAGAAACTAATTGCATTAATAGATAGCAAATTAATGTACTTGTATGAATATTACCAGAATCAGTTGTCTGTATAGTCAAGACTATCGATTTATTAGAACAAAGATAAAAATCAGTTTTAAATTAGAAAAAATGAGATTATAAAGGTACATAATTGGAAGTTTCACCCCAACTTATTTTATGGAAAAACATTTTATTGATGCCTTTTGTCTTTACCCCATCATCATTTTCTCCTCTCCCTTGTGACAAAGAAAGACAACTTAATAAAAAATACTTGATTTTTATGACTGATAATTTATGTCCTAATATTGTCCTATTGCTCCTCTGCTGTGAGAAAAGAGACATTTCATTATCTGTTCTCCTTTCATTTCTAATCCAGCTTAATATAAACAAACTATTATAATATAGAATAATGGGAAGTGAATATAGGAACTGACATCAGTGTGAATTTTCACCATTTTAACTAACTTAAGACATTTGACACAATTAGGAGGCCAAGAAAAAACCTACACCAACAAAGCCAGTTGACTTCTTGCCAAATGGAGTGATTTGGCACCCAAGGACAATACTGCTTTAGAATGTAAACTTCTTGACATCTTATGGAAGAGACTTGTAGAAGATTATGATTGATATTATCTCAGAATAAAAATGGTAGAGAGACAAATGATTTAAAAAAAGATTGGTATGAGAATCATTTGATCCAGATCAACATCCCAAAAAGCTTTAAGGGATGATACTGTAGGAAGACAACAGATGAAAAATGGAAAAAAATCTGTCAAAATTTCTTTGCCAACCTATTTTTCTCCATCAATGAAAGTAGAACTTACTACATTTGGACTCTGCCATCACAGTCCCTGATATCCTAAGTAGAATAAATAGGAAGATAGCTAGACCAGACCTGTAAATATACATGGGGGGGAGATTTGTGTTAGAGGCAACAAAATTATATTGCTGTTGAGTGATCAACTTTTTATTTTTTTTGCATTTTGGAGGGCAATTGGGGTTAAGTAACTTGCCCAAGGTCACACGGCTAGGTTTTTGTTTGTGTGTGCATTAAGTGTCATGAGTGATCAACTTTCAAAGATATCTGAAATAGCTTAAGATACTTAATGATTAGAAAAAAGTCAAAGACCATATTAGTAACAAACAAGGTTTTTGAAAGGATATCAGTAACATGCTTTGTGTTTACTATCTCATCTCTATAAATCTTTGGAAATAATTATACATATTTCTCCCTGGTAGAAATTTGAAAAGGAAATAGACATTTGTAAACAGTTTGTACAAGGTGTAGAGGCAGAGTAGGTAAGTCTTGGAGGACCTCAGGAAGCAGTGACAGGGCAAATGACAAGCCTTGATAGTATTATAGAAAGATGGTAGTCAGTGAGTACATGTCATTCAAGTGGCCAATATGCCTGAGGATGGAGGAGAGTATTGTATGTTAAAAGACTGGAAATATGAGCAGTCATGTTAATTTTTTTTTTTTTTTGCTTTTTGGAGGGCAATTGGGGTTAAGTGACTTGCCCAAGGTCACATGGCTAGTTTTTGTGTTAAGTGTCTGAGGCCAGATTTGAACTCAGGTCCTCCTGACTCCAGGGCCAGTGCTCTATTCACTGAGCCACCTAGCCATGTTACTTTTGTAAGGGAAGGGGAAAGGACCTCTGTACCCTGCTCCAATGGGGTCTGGGTGGCTGGGTTGGGAGAGGAGCAATGGGAATGCAAGGAAGTCCTAGTTTCCTTTTCCTTTCCCCATCTTGGTTCTTTAAAAAAAAACAGCAACAAAAGGGGCAGCTAGGTGGCACAGTGGATAGAGCACTGGCCCTTGAGTTAGGAGTATCTCAGTTCAAGTTCAACCTCAGAAACTTGACACTTACTAGATGTGTGATCCTGGGCAAGTCAACCTCATATTTTTGTAATGTTAATAAAATAAAAAGAACATTTCCATGTACATAGTAGAACAGAGAAAAAGAGGATTGAGATTAGCATGTAAATTACAAAGTTGTCCTTATCTGTGATTCCTTCTGTCTTTTCTGTTCTGTACACGTAAGAAAATGTCACCTTCCTTCCCTCTCTCCCCCAGTCCCATCCTTAGTCTGCTTTTCCAGCTGAACCCCAGCTCTTATTAAACAACAACACAAAAAGAAAAACAAAAGCTTTGTAACAGATGGGCAGAATCAGGCAGAACAAATTCCCGCATGGGCCATGTCTGAACATGTATGACTCATTTTGCAGCTGACTCCATTTGTCTCTCACTTCCTTGACTTTTCTCACCTGGACTGTCTCTTCTGAACTTTCCTATTTCCGTCACAGCTACAGTACCACCATCCTTCTAGTCTAACGTACCTTTGCATTATTCTTGACTCCTCACTGTCTAACCCCGTATTGCCATTTAGTTGTCAAATCTTGTTTTTCTACCTCTACGTCATCTCTTACCTCCTGTGACCACTCCCCAAGTTTTGACTCTTAGTGCCTCTCTTCTGGACTGTTGCAATAGACTTCTTAATTGTTCTCCGCGCTTCAAGTCTCCATTTCCAGTCTATTATTGAGTCAAAATGTTTTTCCTAAAGTGTAGCTCTGACCATGTAACTCCTGTGTTCAGTGTATTCCAGGGGTTACTTTTAGGATCAAATAAACTCTTCTGTTTGGTATTCAGAGCCTTTTACCACGTGGCCCCAAGCTGTCTTTTTAACCATATTACACATCAGACTACTTTTTGTACTATAAAGTTCAACCAAGCTGGTCTTCTTGCTGGTCCTCACATGATACTACATCTCCTGTCTTGTATCTTCATGTCTCAAATCTAAAATATGCTCCCTTGTTCCTGCCTATCGGAACCTCTTATTTCCTTCAAGACTCTACTCAAATACCTCCAAAATGAAGCTGCTCCTGATTTCCCTCCCCCTAGTTGTTATCACCTTTAGAAAGAATTATCTTGTATTTTATGTGGATTCCAAATATACTTAAAGTCTATGTTCATGCTGTTTCCCCTGATAGAATGTAGTGACCTTGGGCAAATCACTTAATCCCCTTGGGCCTCAGTTTCCTAAACTGTACTGAGGAGGTTAGACCAGATTACTTTAAAGATACCTTCTGTCTCTAAATCTATTACCATGTGGACTTTGTTTTGATTTTAATATTAAGCAAGGAATAATATAGGTTAATACATACTTAATACTCTTAATTGCTAGTGAGAAAACACAGGTTAAATGGCATTAGAGAAGCAATCAGTCCCATAGCAACAAGGATATAAGTGTTACAAGGTGGGGTTTTGTGATCTGACAGTGTGGTTTGGCTATACTGTGTTAATGATGTGATGTAAAATGATGTTGGTCAGGGCAAGTTATGTAGTTTCTGTATATCTATAGTTAATGGTAGCAAAGCGGTGAGGTTGCACAGTGGATAGAGCACAGGAAGACCCAAGTTAAAATACTTAACTAGCAGTGTGACCTTGGACAAGTCATTTTACCTTAGTGGAAGTACATAAACAATTTGAATTTTTGCACTGAAAAATACAAGTGATGGGAGGATAACTTTGTGGCCAAAACAATTCTCAAGTCTATAAACAACAAACATAAGCTTAAATTGGTTTCTTAAAATTTGCAAAGGGGATTTCTTATTAGTCAGTTGCTGCCTATAATGTCTTTGCCATGAACTGTGGGAGAAATTTAAATTTGTAAAAATGGACAGTGAAGGTCCCATAATGACCTGAGATTGCGTGTTTGCTTAATGGTATCTTTTTTTCCCAGAAAAATGTGCCTTGATTTGGGACTTGGAAAAAGGAACAAGGTCAGGCTCTCTAGTAAGTAAGTATTTTACTTTAGGCACTCACTTTTCCTAAGTCTTTAAATATAAATGTTTAAAGCTAACACCATTCCCTAGATTAAAAATTGAGCAGAATATGAAGTTGTTGGGATTTGTGCCCAGTAGGACCCAATGTAGGGCCACCCAAAAGATAAGATTTATTCATATACCCGCAATGTGTTGACGGAAGAATAAAGATTCTTGAAATTCTTTTCCTTTCTGAGCTGCCTAGACCTTGAAACCTCTGAAATATTTGTTGTCTGTAAATTAGAATTAGTAAATCAATTTGTAGATTAGCAGTAACCCTGCTGTGATTCTTTCAGTTCCTTTGAGGATGAAAAAGGTGGAGAACATTCCTTTTCTTGTTTGCATATGGCTTTGTGGCTTCTTTTTGATTTGGTAGAAGCTGTTGAGAGTGCTGTAGATGCTTTAAAAGCTCTCCTAAAACCAGGGAGCCCTGTGTCTATAGAAAGAGTAATTGAGGAATTAAGGAGCTTGAGTTCTTTTGGTCCTGACTTTGGCAGTAACTAGCTATGTGGAAAATCCTTTGGTCTCTCTGGGTTCCATCTCAGTTATCTTATCTATAAAATGAGGGTGTTGGCTAGGTAATCACTAACTGCCAACTCTTAAGTTCTGTGATTTTCTAGTTTCTTTGACTCTGGGGAGAAAGGAACTTATAGGAATTAATAGTACTTTGACCAATTCTGCTCTGGGTTCTAACTTATAGATAGCAAAGGACTAGAAGTTAATTTCAATTAAAGCAGAACTCTTAGTTCTTGAGAAGTCTGCTGAAATACTTAACTTCTCCCTTGGCACGTTTTTAAGTGTTTTGGAATTTGGGTTAGCTTAGCTATTAATATTATCTTGATTTTCCTCTTCTTTGACCCTCCCTACTGGTAAATGAATTGGGAAAGATATAAACAGGATAGTTGGAGTCACTGACAAGACATTTCAGGAACCTTCCTAGTCTAACTCCAGCCTACCAGCCTTACCTTATTTGAATGAATTAAAAAGTGAAGGAAAAAGCGTTTATTAAGCATTTACTGTGTGCTACTACTTTCCTTTACTAGTCCTGTATGTGACAAGATGACTGCTACAATGATGACTACCTTTAATTGAACTCCAATTACTACTTAGTTTTGTCCTGTTACTCCTGCCTCTGAATTCAGACCAAGCAGACAGTCCTTGGTACTGAGAACACATATGTTTCTCCATGCCCCCTGTTAATCCTTTTCTTCCTTCAGGATCATCCCCAGTTACTACTGCCTCTTCAGAAACTTTGCTTGATTTTTCACTCAGATTTTCTTTTTTTTTTTGGAGGGCAATTGGGGTTGTAACTTGCCCAAGGTCACACAGCTAGGTTTTTGTTTGTGTGTGCCTTAAGTGTCTGAGGCCGTATCCGAACTCAGGTCCTTCTGACTCCAGGGCCGACGCTCTACTCACTGTGCCACCTAGTCGCCCCTCAGATTTTCTTACAGTGCAGTTTCTGCCCTCCAGGGACTCAGGCAGTCTGTTTTACTCTTTGGATCCTTGGTACCTAGCTCAGTACCTTGGAGGTAGTGCATGCTTAGGATATTGCAGAATTGAGTATTTTATAACTCTCATTAAATTAATGGTAAACCTACTCTGAAATTAATGAGCTTAACTTGTGTGAAACTGATTTTCATACTTACCCAAAACTGTCTTCCTCCAGCCATGTTCATAGGATCATAGCTTTAGCTCTGGAAGGGACCTTGGAAACCATGTATTCCAACCCTCTCATTTTACAGATAAGGAAACTGAGGCCCAAAGAGCTTAAGTGACCTGCCCAAGATCAGAAAATTAACTGGTAGACCCAGGATTAAGCTCAGGTTCTGACACTCCAGGTCTGGCACTCTTTCTATTGAAATTTATAGTCTCTTAACTTGCCCACCCTTAACAGCCCACTTTCTCTCAAAAGTGCTATTGTTCTTTGTTGCCTTTGTTTGAAATCTTTAGTCATCTTTGGCTCTCTTTTTTTCTCCCTTACCTCCTATATCTAATCAATCAACAAACCTAGTTGATCCTTAAAATATTTCATGCCGTCCCTTGCTTTTTATTCACAGCAGCTGTTACCAGAGTTTATGTCTAGACTATTGTTACTAATACTTCTGTCAATAACTTATTTTCTGCTTCAGTCTATCTTGCATACTGCCCAGTTTCATCTTCCTAAAACTACTTCAAAAACTTAGGTTGAAGTCACAGAGAGAAGTTACCAGCACAATTTTAAGTACAATATCCTGCTATAAATTTATTTTAGAGACCTGGGTGTGAACATCTTGATTTTGCAGGGATCCACTAGAGAAAAATAGAGGTGGAAGGATAGGACAGGGGGACATGGGGACATGATTGTGTATTCTTTTTATCAAAGGACCTACCAGAAGGGTCCAGGGCATAGTCCTGTTCTTACTCATGGTTTATAGAGTGGTCACTATTACATGTAAAATGAAGGATTGGACAGTATAATTTCACTTATAGCTTCAACATTCAATGATTTCTGTCTGTCTTCTGCTCAGAAGTTTCCTAACCCTTTAATGGATCCCCATAGAACATACTCCACATTCCTTAGATTAGTGTTTGGAACCTCCACACATTGGCATGTTTAACAGTTGCTAGTTTAAAATCGATTTTGTCTATTTGTGCCTTAGCTTTATTTCATCCTTTAGCCATTCAGCTACGTGGCTCTTCCAGACAAACTAATTGAACTGTATAGAAATTTTTGTAATTGCATGTTTTGTGGAATCTGTTCTTTTTTCAGGAGCATAGGTAAAAAAGTGAAGTATCTAATTCTAATTTCTACTCTTCTCTGAGCAGCAAATGTTTATTGACAATTTTTTTCAAACTCTTTCACAAATACTATTTGATGTAAGGAAAATTTTGAAAAGTATTTTAATTCTTTGTAAGTATATTTGAGTTTTTATTTTAGATCATTAGGCTTTTCATTTATTAAAGGATCATAGATTTACAGCTCAACAAAACCTCCATCCAATTTAACCCCCTCGTTTACAGATAAGAAAACCAACAAGGTGAAAGGGTAAGGAATTTGCTCAAGGTCCCATGGTTAGTTTAAGACAGGGGATTTAAGTCTAGGTTCTCTGGTCTTCAGTCTTAGTGTGATAACATAATTATGCCATATTGCCTTATTATAAGATCTTTTTTTTTCTCCAGGTGTGATAAAGAGAGGATTCTTTTAAAAACACTATGTTTAAAAATTAGGAACTTAAGAAACATTCACAAACTTTTCAGTATACAAAGGAAAACAAAGAAATGGTTGCAAAAGAAACTATAAGCTTCTATTATGTATGGGGGTTTGTTTTTATTTTTGGCATAATTCAAACTTAAGATGGTAGTTTGAACACTGGCCTGATTCTCAGTCCATTTCTAAACTTTTTTCTGCTCTAGCCTTCTGTTTAATCTTTTTTAATGATTCACTGCTCTTTTCCCCCCTTTTTTTTTTTTATGTTTTTTCTCTCTTTTTTATTTTTTAGTTTATGTTATTCATTTCCAGAAGATTTTGAGTTACAAATTTTCTCCCCATTTTTCCCCTACCCACCACCCAAAAACAGGGATCCCACTGAATATTCCCTCCTCCAATCTGCTCTCTCCCATATCTTCCTCCATTCCCCTTGGGACTTTCCAGTAGGGCTTGGTGGATCTCTATGCCCCAGTGCTTGTATATCTTATTTCCCAGTTACATGTACAATACTACTCCTACTCCTACTACTCCTACTCCTACTACTAATAACAATAATAAAAAATATATATATATATTTTTAAACATTTGATTTTAAAACTTTGAATTCCAGATTCTTTCCCTTCCTCCCTCATCACCCCCTTTACTGGGAATATAAGCAATTTAATATAGGTTGTACATGTGTAGCTATACAAAACATTTCCATAGTGGATATATTGTGAAAGACTGACTATATTTCCTTCCATCCTATCCCACCCCCACTTGTTCTATTCTCTACTTTGATCCTGTCCCTTTTCAAAAGTGTGTGCTTCTGACTCCCCCCCCCCCCAGCCTGCCCTCCCTTCCATCATCCCCTTTCCCCCTACTCTCCCATAGGGTGAGATACCCTATTTAGTATGTATGTCATTCCCTCCCTAAGCCAAATTCAATGAGAATAAGGTTGACTTATTCCCTTTTACCTTCTTGTTCTTGCCCTCCATTGTAACATTTTTCCCTTGCCTCTTCTACATGAGATAATTTACCCCATTCTGTCTCTCCCCATCTCCTCTCATTATATTCCTCTCTCACCTCTCAGTTTCACCTTTTAAGTATCATCCCTTCCCATTAAAGTGGTCCTGTGCCCTCTCTCTATGTATACTTGTACACATATATACACATACTCACATATATATTCATATGCCCATATACCCTGCTATGTAGACACATAGGTATGTATACACACACACACACACACACACACATATTCCCTTCAACTATTCTCATACTGAGAAAAGTTTCACAAATTACAATTATCATTTTTTTTCCATGTAGGAATGTAAATAGTTCAACTTTGATAAGTTCCTTATGATTTCTTTTCCTTGTTTACCTTCTCATGCTTCTCTTGCTTCTTGTATCTGAATGTCAGATTTTCTATTCAACTCTGGTTTTTTCATCAAGAATGCTTGAAAGTCCTCTATTCAGCTGAATGACCATATGAATGACATGATATTCAGTTTTGCTGGGTAGGTGATTCTTGGTTTTAATCCCAGCTCCTTTGACCTCCAACCTTTGATCCCTCAGTGTAGAAGCTGTTAGATCCTGTGTTATCCTGATTGTGTTTCCACAATATTCAAATTGTTTCTTCCTGCCTGCTTATAATATTTTCTCCTTGATCTGGTAATTCCGGAACCTGGCTATAATGTTCCTAGGAGTTTTCTTTTTGGGATCTTTTTTCAGGAGGTGATTGGTGGTTTGTTTCAACCTCTATTTTGCCCTCTGGTTCTAAAATATCAGGGCAGTTTTCCTTGAGAATCTTTGAAGGATGATTTCTAGGTTCTTTTTTTGATCATGGCTTTCAGGTAGTCCAATAATTTTTAAGTTATCTCTCCTGGACCTATTTTCCAGGTCAGTGGTTTTTCCCATGAGATATTTCACATTGCCTTCTATTTTTTCATTTGTTTGGATCTGTTAAATAGTATCTTGATTTCTCATAAAGTCACTAGCTTCCATTTGCTCCAATCTAATTCTGAAGGAATGATTCTCTTCAGTGAGTTTTTGAGATTCTTTTTCCATCTGGCATATTTGGCTTTTTAAGGCATTCTTCTCCTCATTGCCTTTTTGAAACTCTTTTTGCCATTTGAATTAGTCTATTTTTTAAGGTATTATTTTCTTCATTCAGGTTGTTGACTCTCATTTCATAATTTTATTGCATCATTCTCATTTCTCTTCCTAATTTTTCCTCCACTTCTCTTATTTGCTTTTCAGAATTCTTCTTAAGCTCCTCTATGGCTTGTAAGCAGTTCATATTTTTCTTGGCAACTTTTGGTGCAGGAGTTCTTAGTTCACTGTCTTCCTCCTGTTCCATGCTTTGATCCTTTTTGTCCCCAAAATAGAAGTCTAATGTCGGATTGCTCTGCTTGCTTTGCTTCCTTTGCTTGCTCATGTTGTCACTCAATTACTTGACTTCTGAGCTTTTTGCCACAGTAGAACTCTGCCACCAGAGAGGGGAGCTTTGTCCCAAACACTGGGGTTTTTTCAGCTGCTGGAGCTATTAGTTGGGTGCCCTCTCTGCAGCCTCCACACACTCTGGCAAACTGGTCACACACCCCAGGACCTCCACCCTAGACCGCAATCCAGATCCAAGCAGGTTAGACCAAGAGTAATTACCACTCAGACTGGTTTCTTGGTCCCCCTACAATCTGCAGGCTAGGAGCTCTGAAGCAGCCACGTGGTGGCGGTGCTTCAGCTGCTTCTTCCTCCAGGGCGTAAAGGCCAGACTGCACTCCCAAACTACTGGTCCCCAAGTCCACACTGTGGTGATCTCTTACTTTGTCCTTAGCATCTATGGGTTGATAATTCTGGAAACTGCCACAACTGCTGGTGATCTGTAGTCCCTCCAGTCAGTGGCTGATTGTGGCTGCCCTGAGACTAAAACCTCTGGCTCACACAGGGCTGGGCTCTGCTTCCAGAGTGCTGTGCTGGCCCCTTCCTACAGGCCTGCTGGACTGTCTTCAGCAGGAAGTTAGCTTTTCTCTGACATTTTGTGGGTTCTGTAGCTCCAAAGTTTGTTTACAGTCATTTTTCACATGAATTGGAGGAGGTGGAAGAGGGAGTGGTGCAGAAGTCCTGTTTCTACTCTGCCATCTTGACTCCACCCCTTCCCCTTTTATTGTATCACTCTTACTACCTCAACTTACTCCCACTGTAAAAACAAATAAAAGTGCCCTCTTTTATTATAAATAAATATAATCAAATAAAGCAAATTTACATATTGGATGTCTGACAACATATATCTCTCATCAGTACATATAGTCCTTCTTGCTTCTTTTTCATTACTTCCCTTGATCTTGATCTTTTGTGTTTCCACATGAATCTTATAATTTTTTTGCCCCTAGACTATATAGTAATTCTTTAGTAGTTTAAGTGGTAGGGCACTGAATCTATAAACTAATTTAGGTAAGTATTGTCATTTTATATTGTCATGGCTTAATTAGTTTAATCTCTACCTATTTCTGCAAAGACTTTATTTCTGTAAAGAGTATTTTTGTATTCATATAATTCTTTTGTATGTAGCTGAATTCCCAAGTATTTTATATATTTTGTAGTTCTTTCAACAGGAATTTCTTTTTCTATCTCTTCCTTTGTTGGGTTTTGTTACTAACATAGAGAAATGCCAACGATTTCTGTGGCTTTATTTTTATATCCCTCTACTTAAAGTTGACTCTCTAGGCTCTTCCTAAGCCATTTGCTAGAACTGTTCATTTTGTTTTCTTTTTGCCTATGCTTATTCCTTCAATTTTTTTTTTTTGCTTCACTGCTATAGTGAATTTCTAGAATAATGGTGACCTTAGACACTCGTTTCACTTCAGATCACATTAGAATGTAAGATTTTTTTCCTCCACTTAATAGTACTTTATTTTTTCCAATTACATGTAAAGATAATTTTCAACATTTCACTTTTTTTAAATAAGATTTTGAATTGCAGGTTTTTTCTCCTTTTCTCTACTCTCCCTCCCCAAGACAATCTGATGTAGGCTATACATGTACAATCTTATTAAATGTATTTCCACATTAGTCATGTTGTGAAAGATGAATCAGAACAAAAGGGAAAAACCAGGAGAAAGAAAAAACAAAACAAAAAAAGAGAAAATAGTATGCTTCAGTCTGTATTCAGACTCCCTAGTTCTTTCTCTGGATGTGGATAGCATTTTCCATCAAAAAGTTGTCTTAGATCATTTTATTGCTGAGAAGAACTAAGTCTATGGAAGTTGATCATCGCACAATGTTTCTTTTACTGTGTACAATGTTTTTCTGATTCTGCTTCCTTCACTCAGCATCAGTTCATGTGAGTTTTTCCAGGTTTTTCTGAAATCTTCCTGCCCATCATTTCTTATAGCACAGTAGTATTCCATTACATTCATTTACCACAACTTGTTCAGCCATTCCCCAATTGATGGGCATCCTCTCAATTTCTAGGAATACAACCTTCTTGAAGATAGAGACTGTATCTCCAATGCTCAGTATAGTATCTAGCACATAATAAACATCTTCCTATTCAAAACTTCAAGATTATGAGCTTTTTGAGGATCTTGTTTGTTCTTGTATCTCCCCAGTGTCTAATACAGTGCCTTGCATAAAATAGGTGACTTTGAATAAGTGCATGTTAAAAGAATGATTAGTCTATTTTCCTTCTGTATTCAGGAAATTACCCAGGTTGGAATACTGATATTTTCCTAAAAGTCCATTGTTTTGACTTCAGAACACAGTTTCCTACAGACAAACTGTCATATGTGAAATTTTAGTGTCCTAACTAGCTCACAAAAAGTCTGTAAAATGAAAAGTAGAGGAGTAAGGTTCTTCCGAGATAGTAGGCCAGAGCTGAAAGAGGATACAATGTAACAGACTCCTTGAGGTAAAACTAACCTTGTCCTAAAACACTGAGGAATGTGTCAGCAGGATCACCCCATGGGAAAGTAAGGGGTTGGTTGGCAGATTTTCTCTAGCAGTATTTCTAAAGATCTTTGAAGGAATGCTCTTCATTGTACAGTATTGCTGTTACTGTGTACAGTGTTCTCCTGGTTCTGCTCATGTTTCTCTGCATCAGTTCATGTCTTTCCAGATTTTTCTGGATATTTCTGCTCATCATTTCTTATAATACAATAGTATTCCATTACAATTATGTACTACCACTTGTTTATCCATACTCCAGTTGATGGGCATCCCCTCAGTTTCTGGTTCTTTGCCATCACAGAAAGAGCTGTTGTAAATACCCTTGCACAAATAGATTCTTTTATCCTTTTAAGAAAATCTCTTTGAGGTACAGTTCTAGTAGTGGTATTGCTGAATCAAAGGATAGGCACAATTTTATAGCCATTTAGGCATTGCTCTTCAGAAGGGTTAGATCAGTCGACAACTCCACCAACAGTGTAGCATGCCAATTTTCCCACATCTCCTCCAACATTTGTCATTTTCCTTTCCCTGTAATGTTAGCTAATCTGATAGATGTGAGGTCGCACCTCAGAGTTGTTTCAATTTGCATTTCTTTAATCAATAGTGATTTAGAGCATTTTTTCACATGACCATAGGTAGCTTTGATTTCTTTGTCTGCAAACTGCCAATTCATATTCTTTGACCATTTATCATTTAGGAAAAAACTTTTTTTCTTATAAATTTGACTAAGTTCTCTCGGTATTTGAGAAATGAGACTTTTATCAGAGATACTTGCTATAAATTTCTTTTCTTTTCTTTTTTTTTTTTTTTTTTGCTTTTTAGAGGGCAGTTGGAGTTAAGTGACTTGCCCAAAGTCACACTGTGTCAAATGTCTGAGGCTGGATTTGAACTCAGGTCCTCCTGATTCTGCGCCACCTAGTCCCCCTCTTGATATAAAAATTTTCCCCCAGTTTTCCATTCTCCCCTAATTTGCTTATGCCCCAGATGTCTAAATTGCATATCCATTTTGACCTTATCTTGGTATACAGTGTGAGATGTTGATCTATACTTACTTTCTGCCATACTGTTTTCCAGTTTTCCCAGCAGGTTTTGTCAGATAGTGAGGTTTTTTGTTGTTGTTGTTGTTGTTGTTGTTGTTTTTAACAAAAGCTTGGATTTTTATGTTTATCAAACCCTAAATTACTATAGTCATTTACTACAATGTATTATGTACCTAATCCATTCCAGTGATATATAATTGTTTCTTAGCCAGTACCAGCTTTTTTTGATAACTATGGCTTTATAATACAGTTTGAGATCCAGTATGGCTAGGCCACCTTCACATTTTTTTCATAGATTCCCTTGATATTCTTGACCTTTTGTTGAATTTTATTATTTTTTTTTCTAGCTCTATAAAATAATTTTAGGGTAGTTTGGTTTGGCACTGAATAAGTTGATTAATTTGAGTAGAATTGTCATTTTTATTTTATTAACTTGGCCTGCCCATGAGCAATTAATATTTTTTCAGTTGTGTAGACTGACAATTTATGTGAAAAGTGTTTTGTATTTGTGTTTATATAGTTCTTGGGTTTTTCTTAGCAGAGAGACTCCTAAGTATTTTTGCTTACCTGTTCTTTGGCCAGGCGTTAACACTGTAGTCTACGTATATCTTCTGTTTATAGAAGCCTTTCCTTTACCTCAAAGAACTTCTGAGCCAAAATATAACAGTTAAAACTAAAAGGAACCCGTGAAATCCTCAGAGTTTCTATCTTATACAATGTAGATAAAATTCAAGGGGGTAGATATTACACAATGTAGATGAAATTCAAGAAGGTCCTAAAACCATGCTTTCAAGGGACATGTCTAAAAGGATTGTTGATACATGGAAGTTCCTCACTCTCCAACCGAAATGATAAACCATACCATTTACTTTTTCTTCTTATTTCAAATAGTAGGTAAACATCTGTTTGCTTGGGGTGGGGAGTGAGGACAGGGACAGGAAGAGCTTTACACTGCCAAATGATAGGGACTCTGCCCTTTGGACTAATTTTTAATTCCATACTTTAGTTGCTAAGCATTTATTAAGTGCCTACTATGTGCCAGGACCTGAGGAGACAAAGAAGAGATCAAAAAAAAAAATTTGTTGTTGTTTAGTTGTGTCCAACTCCTCATGACCCTGTTTGGGATTTTCTTGCCATTTCCTTTCCCAATTCATTTTACAGATGTTAATTGAAGCAAACAGACTTAAGTGACTTGCCCAGAGTTACACAGCTAGAAAGTGTCTGAGGCTGGATTTGAACTCAGGAAGATGAGTCTTCCCGCCTTCAGGACCTGCAGTCAATCCACTGTGCCACTTGGTTAAGGAGCTCACAGTCTAATGTGGGAGACAACATGCAAACAACTATTAATAAACAAGCTATATACAGAATAAATCAGAAATATTTAATAGAGGGAAATTACTAGAATTAAGAGGGATTAGGAAAGGCTTTTTGTAAAAGGTGGGGTTTTACCTGGAACTTGAAGAAATCCAGGGAACCCAGGAGATAAGAGATGAAGAGGGAAGGGCATTCTAAGCATGAGGACAGTCCTTAAAAATGCAGGGAGTTGAAAGATGGAGGGTCTTGTTCTAGAAATAGCAAGGCTAGTGTGGATCAAATAATATGGGGGTGGGGGGAGAAGGGATATAAAGTGTAAAAAGACTAAAAAAAAAAGGTGTTGGGGGGGCAGGTTATGAAGGGCTTTGACTGCCAAACAGAGGATTTTATAATTGATTCTGGAGGTTGATAGGGAGCTACTAGAGTTTATTGAGTAGATGGGTAACATGTTTTGTAGGAAAATCTACTTGGTGGTTGACTGGAGGATGGCCTGGAGTGGGGGGAGACTTCTGACAGGCACACTTGTTAATAGGCTATTGCAATATTCCAGGCAGATGAGGGCCTGCTCTGTTGCAGCAGTAATACCTTGGCATACCTGTGATTTCATCGGCATAGGGAAGTCATGTGATGGGACCAAGCTCTGTAATTTAGTAGGTAAATCCTTGGGAGTTGCCTGAGGAACACAGAATTTAAATGATTTGCCCAGGGCCACTCTGGTTACTGAATCACAGGATCTGAGAATTGTCAGGGACCCGAGAAGCTACCTAGTCAACCCTCTGCTGAAAGGAACTCTGGACTTAACAAGTGGTAATTCAGTCTCTCCTCTAAGGAGGGGAAATTTTTTTGCCTCCAGGGGCAACCAATTCCATTTTTGAATACTTTGATAGTTGTTACAAAGTTTTACCCCTTTTCAAGCCTAACTTGGTGCCTTTCCCACTCCCATTCATTATTCCTGGTTCTGATCTTGTTAAGAATTCTGCCTCTTGTTTTGATTGTGAAGGGTAGCTTCTTATAATCTCTCTCTCTCTCAAGTACCTCTGTTATGAGAATTTTGTAGTATATGGTGTAAAATGAAGGTCTAAATCAGAGATTCTCAACCTGGGAGTCAAGAATTTAAAAAATATTTTGATAATTATTTCAATATAATTGCTTCCTTTATAGTCTTATGTATGATATTTTATGCACTTAAAAACATTATGGATAGTCCATCAATGGACAAAAGAGGTGCCATACACAGTTAGGAACCCCTGTTAAAGCCTCATTTTTGTGAAGCTAATTTTCAATTTTCCTACCACTTCTTGTTGAATGGGAAGTCTTTGTATCAGTCATTTGTGGAGTTAGGCTTTTCATACATTGGACTGCTCTGCTCAGATCTAGTACTTATCTCTTCCCGCTGACCAGCTTCTCTTTTTATGAACCGTATGAAATACTGCGAAGACTAATAATGCTAACCTCTATTCCTGTGGTTTTTTTTAATTTTTCCATTGAGATTCTTCACCTTTTGTTTATAGAGATAAATTTTCTTTTTGTTATTTTGCCTATTTCTCTGAAATAGCCCCTTGGCAATTTGGTTGTGTGTGGGATAGAGCTCACTACCAGATTTAAAAATCAGAGTATAAGTCAGAAAGCAGAAAGAGACCTTTATTCTTTCTCCTGAGAAAGGGCACAGCCCTCGTTGCTCAAGGGGCATCAGCCAGGGAGTGCAAATTTTGGAAGCTTGCTGTCTTCTGTTATCCTCATCCTGACCTGACCCACTCCCCTGTCCATTCTCACCATTGGTTGGTGAGGTGAGCTCACAGTCTCTTCCACATGTAGCTAGCTAACTAGCTAATTGCTACAAAGCAATCAGTCCTTTATTACCATAATTTTTCATGAAATAGTATACTATCAGAGGACACTGTTTTCCAATCCCTCATTATATACCAAATTTGGAGATAGCCAATGAGAGTTACAGTTGATAGTCCTTTATTATCTTAATTATTCATTTGACCCTTCTACTCAAACACAAAGAAACATCCTTCAATCCCTTACTAATGTGTATCTACACACCAAATTTGGGGGCAACCAGTGAGAAGAAGGCTAGTGGTGTTTCCTTTAAGTTTCATTACCTTGTTCTAGGGCCTGTGGAAACTTAACCCTTTGCTATCTCTCACGGTTGGTATAGCACTTAATTCTGTATATTAATTTAGGTAGTATCATTTTAATTTTAA
The DNA here is from genome assembly GCA_011680675.1 of Gymnobelideus leadbeateri. Taxonomy (NCBI): domain Eukaryota; kingdom Metazoa; phylum Chordata; class Mammalia; order Diprotodontia; family Petauridae; genus Gymnobelideus; species Gymnobelideus leadbeateri. Next base: position 25,283 of record WOXC01006596.1, on the reverse strand, counting down.
TTGTTATAGGCAAACCACAAATAGTATTTCTCCAACTATCTACTTTTATTTCTCTAAAGAGTTTTTGGTAGTTTTATTTATATAGGGTGTCCTCAAAGTATTAGTACAGTGTTAAGCTTAAGTGGCTTAAAATTAATAATTTATTAATATTTTAATAGCTTAAAACAGCATTGAGACTTTGGGGACACCTGTCTAAGTGCTAAGCTTCTCTTGTCATTTTGAATTATTTTATATGTTTTTTTAGATATGTTGAGGTGAATTTATTTCTATTTTCTTCTGCTGACTTGTTAATATACAGATAGCTTTATGGTTTTGTGGTTTTATTTTAAAATTTAAAACTTTTAAAATTCCGAACTTAACAAATAGCAAACAAAATGGGGACGTCTGTTAGGAGAGAAAAATAAAGATTGCCCACAAAATTGCAGCTCTCTATTATGTACAGCTTGTTTTTTGTTTTTGGCTTTTTTTTTTTTTTTAAGCAATTGGGGTTAAGTAACTGGCTCAGGGTTACACGGCTAGTCATTATTTATGCGTGGGGGCTCATTTTCTGAGGCTGGATCTGATCTCGGGTCATCCCAACTCCGAGGCCGGCGCTCTTACTCACTGCCCCACCTAGCCGCCCCTTTAGGGCAATTGGGGTTAAGTAACTTGCCCAAGGTCACACGGCTAGGTTTTTGTTTGTGTGGAGTGTCTGAGGTCGGCTCTGAACTCAGGTCCTTCTTACTCCAGGGCCGGCGCTCTACTCACTGCGCCACCTAGCCGCTCCTGTTTTTGGCTTTTTGGAGGGCAATTGGGGTTAAGTTACTTGCCCAAGGTCACATGGCTAGGTTTTTGTTTGTGTGTGTTGTGTCTGAGGCCAAATCCAAACTCAGGTCCTTCTGATTGCAGGGCCAGCACTCTATTCACTGCGCCACCTAGCCGCCCCAGCTTGTTTTTCTTTTTAAATAAATGGTAACATATAAATTCCATATGTAATTTTCAGAGTTATCCTGCTTGCCTTTGATTATTTTTGTTCTTCTTTTTCTGTGCATTAAAAATGCTTTAATGAATCTTTTTCTTTTTTTTGCTACCTTATGTCTGTCTTTCTCTTTTCTATCTCATTGGAAAAAAAAAATCCTGATGTTATATATGCATTGTAAAACTAACCAGATTCTGTGGATTTACATTATAACTTGCTACTTTACAGAAATTATTAATTATTTTGATTAATTTTGTGAGTCGGGATTAATTCATCGTATTTGTACAATGCATAGGAGGTACTTAATAAATACTTGTTGATTGGTTGATTCTCTAAGTAAAGTATCATTGGTTATTTTTGTAAGAGCAGTGTAAGTAGAGTGATAGCATTGGAAACTAAATTGCAAGAGATTGAGAAGTGAGTTGAAAAAATAGAGGCAGAAAACTTCTTTTTAAAAGTTTGGTAATAAAAGGGAGGAAGAACATGGATCAGTATTCCTAAAAATTAGCAGGCATATAAGGTTCATAAATTCATAAATTTAAAAATGAAATCTTTCATGACTTGATTTAATTTGTATGGAGAGGAGAAGAATAAAAGGTAGAATGATGTAGAAGCAAAGGAATCATTCAAGCAAAGGGCTCTTAGGCAATATATAAAGGGAGACATCACTTTGACCTGAGGAAAATCCAGGAAGGATTCATGAAGGTGGTGGTTTCTGAGCTTCACTTAAAAGGACCCAAAAGGAAATAGGAAGAAGTGCATTCCAGGCATGGGAGATGACTTGTGGAAATGCATGGGAGGATTGGGAGAACATGGGATGGTGGAAGGGATTATGGCATATTTGAGATGTTGGAACACACGTTCAGAGAAGTTAAGTTACTTGCCTGTAAAGATCTGAGGCAGGGATGGGGATCTGACCTCAAGGCCACGTGTGGCCCTCCAGGTCTTTCCTGTAAAGTTTAGATTTAGTCAAGGGCTGTACTTGAGGACCTAGAGGGCCACATGGCCTCAAGGTCACAGGTTCCCCACCCCTGCATTCTAAGGTAATATTTGAAGATGTCTTCCTGACTTAAAGCCTAGAACTCTATATACTATGCCATCTACTTGCCTTGCTTTCATTGCTAAATATGTATTTTTTTTTTTTAAAGCAATTGGGGTTAAGTAACTTGCTCAAGGTTACACGGCTAGTCATTATTTATGCGTGGGTGCTCATTTTCTGAGGCCGGATCTGATCTCGGGTCATCCAGACTCCGAGGCCGGCGCTCTTACTCACTGCGCCACCTAGCCGCCCCGCTAAATATGTATTTAAGAACTTTAAACATAGGAGATTAAGGGATTTAATATAATCCAGTGCCCTACCCATTATGCATACTGCCTTTCATCTAATATATTCTATCAAAAACATCCAAAAAACAAGTAATTTCAGTATTATATAAATGATTTGTAAATGCAAGGAATGAAGGTCTACTGCCAAGCTTCTCCTAGAAGACAAATGCAGTTCTACTGAACTTTCAAGGTTTATCTTCTGCATTCCCCTCCAGTCCTCCTTTTCTGGATTTGACTTTACCATCCCTGTCCAACCATATGCATAACTTGCTTTGTGGTCAGGTTGATCTTTTCATTGACCACTGAACACACCATACTAATTTCTGTCTCTGGTAATACCTCAATGTGCTTCTTTTAAAATACCCTCTCATGTTTCTGCCTTACCGTTAAAGGCGTAGCTTAAGACCTGTCTACTTGAAATCTTCCTGGACTACCCTACTACTTCCTGTACTACTACTTGATTTCCTTTTTACCTGAAATCTTCTAGTACTTAATAAGTTTGCAGTCTCAACCCCATAATTAAATAATCATATAAAACCTTATAATGATAACTGTTGTGTCTGCTAGCATTGTACAAACTACATATCTACATCAGCTTTTTTTTCTTCATAATTAACACAGCCTTGAGTATGATAAATACTGTCAAGTTGTCAAAAGCTAGAAGTCTGGTACACTTAGTACGTATTAGATTGCTGAGTATACTGACTCAACAGAAAATTTCTCCTTCAGTTTTGGTGTATCCCCGCTTATGTTGGTGTGGGTGCTTCAATTGCTGACCAAAGATGCTATGGGCCTTCTTGTCCCGTGCAGTAGTGGTAATGTTTTAGTAATAAAACATTGTGCTTTTATATTAAAAGAGTATTTTCTTTATGACAGACTATTGGGCTAGGTAGTACAAGTAGTATCCTAGGTATGTGTTGCAGATGAGGGAACTGAGGTTCATTTGGTCTTTGTGGTATCATTTTATCCCTCAGGCTGTTAGGTTGCCTTTTCTCATTCTCATTACACTATAGGTACACCTCCTTTTCTAAACTTAATGTCCTCAGTGTCTTTTATGCCTCTTTTGTAGTGCTGGTCATCATTGCTGCAGTCTAGTTTTTGCCTCTATTTATGTTTTAATTGTTTTGTATCATTTGTAATTTTGATACTTCAGAGATTGTGATGCTCTGTGATTTACAGCTAGAGAGGATTGAGAGGGGAATGTTGGTATAAAAGAGGACTCTTGCAGGAGTCAACACTTGGTGATTATTGGAAGTGTCATACAGTTTTCTAACTGATTAAGCCTGATCTCCTCAGTATCAGGCTATGTTCACTGCCCAACTGCTGCACTTGTTCAAGATATTTATTTTGATGAAACAGCTTCATTAGCTGCATGTCATAGTGTGGGCAATGCATATTTTCCTCCCACTTAGTTTTTATGGTTTGGATGGCTACACCAGGTTTTCTTGAACATTGCTGTGGATATCACTGAGAGCCTATCATCTGCTGATTCTTTTAGAGAACCTGGGAAAACATGTGTGTTTTACATATTGGGAAACTGAGACTCATCGAGGTTAAGGAACCTGTCCAAGCTTGCACAGCTGGTAACAGTGTGAAGCAGAATTCGAACCCAGGGCTTTCTGATTCCCAAGTGTCCACATATAGGAGATTATCCATCTGCCAGTGTCTTTCTAGGATGTAGGATGTTTATGTGGATGGACCACCTCTGTGGGCCGACTAAAGCCTAGTCTGGACATAAATACTGATTTAATCGACAGGCACTATGTTCTAAGAACTGTTTGGTACTAGGAATATATAACCAGAAATGAAATATATCCGATATGTGTGTACCTCCGTGTTCCTTTATATAGATAGATATGTAAACGTGTGTGCATGCTCATATACACACACATATACTAAGTGTATATATATAGATATACTATAGATAGTGTATATATGTAGACATATATATATATACACACACATACATATACATACATACAAGAGAAATACAAGATAATTTTTGGGGCAGGGCTAGTAATTGTGGGGGGGGTTAGGAAAAACTCTTATAGGAAAGAGGTGGTGTTTCAGCTTTGAGTTTTAAATTTTGAGGAAATTTAGGAATTCTAAGGGGCAAAAATGAGAAGGGAGTGTATTTTAGGCATAAGGTACAGCTTCTGCAAAAGGTAGAAGATTATATGGGAATAAAAGTAAGAAAGTCCAAGTTGACTGAACCATAGAGGACATAAAAGGGAATCATATATAACACTTGGAAAGATAGGGTAGAGGCAAGTCATGAAGGTCTCTAAATACTAAACACAAGTTCTTATTTGCTCCTAGATGTAAAAGGAAACCACTGGAGTCTACAACATGATCAAACTTGTGCTTTGCTAATATTACTTTGGTAGTTGTGCTGTGGGTAGAGAAATTGGAGTGGGGAAAGACTTGAGTCAGGGAGACTTGTTAGTGAGGCTGTTGTGGTAGTTCAAGCAAGAGGTAATGAACACCTGAGCTAGGGTGGTGGCCAAGTGGGTAGCAGAAAAGATCATGGGTATGAGGAGTGGGGTAGAGGTAGAATTGATAAGACCTGGTCCTGGATCTGTGGAGAGAGGGAAAGTGGGGGTTCAACAAAGACTCCAAGGTTTCAAACCAGGGTGAATAAAAGAATGGTGATGCCTTGAACAGAAGCGGGGAAATTCAGAAGAGGCATGTATTTGGAGGAGGTTGCTCTTAAGGAGCTTACAGTCTAGTAAGGAAGTAAGAAAGAAGTATAAGTGACTGCAGTTGAACCTGCCGTATGGCTAGTTAGGCAGCCTGGTATAGTAGATAAAGGGCTCTACTTGAAGGCAGGGAGACTTGGGTTCTAATTTCACCTCTTCACATTGATTAACTAGGTGACTGGACAAGGCACTTTTCCCTGAGCCTCATTTTCCTTCTCCATATAATGATGGTGATGATGATGGTAGTACCTGCCATATATTGTTTTAGTGAGGCTCAAACGAGATGAGACATGTAAACTTTAAGGGGCTATATAAATGTCAGCTTCTTATTCTTTTAAAACTCATTGGAGAGGCATGAAGTATTATAGAAGATTCAATATGTTCTGATGAGGGAGTGGGTTTGAAGAAATTAAGGGCAAGAATTGTAGGGGAATGAGAACCAGAGCTAGGATTTGAGGGAGTGAATTCTAAACATGCAAAAACCTGGAGATAGAAGAGGATAGGAGAAATTTTAGAAATTACTTGTGGTTCAGTTTGACTGGTTTGGTGACTGTGTAGAGTACTGAGAGAGAAAACTAGAAAGATTTAAGCCAGATTGTGGTGACTAGGGGTTTATTCCTCTGTACAAGTCTTCAGAGGCCCCCTACTCTCTTTAGAATAACATGATCAGAATTGTGTACTAGAAAGATTGCTCTACAGGTAGTGTTTAAGCCAAAGAAGCTTATTAGGAGCTTATTACAATAGCCCAGGGAATAAGTAATGAGGTCTTTTATACCAAGGCAGGAGAAGTTGGAAGGGGGGAATGGATGGGAGAAATTTCAGGATATAATCACCTGGGCCAGCTGATTAGATGAGTGTGTATTTGAGTGAGATTTTGAATGTGGATGACTTGGAAAATGATACTACCATGAATAGAAATAGGAAAGTTAGGAGGATGGGCAGGTTTTGGAGAAAACACTATTAAATTTAGTTTTGGACTTGTTAATGTTCTGAAATGTGAGGCTATAGATATCAATCAGGGAGTCAGTCCCATAGATTTTATAATTGTAACAGGGAGAATAGTCATGGGATCTCTAAAGAAGATCATGTAGAGAGAAGAGGGTTAAAAATAGTCTCAAAGGATGCCAGGATTTAGGGGATGGGAAGGAGACAGAAGGAACCAGTTGATTGAAATATCAGCAGGACCTAGGGAGGAGAGAATATTAAGAACAATTAGTAGTGTTAAATGTTATGGTTAAGATTAAGGAGGATGAAGACAGAGAAAGGCTGCTGGGGGGAGGGGGGCAGTTCATTGATGACCTTGAAGGAAGCCATTTCAGAGGTAGATGGTGGGACAGAAAGGAAAATTAAAAGAGCTTGAAGAACATTGTGGGTGGTATCTGTACTGTCTAGAAGTTTGGCAGTGAGGGCAGGAGAAGAGGATGTCAGTAGTCCATGATATGGTATGGAAATGTGGGAAGGTTTATTTTTAGAATGGGGGCGCTCTGAGCATGTTTATTGTCAGAGGAAGGAAGGGTTTGAAGCGGAGAAAGTTGTACTAGGCAAAAGGGAATCATGATGATAAATAGCACATGTAAGTAGTACTTGGCATACATTATCTCATTTGATACAGCCCTGTAGAGTTGCTGCTATTGGTAACCGCATTTTACAACTGAAGACCCTTAGGTACAGAGAAGTTAGCTGATTTATACAGGGTCACACAGCAAAGTTGAGATCCTAACCCAGGTAGGTGATACAGACTCCAGTTTCTATCCACTACATACTATACTGTGACATAGTTGCAGGGGTTAATATTTTTTTTGCTTTTTTTTGGAGGGCAATTGGGATTAAGTAACTTGCCCAAGGTCACACGGCTATGTTTTTATTTGTGTGTGCGTTAAGTGTCTGAGGCCGGATCTGAACTCAGGTCCTTCTGACTCCAGGGCCAGCGCTCTACTCACTGCGCCACCTAGCCGCCCCTGCAGGGGTTAATATTGACAAAGATAATGGCCATCACTACCACTAAGAGAGGCTAGAAGTAGAGGATGTGTATAGACAAAATTTTCAAGTTGAATGTTAAGGCTGCTGGACAAGTTAGGGAACTTAAGGAAAATTGAAAAGTTTTAGAATAACTTATTTGTGGAATGATGAATAAAGTGATTAAGAGATAAATAAAATGGTTGCCTTATAGCTGTGATGGCCCACCTGCATGTAGATAACATGAATTTTTAGTGGACTTCATTATTACTAGGCAGCTAAGTGGTACAGTGAATAGAGCATTGGGCCTGGAGTCAGGAAGCCCTGAGTTCGGATGCAGCCTCAGATACCAGCTCTGGGACTCTGGACAAGTTAGTTAACCCTGTTTGCCTCAGTTTTCCCATCTGTAAAGTGAACTGAAGAAGGAAATGGCAAAACACTTCAATATCTTTGCCAAGAAAATCTCAAATGGGGTCACAAAGAGTACCGACTGAAAACAACTAAATAGCGATTATTATTATTGCCTGATCTTAATGTTATCTGAATAAGTGCGTTCATGTAGTTAAAGCATGCTGGTCTTGGAGCCTGTTAAATTTTTCCCTTCCTTCTTCACTCTACTCAAGTACTTCTAATCCCTGCATGTTTGAGCCAATTCTTTCTTGTTTCTTTTTTTTTTTTTTAATTTACTTTTAGTTTACAGCATTAAGTTCTACAAGCTTTTAAGTTCCAGATTTTCTCTCCACACTCCCCCTCCCCCATGGCAGCATGCAATCTGATAGAAGTTCTACAAATACTTTCACTTTAAACATTAGTCACCTTGTAAAGCAGGATTATAACCAAAAGAATGAACAATGAAAAGAAGAAACAAAACAAAACAGAGCAAGTTAGTTTGCTTCAGTCGACATGCAGACTGTAATTCTTTGTCTGGTTGTGGATAGCACTTTTCATCATGAGTCTTTTGGAGTTGTCTAACAGTCTTGCATTTCTGAGAGGAGCCTAGTCTATCAGAGTTAATCATCACAGACATGATGTGTCTGTAATTATATACAAAGTTCTCCTGGTTCTGCTCCCCTCACTCAGCATCAGTTTCTAAAAGTCTCTCCAGGTTATCATGAACCTGCTCCTCATTCCTTATAGACAGTGGTATTCCATTACATTCATTTACCATAACTGGTTTAGTCATTCCCCAGTTGATGGGCATCCCCTTGATTTCCAACTATTTGCCACCACAAAAAGAACTGCTATAAATATTTTTTATATGTACATATGGCTCCTTTTCCCACTTGTATGATCTCTGAGATACAGCCCTAGTATTACTGGGTCAAAGGATATGCAAATTTTTTTAGTCCTTTGGGCATACTTCCAAATTGCTCTCCAGAATGGTTGAATCAGTTCACAACACCACCAACAATGCATTAGTGTTCCAATTTTCCTATATCATTTTCCTGTTTTGTCATGCTAGCCAATCTGATAGGTGAGATGTGATACCTCAGAGTTGTTTTGATTTGCTATTTCTCTAATCAATAGAGATTTAGAGCATTTTTCAATATGATCAGATATCTTTAATTTCTTCCTCTAAAAACTGCCTATTCATATCCATTGACCATTTATCAATTGGAGAATGACTTGTATTCTTATATATTTGACTCAGTTCTCTGTATATTTTAGAAATGAGTCCTTTATCAGAGACACTGGTTGTAAAAATTCTTTCCCAATTTTCTACTTCCCTCTTCATGTTGGTTACAACATTATTTGTACAGAAACTTTTCATTTTAATGTAATCAAAATAATCCATTTTGCATTTCTAAATGCTCTCTATCTCTTATTTGGTCATAAATTCTTCCCTTCTCCATAAACCTGACAGATAAACTATTCCTTGCTCTCCCAGTTTGCTTACAGTATCAGCCTTTATATCTAGACTGTGAACCCATTTAGACGTTTTTTGGTATACAGTGTAAGTTATTGGTTTCTGCCCAGTTTCTGCCATACTATTTTCCAGTTTTCCAAACAGTTTTTGTCAAATAGTGAGTTTTTATCCCAGAAGCTGGGGTCTTAGGGTTTTTCAAACAGTTGATTGCCATAGTCATTGAATGCTGTGTCTTGTGTAACTGTGTAACTATTCTACTGATCTACTACTTTATTCTTCAGCCAGTATCAAGTAGTTTTTGTTGTTGTTGTTGTTTTTAAAGCAATTGGGGTTAAGTAACTTGCTCAAGGTTACACGGCTAGTCATCATTTTTATGTGTGGGTGCTCATTTTCTGAGGCCAGATTCGATCCCGGGTCATCCCAACTCCGAGGCTGGCACTCTTACTCACTGTGCCACCTAGCCACCCCAAGTATCAAGTAGTTTTGATGACAGATGCTTTATAATACAGTTTAAAAAATATGGTATGGCTAGGCCACCTTCCCTAGCATCTTTTCATTAATTCCCTTGATATTCTGGACCTTTTATTCTTCCAGATGAATTTTGTTACTATTTTTTCTAGATCTATAAAACAATTTTTGGTAGATTGATTGGTATGGCACTAAATAGGTAAATTAATTTAGGTAAAATTGTCTCTTTTACTATATTAGCTTGACCTAACTAACCATGAACAACAGATGTTTTTCCAATTATTTAGATCTGACTTTGTGTGAAAAGTGTTTTGTAATTCTGTTTCTTGTTTCTTAAGAGGAGCTTTTCCCTTTAATTATGTACTCTATATTATCTTCTAATCTGTTGCACTCTTTCCCCAGTTCAATACCTATAAACCCAGTGTTTTTCCATTTTGATCCTATGGTCCCCTCAAGTTATCATCCTATACCTTTCCTGCATTTCCCTGATAAACTCTTTTATAGAGTTGGCTAACATCTCACACTCAGTATTCTTAAATTTTTGCAATCTGGTTTCTACCTCCAGCTTTACTAAAACTGCTGTCTGAAAACAAACAAACAAACAAACAGAAAAGATCCCTTTTCTTGTTAACTACTAAGCACCAAGGAAGGTAGAGATTAATGAACTTTGAGGGAGCATGATGGGGAAAGAATGCTGGATTTTAAGTCAGAGAACCCATATTTGACTCCTGGGTGACGTCATGTCAGCCACTTGATCACTTTGGGTCTTAATTCCTCATCTTTTAAATAAAAGGATTGTTTCTGAGATTACTTTCAGGTCTAAACCTATAATCCTGTCATTTATTAACTTCTAAATCCAGTGACCTTTTCTTGGTCCTCATCCTCTGACCACATGACTACCCACTATCCCTATGTCCTGGGTATTTTCTCTTCTCTTGGCTTTTGTAACATTATTCTTTCCTAACTCTTCTATTGTCCTCATTCTCCTTTGCTGGATCATTATCTACCTTCCCAATTTCCAAGAGTTAAAATCCTTGCACAAGTGATTTACAACTCTTTCTGTATGTCTAATCCTAATCTTTATCTAAACTCCAGCACCTGGATCCCTCATAGATACTTCAGACTTAATATTTCAAACTAATGCTTCATTTCTTCTCCTAACCTAAAATTTACTTGTCCTCTAAATTTCCCTTTTATTTTGGAGTTAACACTATCTTTCTAGTCACTCAAACCTCTGTAACATTGGATTTATCTTTGATTCTTTTGTCTTTCCCTCCCCTCCACCAATATTTGATCAGTTGCCATTCTTGTTCTGCCTACAAAGCAGTTGTCTCATGGTCTCTTCTTTCTGCCCAACGCCTCAACTTCCTTAGCTCTGGCCTTTATCATCATTCTCTTAGACTATTGTAGTAGAATCCTAATTAGTTCCCCTATTCCAATGTCTCCATTTTCCAATCATTTCTTCATTTAACTCCAGCATAATCTTTGTAATGCATAGGGCTAACCATGTCTCAGCCCTGTTCAAGTAGTTCCTTATTGCCATTATGATAAAGCATGACCACAGGATAGAGAAAGAGATAAGGATAAAGATTGGACTTACATTTTCACTGGTGTCGAGAGCCCCTGTAATAGGAATAGAATTTAAAGATCCCCCTGTATTGACTTGGTTTTCCGGTGGAGTGTTGAAACCCAGAGCTTGTGAATCCCATTTGTGGGATGGACTTGTTGAAGTGAAGAGAGAGGGCTGAGCTCGTGCTGTGGATTTAGACAAAGGCCGGAAGAACTTTTGGAAGCAGCATTATGGGGGCAGAGAGAGGGAGAGGATTGCTGAGGGCCAGTTGGAGCTGCCCAGGACTTTTGAGAGCTGTCACCTGGAGCTGCCAAGGACTGAGGAGACATGGATGTGATGCCAGTATTTTGTCTGTCTGTTTTGATGTTGTTTTGACAGATTCCTCAGCTAGTGAAGGACAGTGCTGCTGTTGCAGAGGTCCTGGAACCTTGCTGTTGGTTGAGAAGCCCTGAAGGATTTTATTGCGGTATGTTTACAGAAATCCTGTAAGAGGATTCTGCAAGAGGGCCTTGCTGATATTTTCAGGGGTTGGGAGACTGTTCTGCAGACAGAGAGTGAATTGATGAGGACACTTGGCAATGTATTTTGTGGCTTTGTTAAGCTTTGTCTCCCTAGGAACAGAGATTGCTGAGAACTTGCCTTTGAGAACTTGAGTCAAGATGAAGAAAAGACCTCTCTTTGGGTATTAAATGCTATGATGATAACTTACCCTAGTTGTAGCTCAGGGTAGATGGCCTTTGTGCTCTCCACTGCCCCTTTTGAGAAGGTGCTTGGCATTAACAGATAATTGTAATTCAGTTGTGATCCAGGGGTGGGAAACTTTTAACTTTTTGTACTCTGTGACTGACCTAATGAATATACTTTGTTTATGATTGGAAACTAATCTCCATTTGAGAAGAGAGACTTTGTGATTGACTAAATGAATGTACTGCCCAGGGGTGGAGTAGTGCTTGGAAATTATTGAATTACACTTGGTGAATTCTATATTTTGATTTTCTCTGTTCTGTGAATGTTTTGCTTTAATTCATCATTCTTCATATTTTTTATTTATTTTTTAAATTTATTTTTAATTCGTCATATTCATCACTGAATATTCGTCACGTAGAGAGTTACTATGCTGGTATTCCAAACCTTGGAAGTTGCCTCTCCTAGGTATTACAGCCTCCAGTGAGGAACTTATTCTGCCAATGAAGCTTGGTGTCTTTTCTTCAATTTATTGTCTGTAGAGAATTGTTTAGAACAGAGGTCAGCAAATATAAACAGAGGTCAGCAATTGTGGACTGTGGACCATTTGTGGCCTGCGGCCTGTTTTTATATTGTCCACAAGCTAAGAATGGTTTTTACATTTTTAAATTGATGAAAAAAAATCAAAAGAATATTTTGTGACACATGAAAATTATATGAAATTAAAATTTCAGTGTCCATAAATAAAAGTTTTATTGTATTACAGCCATACTCATTTGTATGTGCTATCTGTGACTGCTTTTGAGCCACAGTCAGTGGCAGGGATTATATGTGGTGCTTTCATGCTTTCCATGGCTGCTCAGTGAATTTCAAATCACAGTGATATAGTTATAATTTACCAGCTTTTCCAATGCCATGCATATTACCATATCTTGCTATTTTTTATTACCAGTGCATACCTGTTATGTCAGAACAAGAAAAGAGGGCCAGCTAAGTGGATCAGTGAATGTAGCACCAGCCCTGGAGTCAGGAGGACCTGAGTTCAAATCCTGCCTCAGACACTTAACACAGAAACTAGCTGTCTGACCTTGGGCAAGTCACTTAGCTCCAATTGCCCTGCCTTCCTCCCTCCAAAAAAATGAAAGAAGAAAAGAAAGGGAAAAGTTTTATGATGATTTTTTTTTTTGAGGCAAAGACCAAGATTAAATTTTCTTGAGTAAGAACCACTTTCAGCCACTGATATTGAACACTGACTTTTGGAAACTAGCTTTCGCAGCAGACTTGATAATGTTTCTCGATAAATTCCACCTAAAATGACAAGGCAAAACAGTGCTTGTTTGCGAAACTTACTCTGTGATGGTTAGTTGCATGATAAGGTTGTTTGAATCACAAATAATGTCAAGTTTCTTTCTACATTTCCTGTGCAGTCAAAAGTTAAAACAAGAAGTGAGATCTCTGTTCTCACATAAATTTGCAGAGGATGTATTTTCTGAGCTCAAACTACAGTTCCAATGGTATTTTTCAAAACTTTTGATATAAGTAGAAAAGAAATTTCCATATTTCCAAATCCAATTAACTTTTGCAATTGATGAGCTTCAATTGGAAGTCATTATTTTGTAATGTGATGATATACTAAAAGGCAAATATCAAGAGAAGACTCTAAAGGAATCCTATAAGTGCCTTCTAAGTGTTGAGTATGCTTAATTAAGATTATGTGCTCATGGATTAATAGCAGTATTTGGTAGTACTTATATGTGTAAGAGAGAATTTTCAAAAATGAAATACACAAAATATTATAAGTCAGTATCCTCAGTGCTTAGTGCAATGCTTAGCACATAGTAGTAGAGCCTAATAAATGTTTATTGGTTGATTGATTAACAGGTGAACATTTGTAATTATTGATGGAAAAAGTAACTTTTAATCTTATTTAAGCTAAATGTTAACCCCAAAGAAAGAATTCCATTCTCATTAGTAGACCTGTATAACAAAAATTGTACTAAATACTCAAATATTTTTAATTTTGTTAATAAAAATTTATGGACATTTATTTTCTCTCTTGTTATATAAATATCTACATAATCTCTTCAACTTTGCATCTTGGTCCACAAAATCAAAATATTTACTCTCTGGCCCTTTATAGAAAAAGTTGTCACCCCTTAACCTAGAGTATTTTTTCTTTTTCATTAATAGTATTTCAGTTTTTTCCAATTGCATGTAAAGATAGTTTTCAACATTTATTTTTGTAAAATTTTGAATTCCAAGATTTTTTTCCCTTCCCTTCCCCCTCTCCAAGACAGCAAACAATCTGATACAGGCTATACATGTACAGTCATGTTGTGAATGAAGAATCAGAACAAAAGGGAAAAACCACAAGAAGGAAAGAAACAACAAAAAAGTGAAAATTGTCTGCTTTGATCTCCATTCAGACTCCATAGTTCTTTCTCTGGATGTGGTTAGCATTTTCCATCACAAGTCTTTTGAATTGCAGAGAAGAGCTAAGTCTGTCATAGTTAATCATTGCGCAGTATTGCTCTTGCTGTGTACAGGAATATTCTCCTGGTTCTGCTCACTTCTCTCAGCATTAGTTCATGTCTTTCCACCTGACCTAGAATATAGAGAGGTCACATGCCTACTTCAGGGTCCTATAGTAATCATGTGTCTAAGGCAGAACTTGAATCCAGATCTTCTGACACCTGCCTCTAAGGTTAAGGTACCCCTGTATTCATTTCCCCATACTACCTCTGATGAAGAGGAGTAGAAGTGATGTTTAATATGCTCTGTTTAGGGCAGAAAACTATGTTAGATTTACATAAAAAATGGCTGAAATGCTTATGTGAATGAGCTTCATTTTTCTGGGGAGTACATTTTGGTAGGAAATTTCATTCCCTGACAGTGAGGAATAATGGGAGTTTTGTGTTTTGAGCCCATTTTTTTGTTCTTTGATTCTTCCTTTGGTAATAATCCGTAGAGTAACCAGGGATACTTCAGTTTTTTCCTCTCTTCAAAAAAATGTTAAATACATGATGGAGTGCTACAAAAATAATAAAAATGGAGTTGTATTCCTAAATTTTTTATGCCCAGATGAGAAAACACACAAGATCAGGCTGGTTTGGAATTAATCAGATCTCATTTGAATAAAACCTGAACAGAACTTTGATAATGCTTTAAAAGCCAAATATTTAGCTGCCTTTAAACATTCATCCCTGTTGGCATAAAGGCCAGAGGTATTTAGTTTCTTCATTGTTTTCTTTCTAACTCCCTGCTGCCATTTGTGCTGTTGCTTCCATCTAATGTTCCTCCAACTTCATTCCCATAAACTAGTAATGACCACCTGACTTAGGGTTCTCCCATAATGTACCTTGGTATTGCCAGTGGGTTTTGTGATTATCTGTCATTGTGGCTAAATTTCTTACTATGAAATGATTTTAGGTTTAGCTATGCATGGCTTTAGGTCAGTAACAAGTTTAAAGCCTTAGAAATTTCCATTGGGGTAATTTTAAATTTTTTAGGAAAACACAAATAATTATTTCATCACTTGGCAGCCAGGTGGTACAGTGGATAGAGGCGCCTGGTGTCAGGAAGATCTCAGTTCAGATTCAGCCCCAGACACTAAAATGTATGACCTTGGGTAAGTCACTTGACCTCTGCCTCAGTTACCTCATGTGTCAAATGGGGGTGATAATAGCACCTACCTCCCAGGGTTGTTGTGAGGATCAAATGAGATAATACTTGTAAAGTGCTTATTACAGGGCCTGGCACACAGCAAGTGCTATACAAATGTTAGCATTTTCTTTCTGTATATCTATAGCAAACATTCGTAGTTCTTTAAAGTGAAATTGAAAGGAGATACATATGCGTGTATATATGTATATATTTATTTTATGTAAGGCACTTGAAGATATAAAAATATAAGTTGATTTTTGAATATTTAAGCAAAACTTTCTACATAAATTTTGATATGGTACAATAGCATAATGTCTTCTAGGCATTATAAACCTTGGAGAAACAACAGTATAGAAAAGAGTATTTTGAATAGTCCTTCTTCAAAGACAAGTAGCCACTAATCCTGAGTGATTGTTGGGCAACATTGCATGGTGGATAGCACACTAGATTTAGGAAGGTACATGTCCTACCTCAGACACTTACCAGATTTATACTCTAGGCAAATCATTTACCTTTCTTTGCTTCAGTTTCCTTATTTGTAAAATGAGGTTGTTGGACTTGATGGACTTTCCTCCTTTCAGCTTTAATTCAGTGATCCTGTGAACTGCTAATTTAATTTATTTTTATTATCTTTGTATCTTTTGGGAGGCATTTGGGCAATTAAAATGTTTTTGTGGGATGACAAGTTTCTGGCATTTACTATCAAGTCCTATAATATACTTGTATAATTGCCAGATATATTTCCCTAGACATTTTCATACCCCAGCCAACCTGGGCCAAAGCTGGGGGATTGAGAATCTGAGCCCTGGTCCTTTTAGTCTGTTAATGTTTGCTTTCATATCTAGTTTACTTATAAAGTAATCAGGAAGGTTTAGATCCAGCCTCTGGCACTAAGTAGCTGTTTGAACCTGGCCTGATTACCTAACTTGTGTGTGCCTCAGGGAATTTCATAGGACTTATCTGCTAAGTAGATTGGTTGGAGAAAGTTCTCTATGCTCATGAAACTAGAGATGTTTAGCAAAAGATCCACTTGTTTGTATAGTTTCAGTTACAGAAGTTAGTGACAAAAGTTATTTTTAATCCAGATCTAACGATTTCTCCCTTTCTTTAGCAATGCTTTAATGCTTTTGGTGACTGTCAGTTAGTAACCCTTTATTAAGTGCCTACTGTGTACCAGGCATTGTGCTGGGGATATCAACAAAAAAAAAAAAGGTAAAAGATAGTTTTTGCCCTCCAGGAGCTCTTAATCTAACAAGCAAACAAATATGTTCAAATTGACTCATATATACTTGGGCAAATACATGTTCCCTTTCCTCATGCAAATGAGACTGTATTCTCATGTAGTGAGACTTTGGACTTAATCTCTCAACTCCCATTTGCACTGGCAGGTCACCAGAGTGAGGTTGACTACATTTCTTCAGAGGTAGTACCCCTGATGTATTTGGGGTATCTTTCTAATGTTACTTGTTTAAACCCCCATTGCATGTTGTTCTCCCCAATATCAGTTATCAGTTACAGCTAGTTCTCTACCATATCATTGATTATCTCAGTTATTAGCTCTCTAATATATTTATCAGCTAATATCACATAGCTTTTACAAAAGGATATTTACTGAGATATAGTTAAGAATCATAGTGGGGTGGCTAGGTGGTGCAGTGAGTAAAGTGCCGGCCCTGGAGTCAGGAGGACCTGAGTTCAGATCCGGCCTCAGACACTTAACACAAAAAAACTAGCCATGTAACCTTGGGCAAGTAGTTAACCCCAATTGCCCTCCCCCCCCCAAAAAAAGGGAAAAAGAATTAAAAAGAATCCTAGTATAGAAAGCCCCTCTCCTTACTTCCCAGCTGAAGAAACACTCTCTTTAATCCCTTTGGTCCTTGGGGAGAGTGGGCTCAAACTTAAAGGGACCTGGAAAGAGTGGGGCTTTGATTTAAAGGAGTTACTACAAAGCATTTATGCTTCCAGCTTCATTTCTGAATAACCAATGGACAGTTGCTCCCTTGCTTACAGAATGTGGTGTCTAGGCTCTTGTCAGATTCCACTGTTAGACTGCTTCCTGCATGCTGCTCCTTGAGGATATGTTCCTTCCTGGACTTCATGGCTAGCAGATTCTGATGTAAACCTGTGCTCTTCTCACCTCAAAGTTCACAAGGTTGTGGAGCCTACTCTGTTCCATCTCAGGCAATCCTTTGTTTAAGAGAAGGAATGAATAAATACAACAGGAGATTGAAGCAAAAACTGTGTTTACTGGCCACATTGTGGTGACCTTGGAGGGGAATGTCTGAGAATGTCTCCCAATCTGGAAATTTATAGCACTTCATTCTCCTCACTCAAAACACAGCCCAGAGAACAGAAAGAGCGGTTTGACTGGTTGGTCAGGGCCCTTTGTTATATATACTTAATTCTGGTTCAGCAACTGAAGAAAAGACCTTTGCACCAAGTAGACAAGAAACAGAGTCCCTGCCTGAGCATACCATGAAGTGGAAATGAGAAGCTGTCCTTCTTCCATTCCCCATACTGCCAGAATTTGGTTCCCTACCTATTCATGGGCATCTTCTGGGCATGCTCCCAGACTAGACCCTCATTTGTCAGTGCCCCCTTATACCATCAAAGAGAGAAGAAGATGAAAGGCAAATGATTGAAAGGAAATACTTAGAATTTTCTTTTATTTACAATTTTATATTTGGGGTTTAAGCAACTCTTTGTTTTTAACAGAAGCTGAAAGTATAGAAATTCATTACTTGTGCAGGGTTGTATAGTGAAAAGAGTGCTGGGATTGGAATTGGAAGGCCTCAACTCTAGTTTTGGATGCAGTATAGATGCCTTAAACTTAATGTGACTAAAACAGAACTCACTGTTTTTTCCTATCATACTCACTTATTTTCTCTTCTTCCCCACTTTTGTAAAGCATATCACCATCCTGTTAGTTATAGAAACTTAGTGTCATCTTTGTCTTAGTGTCATTTTCAACTTTTTTTATTGTCACATCTTGCACATGTGTCACCTTTTCTCTGTTTATACAACTGCTGTGGCAGGTTAGCCCTCCATCATTTTTCACCTGGATTATTGCAGTAAACTCTTTATTGATTCCCTTGCCTTAAGTCTCTCTTCCATTTGTCACATAGCTGTCAAGATGAGTTTCCTAAAATTCAGGTGTGACTATATTACTCCCCTGCTCAGAAACCTCCAGTGACTCCCTATTTCCTCTAGAATCATGTAGAAACTGTTTGGCATATAAAATCCTTCCTAGTCTTGACCCAACCTACTTCCTTAGCTTTATTACACATTATTCTCTATCATGCTTCCTAAGGTCTAGCCACAGTGGCTTTCTTACTGTTCTGCATACATCACACTTTTTTTTAGTTCTGTTTCTTTGTATTGGCTGTCTGCCTAGAATATACTCCCTACCTCTTCCTCTTAGAAGCCTAGTTTTCCTTCAAAGCTCAGTTTAAAGACTACCTTCTTTCTATGTGAGACCTTTCCTGATGGTTCCCTCCCCCAGGTCCTAATGTAAGTTAGTTATTTGGGTAGCATGGGTCTGATTGGAAGGGAATTAATTGCCTGTTAAGCAACCCTAGGTGTGTTTCTCTTCCAGGGAGTCCATGATGCAAGTTGAGTATTTGTATGAGTCTCTCTGGGCAGGTAGGTGGCACTGTGGGTAGAGCACCAGGCTTTGAGTCAGGAAGTCTCAGCCTTCCTGAGTTCAAATCTGGCCTCAGACTGGTAAGTACCAGTTGTGTGACCCTGGGTAAGTCACTTTACCCTGATTGCCTCAGTTTCCTCATCTGTAAAATGAACTGGAGAAGAAAAAGGCAAACGACTCCAGTATCTTTGCCAAGAAAACCCCAAATGGGGTCACAGAGTCTGATACAACTGAACAATGAGTCTCCATAGGGGCAGAAAGAGGGACTTGATGGAATGTTGGGATTTTGCACATCTAGCAATCCCGTTTGTTTCCCTTCTTGGGGTACTCTAAACTACAAGCATGGTGCTTTAAGTTTGAGGGCCTGCATGCATCCCTGTGGAAGGACTCACTAAAATATTTGGTCTTTCTTTGAGGGCAGTCCAAACCATGGAGTGTTGCTAAGTTTGGAGAACTTTAGGATGCCTTTGGAAAGTGGAAATCACTGAGGAGGAGGAAATTTTGTTGATTATTTTATGGGTTGTCATTTTTTCCTTCTGTATTTTTTATGGGCTCTTTTAAATCCTTTGCATTTCTGCATTTTTTTTCACGAGGTGAAAAAAGTTTGCCCTTTATTCAATATCTACGCATTATTGCCTTGAATGCTTGTATAAGTTCCTTTTACTCACATCTCTGGAGATGGAAAAATGAGCTATGACCCGAGATTTCCCAGAGCAACTGGATGGGGCAGTACAGATCAAAGAACGTTAAATTTTGGAGGTCAGCTCCCAAGATTGCACCATTCCATGTGAATCCAGACCTTAAGACCCAGGACAATTGGTAGTTATGCCTACTGATTGTATAAATGAGTTGTGATGGGTAGTTGTGTTATCATAGAGTATAGTTGATTTGGAGTTAGCAGTTCTGGGTTCTCAGCCAGGCTTGGACACTTGCTAGTTTTACAAAGATGGGCAAATCCTTAAACTACCTGGTCTTTTTCTCAGTTGCTTTATGTATGAAGTGGGATAATTTCTATATCATCAATGGCACAGGATTGTTTGGGAATCTGGTGGGGTGACGTGTAAAACATTTAACCAAAATGCAGAACTGCATCATACACACCTCTTCGTAGGTGTTTGTTTAGCTAGTCCCCTAATTGATGTACTCTCACATAGATTTTCAGTTTTTGGCTATACCAAAAAGAGCTGCTGTAAAAAATTTTAATTGGTTATCTCCCCCCTCCCTTTTATTTTTCTCTTTGGGATATAAGCCTATTAGTGGTATTGTTAAGTCAAAAAGTATGAACAATTTGGTGACTTTTTGGGTATTAATTACTTGCCAGAATGACTGCCATGTGGTAGCATTCCAGTAGCTCCTCCAACAATTATTATTTTCTCTTTTGTCAACTGCAAATCTGACAGAGCGACATAGAACCTTAGATTTGTTTTGATTTGCATTTCTATGGTGATTTGGAATTTTGGTATTGTTGTTTTTTGTTTTGTTTTTTTTGTTGTTTTTGTTTTTGTTTTTTTTTTTTGCTTTTTGGAGGGCAATTGGGGTTAAGTAACTTGCCCAAGGTCACACGGCTAGGTTTTTGTTTGTGTGTGTGTGTGTGTGTGTGTGTGTGTGTGTGTTAAGTGTCTGAGGCCAGATCCGAACTCAGGTCCTTCTGACTCCAGGGCCAACGCTCTACTCACTGTGCCACCTAGCTGCCCCCCTCCTTTTGGTATTGTAATTGGCAGGTTGGGTTTCTTCCTTCAAGAACTGTCTTTTACATCCTTTTAATCATTTATATATTGTGGGATGTCTTTAAAGAAGCATAAACTTTGAAGAGGAAATCATCATAGTGTTATTGGCAAAGAAATATTGCTTGTTCCTAGAAAAAAACCTAAACAGGACACAAGTTGAAACTTAATTTTTAAAAGAAAAATATGGTTTATTGATACCTTTTGTTTTTGTCTTTTGTCATTTCAAACCCCTTCTAGATCAGACTATTTCTTGTGATAAATAAAATCAAATACACTTGACACAAAAACCTTGTCTGTCTATATATATAAATTATATCCTAATAGTAGCTCCTTACACCCTTTTCTCTTTTGTGACTTTGTAGATTTTTCAGTTCATTAAGAGTTCAACATCTTTTTATTGATATTTTCATTTACTTTGTTGTACTTATTATGTATATTGTTCTCTTCTGTTTATTTCTCTCTGTATTAGTTCCTACAGACCTTCACACTTCCCATTTATCACCAAATTCCTCATATTCAGTCATTTCTTATTGTATAAATAGTATTCAGTGGACATCCCTTTGTGTCTAGCATTGAAGTGGTCACATCATTTTGACAGCAGTGTGGAGGATGGTTCTAAGTAGAGAGAAACTTGAAGCAAACTGGATAGGCACTGATGAGGAGGGGTTTATTGAGGACCTCTATATCTGCTGTCTTATAAACTTAGCAGAAACTTGCTCATGGGTTGGCTGTACTGTGGTCAACTTTATGGCCATGGTAACTGTTGAAGATCAACAACACCAATGAAATGACAGATCCTTGAGGTACTGAAGTAATTAAGTTAAAAATTATTCTATAGTTAAACCAGATTTATACATTACCTTAATTATGTATCATGCTTAATGTTTAAGGTGCATTTGAAATAGGAAGTTTATAATTGTTAAGGGTTTTTTTTTTTTAGTAATCTTATATACTTTCTCTGTATCATAAGGATAAAGAAAAATGTATCTCTTGGGCTTTATATCAAACCAGTTTTACTTGTTTGACTGCAGCTGAGGAAAACACAGAATTTTCTGTCTTGCCTGCTTCCCCTATGGAATGTAGTGTTTTTCTTCAAGGCCAACACTGCCTTAATGGATTACTTAAAACTGCACCTACCTTGCCTTATTGCTTCTGACATGATTAAATTACTCATGACACCCCATAACTGCTTCTTCTTTTACAATTATTGAGCAAATATACATTTCACTCAGATTTGATAACGTAAATTAAAAATTATATTAGTAAGTTTTGATTCTTCCCTATATGGAACAGGAAGCTAATTGTTAACTGGTAATAGAATGAACCGTTTAACTGAGAGAAAAGAGAAAAGTTTCCCACTCCCCAAACACAGTTTACTACAAAGCACTATTTTGTGAGAAGCCCTGAGAAACATAACCCATTTCCATTGCTTATGCCTGGGTAAAGAATGGGAGGGATTGCTGTCTGCATCAGTGGAGGGAAATGTACCCAAACCGATGAAATTATACATCTTTTGAAGTGTTAAAATGAGGAAAAACTTTAGTAAGAACTCTGTGGCCTACTTTGATAAGACCTTGAACAAAAAAGGAAAATCTGAGCCAGGCAGGTAAATTAAGAGAGAATTTTTTGTCCTGAAAGAATTCTTTACTTCAAGGGATCCACTGAAGGGTAGACAGAAAGCTCTCCTACTGATTTAAAATATAGTTTAATTTGCAGAAAACTCCATTTATGTGCAATTTTTTAGGAACATCAGTTTTGTAATAAAGTGAAGTTCACCAGTGCAGACAGAAATCCTGGGGAAATAATTTTATACATCAAAGTTAAAACTTAAAAAACAAACCATGCTCTTTGTTGACTGCAGTCTTGTGTTTTGGCATACTGCCTCACGTTCACAAACAGAAATTAAATTAAATATATTTTCACCATGAGCCTTGCTTGTGGTTTTATATTTTGAGTACACTTTTCCTTAACTTTTTAAAGTGATTGTTTTGATGACCATTTTAGATATATGTAAATGAAGGAAATATTTTCTCGGTAGATAGAATTTACTGTTAGGAAACAACCCTATGTATAGCATTGCTTTTGTTGGCTGTTTAAGAGACCTCTCAAAAAGCAGCAGCTGCAGCAGTAGCAGTAACAGTGGTTAGTCTGCTGTGGTCTGGGATCACATCATAACAAGAAGCCTTTTAAGTGGTGAGCAGAGGACTGCAGGGTTACAGTAGAGCCTTACTACAGCTACTTTTTTAGTCAGTGTTGCAAAAAAACATGGGTTTTAGAATTGTACTCTGGTTTGAATATGTGCTGTGGCTTTTACTTGGTAAGAATGAATGGTAAATATTGTTTTGTCCTCCTCTTAAAAGTCTCATCAGACAAATAGTCCTTTAGAAAAAATCATCCTCCTTAAATAGGCATCAGTGTCAGATTGCCAAATAATCAACTGTGTCACACATTAAGCCCTCAACAGTTGTTATCTTTATTAAGGCCTATGGAAGGTGTTACTGGGAATTGAGGTTCCTCGTATTTGTTTTATGAGGTGGTAGGGGGTATAGTGGATAGAGAACTTTATGTGAAGTCTAGAATGTCGAGTCCGAATGCTACTGCAGCTTAAACTAGCTGGGTGACTGGGCAAATCATATACCTTCTCAGTCACAGTTTTCTCATCTGTAAGATGAGGATAATAATAAGTACCTACCTTACAGGATCAAATGAAATAACTAACTTAAAACTCTCTGCAAACTTTAAAGCACTATACTGTATAAATGCTGGCTGTCATTAACAACAATAGTACAATCTAACTGGAAAAAGAGTGCATAAGGCAAATGTATTTCTCTTTTAAAAATGAGTATGTAAATAGAATTTTTTTCCTGATGTAACTTCCTTATGCCTAAAATGTCTAGTATAGAGGTCTGGGTGACTTTTTTATGAGGAACAACATTAAATTTTACTAAACTTTAGTTTTCTTTTCCCCATGTTGTTTGGGGGCAGAAAAAAATTGAACATTTATATATTTTGGTACAGATATTTTATACACACACATATATGTTTTATACACACATATAGAATAGGTTGGTCTAATTATCCTAGGTAAGGAGACTACAGCATATTACCAAAAATGTCTTGGACACAAGAAATATCATAAAGGGTATTTTACTATCTAGGAAGTGTATAATTGGAGAAGTAGAGTTCATGTAGTATACTGATGGGTTCTCAAAGTGTTCTCTGGTAATCTCTGAGGATTATGAAGATCTTTTCAAGGATTTGTGAGATAAAAACTATAACTTCTTTTTTTATGTGGCAAAACCCAGGATGTTTAATAATAAAGTCATTTGTTTTATTTGATAACATTGGATTTTTATGCCACAAGGACACAGGCTCCACCAACAACACCTGCTGAAGAGCTTTGCCTTCAGGATGACTGATTGCTTGGGGAATTTCCCTTTTCCTAGGACTTTGTAGTAGCCCGACCACACAACATCAGTGATAGAGGCAAGGCCCTCCTTGTTTTTGGCAGCATTAATCCTGGTCTGCTCACTGACCAGTGTCCACAGCTTATCAAGGTTGACAGTTGGGTAGTAGCTTTGGTTCTTCCTCAAGTGGTAATGCCTCATACCCACTTTACCAAAATAACCTAGATGATATTTGTCGAAGTTGATCTGGTGATGGTGCAGCCCTCCCGCATTACCACAGCCTCCAGGGTGCTTCCGGGGCTTGCCAGTGCGCCTCTTGGAGCTTCCCTGTCTTCCTTAGTCAGGAAAGCATGTTGCAGGCCCCCGCAAAAGAAGAAAGGACTAATAGAGTTAATGTTGGTAGATATAACCCACATAAAGAAAAACTTTTTGGGGTCTTTCAGTTTTTTTCTTTTCCAAGTGCTTTATTAACTTCTGGTTTACATCATTCATTTCCACCAGATTTTGAGTTACAATTTTTTCTCCATTTTTCCCCTACCCGCCACCCCAGAATAGCAGTCCCACAGAATATCCCCTTATCCAATCTGCTCCTTCCCATATCTTCTCCCATACCTCCTTCGACTTTTCCATTAGGGCAAGGTGAATCTCTGTGCCCCAGTGCCTACACATCTTATCTCCGAGTTACATGCAAAATAGTATTTATATATATTTGAAACATTTAATTTTAAAACTTTGAATCCCAGATCCATTCCCTTCGTCCCTTGTCACCCACTCCCTCTGGGAAGATAAGCAATTCAGTATGTGTTGGACATGTATAGCTATGCAAAACATTACCATAGTAGATATATTGTAAAAGACTGTCTATATTTCCCTCCCACCCATCCCACCCCCCCAACCTGGTCCATTCCCTACTTTGATTTTGTCCCTCTTCAAAAGTGGGTGCCTCCAACCTCCCCTCCCCCCAACATGCCTGCCCCTCCATCATCTTTGCTCTCACCCCACCCCCTCCTGCAGGGTGAGATATCCCATTTAGTATGTATGTCATTCTCTCCCTGAGCCAAATTCAGTGAGAATATGGTTTTGCCTTTTTGCCTTCCTGTTCTTCCCCTCCCCTGCAACCACTTCCCCTTGCCTCTTCTACATGAGATAGTTTACCCTACCCTGTCTCTCCCCATCTCCTCTTGCCACTTTCCTCTCTCACCTCTTAACTTCACCCCTTAAGTATCATACCTTCCCACCAAATTCAACCTGTGCCCTCTATCCATGTATACCTGTAAACATATATACACACATTCACATATGTATTCATATGCCC